>JANFAM010000010.1:13495000-14695000 GCA_024362665.1 Prunus padus | reverse complement strand
CTCGATCCGAAATCAATTGGTCAAAGAAATTGGGCACTTCAACTTCAAACGATGTTCGTATTGTAAATGGAGTGGTTGTTGCATTGCATAGTTTTAGTAGTTGAATTTCAATCAAAACTATCCAAATGTCTCCTCCCACATATTATGATGCTGCCCAAGTTTAGTGCTCGATCCGAAATCAATTTGTTAAAAAAAATTGGACACTTCAAGTTCATACGAAGTTCGTATTGTAAATGGAGTGGTTGTGGGATTGCATAGTTTTAGTGGTTGGATTTCACTCAACACTCTCCAAATGACTCCCCATTATATTATGATGTTTCCCAAGTTATGGGATCGATCTGAAATCACTTGGTCAAAGAAATTGGACACTTGAAGTTCATACGAAGTTCGTATCGAAAATGGAGTGGCTGTTGCATTGCATAGTTTAAGTGGTTGGATTTCACTCAAAACTCTCCAAATGACTCCTCCCATTATATTTTGATGTTCCCCAAGTTATGGGCTCGATCCGAAATCACTTGGTCAAAGAAATTGGACAATTCAAGCTCATACGAAGTTCGTATTGTAAATGGAGTAGCATTGCATTGTTTTAGTGGTTGGATTTCACTCAAAACTTTCCAAATGACTCCTCCCACCATAATGTGATGTTGCCCTAGTTTAGCGCTCGATCCGAAATCAATTGGTCAAAGAAATTGGACACTTCAAGTTCATATGAAGTTCGTATTGTAAATGGAGTGGTTGTTGCATTCCATAGTTTTAGATGTTGGATTTCACTCAAAACTCTCCAAATGACTCCTCCCATTATATTATGATGTTGCCCATGTTATGGGGTCGATCCTAAATCACTTGGTCAAAGAAATTGGACACTTCATGTTTATACGAAGTTCGTATTTTAAATGGAGTGGTTTTTGCATTGCATAGTTTTAGTAGTTGGATTTCACTCAAAACAATCGAATTGACTCCTCCCATTATATTATGATGTTGCCTAAGTTATGGGGTCGATCCGAAATCACTTGATCAAAGAAATTAGACACTTCAAGTTCATACGAATTTCGTATTGTAAATGGAGTGGTTGTTGCATAGCATAGTTTTAGTAGTTGGATTTCATTCAAAACTCTCCAAATGACTCCTCCCATTATATTATGATGTTGCCCAAGTTACGGGTTCGATCCGAAATCACTTTGTCAAAAAAATTGGACACTTCAAGTTCATACGAAGTTCGTATTGTAAATGTAGTGGTTATTGCATTTCATAGTTTTAGTGGTAGGGTTTCACTCAAAACTCTCCAAATGACTCCTCCCACTATATTATGATGTTGAACTAGTTTTCGGCCCGATCCGAAATCACTTCGTCAAAGAAATTGGACACTTCAAGGTCATACGAAGTTCGTATCGTAAATGGAGTGGTTTTTGCATTGCATAGTTTTAGTGGTTGGATTTCATTCAAAACACTTCAAATGACTCCTCCTACCATATTATTATGATGCCCATGTTTAGGGCTCCATCCGATATTAATTGGTCAAAGAAATTGGATAGTTTAAGTTCATTCGAAGTTCGTATCGTAAATGGAGTGGTTGGTGCATTGCCTAGTTTTAGTGGTTGAATTTCACACATTTCCAAATGACTCCTCCCACTCTATTTTATTGTTGCCCTAGTTTTGGGCTCGATCCAATATCAATTGGTCAAAGAAATTGGACACTTCAAGTTCATACGAAGTTCGTATCATAAATGGAGTGGTTGGTGTATTGCGTAGTTTTTCTGGTTGGATGTCACTCAAAACTCATCAAATGATTCTTCCCACCATATTATGATGATGCCCATGTTTAGGGCTCGATCCGATATCAATTGGTCAAAGAAATTGGACACTTCAAGTTCATACGACGTTCGTATCGTAAATGGGTTTGTCGTTGCATTGCATAGTTTTAGTTGTTGGATTTCACTCAAAACTCTTCAAATGACTCCTCCCACCATATTATGATGATGCCCTAGTTTAGTTTCGCTCCGAAATCAATTGGTCAAAGAAAGTGGACACTTCAAGTTCATACGAAGTTTGTATCGTAAATGGACTGGTGTTGCATTGCATAGTTTTAGTGGTTGGATTTCACTCAAAACTCTCCAAATAAATACTCCAACCATATTATGCTGATGCCCAAGTTTTGGGCTCGATCCGATATCAATTGGTCAAAGAAATTGGACACTTCAAGTTCATACTAAGTTCGTATCGTAAATGGAGAGGTTGGTGCATTGCATTGTTTTACTGGTTTTATGTCACTCATAAACCTCCAAATGACTCCTCCCACCATATTATAATGATGCCCAAGTTTAGGTCTCGATCCGAAATCAATTGGTCAAAGAAATTGGACACTTCAAGTTCATACGACGTTCGTATCGTAAATGGAGTGGTTGTTGCATTCCTTAGTTTTAGTGGTTGGATTTCACTCAAAACTCTTCAAATGACTAATCCCACCATATTTTGATGATGCTCCAGTTTATGCCTCGATCCGAAATCAATTGGTCAAAGAAATTGGACACTTCAAGTTCATACGAAGTTCATATCGTAAAACTCTTGAAATAAGTCCTCCCACGTTATTATGATGATGCCCATGTTTAGGGTTCGATCCGATATGAATTGGTCAAAGAAATTGGACTGTTCATTTAGACCTGGCAATGTTGCATACGACCCGTTAGCACGACACGAATTCGCACAAAATTATCAGTATTTGGGTTGAGCTTAATGGGTCGGGTTGAAAACAGGTGAATCCGTTAGCCACCCGTTAAGCTAACGGGTCGTGTTGGGTCGAAAACCGGTGAACCCGTTACCACCCGTTAAGGAGGGTTATTTTGTAAAATACTTTTTTTTCCTTTTCTTCTTCACCTTTTCCTCTTGCCTTTTCTTCTTTCCTTCTTTTCCTTTTCTTATTCCCTTCTTTTCCCTTTCTTCTTTCTCTTCCCGTCATTCTTCTTCCTCACCTTTTTTTTTCGCTGCTGTCCTAAGTAGTATTCTATGATTAAAGCCACTTTAGTAACTTGATCTACAAAATGCAACCCACCTTTGAGTTCGGATTTTGCTTTTTATTTTTAACTTAAAATATTTGAAATATTAAGATGGCTTACCATTTGGCGGTCAGAATCGCGGAAGATTGACAGTCTTCCACGATTGTATGCTTCTCCGGCCATCTTACGATTAACGAAGTTCTTTAATACTTTGTTGTTTTGCAGTTCCATAGTGGAGAGAAGAAGAGAAGAAGGAATGAGAAGGCATGTTGGTTGTCACGGGAAGAGAAGCCGTGTTGTGATAGGTTTTTTTTTTTCTAGTTTATTCTTAACGGGTCGTGTCGGATATTCGCGAATTGTAATGGGTCGTGTTTGGGTCTAGCATTTGTCACCCGTTAACTTAACGGGTAGTGTCGTGTTAACCCGTTAACTTAACGGGTTGACACGAACACGAGCCGAAACCAGTTAATTCAACCAGTTTCCTAGGTCTAGTTCAAGTTCATACGAAGTTCGTATCGTAAAAGGATTGGTTGGTGCATTGCATAATTTTAGTGGTTGGATTTCACTGAAAACTCTCCAAATGACTCCTCCCACTATATTTTGATGTTGTCCTAGTTTTGGGCTCGATCCGAAATCAATTGGTCAAAGAAATTGGACACTTCCAAGTTCTTACGAATTTGTACCATAAATGGAGTGGTTGGAGGATTTTGTAGTTTTACTTAGTTGATTCCACTCAAAACTCACCAATTGACTCCTCCAACCATATTATCATGTTGCCCAAGTTTTTGGCTCGATCCGATATCAATTGGTCAAAGAAATTGGACACTTCAAGTTCATACGAAGTTCGTATTATAAATGGAGTGGTTGGTGCATTGCATTGTTTTACTGGTTGAATGTCACTCAAAACTCATTAAATAATTCTTCCCACCATAATATGACGATACCCAAGTTTAGGGCTCGATCCGAAATCAATTGGTCAGAGAAATTGGACACTTCAAGTTCATAAGATGTTCATATCGTAAATGGAGTGGTTGGTGCACTCCGTAGTTTTTGTGGTCAGATTTCACTCAAAACTCTCCAAATAACTCTGATCGGTGCATAATTACATATCATTTTGTACCCTTCTAACTTATGATTTGGTTATGTTTTTGAGTTAAACTTGTGCTTTTAATCTATTTTTGTGTTTGTTTCAGTGTAATAAGCTTATGACTCACTAAATGCATTTTGGAGACAAGTTAGCTCAAAATGGTGTATGCAGATCAGTCAACTTCACGGATTGGACTGTACTTGCTCAGGAAGAACTAGATAATGAACTATACGTCATTGGAAAGATACGGAAGTCTAGTTTCTGAAGAATTTTACGGTTCATGATTCTGAGTCTTCTAGATGAAGTTATGCAAGTTTGGGCAACTTAAGGTCAAATTCGGCAGCATCTGCGTTACTGGGCCAAAAATGACTTTTGAAGGCCTTCCCGATTTTTCCTTGAGTTGGGCTGCATATGCTTAGAAAGATAAGACAAAGAGCTTCAAGATCCATATTTTTCCAGATTTGTTAGAGTGAAGGAACAAGCCCAAATCGAGCCCACAAGCTGACTGCAAATTGCTTGGTCATGATTAGCTATGCATGTGCTATTGTTGATAGTTCTTGGTCATGAGTAGCTATGCATGTGCTATTGTTGATAGTGGGGAAGAAGCATGTTAATTGTCATAATTGAAGTAGGTTGTGTAAGAAATAAAGAAGCAAAAGCATCAAGTGGGAACTAGCCAAATGATGAAAGGAGATGGATGCTCATGTGAACTTGAGGTGGCTATGCAACTTGTTGTCAAAAGTAGAATATTGGCATGTGAGTTTGATGCTTTCCTTCTCCTATAAATAGGAGGCTTGGCTAACCTTCAAACACACCCCAAGGGGGGGAGCTCTCAAACATCTCTCTAGAGCTCCTCTCCCTTCTCTCCCTCAAATTCTCTTAGTTTTCTTTTTAGTTCTCAATTGTTGTAACAAAACCATTTTGCTTTTTAGTTGTAATTTATTTTCCATTGTAATGTAATTTCTTTTCTTTAGTTTTCAAGTTTAATTAGCTTCCAAGTTTCAATTATAGTTCTTGTTCTTATTCATTATGCTTATAAGTTAATATGCTTGTTTGAATGAGTGATCACCATTAAAACTTGTATGTTAGCTATCTTGGTTTGAATTAAGAGTAGACACCATGCATTAATTCAAATTGAACTATGAATAGGAAGAGTATGTATGGACATTCGTCAACATGGATTAGATACATGCTTGGTTGTTTAAAACATTCTTCTTTGCTTAATGGATTTCTAATGCTTAATTTAGGTTCGACAAGAAGGATCTAATTAGGGAATTAGGAATACAAGGTTAGGACCAAACACCATGGCTTAATCATACTTTAGCTAGAATCAATCTAAGAATATAAATTGAACTTGGTAACTAATTTGCTTGAGTTAATTTCTTTTCTTTCTTTCTTGTTTTATTTATTCTCTTTTGGTTTTCTATTTTGTGCAGGGAATCAAATTGAATCAATCTATCATCAATCCTCGTGGGATCGACCTCGTACTTACACATGCTATACTATCCAACGCCTCGTGCACTTGCGAGTCAACAAAATTTTGGCGCCGTTGCCGGGGATTGACGGCATAGTTTGGTTCTATTTTCTTTCTCTACTTGTTTTACTTTCCTTTTTCCTTTTCATTTCAGTTTTTATTTCCTAATCCTATTAATCCCATTTCAAGTTCTGTGTTTGTTTTAGCAATATAGGATAGCTCAATAAAAAGGGAGAGAAGGAAACTTCAATCATAAGAATAGGAAGTATGGAGTAGTGGGAGGAGTAGCTACCTCCAAATGCATCCATGCTCGACCTAATCGCTTCAAGGGGAGTATCCAATCCTTTCTCTTTACTTATATTGTTATTATTTTTTGTTTCTTTTATAATTTAAAAAAAAAAAAATTTAAAAGATTTTTCATATGAGCTAACTTTTGGTAACTCCAGTAAGCAACTTCCGTCTATGCAGTGTCTAGGAGTTCTTTAAGGCGACACCTTCGGTGTCTAAGAAGTTTGGGTTTTAAGCGGGACCATTGTGACCCCTCCAACCTTCCCTGCACTGGCCGTGTTTTCCGAGGCCCTTAACTGGTCATCCTAGAGTTGCTTGTATAATTGTGTGTTCTTAAAATAAAATTTGTTTTTACAATAATGGTTTAGTTTAAATAAAAAAATTAAGTTTGGGTATTGTATTCTTGCTTAAATAATAGTTTCAAAAATTAAAAAATTTAAAAAAATTAAAAAAATTAAAATTGCATTTTGGAACTTCTTGGTTTTCTGTTAGTCTCTGTTTTTTTTTTTGTATTATTTTAATTTTTATGTGGTGTGGTTAGTTAGTTTGTTTCTGTGTGTTAAAAATTTAAAAAAAAAAAAAAAAATTTACTCCAAATAAAGTCGCATCACTAAAAACTTAAAAAAAAAAACAAACAAACAAAAAAAAATTAAAAAAAAAAAAAAAAAAAGAAAAAAAAAAAAGCATAAAATACAAATAAATAAAACTTCATTTTCTTCTTCTTCTTCTTCATCATCATCTTCATCAGTAATCGGCATCGGCATCATCATGGCACGCTTCACGATTCCAAAATTGGAAACTTAGCCGTCTGGACGTCATCTTTTGGGTCTTCACGCATGACCTCTTGGGGCCCATCACTTGAGCTCCCAAAGATTGCACTTATGGCTGCACTCTTGGCTTGAGCACCACTTGTCTCGTGCTCTGGTTGCTTGCGCTTACCCGGTCGCCCAATAGACTCCGGCCGTGCGCATGTCTTTGGCGTACAAATCTACCATCGATGATAGGCTGTTTATTCTCTGTCGCAAACCTTCTAGCCGACGTCGATTAAACTCCACCATCCTTGTCCGCTCCTTTTTCAAGTCCCTTATAATGCCTTGACAATCCTCAACCACATTCTGCGATGTCGCCAATCGAGCCTTTACTAGCTCCAACTCACGGGATTTCGCAATTGGCGATAACCCACGATTGCGATAGTGGTCGTGTTTTGTGCGGCGGTGCCATGGCATCACCGACGATTCGATTGTCACACTTTGCGCCGAGCACTCGTGCATCTCTAGGAGTCACTAAACTCCTTGCGACTCCAAGGGCAACTTCGTTGTCCATGAGTATTGTGTCATTCATCATCACGGGCCCTCTTCTCGAGCCAAAATAGGGCATCCATGTTGGTCTTGCTCCTTGACTCGACGTACGAATTGGTTGAGCTAGGTTAAGATCGAGTGAAAATGGGAAAGGAGACGACATTTTCTTTCCGATTTCTTTTCTTTTTCTCTCTTCTCTCTTCTTTTTCTCTTTTCCCTCTCTCTTTTCTTCTTTCTTTTCTCTCTTCCGTGTGGCTGTAATTTTTGTTTTTCTCCCTTAGTTTCCTTTTATAGATATCAAACCCTAGCACCACTCAAGCTCCACGACCTTACGGCTTTCCCCGTCCCCAAAATAATTTGTCGCGACGTACCTTTTCTGAACGAACGCGTTCAACAAAATCTTCGCGCCTTTCCATACCGCCCGTAATTTTCGCAGGGAAGCGCAAAAGCTCTGCGGCGCCTCTATGCGACGACACGTGGCTCTTTAGCTTCGTTGCCGAGACGACATACGGACCCTCGTTTCAGAATCCTCCAATTCACGTTTAAAAAATAATAATAATAATAATAATTAATTTTAAAAGTTTTTTTAAAAATAAAAAAAATAAATAAAACGTGTGGGCTTCGGAATTCATTGTGGGTCGGGTTTCAAAAGTGTGGGCTTTGGGCTTCAAGTTTTTTGGGTTTCAGTTTGCTTAATTTATGTGATTAGGGCTTACTGTTTCGTTTTATTTTTATTTATTTTTTTTCGTTTGGTTGTTTTGCAATTTTTATTTTGTAATTATTTTATTTTGTTTTGTATTTTAGTTATTGTATTTTGTGATATTCATTTGCTTTAATACCTTTCAATTTTTTGTTATAACATTGCTTGTGCCTAATTTTTAAACATTGAGGACAATATTCATTTCTAAGTTTGGGGTATTAGAGTTAGCAAGTAAATTTGGTTTTTCTTAAAAAAAATTTAAAAAAAGAAAAAAATCTTGTTTTTCTGTTTTATTTTAGTCTTGCTTTGTTTTTTTTTTTTTTATTTTTTTTATTTTGAGTCACTTTCCGAACACATATGATGAGATTGTGATAAATGTTTGCATGACTTAAATGAAAATTGGATTTTTTTTTTTAAAAAAAATTTAATAAAAATTTTAAAACTTTTGGCATCGTTCTAGCATGATATGTTCGAAACCCTCTTTACACTTGCCATTTGTTTCATAATTTTCTAATTAAAGGATTTGCATGATCCAAAGAATTGTATCAAGCATAAATTAAACTTGTATAACCATATAATGTGAGTTTTTGAGCCTTGTGCTTCATTTCATGAGTGTTATACACATATTCTTATTTTCTTGTCATCTAAGTTGTTGTTTGATCTCATTATTCATTGAATTGGTTGAGCACTTAAAAGTCATTCATTCATATTCAATTTAATTACATGACATTTAAGAAATGATATTAAGGCCCTCTTTGGATCGTTTGTGCCTTTCAAGCTAACCTTATGCATGCTTAAGCATGATTTTCCATTGTTAACCATTTTGAGCCTACATGTAAACATTTTCTTTCTTTTAACCAATTATATTTCCTCACCTTAGCCTGAAAAACAATTATTTACCTTTCTAAGGAACTCTTGAGCTTTTATTGGGATGTGTTTTTCATACTAAGTTTTGGAAGAGGTGTTACATTTCGGAAAAAAAAAATACACAATTGGTGAAAGAAAAGAGAAAAGTTGTGATTAAGTGGTGGTTGAATGAAATTTCATTTTTGGGTTTCTTTATTGGCCTCAAAATAAATTGGTGGTTGTTCAATTAAAAGAAAGGAGTGTGAATCCTTATAAATGGAGGTAAAAGGAGTTTTGAAAAAAAAAAAAAAAACCTCATTGTGATGATTCAAGTCTTGGAAAAAATTGTTTTATGCTCTTACATTGTGAGTTCTTTGGACTTTGTGTTATCCATACCTTTCATTTCTCACTCACCTTACACCCTTAGCCCCATTACAACCTATGATAAAGACCTAAATTGATCCTAAATGTCATGTGATTGAATTGCATCCATTTTCCTACTTTTAAGTGTTTGGCATCCTTCTTGAGATCATATTAATGCAAGTTCTTCATCTTTCTATTTCGAGTTAAGTCCCTTATGGTTTAACTCTAATCTCATGTTTATAACTGAGTGATGCATTGTAGCCCTCTTCCGAGTGATTCATTTGTGAGAGGACAACTTTGGTGAGATTTGAAGTTGAATTTGTGTTTTGTATGATTTTTGAAATTGTGTGAAAACTAAGATTGGAGAATTTGTTGCATTTGGCTATCACACTACTACACTTTGAGCATGTTATGTTTTGAACTTTGCCACATTGTGAATAATGTCCAAAAATGAGCTTTTATTGTTAAAACTTTTGAGTCATGTGCATGAGTCATTTCTCTTGAGAAAATGTTCGGAAATATTGTTTTGTATTTGTTTTTGTTTTGTTTTTGTTTTCTAACTATTTTGTTTTTGTAGAGTCAAGAAAACGTTTGTGGGTATCGTATCTGTTAAACCCTCGGGAGACACAACTCCTCCTACTAGGGATGCCTGGAGGTTTAAAGGCTTGTTGCATATGCTCAATGCAATCGAGTTACCTGCGAAAGTGGTCTAATAAATTTATTTATTTATTTATTTTTATCTTTGTTTTCCTTTTGTTTTGCTCGAGGACTAGCAAAATATAGGTTTGGGGGTATTTGATCGGTGCATAATTACATATCATTTTGTACCCTTCTAACTTATGATTTGGTTATGTTTTTGAGTTAAACTTGTGCTTTTAATCTATTTTTGTGTTTGTTTCAGTGTAATAAGCTTATGACTCACTAAATGCATTTTGGAGACAAGTTAGCTCAAAATGGTGTATGCAGATCAGTCAACTTCACGGATTGGACTGTACTTGCTCAGGAAGAACTAGATAATGAACTATACGTCATTGGAAAGATACGGAAGTCTAGTTTCTGAAGAATTTTACGGTTCATGATTCTGAGTCTTCTAGATGAAGTTATGCAAGTTTGGGCAACTTAAGGTCAAATTCGGCAGCATCTGCGTTACTGGGCCAAAAATGACTTTTGAAGGCCTTCCCGATTTTTCCTTGAGTTGGGCTGCATATGCTTAGAAAGATAAGACAAAGAGCTTCAAGATCCATATTTTTCCAGATTTGTTAGAGTGAAGGAACAAGCCCAAATCGAGCCCACAAGCTGACTGCAAATTGCTTGGTCATGATTAGCTATGCATGTGCTATTGTTGATAGTTCTTGGTCATGAGTAGCTATGCATGTGCTATTGTTGATAGTGGGGAAGAAGCATGTTAATTGTCATAATTGAAGTAGGTTGTGTAAGAAATAAAGAAGCAAAAGCATCAAGTGGGAACTAGCCAAATGATGAAAGGAGATGGATGCTCATGTGAACTTGAGGTGGCTATGCAACTTGTTGTCAAAAGTAGAATATTGGCATGTGAGTTTGATGCTTTCCTTCTCCTATAAATAGGAGGCTTGGCTAACCTTCAAACACACCCCAAGGGGGGGAGCTCTCAAACATCTCTCTAGAGCTCCTCTCCCTTCTCTCCCTCAAATTCTCTTAGTTTTCTTTTTAGTTCTCAATTGTTGTAACAAAACCATTTTGCTTTTTAGTTGTAATTTATTTTCCATTGTAATGTAATTTCTTTTCTTTAGTTTTCAAGTTTAATTAGCTTCCAAGTTTCAATTATAGTTCTTGTTCTTATTCATTATGCTTATAAGTTAATATGCTTGTTTGAATGAGTGATCACCATTAAAACTTGTATGTTAGCTATCTTGGTTTGAATTAAGAGTAGACACCATGCATTAATTCAAATTGAACTATGAATAGGAAGAGTATGTATGGACATTCGTCAACATGGATTAGATACATGCTTGGTTGTTTAAAACATTCTTCTTTGCTTAATGGATTTCTAATGCTTAATTTAGGTTCGACAAGAAGGATCTAATTAGGGAATTAGGAATACAAGGTTAGGACCAAACACCATGGCTTAATCATACTTTAGCTAGAATCAATCTAAGAATATAAATTGAACTTGGTAACTAATTTGCTTGAGTTAATTTCTTTTCTTTCTTTCTTGTTTTATTTATTCTCTTTTGGTTTTCTATTTTGTGCAGGGAATCAAATTGAATCAATCTATCATCAATCCTCGTGGGATCGACCTCGTACTTACACATGCTATACTATCCAACGCCTCGTGCACTTGCGAGTCAACAAACTCCTCCCACCATATTATGACGATGCCCAAGTTTAGGGCTCGATCCGATATGAATTGGTCGAAGAAATTGGACTTATCAAGTTCATACGAAGTTCGTATCGTAAATGGAGTGCTTGGTGCATTGCAAAGTTTTAGTGGTTGGATTTCACTTAAAACTCTTCAAATGACAACTCCTGCCATATTAGGATGTTGCCTAAGTTTTGGGATCGATCCGAAATCAATTGGTCAAAGAAATTGGACACTTCCAGTTCAAACGAAGTTCGTAACGTTAATGGAGTGGTAGGAGGATTGCGTAGTGTTACTAGTTGGATTTCAAGCAAAACTCTCCAAATGACTCATCCCACCATATTATGATGTTGCCCTAGTTTTGGGCTCGATCTGAAATCAATTGGTCAAAGAAGTTGGACACTTCAAGTTCATACGAAGTTCGTAGCGTTAATGGAGTGGTTGGAGGATTGAGTAGTTTTACTTGTTGGATTTCACTCAAAACTCTCCAAATGACTCCTCTCACCATATTATGATGTTGCCCTAGTTTTGGCCTTAATCCGAAATCACTTGGTCAAAGAAATTGGACACTTCAAGTTCAGACGAAGTTTGTATCGTAAATGAAGTGGTTGGTGCATTGCATAGTTTTAGTGGTTGAATTTCACTCGAAACTCTCCAAATGACTCCTCCCACCATACTATGATGATGCCCAAGTTTAGGGCTCAATCCGAAATCAATTGGTTAAAGAAATTGGACACTTCCAGTTCATACGAAGTTCGTGTTGTAAATGGGGTGGTTGGTGCATTGCGTAGTTTTAGTGGTTTGATTTCACTCGAAACTCTCCAAATGACTCCTCGCACCATATTATGATGTTGCCCTAGTTTTGGGCTCGATCCGAAATCAATTGGTCAAAGAAATTGGACACTTCTAGTTCATACGAAATACATATCGTAAATGGAGTGGTTGGGGCATTGCATAGTTTTAGTGGTTGGATATTACTCAAACCTCTCCAAATGACTCCTCCCACCGTATTAAGATGATGCCCAAGTTTTGGGGTCGGTCCTAAATCAATTGGTCAAAGAAAATGGTCACTTCAAGTACATATGAAATTCGTTCCATAAATGGAGTTTTTCTGATTTGATTTCACTCAAGACTCACCGAAGGACTCCTCCCACAGTATTATGATGTTGCCCTAGTTTTGGCCTCAATCCGAAATCAATTGGTCAAAGAAATTGGTCACTTCAAGTTCATACGAAGTTTGTACAGTTAGTGGACTGGTTGGAGTGTTTCGTAGTTTTACTCATTGGATTTCACACAAAACTCTCCAAATGATTCCTCTCACCATACTATGATGTTGCCCTAGTTTTCGGCTTGATCCGAAATCAATTAGTCAAAGAAATTGGACACTTCAAGTTCGTATGAAGTTCGTACCATAAATGCAGTGGTTAGAGGATTTTGTAGTTTTACTTATTTGATTTCACTCGAAACTCACCAAAGGACTCCTCCCACCATATTATGATGTTGCCCTCATTTTGGCTTCTATCCGAAATCAATTGGTCAAATAAGTTGGACACTTCAAGTTCATACGAAGTTCATAGCGTTAATGGGGTGGCTGGAGGATTGTGTAGTTTTACTTGTTTGATTTCACTCATAACTCCCCAGATGACTCTTCCTACCATATTATGATGTTGCCCAAGTTTTGGGATCGATCCGAGATCAATTAGTCAAAGAAATTGGACACTTCAAGTTCAAACGAAGCGTTAATGGAGTGGCTGGAGGATTTCGTAGTTTTACTTGTTGGATTTCACTCAAAACTCTCCAAATGACTCCTCCAACCATATTATGACGTTGCCCTAGTTTTGGGCTGAATCCGAAATCAATTCGTCAAAGAAATTGGACCCTTTAAGTTCAAACGAAGTTCGTAGCGTTAATGGAGTGGCTGGAGGATTTCGTAGTTTTACTTGTTGGATTTCACTCAAAACTCTCCAAATGACTCCTCCCACCAAATTCTGATGTTGCCCTAGTTTTAGGCTCAATCCGAAAACACTTGGTCAAAGAAATTTGGACACCAAGTTCATACAAAGTTCATACGAAGTTCGTAACGTAAATGGTTGCTCCCACCATATTATGATGTTGCCCTAGTTTTGGGCTCGATTCGAAATCAAATGGTCAGAGAAATTGGACACCAAGTTCATACGAAGTTCGTATCGTAAATGGAGTGGCTGGTGCATTGCATAGTTTTAGTGGTTGAATTTCACTGAAAACTCTCCAAATGACTCCTCCCACCATACTACGATGACGCCCAAGTTTAGGGCACGATGCGAAATCAATTGGTCAAAGATATTGGACACTTCAAGTTTATACGAAGTTCGTATCGTAAATGGAGTGGCTGGTGCATTGCATAGTTTTAGTGGTTGGATTTTATTCAAAACTCTCCAAATGACTCCTCCCACCATATTATGTGGATGCCCAAGTTTTGGGCTTGATCTGAAATCAAGTGGTCAAAGAAATTGAACACTTCAAGTTCATACGAAGTTCGTATCGTAAATAGAGTGGTTGGTGCATTGCATAGTTTCAGTGGTTGGACTTCGCTCAAAACTCTCCAAATGATTGCTCCCATCATATTATGATGTTGCCCTAGTTTTGGGCTTGATCCGAAATCAATTGGTCGATGAAATTGGGCACTTCAAGTTCATACGAAGTTCGTACCTTAAATGCAGTGGTTGGAGGATTTTGTAGTTTTACTTATTTCATTTCACTCAAAACTCACCAAAGGACTCCTCCCACCATATTATGATGTTGTTCAAGTTTTGTCCTCGATCCGAAATCAGTTGGTCAAAGAAATTGGACACTTCAAGTTCATACGAAGTTTGTAGCGTTAATGGAGTGGTTGGAGGATTTCGTAATTATACTAGTTGAATTTCACTCAAAACTCTCCAAAGGACTCCTCCTACCATATTATGACGTTGCCCAAGTTTTGGGATCGATCTGAAATCAATTGGTCAAATAAATTGGACACTTCAAGTTCAAACGAAGTTCATAGCGTTAATGGAGTGGTTGGAGGATTGCGTAATTTTACTCGTTGGATCTCACTCAAAACTCTCCAAATGACTCCTACCACCATATTATGATGTTGTACTAGTTTTCGGCTCGATCTGAAATCACTTGGTCAAAGAAATTGGACACTTCACGTTCATACATGTCGTTGGTGCATTGCATAGTTTTAGTGGTTGGATATCACTCAAAACTCTCAACACACTACGATGATGCCCAAGTTTAGGTTTCGATCCGAAATCAATTGGTCAAAGAAATTGGACACTTCAAGTTCGTACGAAGTTCGTATCGTAAATGGAATGGTTGGTGCGTTGCATAGTTTTACTCCTTGAATTTCACTCAAAACTCTCCAAATAATCCTCCCACCATATTATGATGTTGCCCCTGTTTTGGGCTCGATCCGAAATCAATTGGTCAAAGAAATTGGACACTTCAAGTTCATATGAAGTTCATAGCGTTAATGGAGTGGTTGGTTGATTGCTGTTGAGGCCCAAAATCCAAGGGGTAGGCCCAAGTTTATTCTCGGCCCAGCGCAAATAATTAATCACAAAAGAAGCACGATCGGGACATGTGAGAAATTGTAGGGTGCACCTACATAAGCTATGGGTTACATGTCACGCCAAGCAAGCATGCGCAAAATGGCCAAAAATGCACCGCCTTTATAAGTTCACGCTCATCAACTTATCCAATGCTACTCGGCCCCAATCATGGCTTATTATGTCACAATAAAACTCAAGCACAAGCATGACATATAGACACGCGATTCTAATGCCAAGCCGTGCTACAAGCTTAAGTGGGCCCAAGCCACATAATCACCCGGGGCTTGCTGAGAAGGTTGTGGTATGGATGGGCACTCACAAGGCCCATTGAGGGTCCAAGGAATGAAAGTTTTAGGCCACTTGGGGGCACTAAAACTCAAGCCCATTCCACGGGCCCAAATACATGGGTTAGCATGAGAGAGGGAAAAGGGGATCCAATGCCTTAGGAGAACATCCCATAGGCTGCTGTGGTCCTTAGGCAAGTCCCACGTTAGCTAAAAAACCCCAAAACGATTAGTCTACTGTTAACTCGCAAGTGCACGAGGCGTTGGATAGTATAGCTTGTGTAAGTACGAGGTCGATCCCACGAGGATTGATGATAGATTGATTCAATTTGATTCCCTGCACAAAATAGAAATGAAAAGAAAATAAATAAAACAAGAAAGAAAGAAAAGAAATTAATTTAAGCAAATTAGTTACCAAGTTCAATTTAGATTCACAGATTGATTCTAGCTAAAATATGATTAAGCCATGGTGTTTGGTCCTAACCTTGTATTCCTAATTCCCTAATTAGATCCTTCTTGTCGAACCTAAATTAAGCATTAGAAATCCATTAAGCATAGAAGAATGTTTTAAACAACCAAGCATGTATCTAATCCATGTTGTCGAATGTCCATACATACTCTTCCTATTCATAGTTCAATTTGAATTAATGCATGGTGTCTACTCTTAATTCAAACCAAGATAGCTAACATACAAGTTTTAATGGTGATTATTCATTCAAACAAGCATATTAACTTATAAGCATAATGAATAAGAACAAGAACTATAATTGAAACTTGGAAACTAATTAAACTTGAAAACTAAAGAAAAGAAATTACATTACAATGAAAAATAAATTACAACTTAAAAACAAAATGGTTTTGTTACAACAATTGAGAACTAAAAAGAAAACTAAGAGAATTTGAGGGAGAGAAGGGAGAGGAGCTCTAGAGAGATTTTTGAGAGCTCCCCCTTGGGGTGTGTTTACATGCTTGGAGAACTCACTATTTATAGGCCTAGGGAAGTATAAATCTGATTATACAATTGAATTTAATAACCACACTCACTTCACCAACTTACACCACTCAATTCACCACTAAAATGATTAGCTCATGCATGACAATGCATTGCAGTCAGCTTGTGGGCTCGATTTGGGCTTGCACCTTCACTCTAACAAATCTGGAAAAATATGGATCTTGAAGCTCTTTGTCTTATCTTTCCAAGCATATGCAGCCCAACTCAAGGAAAAATCGGGAAGGCCTTCAAAAGTCATTTTTGGCCCAGTAACGCAGATGCTGCCGAATTTGACCTTAAGTTGGCCAAACTTGCATAACTTCATCTAGAAGACTCGGAATCATGAACCGTAAAATGCTACAGAAACTAGACTTCCGTATCTTTCCAATGATGTATGGTTCATTATCTGGTTCTTCTTGAGCAAGCACAGTCCAATCCGTGAAGTTGACTGATCTGCAGACACCGTTTTGAGCTAACTTCACTCCAAAATGCATTAAGTGAGTCCCAAGCTTATTACACTGAAACAAACACAAAATAGATTAAAAGCACAAGTTTAACTCAAAAACATAACCAAATCATAAGTTAGAAGGGTACAAAATGATATGTAATTATGCACCGATCAAATACCCCCAAACTTATATTTTGCTAGTCCTCGAGCAAAACAAAAGGAAAACAAAGATTAAATAAATAAATAAACAAAATGAATTAGACCACTTTCGCAGGTAACTCGATTGCATTGAGCATATGCAACAAGCCTTTAAACCTCTAGGCATCCCTAGTAGGAGGAGTTGTGTCTCCTGAGGGTTTAACAGATACGATACCCACAAACGTTTTACTGACTCTACCAAAACAAAGTAGTTAGAAAACAAAAACAAAACAAAGACAAATACAAAAACAAATACAAAACAATACTTCCGAACATTTTCTGAAGAGAAATGACTCATGCACATGACTCAAAAGTTTTAACAATAAAAGTTCATTTTTAGACATTATTCACAATGTGGCAAAGTTCAAAACATAACATGCTCAAAGTGTAGTAGTGTGATAGCCAAATGCAACAAATTCTCTAATCTTAGTTTTCACACAATTTCAAAAATCATACAAAGCACAAATTCAACTTCAAATCTCACCAAAGTTGTCCTCTCACAAATGAATCACTCAAAAGAGGGCTACAATGCAACACTCAGTTATACACATGAGATTAGAGTTAAACCATAAGGGAATTAACTCACAATAGAAAGATAAAGAACTTGCATTAATATGATCTCAAGAAGGATGCCAAACACTTAAAAGTAGAAAATGGATGCAATTCAATCACATGACATTTAAGATCAATTTAGGTCTTTATCATAGGTTGTATTGGGGCCAAAGGTGTAAGGTGAGTGAGAAATGAAAGGTATGGATAAAGCAAAGTCCAAGGAACTCACAATGTAAGAGCATAAAACAATTGTTTCCACGACTTCGAATAATCATGATTGGATTTTTTATTTATTTTTTTTTTTTACATGATCAAAACTCCTTATACCTCCATTCTTTTATTTGAACAAACACCAATTTATTTTGAGGCCAATAAAGAAACCCAAAAATGAACTTTCATTCAACCACCACTTAATCACAACTTTTCTCTTTTCTTTCACCAATTGTGTGATTTTTTTTTTTTTTTTCGAAATGTAACACCTCTTCCAAAACTTAGTATGAAAAACACATCCCAATAAAAGCTCAAGAGTTCCTTAGAAAGGTAAATAATTGTTTTTCAGGCTAAGGTGAGGAAATATAATTGGTTAAAAGAAAGAAAAGGTTTACATGTAGGCTCAAAATGGTTAACAATGGAAAAATCATGCTTAAGCATGCATAAGGTTAGCTTGAAAGGCACAAACGATCCAAAAACGGCCTTAATATCATTTCTTAAATGTCATGTAATTAAATTGAATATGAATGAATGACTTTTAAGTGCTCAACCAATTCAATGAATAATGAGATCAAACAACAACTTAGATGACAAGAAAATAAGAGTATGTGTATAACACTCATGAAATGAAGCACAAGGCTCAAAAGCTCACATTATATGGTTATACAAGTTTAATTTATGCTTGATACAATTCTTTGGATCATGCAAATCCTTTAATTGGAAAATTATGAAACAAATGGCAAGTGTAAAGAAGGTTTCGAACATATCATGCTAGAACGATGCCAAAAATTTTAATTTTAATTTTTTTAAATTTTTTTTTGAAATAAAAAGAAATCCAATTTTCATTTAAGTCATGCAAACATTTATCACAATCTCATCATATGTGTTCGGAAAGTGACTCAAAATAAAAACAAAGAAAGACTAAAATAAAACAGAAAAACAAGAATTTTTTTTTTAAAAAAAAAAATTTTATTTTAAGAAAAACCAAATTTACTTGATAAACTCTAATACCCCCAAACTTAGAAATGAACATTGTCCTCAATGTTTAAAAATTAGGCACAAGCAATGTCAAAACAAAAAATGAAAGGTATTAAAACAAATAAATATCACAAAATACAATAATTAAAATACAAAACAAAATAAAAAATTCAAAACAACCAAACAAATAAAAAAAAATTAAAAAAAATAAAACGAAACAGTAAGCCCTAAACACACAAGCTTATGCAAATTGAAACCCAAAAAAAAAAATTGAAGCCCAAAGCCCACAATTTGAAACCCAAACCATCGTGAAATCCGACCCACAATGAATTCAAGCCCACACGTTTTAATTTTTTTTTAAATTGACTTTTTTTTTTTAAATTTAAAATTTTTAAATTTTTAGTATTTTTTTATTTTTAAATTTTTACGTGGGAAGTGGATTCTGAAACGGGGGTCCATATGTCGTCTCGGGCAACGAAGTAAGAGCGACGTGTCGACGCATAGAGGCGCCGCAGAGCTTTTACGCTTCCCCAAGCGGAAATTACGGACGCCATGGAAAGGCGCGACGACTTATTGAACAGCGTCCGTTCGTAAAAAGGCAAGTGGGGACGGTTGAAGTTGTAATTGCTAGGGTTTGTCAAAAGCTGCGTCTATAAAGCTGGAGAGAGGGGAAACAAAAAAACAACCTACGCAGAAGAGAGAAAAGAAAGAAGAAAAGAGAGAGGAAAGAAAAGAAAAGGAAGAGAGAAGAGAGAAAAAGAAAGAAAGCAGAAAGAAAATGTCGTCTCCTTTCCCATTTTCGCTTGATCTTAACCTAGCTCAACCAATTCAGACGTCGAGTCAAGGAGCGACACCAGTGTGGATGCCCTATTTTGGCTCAGCACGAGGGCCCGTGACGGTCAATGACACAATACTCATGGACAACGAAGTTGCCCTTGGAGTCGCAAGGAGTTTAGTGACTCCTAAAGATGCACGAGTGCTCGGGGCGAAGTGTGACAATCGAATCGTGAGTGATGCCATGGCACTGGCCGCACAAAGCACGACCACTATCGCAACTGTGGGTTATCGCCTAATTGCGAAATCCCGTGAGTTGGAGCTAGTAAAGGCTCAGTTGGCGGCATCGCAGAATGTGGTTGAGGATTGTCAAGGCATTATAAGGGACTTGAAAAAGGAGAGGACAAGGATGGTGGAGTTTAATCGACGTCAGCTAGAAGGTTTGCAGGCAGAGAATAAACGACTATCATCGATGGTAGATTTGTACGCCAAAGACATGCGCACGAAGCTGGAGTCTATTGGGCGACGGGTAAGCGCAAGCAGCCGAGCACGAGACAAGTGGTGCTCAAGCCAAGAGTGCAGCCATAAGTGCGATCTTTGGGAGCTCAAGTGATGGGCCCCAAGAGGCTGTGCGTGAAGACCCAAAAGATGACGTCCAGACGGCTAAGTTTCCAATTTTGGAATCAGGAAGCGTGCCATGATGATGCTGATCTTGTGAAGATGAAGAAGAAGAAGAAGATGAAGAAGAAGAAGAAATTTTATGTATTTTTTGTTTTATGTAATTTGTTTTTTTTTTTGTTTTTTGTTTTTGTTTTTTTTTTTTTTTTTTGTTTTTGTTTTTTTAAGTTTTTAGTGATGCAGCTTTATTTAGACTAAATTTTTTTTTTTAAATTTTTAACACACAGAAACAAACTAACTAACCACACCACATAAAAATTAAAATAATAAAAAATCACAGACTATAAAACAACTAAACAGAAAAGAAAACAAAGAAGTTCCAAAGAAGTTTTATTGTAATTATTATTTAAGCAAGAATACAATACCCAAACTTAAATTTTTATTTAAACTAAACCATTTTTGTAAAAAAATTTATTTTAAGAACACACAATTATACAAGCAACTCTAGGATGACCAGTTAAGGGCCTCGAAAAACACTGACCGGGGGTTAGGGAAGGTTGGAGGGGTCACAATGGTCCCGCTTAAAACCCAAACTTCTTAGACACCGAAGGTGTCGCCAAAGAACTCCTAGACACTTTGCATTGACGGAGACGCTCACTGGAGTTACCAAAAGTTAGCTCATATGAAAAATCTTTTTAAATTTTTTTTAATTATAAAAGAAACAGAAAATAATAACAATATAAGTAAAGAGAAAGGATTGGATACTCCCCTTGAAGCGATTAGGTCGAGCATGGATGCATTTGGAGGTAGCTACTCCTCCCACTACTCCATACTTCCTATTCTTATGATTGAAGTTTCCTTCTCTCCCTTTTTATTGAGCTATCCTATATTGCTAAAACAAACACAGAACTTGAAACGGAATTAAAAGGATTAGGAAATAAAAACTGAAATGAAAAGGAAAAAGGAAAGTAAAACAAGTAGGGAAAGAAAATAAATTAATTTAAGCAAATTAGTTACCAAGTTCAATTTAGATTCACAGATTGATTCTAGCTAAAATATGATTAAGCCATGGTGTTTGGTCCTAACCTTGTATTCCTAATTCCCTAATTAGATCCTTCTTGTCGAACCTAAATTAAGCATTAGAAATCCATTAAGCATAGAAGAATGTTTTAAACAACCAAGCATGTATCTAATCCATGTTGTCGAATGTCCATACATACTCTTCCTATTCATAGTTCAATTTGAATTAATGCATGGTGTCTACTCTTAATTCAAACCAAGATAGCTAACATACAAGTTTTAATGGTGATTATTCATTCAAACAAGCATATTAACTTATAAGCATAATGAATAAGAACAAGAACTATAATTGAAACTTGGAAACTAATTAAACTTGAAAACTAAAGAAAAGAAATTACATTACAATGAAAAATAAATTACAACTTAAAAACAAAATGGTTTTGTTACAACAATTGAGAACTAAAAAGAAAACTAAGAGAATTTGAGGGAGAGAAGGGAGAGGAGCTCTAGAGAGATTTTTGAGAGCTCCCCCCCTTGGGGTGTGTTTACATGCTTGGAGAACTCACTATTTATAGGCCTAGGGGAAGTATAAATCTGATTATACAATTGAATTTAATAACCACACTCACTTCACCAACTTACACCACTCAATTCACCACTAAAATGATTAGCTCATGCATGACAATGCATTGCAGTCAGCTTGTGGGCTCGATTTGGGCTTGCACCTTCACTCTTAACAAATCTGGAAAAATATGGATCTTGAAGCTCTTTGTCTTATCTTTCCAAGCATATGCAGCCCAACTCAAGGAAAAATCGGGAAGGCCTTCAAAAGTCATTTTTGGCCCAGTAACGCAGATGCTGCCGAATTTGACCTTAAGTTGGCCAAACTTGCATAACTTCATCTAGAAGACTCGGAATCATGAACCGTAAAATGCTACAGAAACTAGACTTCCGTATCTTTCCAATGATGTATGGTTCATTATCTGGTTCTTCTTGAGCAAGCACAGTCCAATCCGTGAAGTTGACTGATCTGCAGACACCGTTTTGAGCTAACTTCACTCCAAAATGCATTAAGTGAGTCCCAAGCTTATTACACTGAAACAAACACAAAATAGATTAAAAGCACAAGTTTAACTCAAAAACATAACCAAATCATAAGTTAGAAGGGTACAAAATGATATGTAATTATGCACCGATCATCTACTTCTAGCAGCTTGACGAAAACATAAAGGCCGCTGGAAAAGATAGCACCCATAGCCCAGTACCTGCGAACAAAGCCCAGCCCGAATCCTTGTTAAAAAGCTGACATCGTATTTCACCCTTGTAAAAGCTTCATAAACGGTCAACTAGGAACCACTATAAAGAAACCAAAGGGAATTCACAGGTGTATGAGGAATGCCCACTGGACAAACAGCTTCCTCTCTTCTCCCCTTTCCTCTGCAAGCTTTAGTTTGAAAACCAAGGGAGAAAAGCAAACGGCACACCACCCCCATGGGGAGGACCAGCTGTATAAAACCTTGGAACTCAAAGGAGCCTGCGCTCTGATGGAGGAGATTTCACCAAAATGAACGAATTGAAAGAAGCAAAGGAAAATATGGGGGTGGAGGATCATAGAATTAGAGTCCCAAGTGCCTATAAAAGAAGGCTCCCTCTACCCAGCAACACACACCATTCCAGAGCTCGACCAAGCTTTGTCAAGCAAACTGGAATTTACTCTAGGCATCCCAGCTCCTATTTCCATCGTTTTCTCTCCTTTTCTAGGATAGAAATCCTCTTAATTCTCTCTTTCCCCACTCGAAACCATTTTCTTATGAAAGAAATTCATGCTTTAATCTCTCTCTCAAATTGCTAAACTTATGAAGGCTCAGCTCCCATGCCACAAGCTCCTCAAGCTAAATCACTAATAAATTCGTTACGTTCTTTTGGTTATTGGTGAAAAGAACCCATGAGTATTTTGCAAGGCTTCAGCAAGTCTTTCATAATCCTTCTGGGAGTCTGGTTCTTGAACTCAGGCATTGGGGGATTTTGTTCGTTTTCTTCTTGCAGCAGCCCAAGCCCATTCGTCAGGCTGGAAAAAAGACCCCTACATAAATTGGCGACTTCACTGGGGATCAGGCTGCCATTTTCACTAATGCCTCCAAAGAAGAAGACTAGAAGCAACAACATGACTTCCCAAGATGGGCCAGACCATGGTGATTCGGAATCAAGGCAAAATGCCTCTTCTAGGGAAGAAGGATGTGCAAGTGAGGGAGCTTTCACTCTTGTTAACTCGCAAGTGCACGAGGCGTTGGATAGTATAGCTTGTGTAAGTACGAGGTCGATCCCACGAGGATTGATGATAGATTGATTCAATTTGATTCCCTGCACAAAACAGAAATTAAAAGAAAATAAATAAAATAAGAAAGAAAAGAAATTAACTCAAGCAAATTAGTTACCAAGTTCAATTCATATTCTTAGATTGATTCTAGCTAAAATATGATTAAGCCATGGTGTTTGGTCCTAACCTTGTATTCCTAATTCCCTAATTAGATCCTTCTTGTCGAACCTAAATTAAGCATTAGAAATCCATTAAGCATAGAAGAATGTTTTAAACAACCAAGCATGTATCTAATCCATGTTGTCGAATGTCCATACATACTCTTCCTATTCATAGTTCAATTTGAATTAATGCATGGTGTCTACTCTTAATTCAAACCAAGATAGCTAACATACAAGTTTTAATGGTGATTATTCATTCAAACAAGCATATTAACTTATAAGCATAATGAATAAGAACAAGAACTATAATTGAAACTTGGAAACTAATTAAACTTGAAAACTAAAGAAAAGAAATTACATTACAATGAAAAATAAATTACAACTAAAAAGCAAAATGGTTTTGTTACAACAATTGAGAACTAAAAAGAAAACTAAGAGAATTTGAGGGAGAGAAGGGAGAGGAGCTCTAGAGAGATGTTTGAGAGCTCCCCCCCTTGGGGTGTGTTTACAAGTTTGGAGAACCTCACTATATATAGGCCTAGGGGAAGTGAAAATCTGAATTAAGTATTGCTTCTACCTACAAACTCACTTCACCAACTTACAACACTTAATTCACACAATTGCATTTGAAAACAATTCTTCTTGTCTTTAGGCTTAGTGTTGCAACTCCCACTTCATCTTATTTTACTTCATTTGGCTGCTGCAAAACTCCACTCCAATTATATGTATTGAATATGCTCCACCAAAATTTCCCACAATCAATAACATTTCATCATGCATATGTCATGCTTGACAATGCATTGCAGTCTTCTTTTGGGCTCGTTTTGGGCTTGTTCCTCCATTCTGAAAAATCTGGAAAAATATGGATCTTGAAGTTCTTTGAATTATCTTTCCAAGCATATGCAGCCCAGCTCAAGGAAAAATCGGAAAGACCTTCAAATGTGATTTTTGGCCCAGTAACGCAGATCCTGCCGATTTTGACCTTAAGCTGCAAAAACTTGCATAACTTCCTCTAGAGGACTCGGAATCATGAACCGTAAAATGCTCCAGAAAATAGACTTCCGTATCTTTCCAATGATGTATGGCTCATTGTCTGGTTCTTCTTGAGCAAGTACAGTCCAATCCGTGAAGTTGACTGATCTGCAGACACCGTTTGAGCTAACATGTCTCCAAAATGCATTTATTGAGTTTTAAGCTTATTACACTGAAACAAACACAAAATAAATTAAAAGCACAAGTTTAACTCAAAAACATAACCAAATCATAAGTTAGAAGGGTACAAAATGATATGTAATTATGCACCGATCATCTACTTCTAGCAGCTTGACGAAAACATAAAGGCCGCTGGAAAAGATAGCACCCATAGCCCAGTACCTGCGAACAAAGCCCAGCCCGAATCCTTGTTAAAAAGCTGACATCGTATTTCACCCCTGTAAAAGCTTCATAAACGGTCAACTAGGAACCACTGTAAAGAAACCAAAGGGAATTCACAGGTGTATGAGGAATGCCCACTAGACAAACAGCTTCCTCTCTTCTCCCCTTTCCTCTACAAGCTTTAGTTTGAAAACCAAGGGAGAAAAGCAAACGGCACACCACCCCCATGGGGAGGACTAGTTGTATAAAACCTTGGAACTCAAAGGAGCCTGCGCTCTGATGGAGGAGATTTCACCAAAATGAACGAATTGAAAGAAGCAAAGGAAAATATGGGGGTGGAGGATCATAGAATTAGAGTCCCAAGTGCCTATAAAAGAAGGCTCCCTCTACCCAGCAACACACACCATTCCAGAGCTCGACCAAGCTTTGTCAAGCAAACTGGAATTTACTCTAGGCATCCCAGCTCCTATTTCCATCGTTTTCTCTCCTTTTCTAGGATAGAAATCCTCTTAATTCTCTCTTTCCCCACTCGAAACCATTTTCTTATGAAAGAAATTCATGCTTTAATCTCTCTCTCAAATTGCTAAACTTATGAAGGCTCAGCTCCCATGCCACAAGCTCCTCAAGCTAAATCACTAATAAATTCGTTACGTTCTTTTGGTTATTGGTGAAAAGAACCCATGAGTATTTTGCAAGGCTTCAGCAAGTCTTTCATAATCCTTCTGGGAGTCTGGTTCTTGAACTCAGGCATTGGGGGATTTTGTTCGTTTTCTTCTTGCAGCAGCCCAAGCCCATTCGTCAGGCTGCTGGAAAAAAAGACCCCTACATAAATTGGCGACTTCACTGGGGATCAGGCTGCCATTTTCACTAATGCCTCCAAAGAAGAAGACTAGAAGCAACAACATGACTTCCCAAGATGGGCCAGACCATGGTGATTCGGAATCAAGGCAAAATGCCTCTTCTAGGGAAGAAGGATGTGCAAGTGAGGGAGCTTTCACTCTTGTTAACTCGCAAGTGCACGAGGCGTTGGATAGTATAGCTTGTGTAAGTACGAGGTCGATCCCACGAGGATTGATGATAGATTGATTCAATTTGATTCCCTGCACAAAACAGAAATTAAAAGAAAATAAATAAAATAAGAAAGAAAAGAAATTAACTCAAGCAAATTAGTTACCAAGTTCAATTCATATTCTTAGATTGATTCTAGCTAAAATATGATTAAGCCATGGTGTTTGGTCCTAACCTTGTATTCCTAATTCCCTAATTAGATCCTTCTTGTCGAACCTAAATTAAGCATTAGAAATCCATTAAGCATAGAAGAATGTTTTAAACAACCAAGCATGTATCTAATCCATGTTGTCGAATGTCCATACATACTCTTCCTATTCATAGTTCAATTTGAATTAATGCATGGTGTCTACTCTTAATTCAAACCAAGATAGCTAACATACAAGTTTTAATGGTGATTATTCATTCAAACAAGCATATTAACTTATAAGCATAATGAATAAGAACAAGAACTATAATTGAAACTTGGAAACTAATTAAACTTGAAAACTAAAGAAAAGAAATTACATTACAATGAAAAATAAATTACAACTAAAAAGCAAAATGGTTTTGTTACAACAATTGAGAACTAAAAAGAAAACTAAGAGAATTTGAGGGAGAGAAGGGAGAGGAGCTCTAGAGAGATGTTTGAGAGCTCCCCCCCTTGGGGTGTGTTTACAAGTTTGGAGAACCTCACTATATATAGGCCTAGGGGAAGTGAAAATCTGAATTAAGTATTGCTTCTACCTACAAACTCACTTCACCAACTTACAACACTTAATTCACACAATTGCATTTGAAAACAATTCTTCTTGTCTTTAGGCTTAGTGTTGCAACTCCCACTTCATCTTATTTTACTTCATTTGGCTGCTGCAAAACTCCACTCCAATTATATGTATTGAATATGCTCCACCAAAATTTCCCACAATCAATAACATTTCATCATGCATATGTCATGCTTGACAATGCATTGCAGTCTTCTTTTGGGCTCGTTTTGGGCTTGTTCCTCCATTCTGAAAAATCTGGAAAAATATGGATCTTGAAGTTCTTTGAATTATCTTTCCAAGCATATGCAGCCCAGCTCAAGGAAAAATCGGAAAGACCTTCAAATGTGATTTTTGGCCCAGTAACGCAGATCCTGCCGATTTTGACCTTAAGCTGCAAAAACTTGCATAACTTCCTCTAGAGGACTCGGAATCATGAACCGTAAAATGCTCCAGAAAATAGACTTCCGTATCTTTCCAATGATGTATGGCTCATTGTCTGGTTCTTCTTGAGCAAGTACAGTCCAATCCGTGAAGTTGACTGATCTGCAGACACCGTTTGAGCTAACATGTCTCCAAAATGCATTTATTGAGTTTTAAGCTTATTACACTGAAACAAACACAAAATAAATTAAAAGCACAAGTTTAACTCAAAAACATAACCAAATCATAAGTTAGAAGGGTACAAAATGATATGTAATTATGCACCGATCAACTCTCTCATATCTCATCGCTGCCATCCATGCCATGGGAGAAACTCAGAATGAGATGGCAGACACGATCAAGGAACTGAAAAGCTCGGTATCAAAGCCAAGCAAAGAAAACGAGAGACACCCACAGGAGGAGTCTGCTGCTGCTGGAAAGGGGTCTGAACAAAAGGGACCATCTTTTGTCACCCAAGAAGATGTCATCGCTATGCTAGAAAAAGAACTAAGTCGAAGCCAGGAGGATTGGAAGTATATTCCTCAACCGCCGTATCCAGCAAGCTTGCCCTAGCAGCCATAATATCCTAAAGGCTATGAGGCACCAAGCTTTGTCCTTTTCGATGGGAGGAAAGGGAGCCCGAAGGAGCACGTTAATCGTTTCCTTGATGCCTTGGGACCACATGCTGGCAACCTTAATCTCCGGCTCCGTGAGTTCTCGAAGAGCCTTACCGATCGTGCTTATACATGGTACACGACACTAGCACAGGCTCTGTTCGTTCATGGGAAGATTTGGCAAGCAGATTCTGCAAAAAGTATTTCCAGCATGAGGAGAGACTTACAACCACTCAACTCAACAACACTCGCCAAAAACATGGGGAGGATCCCATAGACTTTGTACGCAGGTTCCGGGACCTAGCCTTGGACTGCTATGACGAGAAAGATGAGGAGGCGCTGGTTGAAATTTGCATCAGCAACATCGTGGCAGATTATAGAGTTTATTTGGAGAACATCGGCATCAGTCAATTTTCTCGGCTGCTGGAAGCAGTAAGGAAGACAAGTATGTTTGTCAAACCAACCGGGCAAAGAAGCTGGAGGAGCGAGAAGAAGGAGGCGCATCAAACATTGGCTGTGGATGACAAGTCATCCGGTGACTACAACTCATGCAAACGGAAGGATAGGGAGACATACCCGCCACTACCATGCAAAGACGAAGAATTCCATGCCATCCTTGATACGATGATTGCTGACGGCGCAATCTTAGACCCTACAAAATTCCCACTCGAGAGGAGAAAAATGATCCTAGGTACTGCCGTTATCACCAATTCGTAAGGCATCCGACCACAGCTTGTCAGAGCTTAAGGAGGATTTTACATGCTAAAATACATGAAGGAGTCCTTCAGCTTCCGTCTAGGAAGCAAGCCATTGACGATGACCCCTTGCCCAAACGAAGAGGGAAGGAGATAGCCGCCGTTATCACATGTTCTGATGACTTGTTGGACAACGATGAGTTGTGTCACCCATGGAAGAACGACCCAAAGCCGCCAGAGGCTATTTAGGAACCTTGCGGGAATATGGAAAAAGCATACTGGTGTAAATACTCGAAACCTTCAAGCTACAATGCACCATGGCCACTTGCTGATGGATGGGATGGCAATACAGATAACGAAGTATTTATGTTGGATATGCCAGAAGAACGATGCCTGGGGGCTTCGTGCGGGCAGCAGAAAGCAGTTTGTAACATTCCATACTCTTACGGAGGCTGAAAATACTGTGATGGAGCGTTACCTAGGTCAAAAACAGGGCCCTGACTTCACAGGTCCTTGAGAGGAACCCAAAATTCAAGTCCCTCTTCGACCAACTAGGTTTCGAGCCACAAGCCAGGGAAGCAGCTGCTGTAGCTCTCATGCACATCTCCGTAGATTCAAATCCTCATTGCTTTACTGCTCAACCACAAAGGTCATTTTTGGAGAATGACAATGCTATCGTTTTTACGGATGAAGACATGGAGGTCCCAAACCCGGATCATAGGCGGCCACTTTACTTGGAAGGACAAATCAATGATGTGTTTATAAGAAGGGCTTTGGTTGACACAGGTTCTTCTGTCAACATATTGCCTCTGTCTGTGCTTATGGCAACTGGCATTCCATTGTCTAAAATCGTGCAGTCTCAAACAACCATCAGTGGTTTTGGGAATAAGAGCGAGGTCACGGTTGGGCACATGCAAATAAACTTGAAGGTAAGGCCTATTCGGTCACTCACTAAGTTCTATGTGGTAGACGTGGACGTGGCTTACCATGCTTTGCTTGGAAGGCCATGGCTCAACAAGCACAAACTTGTGGTTTCTACTTACCACCAATGCGTGAAGGGAAGGATTGGGTTGAGACCACTCCGCATACCAGGGAATCAAGCGCCATTCAACCAAAATGAAGCTCATTACTCAGAGGCGGAATTCTATATCGAATGCGCAGCTACTGGAAATAACCCGTCCAAGAACTTCGGGACCTACCTACCTTCATGGACTGAAATTCGCGATCTGAGCAATGAGGAGCTCATAACCATTGTTGATCGGGAAAGGAAGAGGCATTCCGAAGTCAACAACCATGCTTATGATCAACCTCAATGCTCAAAGGTTACGCTGCCAGATGGACGCATAGTACCGCTTATGACAAGTTTGGGGGCTCGACCGAGTTCTATGGGAAAGCCCCGAGTATGGAAAAGAAGCGATGCAAGCAAGCGACTAGGAGGGTCCAGAGAAGGAAGCACCCATGTTTTGCGCTTTTCAGGAACTTATGACGGCACCTAGGCATATGCAAGATGGTTCGACTGCGGTAGCCGAGCAGCTGGAAATAATTAATTTGAGCGATGACCCCTCTGTTCAAAGGTCCATCTCCATCAGCATTCACTTGGAGGAGGAGAAGGAAGTTTTGGTGTCATTGTTAAAAGAATTCCGAGACATATTCACTTGGAGCTACGAGGAAATGCCCGGCCTAAATCCAAATTTAGTAAGTCATACTTTGAATATTGAGCTGGGTACGAAACCTGTTGTGCAGCCAAGAAGGAATTTCCATCCTGAAATTGAAATGCAAATCAAGGTGGAGATTGAAAAGCTATTAGTTGCTGGGTTCATCAAGCCAATCAAGCATCCAACATGGCTAGCGAACATTGTTCCCGTAAAGAAAATGACTGGTGTGATAAGGATATGCACGGACTACCGAGATCTCAACCGAGCTTGCCCAAATGATGAATTTCCATTGCCCAATATGGACATTTTGATTGACTCAACCTCAGGGCAAGGTTTGCTTTCATTCATGGATGGATTTAGCGGCTACAATTAGTAAAGATGTCTCCCAAGGATGCCGAGAAGACAGCCTTTCGGACGCCTATCAAAGAGCCATGACGGCGGTATTCCACGACATGATGGGAAAAGAGGTGGAAGACTATGTGGATGATCTTGTGGTGAAGTCAAAAAAGAGAGAAAGTCACCAAGAGGTCCTGAGGAAGGTACTGGAAAGGTGTCGGCTCTATGGATTAAAAATGAATCCAAAGAAGTGTGCATTTGGAGTTTCATCTGGGAAGTTCCTGGGGTTTCAAGTGCATCAGCGCGGCATAGATGTGGATCCTGAAAAAACTAGAGCTATAAACTCACTTGCACCACCAAGGAACGCAAAGGAATTAAAAAGTTTCATGGGGAGACTTTCATATATCCGACACTTTATCCCAGGCCTCGCTGCTACAATGAGCATTTTTACTCATTTGATCAAGAAAGGCAAACCGTATGTGTGGAGCAAAGAGTGCCAAGAAGCCTATTCGCAAGTACAACAAATAATCACCAAGCTACCTACGATGAGAGCACCTATTCCGGGGCTTCCGCTCAAGCTTTATTTGGCCGCAACAAACGCTGCGGTTGGGGCTTTGCTTGCCCAAGATGGTCATGATGGGGAGGAGAGTCCTATTTATTACGTGAGTAGGCAACTAAGAGGGGCTGAAGCAAGATACCCATAGACGGAACTCTTATGCCTTGCCCTCGTCTATGCTGCACAACGCTTGCGACACTACTTCCTTGCTCACAAGCTGCAGCTCGTGGTAAAGTCTGATCCAGTGAGGTATTTGTTCACGAGGCCAGTGCTATCCGGACGTCTCGCACGCTGGTTGCTACGATTATCTGAATTTGATATCACATGCACAACACCTAAAGATATTAAGGGACAGGCTGTGATTGATATGCTGGCTCTATTCCCTGAGGTGGAAGATTCTACTCTCTACGAAGAAGTTTTGGGGGAGCTGCCGGAAATGGTGGCCACTGTTATGGAGGAGACATCATGGACCCTTTACTTTGACGGATCTCCTACGACTAGCGGCGGAGGAGCAGGCGTAGTACTTATCAACCAGAAGGACAAGCCACGGCCCTCTCATTCAAACTAAATTTTCCATGCACAAATAATGTGGCGGAGTATGAAGCTTTTGTTATGGGGTTATCTACAGACAAAAGAAATGGGCGTAGAAAGGATAAAGATTATCGGCGATTCAAATCTGGTACTAAGTCAACTGCAAAAAGTTTTGTCGTGAAGGAGGCAACTTTGGCCCCATATCGTGCAGCTGCCGAAAGAATCATTAATTCTTTCAAGCAAGTTGTGATGGAGCACAATCCCCGGGTCACCAATAGGTATGCTGATGCTTTGGCCACGTTGGGGTCAAAGCTCGCTTGTCCAAGAGCAGCCTAATATCACCGTGATAAAGAAGGATATGCCAGTAGTTGAAGCGATGTCCCATGGGGAGCTGCTGGAAAAAGAGGATGATTGGAGAAGGCCAGTCAAAGAAAAGCTAGGCGAAGGGGGTAGCATTAAAGACCTGAAAGACTATGCAATTATTTTTCAACTCTTTTTCACTCTTTTCACAACTTTTCTTTTTTTCTTTTCTATTTTCCACGATTTTTTATTTATTTATTTTTGTTTTTTTTTGTTTTTGCAAACACACACACACACACACATCCCTTCCCCCATACTTGTTTTTCTGCATCAGAACAATCAAACGGAATTCATTCTAAGTCATGCTTCACTATGCTTTAAGAACAAGGGTATGGATAGTCCTATACTAGGCTTGGTGAGGATGATGTGGTTAACAAAGAACAAAGGCTAAACAAGGCTCAATGGGGTTAAAACCTACAAAACAAATGACATAGATGGGTTCGGCTATTTGGCTCTGGTTCACTACACAACTTCATCTTGAATATGTGTTATGCAATTCAATAACATGCTTTGAATGAAACGGGCATGAGTTCTAGTATTTGGAACTAAATGATGAAACGCCTTCTAAGTAGCAACCAAGGAAAGAATGATGAGATCATGCAACGACTTTAGAAAACAAGAATGCACAGATTATCAGCTCTCCAAATAAACGTTTCGGCTCAAGTCTCACAAGGTTGTAGCGTTAGTTTGAGTTCATTCCTTCAGGCATGTTACAAAAACTGATTTTTCCTTTATGATTGCATGTGAATTCAAAAGTTATAACCACAACCAAGCATAAGCCAAAGAGTAAATCAAACTTTCATCCATGTTATAACTCTCTTTAACAATCATGCAATTAAAAACCGAATCCTCATCATTGTGTTGGAAGGTACCCTAAGACACAAACACACAAAAACGACTCAAGAACGACTCTTTTTGGTATTTTTCAAAACTTTTTCGATTTTTTTCTTTCTTTTTCTGTTATATGACACTAAAACACATCAAAACACACTAAAAACACTTAAAACAGTGAGAAACAACATTAGAAGTGATAGGTGATAAAATCCCACGAATTTCATGCAATAAAAACAGCTTGTTTACCCCCCCCCACACTTAAACCAAACATTGTCCTCAATGTTTCAAACATAGACTCACACACAAACAAGCAAACAACACAACTAACAAACATAACAGAAATGGCAAAGTAAAAGCAAGAAAGAGAAGGGTTTAGGAATGCAAATCTGAGTTTGGAGCAAGAATTCCTTCGTTCCTCGTTTCAACACATGGGTTGCCTCCCAAGAAGCGCTTGCTTTAACGTCTTCCAGCCGGACGGTACCTCCGTTTAAGCTTGAATAGGCCCCACGGCATGGAGGGGTACATCCTCCACGACATGCTCAACAAAGTTCTCATAGTAGGGCTTCAACCGATGTCCATTAACCTTGAATTCTTGTCCAGTTTTCAAACTTTGTATTTGGACTGCACCATGCACAAAAACATTAGTAATAACAAATGGACCAACCCACTTAGAACGTAACTTACCGGGAATAGACGAAGACGAGAGTTAAATAGCAACACTTTCTGCCCAATTGAGAAGGTTTTGCCTCTAATCATCTTGTCGTGGAACGCCTTGGTCTTTTCTTTGTAAATCCGGGCATTCTCATACGAATCATGCCTAATCTCTTCAAGCTCGTTCAATTGTAGCTTCCTATGATTTCCAGCCGTGTCCACATCCATATTGAAGGTTTTGACCGCCCAATGTGCCTTGTGTTCAAGCTCCACGGGCAGATGGCATGGCTTGCCATATACTAGCCGAAATGGGGACATACCAATGGGCGTTTTGTAAGCCGTTCTATACGCCCACAATGCATCCTCCAATCGCAAGCTCCAATCTTTTCTATTTGGCCCAACGGTCTTCTCCAAGATTTGCTTGATTTCTCTATTCGAAACTTCGGCTTGGCCACTTGTTTGGGGGTGATAAGGTGTGGAAACCTTATGCATCACATTATACTTCCTCAACAATGCTTCAATGGTGCGGTTGCAGAAGTGAGATCCGCCATCACTTATGAGCACTCTAGGCATCCCAAATCTAGAGAAAATGTTAGATTTAACGAAATCTGCAACAACTCTAGAATCGTTAGTTCGGGTGGCTTTGGCTTCCACCCACTTCGACACATAATCAACCGCAAGTAAAATGTAAGTAAAACCAAAAGATGTAGGGAAAGGACCCATAAAATCAATACCCCAAACATCAAAGATTTCCACAACAAGAATGGGGTTTGCGGCATTTGGTCTCTTTGGCCTAAATTTCCTGTCCTTTGGCATCTATCACATGTCAAACAAAAAATCCTAGCATCTCTAAACAACGTAGGCCAAAAAAAACCACATTCAAGAACCTTATGCGCTGTGCGTTGTGTGCCAAAGTGTCCACCACATGCATATGAATGGCAAAAACTCAAAATTGAATTAAACTCAGATTCAAGAACACAACGGCGCACAATCTGATCAGGGCAGATTTTCCACAAATATGGGTCATCCCATACATAAAAACGTGCATCCTTTCTAAGTTTGTCACATTGGGCCTTGCTTAGGTTGTTAGGAACTTGCTTAGACACCAAGAAATTGACCAAATCGGCATACCAAGGGTACTTACCTCAATGGACAGAAGTTGTTCATCCGGAAGCGTTTCAGAAATGGGAAGAGGGTCCTCTTCACGCACCATTCTACTTAGGTGGTCAGCCACCACGTTTTCACAACCTTTCTTGTCCCTAATTTCAATATCGAATTCTTGAAGTAGGAGCATCCAACGAATGAGCCTTGGTTTGGCCTCCTTTTTGGTGAAAAGATACTTCAAGGCTGCATGGTCAGTGAAAACAATTACTTTAGTACCAATTAAATATGATCTAAATTTATCTAAAGCAAATACAACCGCCAAAAGTTCTTTTTCGGTTGTAGAATAATTCAATTGAGCATCATTTAAAGTGCGGGACGCATAATAAATAACATGTGGCTGTTTGTTTTTCCTTTGACCCAAAACAGCCCCAAGTGCATAATCCGATGCATCACACATCAATTCAAAGGGAATGGACCAATCCGGTGGAGTGATGATTGGTGCCGTGGTGAGTAAGTCCTTGAGATGGTTGAATGCTTTCTCACACGCCTCGTTGAACTCAAAAGACACTTCCTTTTGGAGGAGACGACATAGGGGTTGTGCGATCTTGGAAAAGTCCTTGATAAATCGTCTATAGAATCCTGCATGACCAAGAAAAGAACGAACCTCTCTAACCGAAGTAGGAGAGGGTAAGTAGCGTACAAGATCTACCTTAGACTTATCAACTTCAATTCCTTTTTCAGAGATTATATGACCCAAAACAATACCTTGTTTAACCATAAAATGACATTTCTCCCAATTTAACACAAGGTTTGTTTCAACACAACGTTTCAAGATTAAAGTGAGATTATCCAAGCAATCATCAAATGAATCACCAAAGACACTAAAATCATCCATGAAAACCTCAATAAACTTTTCAACATAATCTGAAAAGATACTTACCATGCATCTTTGAAACGTGGCTGGTGCATTACATAAACCGAATGGCATTCGACGGTAGGCAAAGGTACCAAATGGACAAGTAAAAGTGGTCTTCTCTTGATCGTCCGGAGCTATGACAATTTGATTATATCCAGAATACCCATCAAGAAAGCAATAAAATGAATGACCAGCTAACCTTTCAAGCATTTGATCGATGAACGGCAGAGGGAAGTGATCCTTCCTTGTGGTGGCGTTGAGCTTTCTATAATCGATGCAAACTCTCCAACCTGTTTGGATACGGGTAGGCACAAGTTCGTTCTCTTCATTCTTTACCACGGTGACTCCTGATTTCTTTGGAACAACTTGAACCGGTGAAACCCAACGACTATCCGAGATTGGATAAATCACTCCACAATCAAGAAGCTTGATAATCTCCTTTTCACAACTTCCATCATTGGAGGTTGAGTCGGCGTTGAGCCTCTCGAGTTGGTTTAGCCCCCTCCTCTAGAAGTATGCGATGCATGCACGTTGTAGGGCTAATTCCCTTAATGTCGGCCAAGGTCCATCCAATGGCTGTTTTGTACTCTTTCAACACCCGAATCAGTTTCTCCTCCTCCATTGCTGTGAGTGATGAAGAGACAATGACGGGCAACGTCTCTTTATCTCCCAAAAAAAAATACTTCAAATGGTCTGGCAATGGTTTAAGCTCAAGAATGGGTGCCTGAATCACTGAAGGTAACAACTTGTTAGTAGAAACGGGGATTGGAATTGGGATTGGAGGCTTACCAATGTGTTTAGGTAACGACTCAAGGGCAGCAACCATCTCACTGATTTCCTCACTAGGGGGCACGGCATGAAGTGATTCATGTGTGCCGTGGGTTAGCTTAATTTCTGCCCCCTTGGTTTTGAGTTCCACGCCTCTTGTAATGACCTTTTCAAGTGCATCGTCATTCAAATCTTCAAGATATCCCTGTGCCAAAGAGTCAACTATATCAATAGAGAAACATGAATGATCCTCACTAGGATACTTAATAGAATCAGAAAGATTGAAATTAACAACTTCCCCATCGAATTCCATGGACAAAGTTCCATTAAACACATCAATTTTAGTCCGGGCCGTCTTCATGAATGGCCTTCCAAGTAGAATGGGCAGCGAAGGTGCATGATCCGATTCATCCATCTCAAGAACATAGAAATCCGCCGGAAAGATCAAATGATTAACCTGTACCAAAACATCTTCCAAAACCCCCTTTGGATAGGCATTAGATCTATCGGCCAATTGTATGATAACACCATCATTTTTCAACACTCCTAGGTTCATAGATGCATAAATGGAATATGGCATAACATTTATAGAAGCACCTAAGTCTAGCATGGCAGATTTGAACTTAGTGTTACCAATTACACAAGGAATGGTAAAACTACCCGGATCTTTGCATTTGGGGGGTAGTTTGCGTTGCAAGATGGCAGATACATTCTCACCTACCTTTACCACCTCCTTGGTCGAAATCCTCTTCCTAGTGGTGCACAACTCCTTTAAAAACTTGGCGTATCTCGGGACTTGCTTGATTGCATCCAACAAAGGTATGTTAACTTGAACTTTCCTAAAGGTATCAAGGATGTCCTTTTCAGCCTCTTCTTTCTTCGTTTGCATGAACCTACTAGGAAAAGGCACGTTTGAAGGAAAAACATTAGTATGAACTGAATTGGACACATTCTTACCCTTATTGGCCGAATTGGACAGATTTGGGACTATGGAAGCTTGCGGCAAAGGTGTTCCCAGCTTTGCTGTGGGTGGCTTTGCTTCTTCATCTTCAAATCTCAGTTTTTCATCCTCTATGGGACCTGATGTTGATGGTTTAGAACCTGCCCCAACTTCTTTTCCACTTCTCAAGAGTATGGCTTTTGCACTTTCGAAGCCTCCCTTCGGATTTTGAATGGTTGAGCTAGGGAGTTGACCGGGGTCTCGAAATTTGCCCACGAAATCTGCAATCTGCCCAATTTGTTTCTCCAATTGATCCACCCTTTTGTCTTGGCTTTGCATAGCTTGGGTTTGCTTTTCTTGCCCCTGAGACAAAGTGGTTAGTATTTTAAGAAGTGCATCATTATCTAAAGACGAACCTGAAGCATTAGGGGTAGATTGTTGTGGGACTTGTGTGGGGACGTATGGCTTGTTGTAGAAGCCCGGAGGTTGCTGCCTAAAACCACCTTGTTGTTGGGGTTGTTGTTGCTCCCTCCACTTGAAGTTTGGATGGTCTCTCCACCCCGGATTGTACGTGTTGGAATACGGATCATTCCTTGACTGATTTTGGCCTTGAAATCCAATTGCGTTGGCGCTTTCCCATCCACCATTTTCAATCAATTGTGGGCACTTTTCAGAAGCATGTCCTTGGATAGAACACACACCACACACAATTGGTCCTTGCATCTTCATTCCTTCGGCCATCTGAGACACAATGGAAGTAAGATTAGCTAATTGTACATGAACGTCGGATTTGGAACTTACCTCATGTACTTGTTGCCGTGGGGTCCTCTTTGGCCAACGCCTTCGTATTGTTGAGCGTTCGACGCTCGATTAGCAATTAGAATCTTGGCAGCCATGGGTGTTTTGTCCACCAACGCTCCACCCGCCGAGGCATCGAGCATTTGACGTTCAATTGGTAGGAGCCCCTCGTAGAAGTATTGTAGTAGTAACTCCTCTTTCATCTGATGCTGTGGACAAGAAGCAACAAGTGATTTAAAACGTTCATAGTAAGTAGGAAAAGATTCACCTTCCTCTTGCTGAATTCCACTTATCCTTTTTCGTATGGTGATGACTCGAGAAGTTGGGAAAAACTTCTCCAAGAAAGCTCGCTTCATGCTCTCCCAAGATGTGACAGTTCAGGAGCCAATTCATACAACCAATCTTTCGCCTTTTCCAAGAGTGAAAAGGGAAAGGCCTTCATCTTCAATATACTTCCATCGACGTTGACAGGAGTCATGCTTGAACACACCACCTCGAATTCTTTCAAATGCTTGTTTGGATCCTCCATGGACAACCCATGGAACTTTGGAATGTGGTGCAACAAGCTCGACTTCAATTCAAACTCGGCGGTTTTATCTGCAGCAGCCTCAGGGTATTGGATGCATAAGGGTGCGGCATTGTCCAATCCCGGCAGAAAGCTCCTTGATTGTACGATTGTCCGCTGCCATGTCTTGCTCCTCTTCCAATTCCTCTTCAATGTCAACTTTAGATTCAGAGTTAGAGCTAGAACTAAGTAGATCAGGTGCTGGGTGCCTCCTCAACCTTCTCAAATCTCGTTCAAAATCGTCGTTAAAGTCCAAGATGTTTGCTCGAATGGGTTGAGAACTTCTGGTCATGAACTAGTACCTAAAAGGAATAAAACAACACAATGTCAGAAACTAAAACATATTGAAATAAACAGAAATAAAAGATCCAAGGGATTAGCAATTGCTAATCCCGGCAACGGCGCCAAAAATTTGGTGCGTTGAATATAAGCACACAAATTAAACCCTCTTTTTATCAATTGTAGTATGGAATGTAAGTAGGGATCGTTCTAGGCCGGGATTAGGAGGGAGCTAAATCACTTGAGATCTGACTCAAAAACTTAAAACAAAGTTTAAAACACTAAATTAGACTCAAAGAATGCAAAACTATACTTTAAAACACCAAAACAAACCAAAAGACTCAAATCAACAAGCGAACACTCAAAACTGCCTAAAAACCACTTTCTGGGCAGTTTTGAACACTAAGGAAGAATTTGGACGAAAATATGTTATAACTTGACTCAAGACACTTAAAAACACAAACTAAACCACTTTCTAACTAATATGACACTTCAAAATAAAGGGGGGATTGGTTTTGACGAATTTGGAAACAAAGAAAACAGATTGTAATTAAAACAGATTATAAAACGAGTTTGGATGAAACTATGGATGGAAGGTTAGCTAGAGGGTTCTTCTCCACACATGACATACTTTCACATAAACCAATTTTCAGTTGTTCTTTCGATAAATCATGAAACTCAACACCCCAGGTTAATTAGGTCCGCTTAAATTAACCTTCAAGTTCTCCTTAAGTTATTAAATTGGATGGGAAAGCGCATACAACAATTCAACATATTCTTCAAAAGTCCTTTACGTGAAAAGCACAATAAAGATACAATCAAAGATCATTAAGCAATATGAGAACTATAAGTATTGACGAGGCATTCGTACTATGATGAGCATGAGACTCCTGCCAAGAATTCATTTAACGCGATCGTTTATAAGCGACCTCCACTACTTGTGAATATAAGATTGTAACTATTAGGTGAAACTCCCTTATACTCTAGCATCATATTCATGCATGAAAACTAAGCGTGCACTCTTAATAAATATACACGAATAAGTTATCAATCAAGCAGTCAAACGAATTGAATTCACAACTTATGAAATCACAACTAAAGGTAATCAATTCATATTGCAAGTATGTACATGGTTTCGAATCACCCCCTAACTAAGAGGGGTTTAGTTCCTCATACTCACAACACAGAGATTATTGAATTGAAACATTGAAAATAAAAGAAAGAAAACACCTAAACGTTCCAGCAATCCTCAATTGAATGGCAAGCACATTCAAGGCACTCCTCCTTCCTCTTTGCTGCGTGTTGGGCTAGCAGATGGTGGTAGCAAGGTAGTTCCCAGGACAGCTCCAAGCTCCTCTCTCCTTTGCAAGTAGCTCTCTGCTCTCTTTGTGGAATCTGGATGGGTGTGTGAGTAGTGGTGGTTATGGATGATGTAGAATGGTGGAAAAGTGTCTAGGATGGGAGTATGGCATGGCTAGGAAGGTTTAGGGTCAGAAAATATGGAGATTGGTGAAGGATGGTGACTGCAGAGAATGGGTGAAGTTTTCTGGTGTGAATGATGAGAGAATGGTTGAGTCCCCTCTCTCTCTTTTTGCAACTGAATGTGTATCTGAATCCCCCTCATGTGAGTCTCTCTATCCCCCTTTAGAGTGTGAAATTCGTCCTCCCTTTGGTTGGTGTAAAGTAGCCCACCAAAAATCATGGAAACTGCTCCTTGATTTGTGCAAACATGTTTCCCCTAATTGGGCATGACTTAATTTGCTCCTTGAGACTTCCACAGCTGAAATGTCTCCCTAATTTGCTCAACATGTTAGGCTTAAAGTCAGGTACTGCTTATGTGAGGCACATGGCTCAAAGGAGATGTGGAACCCAAGGCTCATAAGCTGGCGGCTGCACATTAAATGCCTCCTGAGCATGGTTTAGTGTTTAACGGGCTGAGGACTCCAGATTTCTCCAATTGGGCTGAAATTTGGATATGTTATTCTAGACACCCATGTGAACAACTTCCATGAAGAATATCTTCTCATCCGATCTGTGTAGGTTACTGAAATGAGGCCTGCAAGATGAGCTACGAAACTGGACTGACAGGGAGTGTGGGCCAAATTGGGTTTGTCTTTAAGCTCAATTTCCTCTCATCCCAATCATGTCATAACATGCTTGAATTGCATGCATTCTGCTCCCTTCCTATCTTTAAATCTCCAATTTCGTCCATTCCTTTGGCTCCAAGCATATGATATCCATTCCAAGCTCAATTGTGCTCCAAAAGGCTCCAAAATGCATTACTTTGCATACTTTGCCCTTAAAACCTGAAAACACATAAAACTAGCTTAAAGGACTACTTTAACTAAGAAAACACAATGTAAACGCACAAGAACAAGCCATCTAAGTCGCATAATTATGCTCCTATCACCCTCGTCTATGCTGCACAACGCTTGCGACACTACTTCCTTGCTCACAAGCTGCAGCTCGTGGTAAAGTCTGATCCAGTGAGGTATTTGTTCACGAGGCCAGTGCTATCCGGACGTCTCGCACGCTGGTTGCTACAGTTATCTGAATTTGATATCACATGCACAACACCTAAAGATATTAAGGGACAGGCTGTGATTGATATGCTGGCTCTATTCCCTGAGGTGGAAGATTCTACTCTCTCTGAAGAAGTTTTGGGGGAGCTGCCGGAAATGGTGGCCACTGTTATGGAGGAGACATCATGGACCCTTTACTTTGACGGATCTCCTACGACTAGCGGCGGAGGAGCAGGCGTAGTACTTATCAACCCCGAAGGACAAGCCACGGCCCTCTCATTCAAACTAAATTTTCCATGCACAAATAATGTGGCGGAGTATGAAGCTTTTGTTATGGGGTTATCTACAGCAAAAGAAATGGGCGTAGAAAGGATAAAGATTATCGGCGATTCAAATCTGGTACTAAGTCAACTGCAAAAAAGTTTTGTCGTGAAGGAGGCAACTTTGGCCCCATATCGTACAGCTGCCGAAAGAATCATTAATTCTTTCAAGCAAGTTGTGATGGAGCACAATCCCCGGGGTCACCAATAGGTATGCTGATGCTTTGGCCACGTTGGGGTCAAAGCTCTCGTTTGTCCAAGAGCAGCCTAATATCACTGTGATAAAGAAGGATATGCCAGTAGTTGAAGCGATGTCCCATGGGGAGCTGCTGGAAAAAGAGGATGATTGGAGAAGGCCAGTCAAAGAAAAGCTAGGCGAAGGGGGTAGCATTAAAGACCTGAAAGACTATGCAATTATTTTTGGAGAACTCTACAGACGACTTCCGGGGGGCATTCTTACCCGATGTATAGGGGTAACAGAAGCGCAAAGAAGGTTGCAAGAAGTACACGACGCCACTTGCAGCTTGGAGCCAGTGATTAGTTTGTATCGGCACCTGCAACGCAAGGGTTATTACTGGCCAGAGATGAAGAAGCAAGCGGCTGAGCTCCAGTCCAGTTGCCCCACGTGTTCTACGATGCCTTCAACCGAAGAATCTTTCACCATCTCATTCGCAGAGGATTGGAGGGCTCCATACCTTGCGTTCTATGTTGAGGGGACTCTACCCACCGATGCCAAACTTGCCTACAAGCTCAAGAAGACGGTAAAGAGGTACTTCGTAGACGGGTCGACGTTCTACCGTAAGGGGTTTAATGGCGAACCATTGAGATGCTTAGGAGAACCGGAGGCGCGTCAGGCAATGCAAGAAATACATGCTGGAGAGTGTGGAGAACCCAGGGGATGAAGAGGCTTCACTGGCAGCTGCTGAGTGTTGGGTATTATTGGCCTACCATGAAGAAAGATGCGCATGACTTTGTCAAAAAATTCCACACGTGCCAAGTTCATGCCAATTTGAGTCACAAGCCTCCCATGTTGTTACAAGACATGCGCACTCCATGGCCTTTTCATACTTGGGGGCTTGATTTAATCGGGACAATCCATCCTCCTTCTAACGGTTACATATGGATTCTCACTGCCACGGAGTATTTCACAAAGTGGGTTGAGGCGATCCCTCTTCGAAAGGCCACAAGAGCTGCTATCTCAAATTTTATCCGAGAATACATTGTGTGCAGGTTTGGAATCCCATACAAAATAGTTACTGACAATGGCACGCCTTTTGTTAACAAGCAAGTAAGTTCGACGCTTAGTGGCTACGGCATCAAGCATCGCCGCTCCACACCCAACAAGGAAACGGTCAGGTAGAGGCTACAAACAAAACCATACTGAGGATTTTGAGCAAAATGGTATACGAGTATAAAGGTGGCTGGAGTGTTCACCTGCCGGATGCCTTATGGGCTTACCGCACCTCTCTAAGAAGCGCTACAGGCTTCCCACCTTATTCCCTTGTGTACGGGTCCGACACCATCTCACCTATTGAAATCACTATCCCCACTGCTAGAGTGTCAGTTATTAATGACCTTGAATGGCGCTTGTTAGACCTTGAAGCCTTGGACGAGAGAAGAGCGGAAGCCGAAAGAAGAACATCACTTTACCATAAGACCATTGCCCAAGCCTACAACAGGATAGTCAAGCATCAAGCCTTCAAGCAACGAGACCTCGTGCTAAAAGTTGTCGAGCACGTGAGAAGACAAGTATCAGGACCTTCCAAGTTTGCCCCGCAATGGGAAGGACCATTTGCAATCAAGGAAGTTTACAGCATCGGCTATTATCGCTTGGTCTCTATCAAAGAAGGCACGCTAACGGACCCTATCAACGGAAAGTGGCTCAAACCGTACTACTGCTATGTTAATTTTATGTTTTGCATTTTCGTTATTGCATTTCTTTTCATTTCGGATATGAACTCCTTCTGTGTTCTTACTTGGTATTTTGGAAAATTCGTGCATGATGTACCACTATGGTAGCATGAGCTTTGCAATGAAAATGAAGGAGTATTTTGAAAAAAAAAAAAAAATCTGTCTCTGAAATGTTACTTTTCCTTTATGTATCCCAAACTTAATTTGCACCAAATATTATATATATATACGTATATGCAAAAATGATTATATAAAAAAAACACATGCTACTTAGCAGTAAAACATGCCAAGCAAAGCCACTTGGATGGGGTCCCAAACTGTCAGCAAGCAACATGCTTAAGCAAAATAACATGGGTTATGCAAAGTCAAGCCATTACAAAGAGACATGCATTCCTGAGAGGCTGGAACAACGAAACCATTATTCTCTTTTGATAAACAATCAAAACATGCGAAATATCTGGGAATCTTACGAAACCATAGTGAGAATCATGTACACTAATCTGGCATCTTCGAGGTATGACACGAAGGTAATTTTTCAGGCTTAGTAGTTAGGCAAGCCATGCAAAGAAAATTTGGAATTCTGCTCCTACCAAAATTTTGGCAACATCTATCTTATTTTAAAATAATACCCAAGTAGTAAGAAGATCTCAAGCAAAAGAATTCCATCAACCCAGCATACATATATGCCAAACAAAAGCTACAACATGTCCTTAGTATCCAAAAAAGAAACGTAGGTTCCAGCAGCTTGAACACAATAGCACTACAATACAAGGTTGCCACAGTACAAGTTTTGGGACATCCGAAGGAAATACAGCATGAGTAAAAAACTAAGTTATACAAGCCAAAAGTCAATGTGTTCTTCAGTTTCAAAAGGAATCCTAGAATATGTGGAGCCGGTCGGTCTCGTACCAAGCAAAAAAAAAAAGACAACCCGCAAAACAAAGATATGTCTAAAAAAAGGACAGAGGAGGCCTTATGAGAAGATCTAGTTGCTGCCTCCGCCACACAGCCAGCGCCGTCAGCAGAAACACCTTGGCAAGAAGGAGGGCACGTAGTTCCCCATACTGGTTTTCCAGTTCACACTGCTTAGGATTCAAGGCCTCTACTGCTACCCTTATTTCATCAGAGCCGAAGGATGCCATACTATGAATGGCCCATGCCCCGAACACAGTGCGTGCTAGATCCCTCATCAAGTTCAGAAGAAAATCCACCCGAAAACCCAAGGTCATGGCTTCACAAATTGCATCCCGCCAACAAAGGAGTCGATGATCTGTAATATCAAACAATTGCATAGTATCCATTCCATGGAGCACTAAGCCAAGGGTCCGGAAAGCAGCGCACCGTGAGAAGGAGGATGTGATGCTAGTAATATCCATAAAGTCTCCGTATTTGTCCATAAATTTCTTCAAAGCTGCAACTGTCTCGGGATAAACTGGAGCACCCCGAAATGTTGCATAGCCATTAAATCGGTGACAAAGTGGCAGGAGCTCATCCGCAGATCGAAGGACCTGAGCACCGCCATCAAAAAAGGCCTTAAATGCAATGAAAGAATTCTCCCACTCCAGCCAAGACATGTTAGGTGAGCGCCCGGCAGAAATATTCTCGGCAACAGTGTCATTAACCAAGGTCTCCTCATCAGTAGTTGTGTCACCAAATGAGATCAACAGAAGAGGTGCTGGGGAGCTCAGTTCAGGTATCCGGAGAAGCGGTTGAATGTGGGAGGAGGCAGGCAATGTCCCATCAAAAGTGAAGGTTTTACTCCGGAGAGCTGCTGGAAGAGTTGGTGAAATGGTGGGCTTAAGGTCCCTTCGGAGAAAGCGTTGAATGATAGGCAACAGCGAACTGGTGGGCTGAGACACGGATGCTTTACCCGAGGACTCGCTAATGCCATGATTGGAGATGACTAGGCAAGGGCCGCTTCAACCAGCGTGTCGAATGTGCCGGGGGAGGAAGGTACCACAGGTACAATTTCCATATTATCAGTGACATGCTCAACCTAAAAAAATATATATGCATATATGAGCTGCGTTGCATGCATAAGCGAAAGGGTAGGAGAAGGGCGACTGCCCAACTAAGCAGAAGAGATGGAAATAAGAAAAGAATATATGAGCGAAGCAAACAATGGGTACCTCATGGGCACTCTGTGCAGAGTCAACAACCGCAGCAGCAAGGTTCAGGCCCTCAGTGATGTCGGTAACCTGCAAGGTAAGGAGGAGTGGTGAATAGGCAACTCACGGTACAAGAAAAATAGAAGAAGAGCTGTACATAAGACATGTCAAGTACCGGTTCAACGCTAATGAGGGGCACATTGCTATCAACAAATCCCGGAGAAGCATCTGAGTCACCCTGTTCTTCCGGATAGCAGCTGGAATGCACAAATGCATCCTCACCATGACCGCAGTAATCATCTTCATCGAAATCCTCATGCATGCCACCAACGTCATGAACATCCTCCTGCTCCGGAACATTAGCCTCAGTCTCAGCGGTATCATCATCATCACTGTCATCATCAATTGTTGCCACGGTTCCAGCTCCGGAAGCCCTGCTGCCACTTGTATGAGCCCTAGAAAACTTTGTCTGTAGGATACACATGCTACGGCATTTGGGAGGCACGTGTGGGATCACAGGGGTCGTGTCACTCCTCTTCCTCTTTGGGGTGGTTCCCATTTTCTCTAAATAAAGAAAAAGAAACATAAAAAAAAAGAACTATATATATATGTATATATATGCAAAAAAAATAATATATAAAAAAAAAAGAGGGGAAGCAATTCAGGCATTTGAAAGTAGTTGATACTTACTGCACAAAGGAGTGGTCTCCGGCGCCTTGCCGGCACGGCCCTGGCTCTCGGATGTGGCAGGCTTCGAAGGCTGTGAACGTTCTGGGGGAGTTGATTCTTTAGTTCGAGGAGGGCCACTCGATGCCACCTTTGGAATAAACCTTCTAGGTTTACCGGCAGTTCGCTCCTTCCTTGCACTTTGCTCCTCCTCTTGTTTTTGTTTGACCGACGTCGGTGTTGCGCTCTTTCCGGAACTACAAGGACTCTGTGTTCCCGGTCTCTGTCTCTTCTTGGGTGACTACCCGAAAATCTCACCACCTTTGGAAATAAAGGGTAGGTTGCGTTTCAAGCTTAGGGGGATCGCTTTCTCTTCTGACACAAAACATGCATGGCGAATGGTAGATGGAGGCAATCTGTCACAATGGGAAGACTGGAAGTCATCCGGCACGTTACGATTACTCCAAAAGACCCTGTGAAGTAGGAAGGGATCACCATGGTTAGGGTTGGCTGGCACGCCCTGGTCAAGTCCATGTTGCCGTCTGACCCGATGGGGTGAGTAGACTACAGAGATTTCTGAGTGGCCGTCACCTAAAGTGGACAATGAGAGGCAGGCAGCGTTCAACAGAGAATATCTTCTGAAACGACAGCCTTGCGGCATCACGGCTGGAACCTCAACAATATCACCAATGTCAGCGTAAAAGGGCACGAAAGTGTAGGCCTCTGCCGAAGTGCCATAGGGACGAAAGATGAAGCTCCTAATGTTATTCAGTAACTTTAAAAAGTCCTGGCCCTTCCTCTGCATTCTCTTAAACCACCTGTAAACTAACGGGAGACCATCAGGCATGAAGGAACCATTGCCAAAGTCAGCAAGCTGTATAGCACGTGGGTTGTTAACTCGCAAGTGCACGGGCCATTGGATAGTATAGCATGTGTAAGTACGAGGTCGATCCCACAAGGATTGATGATAGATTGATTCAATTTGATTCCCTGCAGAAAAAGGAAATGAAAAGAAAATAAATAAAACAAGAAAGAAAGAAAAGAAATTAATTAACTCAAGCAAATTAGTTACCAAGTTCAATTTAGATTCACAGATTGATTCTAGCTAAAGTATGATTAAGCCATGGTGTCTGGTCCTAACCTTGTATTCCTAATTCCCTAATTAGATCCTTGTTGTCGAACCTAAATTAAGCATTAGAAATCCATTAAGCAAAGAAGAATGTTTTAAACAACCAAGCATGTATCTAATCCCTGTTGTCGAATGTCCATACATACTCTTCCTATTCACAGTTCAATTTGAATTAATGCATGGTGTCTACTCTTAATTCAAACCAAGATAGCTAACATACAAGTTTTAATGGTGATCAATCATTCAAACAAGCATATTAACTTATAAGCATAATGAATAAGAACAAAAACCGTAATTGAAACTTGGAAACTAATTAAACTTGAAAACTTAAGAAAAGAATTTACATTACAATGAAAAATAAATTACAACTAAGAGAAACTTAAAGGAAAATTTAGCAAAAGGATTTTGTTACAACAATTGAGAACTAAAAAGAAAACTAATAGAATTTGAGGGAGAGAAGGGAGAGGAGCTCTAGAGAGATGTTTGAGAGCTCCCCCCCTTGGGGTGTCTTTACAAGTTTGGAGAACCTCACTATATATAGGCTCAAGGGAAGTAAAATTCTGAATTGAGTATTGCTTCTACCTACAACACTCACTTCACCAACTTACAACACTCAATTCACCAACTTTACCTAACTTCCCCACTAAAAATAATTAGCTCATGCATATGTCATGCATGACAATGCATTGCAGTCTGCTTTTGGGCTCGTTTTGGGCTTGTTCCTCCATTCTGAAAAATCTGGAAAAATATGGATCTTGAAGTTCTTTGAATTATCTTTCCAAGCATATGCAGCCCAGCTCAAGGAAAAATCGGAAAGACCTTCAAATGTCATTTTTGGCCCAGTAACGCAGATCCTGCCGATTTTGACCTTAAGCTGCCAAAACTTGCATAACTTCCTCTAGAGGACTCGGAATCATGAATCGTAAAATGCTCCAGAAAATAGACTTCCGTATCTTTCCAATGATATATGGCTCATTATCTGGTTCTTCTTGACCAAGTACAGTCCAATCCGTGAAGTTGACTGATCTGCAGACACCGTTTTGAGCTAACTTGTCTCCAAAATGCATTTAATGAGTTTTAAGCTTATTATACTGAAACAAACACAAAATAGATTAAAAGCACAAGTTTAACTCAAAAACATAATCAAATCATAAGTTAGAAGGATACAAAATGATATATAATTATACACCGATCATGGGTAGGGGAGTGGGCATACATCCAAACCGTTGAAACGTTCCCACAAAAACACTTGCAAGAAGCCAGAATTCAGAAGAGTCTCTACACCCATGGTTCCCGCTGCATTTTTCTCCAGAATTTGGCACAAACTAAGCAGCCTGTATAGGTGCCTCAAGAACATGGGGGCTAAGGGAATTACGTCGCCCCGAGCAATTGCCAAAGCCAAGGGAAATACTCGCTCATGTAGGCAGTCCTGAGAAAAGTCACAAAGCACGAACCGCCCGAGCCACAGAGAGCAGCCAGCCGACAAGGTCCCTGCCTATTCGCATCACCAAAATATTGTATCCAATTGCTGAATCGAAGTGAAGTGCTAGGAGAGGTTGGAGCACCTTTTCGCAGGACTGCAAGCTTGTTCATCTCCTCCGGAGTAAGAGCAATATCAAAAGGGCTTCGGTCCCCACAAACAGGGAGGCGAGAGATATTTGCCACGTCCTCAAGAGTGGGGGTAAATTCCCCCCATGAACATACGAAGGTGTGGGTAGTGGTACTCCACCTCCTAACCACGTGGCGGAGCATTCTTGCTTCGACATGAATGTCCCACAGTTTAGAAAGAAAAATGGCATCAAGAACTTGAGCCCTGCGCAAAATATCACAAGTAGACGGGTCCCGTAGCTCGTGATCAACCCATTCCGACCAACTTTTACTGATGCTGCAGGGATACTGAAAGAATAAGGGGACAGCCGGAAACAAGCCTTTCTCATTGCAACACCTAGATATGGAAGCAGGATCAATTATGGGAGCAGTTTCAGGTGGTGGCTCATCATCGACAATAGGATTCTCACGAGCTTCTTCAAGCAACAAAAGAGGTCCTCCCGCTTTAAGGTTGTCGTCCATGGAATAGAGGTGGTCCATCACGATTGGTGGAAGATCGGTGGATGCCATAATAGAATTGAGTCACAAATTTCTGCGAAAACAAGGGACAAAATACATAAGTTCCGGCACCTCCACGATTGTGGGCCTAGAAGACTCAGAATCTCATCATAGCAAAAGCAAAAAAAAAAAAGGGAACGCACGCACGCATTTGCACATCTCCATCATTCTTGCAATTTCATGCCAATACCATACTTGTAAAAGAATCAAGCCAATGCCTTAGTACAAGTTTATTCGAAGGGGAAGAAAGCTATTTGATGCAAGTATGAGAAGAAACCCAAGACTGCAGGAGTTAATCATTTAAAGGGGCCATGGATTGACTATTCGACACAGTGCATGCTTATGCTTTTCCTACCTTGCTTTGACAACATCTATAGGTTTCATCAGGACAGATTGTCACTTGGAGGGTGTTTAGAATCGGGGGTGCATATCCAAAATGCAAGCTTAGGTATAAGAAAAAAAGAAAAAGAAAAGGGGAAACGCTCTTTTCACGAAGGATTCTAAGAATTTATATGCGTGAATACCCTCATGTGTACATCTATATATGTGCATGTGTATGCATATGCATAAACGCACACGTATGCTGTGACAAGATGAAGAAACAGGAGAAGAAATAAAGGAATGAGGCTTACCACTGCCCTCGACTGTGTTTTTTCCAGCAGCTTGTCGAAAATTGAGATAACAGGGAACTGCCTTATAATCTCTTCTCCAAATCGTTCCACGCTTTGCAAAGTGACCTTGCTAAGCCGAACCTTTGACGAATTGAAGGAGAGGTTCAAGAAATTTGGGGTTTTTTAAAAGGAGAATGGTAGCCCCTCCCAGTGGTTGCGAACGGTTTCTCTGTGTTTAACTAACTAGCGGTTATAGATGGTGCCCCTCAGCGATTTCTTGTTTAAGAGGTTCTCTAAGCCCCGTGTGATGAAGAGTTGGCAAAATCAAGAGAAGAAAGCAAGAGATCTTGGTTGCACACGTACGGGAAGAAGAAATCAAGAACGAAGAGCAGGAAGAAAGGAAAAGAAATAAAAGATGGATAAAACAAGACAGACTTGGAAAGAAGCACTTACCTGGGAAACGTAAAAGACTGCTGGAAGGTAATCATGTCAGCACGCATGTGGGAAATGAGAGGGTCATGTCACCAACGTGGATTTGATGTTTTTGTTAGGGCTGGGTTTGATTATTTCGCCCATCTCAATATCTGCTCTTGGCCCCAATAATCAAGGGGGCTAATTTTGAGGCCCAAAAATCCAAGGGGTAGGCCCAAGTTTATTCTCGGCCCAGCGCAAATAATTAATCACAAAAGAAGCACGATCGGGACATGCGAGAAATTGTAGGGTGCACCTACATAAGCTATGGGCCACATGTCACGCCAAGCAAGCATGCTCCAAATGGCCAAAAATGCACCGCCTTTATAAGTTCACGCTCATCAACTTATCTGATGCTACTTGGCCCAAATCATGGAGAAATTTTTAAATGTTCCGGGTACACCACGTGGCTGGTGTACCATCCAATAAATCTAGAGCATTTGAAATTACTTTCTAATTTATTGCATTATTTTTTATGACACATCGGTGGGTTGCATTGGAAATCTTCCACATGTCCTACATCTAGTGAATGGTACACCAGCCACGTGGTGTACCGGGAACACCCAAAAATTACTCCAAATCATGGCTTATTATGTCACAATAAAACTCAAGCGCAAGCATGACATATAGACACGCGATTCTAATGCCAAGCCGTGCTACAAGCTTAAGTGGGCCCAAGCCACGTAATCACCCTGGGCTTGCTGAGAAGGTTGTGGTATGGATGGGTACGAGCACTCACAAGGCCCATTGAGGGTCCAAGGAATGAAAGTTTTAGGCCACTTGGGGGCACTAAAACTCAAGCCCATTCCACGGGCCCAAATACATGGGTTAGCATGAAAGAGGGAAAAGGGGATCCAATGCCTTAGGAGAACATCCCATAGGCTGTTGTGGTCCTTAGGCAAGTCCCACGTCAGCTAAAAAACCCCAAAACGATTAGTCTACTTCTAGCAGCTTGACGAAAACACAAAGGCCGCTGGAAAAGATAGCACCCATAGCCCAGTACCTGCGAACAAAGCCCAGCCCGAATCCTTGTTAAAAAGCTGACATCGTATTTCACCCCTGTAAAAGCTTCATAAACGGTCAACTAGGAACCACTGTAAAGAAACCAAAGGGAATTCACAGGTGTATGAGGAATGCCCACTGGACAAACAGCTTCCTCTCTTCTCCCCTTTCCTCTGCAAGCTTTAGTTTGAAAACCAAGGGAGAAAAGAAAACGGCACACCACCCCCATGGGGAGGACCAGCTGTATAAAACCTTGGAACTCAAAGGAGCCTGCGCTCTGATGGAGGAGATTTCACCAAAACGAATGAATTGAAAGAAGCAAAGGAAAATATAAGGGTGGAGGATCATAGAATTAGAGTCCCAAGTGCCTATAAAAGAAGGCTCCCTCTACCCAGCAACACACACCATTCCAGAGCTCGACCAAGCTTTGTCAAGCAAACCGGAATTTACTCTAGGCACCCCAGCTCCTATTTCCATCGTTTTCTCTCCTTTTCTAGGATAGAAATCCTCTTAATTCTCCCTTTCCCCACTCGAAACCATTTTCTTATGAAAGAAATTCATGCTTTGATCTCTCTCTCAAATTGCTAAACTTGTGAAGGCTCAGCTCCCATGCCACAAGCTCCTCAAGCTAAATCACTAATAAATTTGTTATGTTCTTCTGGTTATTGGTGAAAAGAACCCAGGAGTATTTTGCAAGGCTTCAACAAGTCTTTCATAATCATTCTGGGAGTCTGGTTCTTGAACTCAGGTATCGGGGGATTTTGTTCGTAGCCCAAGCCCATTCTTCAGGCTGCTGGAACAAAAAGGCCCCTACAATTGCGCAGTTTTACTTGTTGGATTTCACTCAAAACTCTCCAAATGACTCTTCCTACCATATTATCGTGATGTCCAAGTTTAGGGCTCGATCCGATATCAATTGGTCAAAGAAATTGGACACTTCAAGTTCATACGAAGTTCATATCGTAAATGGAGTAGTTGGTGCACTGCATAGTTTTAGTGGTTGGATTTCACTCAAAACACTCCAAATGATTGCTCTCACCATATTTTGAGGTTGCCCTAGTTTTGGGAAAGATCCGAAATCAATTGGTCAAAGAATTTGGACACTTCAAGTTCATAAGAAGTTCGTATCATAAATGGAGTAGTTGGTACATTGCAAAGTTTTAGTGGTTGGATTTCACTCAAAACTCTCCAAATGACTACTCCTACCATACTTTGATGACGCCCATGTTTAGGGCTTAATCCGAAATCAAATGGTCAAAGAAATTAGACACTTCAAGTTCATACGAAATTCGTATCCTAAATGCAGTGGTTGGAGGATTTTATAGTCTTACTTATTTGATTTCACTCAAAACTCACCAAAGGACTCCTCCCACCATATTATGATGTTGCCCAAGTTTTGGCCTCGATCCAAAATCAATTGGTCAAAGAAATTGGACACTTCAAGTACATACGAAGTTCGTATTGTAAATGGAGTGGTTGGTGCACTGCATAGTTTTAGTGGTTTGATTTCGCTCAAAACTCTCCAAATGATTGCTCTAACCATATTATGAGGTTGCCCTAGTTTTGGGAGCGATCCGAAATCAATTGGTCAAAGAAATTGGACACTTCAAGTTCATACGAAGTTCGTATCATAAATGGAGTGGTTGGTGCATTGCAAAGTTTTAGTGGTTGGATTTAAATCAAAACTCTCCAAATGACTCCTCCCACCATACTTTGATGATGCCCATGTTTAGGGCTTAATCCGAAATCAAATGGGCAAAGAAATTAGACACTTCAAGTTCATACGAAGTTCATATTGTAAATGCAGTGGTTGGAGGATTTTGTAGTTTTACTTATTTGATTTCACTAAAAACTCACCAAAGGACTCCTCCCACCATATTATGATGTTGCCCTAGTTTTGGCCTCGATCCAAAATCAATTGGTCAAAGAAATTGGACACTTGAAGTTCATACGAAGTTCATAGCGTTAATGGAGTGGTTGGTTGATTGCGTAGTTTTAGTGGTTGGATTTCACTCAAAACCCTCCAAATGACTCTTTCTACCATATTAGGATGATGCCCAAGTGTAGTGCTCCATCCGATATCAAGTGGTAAAAAAAATTGGACACTTCAAGTTCATACGAAGTTCGTTGCGTTAATGAAGAGGTTGGAGGATTGCGTAGTTTTACTTGTTGGATTTCACTCAAAACTCTCCAAATGACTCCTCCCCCATATTATGATGTTGCCCTAGTTTTGGGCTCGATCCAAAATCACTTGGTCAAAAAAATTTTACACTTGAAGTTCATACGAAGTTCGTATCGTAAATGGAGTGGGTGGTGCATTGCAAAGTTTTAGTGGTTGGATTTCACTCAAAACTCTCCAAATGACTCCTCCTACCATACTTTGATGATGCCCATGTTTAGGTCTTAATCTGAAATTAAATTATCAAGGAAATTAGACACTTCAAGTTCATGCGAAGTTCGTATCGTTAATGCAGTGGTTGGAGAATTTTGTAGTTTTACTTATTTGATTTCACTCAAAACTCACCAAAGGACACCTCCCACCATCTTATGATGTTGCCATAGTTTTGGCCTCGATCTGAAATCAATTAGTCAATGAAATTGGACACTTCAAGTTCATACGAAGTTCGTATCGTAAATGGAGTGGTTGGTGCATTGCATAGTTATAGTGGTTGGATTTTACTCAAAACTCTCCAAATGACTCCTCCCACCATATATTGATGACTCCCAAGTTTTGGGCTCGATCTGAAATCAATTGGTCAAAGAAATTGGACACTTCAAGTTCATATGAAGTTCGTATCGTAAATGGAGTGGTTGGTGCATTGCATAGGTTTAGTGGTTGGATTTCACTCAAAACTCTCCAAATGATTGCTCCCACCATAATATGATGTTGGCCTATTTTTGGGATCGATCCGAAATCAATTGGTCAGAGAAATTGGACACTTCAAGTTCATACGAAGTTCGTATCATAAATGGAGTGGTTGGTGCCAAAAAGACAGCTTCAAAGTGTTTGAATCGCTTTCCACCCTTCTAGTTCAATTGATTGTTGTTCGATTGATGTGCTTGATTCAATTGTTTTCTCTAAGTTTTTGCTGGCATAATCCAATGATCCATTACAATATATTTTGAGTCAATCTCAAAGTGACTTTGATGAAGAATCTGGACTCATGGAGATGGTGGCTGCCTTGGAAGCGTTAAAACCATATCCCTCCACTTTTTCACCTCTTATAGAGCCATTACAACCATCTGTCACACGTCTGATCCCTTCTGTTGTTAGACCTCCAAAACTTGAGCTTAAACCACTTCCATCACATCTAAAATATGCTTACCTAGCTGAGTTTGAAACTCTCCCAGTTATCATAGCATCTGACCCCTTTGGAAGAAGATAAGCTAATTAGGGTGTTAAAATAGTTCAAATCAGCCATTGGTTGGTCTATTGCAGATATCAAGGGAATAAGCCCTACCATGTGCATGCATCGAATTTTATTGGAGGAGGGAGCGAAACCAACTCGTGAACCACAAAGAAGGCTCAATCCACACATGAAGGAGGTAGTGAGAGCTGGAGTGTTGAAGTTGCTAGATGTGGGTATCATATACCCGATTTCTGATAGCAAATGGGTCAGCGCTGTTCATGTTGTGCCTAAGAGGATTGGAATCACAGTGGTAAAAATGAGCATAAGGAGCTTGTTCAAACAAGACCGGCTGCTAGTTGGCGTGTTTGCACCGATTACAGGAAGTTGAATTCGGACACTAGAAAAGATTATCTTTTCTTGAGCGATTAGCTAGTCACTCATATTATTGTTTCCTTGATGGATATTCAGGTTATAATCAAATTGCGATTGCTTCTGAAGATCAAGAGAAGACTACATTCACTTGTCCTTTTGGCACTTTTGCATATAGGAGGATGCCTTTTGGCCTTTGCAATGCCCCAGCAACATTCCAAAGATGTATGCTGGCACTCTTTTCAGATATGATTGAGAGATTTATTAAGGTATTCATGGATGATTTTTCAGTTTTTGGTTCTTCTTTTGATGATTGTCTTAACCATCTCTCTCTAGTGCTTCAAAGATGTCAGGAAACAAATTTGATTCTCAATTGGGAAAAGTGTCAATTTATGGCGAAACAAGGTGTTGTGTTGGGGCATGTAATATCCAGCAAGGGTATTGAAGTTGACAAAGCAAAAATTGACATAATCTCGAATATGGCAGACCCTACCTCATTGAAAGGAGTGAGAAGCTTTCTAGGACATGCTGGTTTTTATCGTCGTTTCATTAAGGATTTTTCCAAGATCACTCATCCATTGTGCAATCTTTTGGCCAAAGATGTTGTATTTCACTTTGATAAAGATTGTATGAATGCATTTAATACCTTGAAACGTGAACTAACCTCTGCTCCTATTATTATGGAACCAGATTGGTCTTTGCCTTTTGAGCTAATGTGTGATGCCTCCGACTATGCTATTGGTGCTGTTTTAGGTCAAAGAGTAAATAAGCTGCCACACGTAATTTACTATGCAAGTCGGACATTAACCGATGCTCAACTCAATTACTCTACAATCGAGAAGGAGTTGCTTGCTGGCTCTAAAGTTATTGTTTACTCGATCATGCAGCTCTTAGGTTTTTGTTGACCTAGAAAGATGCTAAACCGCGATTGATCAGATGGATACTCTTGTTACAAGAGTTTGACCTAGAAATTCGAGACAAGAAAGGGAGTGAAAATGTTGTTGTTTGTCGCGCCTTGTTGATGAAAACCATGGAGATGGACAAATTTTGCCTCTCAACGAATCATTCCCGGATGAACAACTCTTTGTCATTCAAGATAAAGAGCCATGGTATGCTGATTTTGTCAATTATCTTGCGTCTGGTGTAATTAGAGATGATTTGACTTTTCAGGAGAGAAAGAAGTTCTTTTCAATGGTGAAATACTACATGTGGGATGAGCCTTATTTGTTCAAGTATTGCCCTGACCAAATCATTCGAAGATGTGTTCCAGAGAGTGAGCAGCAAAGCATACTAACATTCAGTCATGCATTGGCATGCGGAGGTCATTTTAGTGCCAAAAAGATAGCTTTAAAGGTTTTACAATCTGGTTTCTTTTGGCCTACATTGTTTAAATATGCTTTTGATTTTTACTCTAAGTGTGATAGGTGTCAGAAAATGGGGAGCATCAGTCGCAGGAATGAAATGCCATTAAACAACATTTTAGTGGTGGATCTGTTTGATGTGTGGGGAATTGACTTCATGGGACCATTCCCATCTTCTTTTGGATACATATACATACTAGTGGCAGTAGATTACGTATCAAAATGGGTTGAGGCAACAGCTACACGAACTAATGATCACAAAGTTGTTTTGAATTTTCTTAAAGATATGATTTTCACTAGGTCTGCAACAAACCTTTCGAGGCATTGATGAAGAAGTACAACATCACACATAAAGTGGCAACTCCATACCATCCTCAAACCTCTGGACAAGTGGAAATTAGCTATAGAGCAATAAAGAACATCTTGATGAAAACCGTCAGCCCTACAAGAAAGGATTGGTCACTAAGATTGAATGATGCACTTTGAGCTTATCGAACAGCGTACATATTGGGCCATAAAGGCATGTCATTTGCCAATGGAGCTCGAGCACCGTGCATATTGGGCCATAAAGGAGTTCAATTTTGATCTCAAAGAAGCTGGTACAGTGAGGAAGCTCCAACTTAATGAGTTGGAAGAGCTCAGAAATGAATCATATGAGAATGCTAGGAACTACAAAGAACGAACCAAGCTCTACCATGACAAACCAATTCTTAGGAAGGAGTTTCAACCAGGTATGAAAGTACTTTTGTATGACTCACGTTTGCGACTTTTTCCAGGTAATTGAAGTCTAGATGGGTTGGACCATTCAAAGTGCTTCAAGTATTTCCCCATGGAGCTATGGAGATAGAAAACATCAAGAATGGCACCCGTTTTAAGGTCAATGGACAGCATTTGAAGCCTTATTTGGAGAATGTTTCACAGGAGCAGGTTTATGTAGTTATGGATTCTCTCGAGTTTATGACAACTTAGACACACTACCATGTCTTGCCTAGACATTAAATAAAGCGCTTGCTAGGGGGGCAACCTAGCTGGGTTTGTTGATCGGTGCATAATTACATATCATTTTGTACCCTTCTAACTTATGATTTGGTTATGTTTTTGAGTTAAACTTGTGCTTTTAATTTATTTTGTGTTTGTTTCAGTGTAATAAGCTTGAGACTCATTTAATGCATTTTGGAGTCAAGTTAGCTCAAAACGATGTCTGCAGATCAGTCAACTTCACGGATTGGACTGTACTTGCTCAAGAAGAACTAGATAATGAGCCATACGTCATTGGAAAGATACGGAAGTCTATTTTCTGGATCATTTTACGGTTCATGATTCCGAGTCTTCTAGATGAAGTTATGCAAGTTTGGGCAACTTAAGGTCAAATTCGGCAGCATCTGCGTTACTGGGCCAAAAATGACTTTTGAAGGCCTTCCCGATTTTTCCTTGAGTTGGGCTGCATATGCTTGGAAAGATAAGACAAAGAGCTTCAAGATCCATATTTTTCCAGATTTGTTAGAGTGAAGGAACAAGCCCAAATCGAGCCCACAAGCTGACTGCAATGCATTGTCATGCATGAGCTAATCATTTTAGTGGGGAAGTTAGGTAAAGTTGGTGAATTGAGTGGTGTAAGTTGGTGAAGTGAGTGTGGTTAGTAAACTCAATTGTTTAATCAGATTTATACTTCCCCTAGGCCTATAAATAGTGAGTTTCTCCAAGCTTGTAAACACACCCCAAGGGGGGGAGCTCTCAAACATCTCTCTAGAGCTCCTCTCCCTTCTCTCCCTCAAATTCTCTTAGTTTTCTTTTTAGTTCTCAATTGTTGTAACAAAACCATTTTGCTTTTTAGTTGTAATTTATTTTCCATTGTAATGTAATTTCTTTTCTTTAGTTTTCAAGTTTAATTAGCTTCCAAGTTTCAATTATAGTTCTTGTTCTTATTCATTATGCTTATAAGTTAATATGCTTGTTTGAATGAGTGATCACCGTTAAAACTTGTATGTTAGCTATCTTGGTTTGAATTAAGAGTAGACACCATGCATTAATTCAAATTGAACTATGAATAGGAAGAGTATGTATGGACATTCGACAACATGGATTAGATACATGCTTGGTTGTTTAAAACATTCTTCTTTGCTTAATGGATTTCTAATGCTTAATTTAGGTTCGACAAGAAGGATCTAATTAGGGAATTAGGAATACAAGGTTAGGACCAAACACCATGGCTTAATCATACTTTAGCTAGAATCAATCTGTGAATCTAAATTGAACTTGGTAACTAATTTGCTTAAATTAATTTCTTTTCTTTCTTTCTTGTTTTATTTATTTTCTTTTCATTTCTATTTTGTGCAGGGAATCAAATTGAATCAATCTATCATCAATCCTCGTGGGATCGACCTCGTACTTACACAAGCTATACTATCCAACGCCTCGTGCACTTGCGAGTTAACAAAATTTTGGCGCCGTTGCCGGGGATTGACGGCATAGTTTGGTTCTATTTTCTTTCCCTACTTGTTTTACTTTTGTATTTCCTTTTTCAATTCAGTTTTTATTCCTAATCATTTTAATTTTGTTTCAAGTTTTTTGTGTTTGTTTTAGCATTATAGGATAGCTCAATAAAAAGGGAGAGAAGGTAACTTCAATCATAAGAATAGGAAGTATGGAGTAGTGGGAGGAGTAGCTACCTCCAAATGCATCCATGCTCGACCTAATCGCTTCAAGGGGGAGTATTCCAATCCTTTCTCTTTTACTTGTATTGTTATTAGTTTTGTAATTTTAATTTTCTGTTTCTTTTATAATTAAAAAAACAAAATTTAAAAGATTTTTCATATGAGCCGACTCTTGGTAACTCCGGTGAGCGTCTCCGTCTATGCAGTGTCTAGGAGTTCTTAGGCGACACCTTCGGTGTCTAAGAAGTTTGGATTTTAAGCGGGACCATTGTGACCCCTCCAACCTTCCCGAACCCCCGGCTGTGTTTTACGAGGCCCTTAACTGGTCATCCTAGAGTTGCTTGTATAATTGTGTGTTCTTAAAATAAATTTTTTTTTACAATAATGGTTTAGTTTAAATAAAAATTTAAGTTTGGGAATTGTATTCTTGCTTAAATAATAATTACAAAAAAAAAAAAAAATAAAATAAAATAAAATAAAATTGCAATTTGGAACTTCTTTGTTTTCTTTTCTGTTTAGTTGTTTTATAGTTTGTGATTTTTTTAATTTTTATGTGGTGTGGTTAGTTGTTTGTTTCGAGTGTTAAAAAAATTTACTTTAAATAAAGCTGCATCACTAAAAACTTAAAAAAACAAAACAAAAAGCAAAAAAAAACAAAAACAAAAAAACAAATTACATAAAACAAAAAAATACATAAAATTCCTTCTTCTTCTTCTTCTTCATCTTCTTCTTCTTCTTCATCGTCATGGCACGCCTGCATTCCAAAATTGGAACCTTTAGTTTAGCCCTCTGGACGTCATCTTTTGGGTCTTCACGCATGCCTTCTTGGGGCCCATCACTTGAGCTCCCAAAGATCGCACTTATGGCTGCACTCTTGGCTTGAGCACCACTTGTCTCGTGCTCTGGTTGCTTGCGCTACCCGGTCGCCCAATAGACTCCAGACTCGTGCGCATGTCTTTAGCGTACAAATCTACCATCGTTGATAGCTGTTTATTCTCTGCCCGCAAACCTTCTAGCCGACGTCGATTAAACTCCACCATCCTTGTCCTCTCCTTTTTCAAGTCCCTTATAATGCCTTGACAATCCTCAACCACATTCTCGCGATGCCGCCAATCGAGCCTTTACTAGCTCCAACTCACGGGATTTCGCAATTAGGCAATAACCCACGCTTGAGATAGTGGTCGTGTTTTGTGCGGCCAGTGCCATGGCATCACTGACGATTCGATTGTCACACTTTGCGCCGAGCACTCGTGCATCTCTGGGAGTCACTAAACTCCTTGCGACTCCAAGGGCAACTTCGTTGTCCATGAGTATTGTGTCATTTACTGTCACGGGCCCTCGTGCTGAGCCAAAATAGGGCATCCACACTGGTGTCGTTCCTTGACTCGACGTCTGAATTGGTTGAGCTAGGTTAAGATCGAGCGAAAATGGGAAAGGAGACGACATTTTCTTTCTGATTTCTTTTCTTTTTCTCTCTTCTCTCTTTTTCTTTTTTTTTCTCTTTTCTCTCTCTATTTTCTTCTTTCTTTTCTCTCTTCCGTGTGGCTGTAATTTTTGTTTTTCTCCCTTAGTTTCTTTTTATAGATATCAAACCCTAGCACCACTCAAGCTCCACAGCCTTCTGGCTTTCCCCCGTCCCCATAATAATTTGTCGCGACGTACCCTTTCTGAACGAACGCGTTCAACAAAGTCGTCACGACTTTTCATGCCCCGTAATTTTCGCGCTTGAGCTCTGCGGCGCCTCTATGTGTCGACACGTGGCTCTTTGCTTCGTTGGCCGAGACGACATACGGACCCTCGTTTCAGAATCCACCAATTCACGTTTCAAAAAAATTAAAAAAAATTAAAAAAAATTAAAAATTAAAAATTAAAAAATAATAATAATAATAAAAAATTTAAAACGTGTGGGCTTCGGAATTCATTGTGGGTCGGGTTTCACCGTGGTTTGGGTTTCGAAATTGTGGGCTTTGGGCTTCAAATTTTTTTTTTTGGGTTTCAATTTGCGTAAGCTTGTGTGTTTAGGGCTTACTGTTTCGTTTTATTTTTATTTTTATTTTTTTTATTCGTTTGGTTGTTTTGCAATTTTTATTTTGTTTTGTATTTTAATTATTGTATTGTGTGATATTTATTTGTTTTAATACCTTTCATTTTTTTGTTATGACATTGCTTGTGCCTAATTTTTAAACATTGAGGACAATGTTCATGTCTAAGTTTGGGGGTATTAGAGTTTATCAAGTAAATTTGGTTTTTCTTAAAATAAAATTTTAAAAAAAAAAAAAAATTCTTGTTTTTCTGTTTTATTTTAGTCTTTCTTTGTTTTTATTTTGAGTCACTTTCCGAACACATATGATGAGATTGTGATAAATGTTTGCATGACTTAAATGAAAATTGAATTTCTTTTTATTTCAAAAAAAAAAAAATTTAAAAAAATTTTAAAACTTTTGGCATCGTTCTAGCGTGATATGTTCGAAACCTTCTTTACACTTGCCATTTGTTTCATAATTTTCCAATTAAAGGATTTGCATGATTCAAAGAATTGTATCAAGCATAAATTAAACTTGTATAACCATATAATGTAAGCTTTTGAGCCTTGTCCTTCATTTCATGAGTGTTATACACATACTCTTATTTTTTTGTCATCTAAGTTGTTGTTTGATCTCATTATTCATTGATTTGGTTGAACACTTAAAAATCATTCATTCTTATGCAAATTTGATTACATGACATTTAAGAAATGATATTAAGGCCCTTTTTGGATCGTTTGTGCCTTTCAAGCTAACCTTATGCATGCTTAAGCATGATTTTTCCATTGTTAACCATTTTGAGCCTACATGTAAACCTTTTCTTTCATTTAACCAATTATATTTCCTCGCCTTAACCTGAAAAACAAGTATTTACCTTTCTAAGGAACTCATGAGCTTTAATTGTGATGTGTTTTTCATGCTAAGTTTGGGAAGGGGTATTATATATTGAAAAAAAAAAATTCACCCAATTGGTGGAAGAAAAGAGAATGTTGTGATTGTGGTTGATTGAAAATTCATTTTTGGGTTTCTTTATTGGCCTCAAAATAAATTGGTGGTTGTTCAATTAAAAGAAAGGAGTGTGAATCCTTATAAATGGAGGTAAAAGGAGTTTTGAAAAAAAAAAAAAAAAAAAAAAAACCTCATTGTGATGATTCAAGTCTTGGAAACAATTGTTTTATACTCTTACATTGTGAGTTCTTTGGACTTTGTGTTATCCACACCTTTCATTTCTCACTCACCTTGCACCCTTAGCCCCATTACAACCTATGATAAAGACCTAAATTGATCCTAAATGTCATGTGATTGAATTGCATCCATTTTCCTACTTTTAAGTGTTTGGCATCCTTCTTGAGATCATATAATGCAAGTTCTTCATCTTTCTATTGTGAGTTAATTCCCTTATGGTTTATCTCTAATCTCATGTTTATAATCGAGTGATGCATTGTAGCCCTCTTCTGAGTGATTCATTTGTGAGAGGACAACTTTGGTGAGATTTGAAGTTGAATTTGTGCTTTGTATGATTTTGAGATTGTGTGAAAACTAAGATTGGAGAATTTGTTGCATTTGGCTATCACACTACTACACTTTGAGCATGTTATGTTTTGAACTTTGCCACATTGTGAATAATGTCTAAAAATGAGCTTTTTTATTGTTAAAACTTTTGAGTCATGTGCATGAGTCATTTCTCTTCAGAAAATGTTCGGAAATATTGTTTTGTATTTGTTTTTGTATTTGTTTTTGTTTTCTAACTACTTTGTTTTTGTAGAGTCAGGAAAACGTTTGTGGGTATCGTATCTGTTAAACCCTCAGGAGACACAACTCCTCCTACTAGGGATGCCTAGAGGTTTAAAGGCTTGTTGCATATGCTCAATGCAATCGAGTTACCTACGAAAGTGGTCTAATAAATTTATTTATTTATTTATTTTCCTTTTGTTTTGCTCGAGGACTAGCAAAATATAGGTTTAGGGGTATTTGATCGGTGCATAATTACATATCATTTTGTACCCTTCTAACTTATGATTTGGTTATGTTTTTGAGTTAAACTTGTGCTTTTAATTTATTTTGTGTTTGTTTCAGTGTAATAAGCTTGAGACTCATTTAATGCATTTTGGAGTCAAGTTAGCTCAAAACGATGTCTGCAGATCAGTCAACTTCACGGATTGGACTGTACTTGCTCAAGAAGAACCAGATAATGAGCCATACGTCATTGGAAAGATACGGAAGTCTATTTTCTGGATCATTTTACGGTTCATGATTCCGAGTCTTCTAGATGAAGTTATGCAAGTTTGGGCAACTTAAGGTCAAATTCGGCAGCATCTGCGTTACTGGGCCAAAAATGACTTTTGAAGGCCTTCCTGATTTTTCCTTGAGTTGGGCTGCATATGCTTGGAAAGATAAGAAAAAGAGCTTCAAGATCCATATTTTTCCAGATTTGTTAGAGTGAAGGAACAAGCCCAAATCGAGCCCACAAGCTGACTGCAATGCATTGTCATGCATGAGCTAATCATTTTAGTGGGGAAGTTAGGTAAAGTTGGTGAATTGAGTGGTGTAAGTTGGTGAAGTGAGTGTGGTTAGTAAACTCAATTGTTTAATCAGATTTATACTTCCCCTAGGCCTATAAATAGTGAGTTTCTCCAAGCTTGTAAACACACCCCAAGGGGGAGCTCTCAAACATCTCTCTAGAGCTCCTCTCCCTTCTCTCCCTCAAATTCTCTTAGTTTTCTTTTAGTTCTCAATTGTTGTAACAAAACCATTTTGCTTTTTAGTTGTAATTTATTTTCCATTGTAATGTAATTTCATTTCTTTAGTTTTCAAGTTTAATTAGCTTCCAAGTTTCAATTATAGTTCTTGTTCTTATTCATTATGCTTATAAGTTAATATGCTTGTTTGAATGAGTGATCACCGTTAAAACTTGTATGTTAGCTATCTTGGTTTGAATTAAGAGTAGACACCATGCATTAATTCAAATTGAACTATGAATAGGAAGAGTATGTATGGACATTCGACAACATGGATTAGATACATGCTTGGTTGTTTAAAACATTCTTCTTTGCTTAATGGATTTCTAATGCTTAATTTAGGTTCGACAAGAAGGATCTAATTAGGGAATTAGGAATACAAGGTTAGGACCAAACACCATGGCTTAATCATACTTTAGCTAGAATCAATCTGTGAATCTAAATTGAACTTGGTAACTAATTTGCTTAAATTAATTTCTTTTCTTTCTTTCTTGTTTTATTTATTTTCTATTCATTTCTATTTTGTGCAGGGAATCAAATTGAATCAATCTATCATCAATCCTCGTGGGATCGACCTCGTACTTACACAAGCTATACTATCCAACGCCTCATGCACTTGCGAGTTAACATTTGTGTTCTTTCCTTTTATTTGTGTTTTTAATTTCATTCCATGCACACTCTGCCAATTTGCATGGCATCCATTCCGTTCATTTGTTTTTAAGTATCGAGGACAATGCTTAGTTTAGGTTTGGGGGTGTGGGATTTTCATTTGTTTTTAGTTCTGGTTAAAGTTTGCTTTTGCTTACTAATGTGAATGTATATGAGGGCTATGATTTACAATGAGGACTACTGTGTTGTCATGAAAAAGTTCGTATCATATTTTTTTACAAAGTCATTACTCTTGGAATCATGGTGGTTAAAGTATCATGCTCAAATTCTGGAAGAAGAATAGTGGAGACTACCCTAGTGAGTGATTTTGAGCCTATTTACTTCTTCGAGAGGGTTTAAAGTGTTTGTGCTCCTATCTTTTGCTTCAATTTCACTTCAAATGATCTCATTATTTTTGTTTGATTGAACACTAAGAATTGTTCTCTTTTGCAGATACCATGTGTTTGGTAACACTCATGAATGAACTCATTGAGACGATGTTAGGCTATGCATGTCTTAACCAACCAAAAGGCCTAATTTCTTACCTTTATGTGTGTGCCATTACCCCGTTTTGGAGCCAATCGCTTTTAGCAGATATTTAGCCCATTACAGCTATACCCTATAGTTTGGGGAATACCAAAGTGATGAAGACAGAGATAATTCGAGCTCTACATCAAGAAAGTGGCGTGTCTTGAGGTGTGTGTGCTGGAATTGTAAAAAAAAAAAGAAGAAAAGAAACAAAGTTTTAGAAAAATAAAAGAAAAGAAAAAGAATCAAAGTGGATGTAATTTCTAAATCCTTCCATTATCGCACAAGTCCTGGACGCCACAAACAAACAACAAAGATCAATTCAAGAGGAGAGCTTGATGCTTTCACAAGGAAGACACTTTGGTATGTCCCAAGCTTTAGTCTTTCCTATCCCTTCTTTCATAACCCCTGACCTAAGTCGTACAATACAAACTTTGTGAAAGACCTAGCTGATCTTTGAGGATCTATTCATGGGTGCTGCTAAGTGTGTGTGCTATCCATATTCTTAGTGTTTGATTCCTTTCATGAGATCTGCCCAGAAATTGTGCTTTTATTTCATATTTCATATGTGAGGATTTTGATTCCCTTTTACATAACATGTGACGTCTCTGACCTAAAAATACAAGAAAATAAATAAATTAATTGAGTTAAATAAATAAAGAATTAAAAAGGAATTAAAAGGAATTAAATTAAAGAAATTGGAATTAAATAAGAATTTAATAATTTAAGGGTATTTTGGTTAACTATATTTTCGAGACGTAATTTGGCAAAACGAGTTGCGCCATTGCGTCCGGAACGTCGAAACATGTTCGTGGAAGTGCGGAAAGTTCGATTCGGAGTTGTAACGCTTAAAAAGGATTTATTGGTCATTAAAGAAATTATTTAAAACCCTAATATCTAATGTGGACCAATCAGATCCCTCCATTTCAGCTTCTCTCTCTCTCTTTCTCTCCCCGAGTACGAGCCCCCCTCCCCTGTGCGACTGCCGGTCGGGTTTTGCAACCCAGCCACCAACTCCGGCCGCCACTTGGGACGGCACCTCACCCAATCGAACGGCCACCATCCCCCGACCTTACCCCAGCCCGAACCCGCCGTCTGCCGCATTCTTACCGCCGGAAAAAGCTCGATTTTTGGCCGGTTTAACCTCGATTCAGGTGAGCATTCTTCTTCTCTTGATCCCCTCTAGCTGTTTTGATAGGTCGTGTGGATCGTTTCTGCGTTTTTGGAGCTCGACCAAAACCTAGAAACTGGTCGATTTTTGATTCGAGATTCCAGCCTGTTGCCGGCCGGTTCTTGACCGGTTCAGGCCGGTTTTGGAACCCCCTCTAGGTGCTGATCGTTTTGGTATAAGCCTTGTCCCTCGAATCGATGAAAACCCGAAATTGCTCAAGGCACCCATGCGTTGCCGGTGCGTGTGGTAGTGCGTGGGCACTATAGCAGGGTGGTTTCTTCATCCCAATGCAATCCTCGTGTCGTCGTGAGCACATACGTATGTTCGGATTCCGATTCGGACGTTGTTTGGACCTCGAACCAATGTACGCCTATTATGTGTTGCTTGGGTTCGACATGTTCGGACCGTTGGATCAAATCCGAATTCACGTATGTTCGTTTAGGATTTGACGGATCGTGATTCGGAGTTCCGGATGCTTCGGATCAATGACTTAACGCTTGAATTAAACCGTAACCGTCCGATCATGCGATCGTGAGCGATCCGACCGTCTGATCATGACCAAACTTCCAGGACGTGTTCTTTATGCTGTAGTGAACCTATAGGAACTTTCGGATCTAAGTTTGAAGGTCATGTGACAGGACCCGACCCTAATTCCGCTTTGGAATCCGGGCCAAGCCCTGTCCGTGTCCGACATCTGTCGGGTGTCGGACACACTTGACCATTTTGCCCTTTTTATAAAGAAATTGAGAAAAACAGAGTTTTAAGGTTCGACTTCTGCCGAAAATTCAGCAGAGTCTCCCCTGTAATTGGCTCAATTCCCAAATTAAATACACCTGCAAAAGCACAGTTTAAAGCTCCCAAACGTCCAGCAAGCACAAGTTAAGTTCACACACTGACAAAAATTTAAAATACGGCCTCCGGCCTCACTAACAGTTGGGCAAGTTCAGAGATACTAAAACTTAATTTACAAAGTTCTTTGGGTCGTGGACCCTACACAAGTCAAGGGACGTTGGTGGTGGTGACGGGCCGGTGGTGGTGCTCAGCTACAGTCTACAGCCTGGGGGCGTAAAACAATTGAAAAAGTGAGTGGACCGAAAAATAAGGTTTCAGAAAAAAAAAATTTGAAAAGCAACTAGCTAGCCCCACTGTTAAAACGTTAGAAAACAATTCTATAATCAAACGAGAAATTAAGGCATGTTTATATATATAAAAACATATTATAAAGTTCACTAAGGCAGAAATTCTTAGAGACACAGAGTCAGAGACACAGAGTCAACCGAGCCGTCCTCGCAAGACTCGGAAAACACAAAGTTTACCCGAGCCGCGTCCTCGCTAGACTCGGAAAACACAAAGTTTACCCGAGCCGCGTCCTCGTTCCGCACGGTCCGGGCGTCCCCGGAACTCGTGGGGTGTGAGTCATGCGTGCAGACTTAAACCGAAGGCAGCAATAGGTCCGTAGACCGGGTAATCACCAAATCCATAAATATTCCGAAGGCAACTTTATTTATCCGAAGGCAACATTTCTAGGGTACCTAGGGTGGTTTAAACCTTCCTTAAATCATTCATACGTAAAACAAATCTTTATCTTTCCGAGCCATTCTAGTTCCGCAATATTAAACATAAAACTCATTTCTGTGCTCGGAACAATATTTATAATAAATATTTCAAGTAAAACCATTAAATTCAGTCTCATGCTTGAAATCACATACTTTAAATCCCTTCATAATTTCCTTGAGTCATTCAATACCCATAGTAAAAAAAAACCCATTTAATAAATCATGCGTAGGCTCGGAATAAAAACATATTCGAATAATAATAAAATCCCATTTAATCTCAACAAAAAGTTTAAAGCATAGTTTCTAATTAATTCAAATATAAGCATTTAATAAAACAGTTATTACATAAAAATTCATTTATAAAATAAAAGTCCACTCACAGTGCGTCCGAGCTAGCTCTGACCCTTCGAGGGTCCTTCTTGCAAATTCTCTGAAGCTTGAGCACCTATTTCCAAAATTGAAACCATTTATTAATTAACCATAGCTCGGCACGATAATTTATTAAAAATCCCGACCCCCGGGCCTAAAAGTGTTCAAACTTAGTAGGAAGTGTTCCTAAGCCATCTAGGCTTGATTTTTAACCGATGATTAGTTTTATAACCCCCGCAAATAAATATTCGATTAAATTGTTAATTGGGTTCTCTTCGGTCGTTCGTAAGGTTTTCGACTTCCGAAGGACGATCCGTAAATTCCTATAGGTTTCTAAGATTACTTACTACTCAACTTCCAAGTTTCGTTACGATCCAACGGTTAGAACTTATCGAACCCAAGTTAACCCTAGTTAGTTCTAACCGGCACAATTTAGTTCTTCGCTCAAACGATTTCCGAAAATTCGTTCGAGCATACCTACGCGCTCAGGAGACTACGTGGAGTGTTTCGGCACGAAAAACTGCCGCCACCACCCTGCCCACGCGCCGCCACACGCGCCGGCAGGTTTGGGTGGCTTGAGCGATTCTTCCGGCGTCGGAAAAACTTGGAGTTTCGGGGCAAGGCTTATGGCTATGTGATCAGTGGGTGGAGGGGAGTGTTTTGGCAGTGAGAACCGGCCAAGAACCGGCCGGAATCACTCCGGAAATTCAACCCGATCGGAGCTAAAAACCTAGGTTTTTGATTTCTTCTTAAACCTCAAAATCAACCCCAATCAATCCCAAAACAAGTTAGAGCTCGTTGATTAGGTTCAGAAACTCACCTTGGCCGATCGATTTGGTGGCCGGAATGGAGCAATCGACGGCGAGAAGCTCCGACTGGTTTTCGGCTTTGCAGAGGTGGTTTGAGGTGGTTTCCGGCGAAACCTAAGGTAGGGATGACACGAGGAGGACGAGGGGAGGCTTCGGGCAAGATCTGGCGGGTTGGTTTGGCCGGAGTCGTGCCGGCCGCCACCTGGTTCGAATTGGCTAGGGTTAGGGTCGAAATGGAGAAGACGATCGGGAGGTGAGGGAGAGGCCAGACACGCGCTGGCCAATTGGCCAGCATGTTTTTATTTTTTTCTACCCTTTTTGCAAAATTACCAAAATGCCCCTACCGTTTTAACCCTTTAAGCGTTCATACGAGCTCGGAATCGGGTGTTCCGCACGTCCACGGACTCGTTTTGACGAGCCGGACGCAACGGTGCACTCCGTTCCACCAAATTCTTTCCCGAACTTAAAGTCAAACTTTTAAATCTAATAATTTAATCGGGGTATAACCGTCCTTCGCCTTATTATTTTAATATTTCAAACTTAAATTGGGATCGGGTTGTTACAATCTACCCTCCTTATAAAAATTTCATCCCCGAAATTTCTTACTCCGTTTACAGCACCAACTCTACGCTCTTCAACTAGTTTCTGTAATTGACAAGTTTAATTCCTTGAATTTAATATGAAAACCACAACAAATTTTTCAAATCTTAAGATTCTTCTTTAACTTTAATAAAACCATCCTCTTACCTGTCATTCAAATAGATACGGATACTGAGCCCGCATCTGCTCCTCAGATTCCCATGTGGCTTCCTCCACAGTGTGACTTCTCCACAAAACTTTTACGAGAGGGATTTTCCCGCGAACGTAGAGTCTGCGTCTTCCAATCCAAAATTTGCACTAGTTGCTCCACATAACTCAAGTCAAACCTCAAGTCTACTGGTTGTGACTCCAACACATGAGAATGATCTGAAATGTACTTCCGTAACATGGAGACATGGAATACATCATGCATCCGAGAGAGTTCCGAGGGTAAAGCAACTCTATAAGCCACGGGGCCTACTCGCTCCAAAATTTCATACGGCCCAATGTAACGAGGACTCAACTATCCCCGCTTTCCAAATCTTACTACATCCTTCCAAGGCGACAATTTCAAGAAAACCCAATCACCAACTTCAAATTGAAGGTCTTTCTACGATTATCAGCATAACTTTTCTGTCGTTCTTGGGCTGCCTTAAGTCTTTCTCTGATCCGCTTGACTCTCTCCTTAGTAGCTTCAATGTCAACCGCTCCTTTACTCTTCTTTCACCAACCTTATCCCAGTTAAGTGTGGTTCTGCACTGCCGTCCATACTATGCATCATAAGGGAACATCCCAAAGCTTGAGTGATAACTATTATTACATGCAAACTCCATTAAAGGCAATTTATCATCCCAGTCTCCTTGGAACTGCAACGCACAAGCTCTTAACATAACTTCTAGAGTTTGAATAGTCCTTTCGGATTGCCCCTTAGTTTGAGTATGAAAAGCAGTGCTACACCACAATTGAGTTCCAAAAGCTTCATGTAACTTCATCCAGAATCGGGATGTGAAAGCAGATCTCCGTCCGAAACAATAAATACAGGCACCCCATGCAATCTTACAATCGCAGCAATGAAAATATTGGCCAATTTGTTCAATTTGTGAGTTTCCCTCATGGTTAGGAAATGTGCAGACTTGGTGAGTCGATCAACAATCTCCCAAACTCCATCATGCTTCCCCTTCATCCTAGGAAGCTTGAACACGAAGTCCATTGTGATATGTTCCTACCATTAAAGCTCCATTACTCCTTTCAGAATAATTCGTCCTGGTGCCATTCTCATTTTCCAACCTTAATGTACAAATCAACGGATCTTGCAATTGAGCTTCCATTATCCTTTCCACCAAAACAGATCTCACATGAAGGGTTGCAAGTAATCCTCCATCACTACTCAATTCCAACCCAACACTAGACTTTCTCAGCTCATTCAACAGGGGAAAGGACTCCCCTCGGAGATAAGCCAAAGATCCCGATGATTTCCTGCTGAGAGCATCAGCCACAATATTAGCTCTCCCAGGATGGTGCTCAATAGTACAGTCATAATCTTTTATCAATTCCAACCATCTTCTCTGCCTCAAATTCAATTCTTTCTGAATGAACAAGTGCTTCAAACTTTTATGATCTGTGAAGATCTGGCAGGTCTCCCCAAAAGTTAATGTCGCCAAATCTTTAGGGCGAACACCACAGCAGCAAGCTCCAAATCATGAATAAGGTAGTTCAGCTCGTGCTTTTTAAGTTACCTGGACGCATAAACAATTACCCTTCCGTGCTGCATTAAAACACACCCCAAACCTTGCCGTGAAGCATCACTGTAAATTACAAACCTCCACTATCATCAAGCAAAGCCAACACCGGAGCAGTTGTCAATCTGGTTTTCAGTTCATTGAAGCTTCCTTCACACTCATCTGTCCATTCAAATTGACCCCTTTCCTCGTTAACCGAGTGAAAGGTGCCGCTATGATAGAAAAACCTTCCACAAAACGCCGATAATAACCTGCCAAACCAAGAAAACTTCGTATCTCAGTGACACTAGTTGGCCGAGTCCAGTTTACCACGGCTTCCACTTTCTGAGGATCCACATAAATTCCTTCAGCAGAAATCACGTGCCCCAAGAAACTGATTCTGTCCAACCAAAACATGCACTTACTGAATTTTGCATACAATTGCCTTCTTCTTAAAGTTCCCAGCACAATCTCCAAGTGCTTCATATGTGCTCTTTCACTCTTAGAATACACCAGAATGTCGTCTATGAATACGATAACAAAGCGATCCAAGTAGCATCGGAACACTCTGTTCATCAAATCCATAAACGCTGCTGGTGCATTAGTCAGCCCAAAAGGCATCACGAGAAACTCATAATGCCCATACCTCGTCCGAAAAGCTGTTTTAGGCACATCCTCTTCCCTGACTCGCAATTGATGATAGCCCGACCTCAAATCAATCTTGGAAAATACTTTTGCACCCTTCAACTGATCGAACAAGTCATCAATGCGAGGCAAAGGATAACGGTTCCGCACTGTGACCTTATTCAACTGTCTATAATCAATGCACAGTCTCATAGTGCCATCTTTCTTCTTTACAAACAAAACTGGTGCACCCCAAGGAGAGAAACTGGGTCGGATGAAACCCTTGTCTACTAGCTCTTGCAACTGGGTTTTCAATTCCCTTAATTCTGCTGGTGCCATTCTGTACGGCGCTTGAGAGATAGGGTTGGTTCCAGGGACAAGTTCAATGGTGAATTCAATTTCACGTTCAGGAGGCAATCCGGGAAGATCTTCTGGAAATACATTCGGAAAGTCCCGTACCACAGGAATATCTTCCAACCTTACACCGTTATCCCGTATATCAATGACATGAGCCAAGTACCAGGTGCAACCCTTCCTAAGCAACCGTCTTGCCGTCATGGCATAAATAATACAGGATGGGAGAACTTGACGCTCCTTGGAAAATAACCTCCGGTCGTCCTGGTCTACGGAATACAACTTCTTTCCGGAAATAGTCAACCGAAGCACAGTGCTTGGCTAACCAATCCCTATCCAGAATCACATCCAGCTCCTCAATATCCAAAGGAATTTTGTCTGCCTTCGAAAACACATCCCCACTAACACCGAACTATCTTTGAGCATCGTGCTTACCACCATAACATCTCCCATAGGTACAGAGTAACAAGTTCCCAAGACTCAAACTACACCACTGCCACGTCTCGGTCCGGAACTGACACTCTGACCATAACCACTACTAGAATTAGCCCTGGCTCGAAAGCCACCATAACCTCGTCCACTCGAGGATCCAGAACTGTAATTGCCTTTGTTGGACGATCCCTGACTCGGACCACCAGAGTCATAAGGTCGTTGACGAAGATCGCTGCGCCCAAGAACCATCATCTTACTAATCTCAACCAAAGATGCTGACATCACCAGATCCCCATAATTGTTCAATCATTGTGCCTTCACAATGTCCCGAATGGCTGGCTTTAAACCTCGGGTAAATAGTTGGTACTTTTTCTTCTCATCAGCCACAAGCGGTGCACAGTACTTGGATAATTTAATGAACTTTTTCTCCTACTCCAACACTATCATACTGCCCTGATACAGCTGTAAGAATTCCTCCATCCTCACATACTAATAGGCTACAGGATGAAACTGATCATCAAAAGCACTCCAAAATACTTGCCAAATAGAAATTGACGGACCTTCATATCTCCTTTTCACAGATTTCCGCCAAAAATCTCACATTTCTAGACAGAAAGAAAGTAGCCAGAATAACCCTACACTCTTGTGGAACGTCCAATACCTCCGTAATTCTTTCCATTTTCTCTGTTCAATCCTCGGCGACGGCGGAATCGCCTTCCCCATTAAACTCCATCGCCCCAATTCTTCTGGCTTGATCCGCCAAGAACAATGATGGATCTCTGCCATGCCCAGCTCGAGATAAAGCTTGAGTTAAAAGCTCAATTATCTACTGTAAATTGTGATCAACTACTAGAGTGGGCATCTCTGGAACAGCCCCTGCCTAATCTTCCCAAGAATAACTACTCAACAGGCTCCGAAATCGGACCTAGAATAGGGTATTCTTCTTGTTTAGGCTGTAACAACCCGATCCCAATTTAAGAGTTAAATATTAAAATATTAAGGCGAAGGACGATTTTACCCCGGTTAATTTAATGAATTTAAAATTTGACTTTAAGATCGGGAAAGAATTTGGTGGAACGGGGTGTATCGTTGCGTCCGGCTCGTCGAAACGAGTCTGTGGACGTGCGGAACACCCGATTCCGAGCCCGAACGAACGTTTAAAGGTCTAAAAACAGTAGGGGCAGTTTTGTAATTTCGGAAAAAAGGATAAAAATTAGAAACCCAGCTGGCCAATGGGCCAGCGCGTGCCAAAACCTCTCCCCCGACCTGTCTCTCTCGTCTTCCTCGCGATACCCCTCCCCGAACCCTAGCCAAAATCGAACCAGGTGGCGGCCAACCCGCCAGACCTCCACCGAACCCTCCTCTCTCCATCCTCAGTCCATCCCTGCCATCGATTTTGGCCGAAACCACCTCGAACCTCCTCTGCAACGCAAAAACCAGTCGGGGCTCCCTCTGCTCGAACCCTCTGATCCGGCCACCAAATTGATCGATTTGGGTGAGTTTTCTGCCCTATTTCTCGAGCTCTAATTGTTTTCAAGGTTGGTTTTGATCGATTTGAAGTTTTGAAACCGATTTGAGGGTTAGGGTTTGGGTGATCGGAGTCTGTCGAATCCGGCATGTTTCCGGCCGGTTCTTGGCCGGTTCTCAATGCCAAAATACTCCCCACCACTCACTGATCACTTGGGTATATAGATTGTAGGTTGAATCGAGAATTTTCCGTCGCCGAAAATTCTCTCAAGCCACCCAACCTGGCCGCGCGTGTGGCGGCGCGTGGGCCAGGTGGTGGCGGCGGTTCTTCGTGCCAAAATGCCTCCCGTAGTCTCCCGAGCGCCTAGGTATGCTCAAACGAATTTTTGGAAATCGTTTGAGCGAATTTTAGGGTTCGTTAAGTTCTAACCGTTGGATCGTATTGAAACTTGGAAGTTGAGTAATTGGGAACCTTAGAAACCTATAGGAAGTTACGGATCGTCGATTGGAGGTCGGAAACCTATTGAACGAACGAATCGAACCTAATAAGGATTTAATCGAATATTTAATTCCGGGGACTTCCAAGTTAACTAAACGGCTTAAATTGGAGTCAAGCGGGCCCTGGAAACCTTTCTAATCACAATTGAACACTTTAGGCCCGGGGGTCGGGATTTTCATTAAATTACTATGCCGAGCTATGGTTAATTAATAAATGGTTTAATTTTCGTAAATAGGTACTCAAGCTTCAGCGGAGTTGCAGGAAGGCCCTTCTAAGGGTCAGGCTAGCTCGGACCAACAGTGAGTGGACCTCTGATTTTTATAAATGTTTTTATTACATGAATGCTTATTTAATGCTTTTGTGGAATTATTGATTTCCAATTATTATTTATGATTTGCATAGTAGAGATTAATTGAATTTACTGAATATTCTCTATAATTTGATTTCCGAGCCTAAGATTGAATTTTAGAATGAATTTCATGATTATAAGATATGAATTTTAGAATGGCTTGAGGAAAAACTTGTTTTTGAGTCATAAGATTATGAAAGGTTTCAAACCACTCTAGATACCCTATTGATGTTGCCTTCGGATTAATAATGCTGCCTACGGAATGAAAATCGATAAAGGTTATTACCCGGTCTACGGACCTACTGTTGCCTTCGGTTAAAGTCTGCGCGGATGACTCACGCCCCACGAGTCTCGGGGACGCTCAGACCGTGCGGAGCGAGGACGCGGCTCGGGTAAACTTTGTGTTTTCCGAGTCTAGCGAGGACGCGGCTTAGGTTGACTTTGTGTCTCCTAAGTTTTGCGAGGACGTGGCTCGGACCGACTTTGTGTCACCGAGTCTTACGAGGATTGGAATTGACGGTTAAATAATGGAATTGACGGAATTTATAAGGGTATACCTAGGTGGACTTTATCTAAAGTTGATTTGTTAATATCTTCGTTTTTGAATAAGAATCTCTATTTGATGAACTTTATAAATGTGTTTTATATGCAAACTTTAAATTACTGTTCGTTTATAGAATTGTTTTCTTATGTTTTTAACAGTGGGGCTAACATGCGTTTTCAATTTTCTAAAACTACCTTTTTGGTCCACTCACCTTTTTAAATGTTTTCGCCCCCCAGGCTGTAGGTTGTAGCTGAGCACCACCACCGGCCCATCATCACCACCACCACACTCCTTCGACCTCGTGTAGGGTCCTTGACCCGAAAAACTTTGTATTTAATTATTTTAGTAGCTCTGAATTTGCCCAAATGTTGTGAGGCCTGAGGCCGTACACTTTAATTTCTGTCAGTGTGTGAACTTAACTTGTGCTTGCTGGACGTTTGGGAGCTTAAAACTGTGCTTTTGCAGATGTATTTAATTTGGGAATTGAGCCAATTACAGGGGAGACTCTGCCGAATTTTCGGCAGAAGTCGAACCTCAAAACTCTGTTTTCTCAATTTCTTTTTAAAAAAGGGCAAAATGGTCAAGTGTGTCCGACACCCGACAGATGTCGGACACGGACAGGGCTTGGCCCGGATTCCAAAGCGGAATTAGGGTTGACTTTTAAGGTTATCGCCGTATTCTTGAAATAGGTTCTCAAGCTTCTCGTGATCGTCAGGCGGGACCGTATGTCGGATGGGACTAACGAGAATATATGTCGGATTAATGGGACTAACGAGAATATATATCTACTTTGAATATAATTATGTATATCTACTTTGATATGGAGTTTTGGAACTTATATGTATATGGGATTGGACTTTCGGTTATATTTTAATGAATCACTATTTATGTTGTTTTAAAGTAAGAATTTAAGGGATGTCAGTGATATGTGGGAATTTCGAATGCTTGAGTATGAGTTATTGTATTTTAAAGGATAGTTATGTTTTGTATATATATATATATGTATATTTTGAATAATACGTTCGGGGTTTGGACTTTATATTTTTAAGGGGATAGTACCTATACTATGTTTTGGAGTATATGTTTTACTTGGGGTTTGACTTGACGTTTTCTTGACTTGGGTTTTGAATGCGGTTTGATTATGCATTTTCAGTGATTATGACATTTTAATGGTTTATGGATTGTTACGCCGTCATTTGACACTTATGTCTATTTTAACTATAGAATTGTATGTTTGGGACGGTGATGTCCTTATCTTGGGTATATATGAGGTTATTGGATTGTTGGACGTATATATGTCCTGGTGTGTGATATTTTGGGGTTCGGATACATGTGATTAAATATGTATATGTTGATTATCGTGTAGCAATTGATTTGTGTGCGGTTGGCACCTTGTTATGTACCTCCCCTGTTCTTATGATACGATTACTCGAGTATGGTTCGATCCAGTGCATACCTTAACGGGTGTAGCTGTAGACCCTTAATTGGGTAGTCTGTGCGTATGACTTGTTTCGGACGTATGTTGTTCAGGTTGGAAGTTTTGGGATTGTTTGTATCTTAGGGGAGACTCTGCCCGATTTTCGGTAGAAGTCTTGACCCCTTTAACTTTTGTCTCGGGCAGAGGGATTCTTTTAGTATGTGGGCCCGGCATCGGGTTGATGTCGGAACTTCCACAAGGTCCGAGTCGGGTCCTGTCATAACATCACTCACATATGTTTGTGGAGAGACCACACCTTAGGATCTGAGTGAAAATTTGAGTGATATTTGTGATGACTAGAGTTGAGGCGAATTCTATCTTTGGCATTTGAGTATTGTGTCTTTGAAGTCATGGGACATGTAGTAATTTTTTCTTTTTTACACTATACATATGATATGATTCTTTGAAGTGGCAGACTATTGGTTCGAAAGTATGACTAAGCTTTCATTGGTTCTTATTATTTTGCCATAAGTATACTTTAACCAATTTGTTTGTAAGTATGTAGATGTTTGTGGGCATCATCGCTGTAAACCCTCAGGAGACACAACTCCTCCTACTAGGGACACCTAGGGGTTTGAAGGCTTGTTGCACATGCTCAGTGCAATCGTTTAGCCAGTGAAAGTGGTCTAGTTAGATTTTATTGTCTTGTGTGTTTTTAGTTTCAGTTTTGCTCGAGGACTAGTAAAAAACCAGGTTTGGGGGTATTTGATAACTCATATATTTATACATTTATACCATCCATTTCTAGTCTATTTGTGATGTTTTTGAGTTAAACTTGTTGTGTTTTACCCTATTTTGTGTTAGTATGCAGTTGCATCTACTTTAGGATCAATTTGAAGGCAAAAGAAGTGAAAACGTGCCATTTTTGGAGCTGACCCTTATTCAAACGTGGAAACAAGTTTCATGACCTGTTTTGAAGTTCAAATAAAGAATCCAAGGCAAATCTGGCTTGTTTGAAGACTAAGAGCAGAACGGGAAAGCAATGAGGATTTAGACAAATTTGGAGGTGCCAAATAAGGCAAAAATGTGCAAAATAAAGGCTGATTTGTTAGGATCTCTTTGGAATATCTTGTAGCCTCTTTTACCCCATAAAAACTTGCCTTTTAGCCACTTTTACAGACCCTATTTATTCTGGACGAATTTCACAACCTGGGGGCCATCTGTTCTCTCTTTTCATGCACACAAAAACCCTAGCCATTCCATATATTACCACCATCAAGTCTCATCGCAGGAGGCTGTTCTTGGAGAAGTTCAACATCAGAATTGCACCAAGGGTTTCCTCTCTTGAATTTATTTTCACTCATGTTGTTTATTTTCGTTTTAATCTCTGTGAACATGATGTGTAACTAAATTCATAGCTAGGGATTTCGATGTAGCCTTGCAACTTTGATCCATGTTTCTAAGTTAAAGTATTCAGTTCATCAATCTGCGTCTTGTTTCATTCATTGAATCTATTGTTAAATTTGTGTGTTAATTTTAATGTTTGATCACCATTAGGGTTGCCTACAGATTATCTGAACATGGTTATAGTAAACATCATGCTTAATCTTGGTAGACATGTGAATGAATGAAGAGAATGCTATGCAAACATCCTGCCGTGTGTTCTCCTTGGTTCTTTAACGTTTTCTTGCATGCTAATGACTCTTAACTTGGAACCAATGTTGAACATCCCAATTAGGTTGCAAATTAGGAGAATTTGATCAAAACCTAACATCATATGACTGATCATATATATGTAAACCAAACTCTGGAAACAGGTTGGTAATTGAATACGACTTAACTTTATAAACATGGAATTGGTTTTGCGATGGTAAATTCGATATCCCTGGTCTCATTTCTATTCTTTCTACATCAATATATCATTCACTGCTACATTCTTTTTGCATTTTAAGTTATTTTTCATTTACAACACAAAAACTACTTTCAATCTGTCACTTTCGTTCTTTAGTTAGGGTTCGTTCAAAACTAGTAATTTATAGAGGTCCAATCAATCCCTGTGGTTCGACACCCTTACTTGTACCATTACACTAACCATATATTGGCACTCGGAAGGAACACAACATCCACCCACCATATTATGATGATGCCCAAGTTTAGGGCTTGATCCAATATCAATTGGTCAAAGAAATTGGACACTTCAAGATCATACAAAGTTCGTAGCGTTAATGGAGAGGTTGGAGGATTGCGTAGTATTACTTGTTGGATTTCACTCAAAACTCTCCAAATCACTCCTCTCCCCATATTATGACTTTGCCCTAGTTTGGGGCTCGATCCGAAATCCCTTGGTCAAAGAAATTTTACACTTTAAGTTCATACGAAGTTCATATCGTAAATGGAGTGGTTGGTGCATTGCATAGTTTTAGTGGTTGGATTTCACTCAAAACTCTCCAAACAACTCCTCCCACCATATTATGATGATGCCCAAGTTTAGGGCTCGATCCAAAATCAATTGGTCAAAGAAATTGGACCCTTCAAGTTCATACGAAGTTATTATCGTAAATGGAGTGGTTGGTGCATTGCAAAGTTTTAGTGGTTGGATTTAACTCAAAACTCTCCAAATGACTCGTCCCACCATATTATGATGTTGCCCTAGTTTTTGATCGGTGCATAATTACATATCATTTTGTACCCTTCTAACTTATGATTTGGTTATGTTTTTGAGTTAAACTTGTGCTTTTAATCTATTTTGTGTTTGTTTCAGTGTAATAAGTTTGGGACTCATTTAATGCATTTTGGAGTCAAGTTAGCTCAAAACGGTGTCTGCAGATCAGTCAACTTCACGGATTGGACTCTAATTGCTCAAGAAGAACCAGATAATGAGCCATATGTCATTGGAAAGATACGGAAGTCTATTTTCTGGATCATTTTACGGTTCGTGATTCCGAGTCCTCTAGAAAAAGTTATACAAGTTTTGGCAGCTTAAGGTCAAAATCGGCAGGATCTGCGTTACTGGGCCAAAAATGACTTTTGAAGGCCTTCCCGAATTTTCCTTGAGTTGGGCTGCATATGCTTGGAAAGATAAGACAAAGAGCTTCAAGATCCATATTTTTGCAGATTTTTAGAGTGAAGGAACAAGCCCAAATCGAGCCCACAAGCTGACTGCAATGCATTGTCATGCTGAGCTAATCATTTTAGTGGTGAATTGAGTGGTGTAAGTTGGTGAAGTGAGTGTGATTAATAAATTCAATTGTATAATCAGATTTATACTTCCCCTAGGCCTATAAATAGTGAGTTCTCCAAACATGTAAACACACCCCAAGGGGGGGAGCTCTCAAACATCTCTCTAGAGCTCCTCTCCCTTCTCTCCCTCAAATTCTCTTAGTTTTCTTTTTAGTTCTCAATTGTTTCCTTTAAGTTTTTCTTAGTTGTAATTTATTTTCCATTGTAATGTAATTTCTTTTCTTTAGTTTTCAAGTTTAATTAGTTTTCAAGTTTCAATTATAGTTCTTGTTCTTATTCATTATGCTTATAAGTTAATATGCTTGTTTGAATGATTGATCACCATTAAAACTTGTATGTTAGCTATCTTGGTTTGAATTAAGAGTAGACACCATGCATTAATTCAAATTGAACTATGAATAGGAAGAGTATGTATGGACATTCGACAATAGGGATTAGATACATGCTTGGTTGTTTAAAACATTCTTCTATGCTTAATGGATTTCTAATGCTTAACTTAGGTTCGACAACAAGGATCTAATTAGGGAATTAGGAATACAAGGTTAGGACCAAACACCATGGCTTAATCATATTTTAGCTAGAATCAATCCGTGAATCTAAATTGAACTTGGTAACTAATTAGCTTGGGTTAATTTCTTTTCTCTCTTTCTTGTTTTACTTATTTTCTTTTCATTTCTATTTTGTGCAGGGAATCAAATTGAATCAATCTATCATCAATCCTCGTGGGATCGACCTCGTACTTACACAAGCTATACTATCCAATGGCCCGTGCACTTGCGAGTTAACAAAATTTTGGCGCCGTTGCCGGGGATTGACGGCATAGTTTGGTTCTATTTTCTTTCCCTACTTGTTTTACTTTTGTATTTCCTTTTTCATTTCAGTTTTTATTCCTAATCATTTTAATTCCATTTCAAGTTCTATGTTTGTTTTAGCAATATAGGATAGCTCAATAAAAAGGGAGAGAAGGAAACTTCAATCATAAGAATAGGAAGTATGGAGTAGTGGGAGGAGTAGCTACCTTCAAATGCATCCATGCTCGACCTAATCGCTTCAAGGGGAAGTACTCCAATCCTTTCTCTTTTACTTGTATTGTTATTTTAATTTTCTGTTTCTTTTATAATTTAAAAACAAAAAACAAAATTCAAAAAGATTTTTCATATGAGCTGACTCTTGGTAACTCCAGTGAGCGTCTCCGTCAATGCAGTGTCTAGGAGTTCTTTAGGCGACACCTTCGGTGTCTAAGAAGTTTGGGTTTTAAGCGGGACCATTGTGACCCCTCCAACCTTCCGGAACCCCTGTTTGTGTTTTCTAAGGCCCTTAACTGGTCATCCTAGAGTTGCTTGTATACTTGTGTGTTCTTAAAATAATTTTTTTTTTTACAATAATGGTTTAGCTTAAATAAAAATTTAAGTTTGGGTATTGTATTCTTGCTTAAATAATAATTACAAAAATAATAAAAAAAAAATAAAATAAAATTGCAATTTGGAACTTCTTTGTTTTCTTTTCTGTTTAGTTGTTTTATAGTCTGTGATTTTTTTATTTTAATTTTTATGTGGTGTGGTTAGTTTGTTTGTTTCTGTGTGTTAAAAATTAAAAAAAATTACTTTAAATAAAGCTGCATCACTAAAAACTTTAAAAACAAAAACAAAAAAATACATAAAATACAACTACATAAAACTTCTTCTTCTTCTTCTTCGTCTTCTTCTTTCTTCTTCTTCTTCTTCTTCTTCATCATCTTCACAAGATCAGCATCATCATGGCACGCTTCCCGATTCCAAAATTGGAAACTTCAGTTTAGCCCTACGGACGTCATCTTTTGGGTCTTCACGCACGACCTCTTGGGGCCCATCACTTGAGCTCCCAAATATCGCACTTATGGCTGCACTCTTGGCTTGAGCACCACTTGTCTCGTGCTCTGGCTGCTTGCGCTACCCGGTCGCCCAATAGACTCCAGCCGTGCGCATGTCTTTGGCGTACAAATCTACCATCGATGATAGCTGTTTATTCTCTGCTCGCAAACCTTCTAGCCGACGTCGATTAAACTCCACCATCCTTGTCCTCTCCTTTTTCAAGTCCCTTATAATGCCTTGACAATCCTCAACCACATTCTGCGATGCCGCCAACTGAGCCTTTACTAGCTCCAACTCACGGGATTTCGCAATTAGGCGATAACCCACGATTGCGATAGTGGTCGTGTTTTGTGCGGCCGCTGCCATGGCATCACCGACGATTCGATTGTCACACTTTGCGCCGAGCACTCGTGCATCTCTCGGGAGTCACTAAACTCCTTGCAACTCCAAGGGCAACTTCGTTGTCCATGAGTATTGTGTCATTCAACGTCACGGGCCCTCTTGTCGAGCCAAAATAGGGCATCCACGTTGGTGCTGCTCCTTGACTCGACGTCCGAATTGGTTGAGCTAGGTTAAGATCAAGCGAAAATGGGAAAGGAGACGACATTTTCTTTCTGCTTTCTTTTTCTTTTTCTCTCTTCTCTCTTCTTTTTTTTTCTTTTCTTTTCTCTCTTCTTCTTTCCTTTCTCTCTTCCGTGTGTCCGTAATTTTTGTTTTTCTCCCTTAGTTTCCTTTTATAGACTTCAAACCCTAGCACCACTCGAGCTCCACAGCCTTCCGGCTTTCCCCGTCCCCAAAAAATAATTTGTCGCGGCGTAACCTTTCTCGAACGAACGCGTTCAACAAAGTCGTCACGACTTTTCATGCCCCGTAATTTTCGCGCTTGAGCTCTGCGGCGCCTCTATGTGTCGACACGTGGCTCTTTGCTTCGTTGGGAGACGACATACGGACCCTCGTTTGAATCCACCAATTCACGTTTCAAAAAAATAAATAAAAAGATTAAAAATTAAAAATTAAAAATAATAATAATAACAAAAAAAAAAAAAATTTAACGTGTGGGCTTGAATTCATTGTGGGTCGGGTTTCACCGTGGTTTGAGTTTCAAATTATGGGCTTTGGGCTTCAAGTTTTTTGGGTTTCAATTTGCGTAAGCTTGTGTGTTTAGGGCTTACTGTTTCGTTTTTATTTTTATTTTTTTTATTCGTTTGGTTGTTTTGCAATTTTTATTTTGTTTTGTATTTTAATTATTGTATTGTGTGATATTTATTTGTTTTAATACCTTTCATTTTTTTGTTATGACATTGCTTGTGCCTAATTTTTTAACATTGAGGACAATGTTCATGTCTAAGTTTGGGGGTATTAAAGTTTATCAAGTAAATTTGGTTTTTCTTAAAATAAATTTTTTTTTTTTTTTTTTAAAATTTTTTTTTTTGTTTTATTTTAGTCTTGCTTTGTTTTTATTTTGAGTCACTTTCCGAACACATATGATGAGATTGTGATAAATGTTTGCATGATTTAAATGAAAATTGGATTTCTTTTTATTTAAAAAAAAATTTTAAAAAATTTAAAACTTTTGGCATCGTTCTAGCATGATATGTTCGAAACCTTCTTTACACTTGCCATTTGTTTCATAATTTTCCAATTAAAGGATTTGCATGATCCAAAGAATTGTATCAAGCATAAATTAAACTTGTATAACCATATAATGTGAGCTTTTGAGCCTTGTGCTTCATTTTATGAGTGTTATACACATACTCTTATTTTCTTGTCATCTAAGTTGTTGTTTGATCTCATTATTCATTGAATTGGTTGAGCACTTAAAAGTCATTCATTCATATTCAATTTAATTACATGACATTTGAGAAATGATATTAAGGCCCTCTTTGGATCGTTTGTGCCTTTCAAGCTAACCTTATGCATGCTTAAGCATGATTTTTCCATTGTTAACCATTTTGAGCCTACATGTAAACCCTTTCTTTCATTTAACCAATTATATTTCCTCGCCTTAGCCTGAAAAACAAGTATTTACCTTTTCTAAAGAACTCATGAGCTTTAATTGTGATGTGTTTTTCATGCTAAGTTTGGGAGGGGTATTATATAATGAAAAAAAAAAATCACCCAATTGGTGGAAGAAAAGAGAATGTTGTGATTGTGGTTGATTGAAAATTCATTTTTGGGTTTCTTTATTGGCCTCAAAATAAATTGGTTGTTGTTCAATTAAAAGAAAGGAGTGTGAATTCTTATAAATGGAGGTATAAGGAGTTTTCAAAAACAAAAAAAAAAAAAAAAAATCCTCATTGTGATGATTGAAGTCTTGGAAAAAATTGTTTTATGCTCTTACATTATGAGTTCTTTGGACTTTGTGTTATCCATACCTTTCATTTCTCACTCACCTTACACCCTTGGCCCCATTACAACCTATGATAAAGACCTAAATTGATCTTAAATGTCATGTGATTGAATTGCATCCATTTTCCTACTTTTAAGTGTTTAGCATCCTTCTTGAGATCATATAATGCAAGTTCTTCATCTTTCTATTGTGAGTTAATTCCCTTATGGTTTAACTCTAATCTCATGTTTATAACTGAGTGATGCATTGTAGCCCTCTTCTGAGTGATTCATTTGTGAGAGGACAACTTTGGTGAGATTTGAAGTTGAATTTGTGCTTTGTATGATTTTTGAATTTGTGTGAAAACTAAGATTGGAGAATTTGTTGCATTTGGCTATCACACTACTACACTTTGAGCATGTTATGTTTTGAACTTTGCCACATTGTGAATAATGTTTAAAAAAAAGAGCTTTTATTGTTAAAACTTTTGAGTCATGTGCATGAGTCATTTCTCTTCAAAAAATGTTCGGAAATATTGTTTTGTATTTGTTGTTGTATTTGTTTTTGTTTTGTTTTTGTTTTCTAACAACTTTGTTTTGTAGAGTCAAGAAAACGTTTGTGGGTATCGTATCTGTTAAACCCTCAGGAGACACAACTCCTCCTACTAGGGATGCCTAGAGGTTTAAAGGCTTGTTGCATATGCTCAATGCAATCGAGTTACCTGCGAAAGTGGTCTAATAAATTTATTTATTTATTTATTTTTATCTTTGTTTTCCTTTTGTTTTGCTCGAGGACTAGCAAAATATAGGTTTGGGGGTATTTGATCGGTGCATAATTACATATCATTTTGTACCCTTCTAACTTATGATTTGGTTATGTTTTTGAGTTAAACTTGTGCTTTTAATCTATTTTGTGTTTGTTTCAGTGTAATAAGTTTGGGACTCATTTAATGCATTTTGGAGTCAAGTTAGCTCAAAACGGTGTCTGCAGATCAGTCAACTTCACGGATTGGACTCTAATTGCTCAAGAAGAACCAGATAATGAGCCATATGTCATTGGAAAGATACGGAAGTCTATTTTCTGGATCATTTTACGGTTCGTGATTCCGAGTCCTCTAGAAAAAGTTATACAAGTTTTGGCAGCTTAAGGTCAAAATCGGCAGGATCTGCGTTACTGGGCCAAAAATGACTTTTGAAGGCCTTCCTGAATTTTCCTTGAGTTGGGCTGCATATGCTTGGAAAGATAAGACAAAGAGCTTCAAGATCCATATTTTTGCAGATTTTTTAGAGTGAAGGAACAAGCCCAAATCGAGCCCACAAGCTGACTGCAATGCATTGTCATGCTGAGCTAATCATTTTAGTGGTGAATTGAGTGGTGTAAGTTGGTGAAGTGAGTGTGATTAATAAATTCAATTGTATAATCAGATTTATACTTCCCCTAGGCCTATAAATAGTGAGTTCTCCAAACATGTAAACACACCCCAAGGGGGGGAGCTCTCAAACATCTCTCTAGAGCTCCTCTCCCTTCTCTCCCTCAAATTCTCTTAGTTTTCTTTTTAGTTCTCAATTGTTTCCTTTAAGTTTTTCTTAGTTGTAATTTATTTTCCATTGTAATGTAATTTCTTTTCTTTAGTTTTCAAGTTTAATTAGTTTTCAAGTTTCAATTATAGTTCTTGTTCTTATTCATTATGCTTATAAGTTAATATGCTTGTTTGAATGATTGATCACCATTAAAACTTGTATGTTAGCTATCTTGGTTTGAATTAAGAGTAGACACCATGCATTAATTCAAATTGAACTATGAATAGGAAGAGTATGTATGGACATTCGACAATAGGGATTAGATACATGCTTGGTTGTTTAAAACATTCTTCTATGCTTAATGGATTTCTAATGCTTAACTTAGGTTCGACAACAAGGATCTAATTAGGGAATTAGGAATACAAGGTTAGGACCAAACACCATGGCTTAATCATATTTTAGCTAGAATCAATCCGTGAATCTAAATTGAACTTGGTAACTAATTAGCTTGGGTTAATTTCTTTTCTCTCTTTCTTGTTTTACTTATTTTCTTTTCATTTCTATTTTGTGCAGGGAATCAAATTGAATCAATCTATCATCAATCCTCGTGGGATCGACCTCGTACTTACACAAGCTATACTATCCAATGGCCCGTGCACTTGCGAGTTAACAGTTTTGGGCTCGATCCGAAATCAATTGGTCAAAGAAATTGGACACTTCAAGTTCATACGAAGTTCGTATCGTAAATGGAGTGGTTGGTGCATTGCATAGTTTTAGGGGTCGGATTTCACTCAAAACTCTCCAAATGACTCCTCCCACCATATTATGATGATGCCCAAGTTTAGGGCTCGATCTGATATCAATTGGTCAAAGAAATTGGACACTTCAAGTTCATACGAAGTTAGTATCGTAAATGGAGTGGTTGTTGCATTGCATAGTTTTAGTGGTTGGTGTTCACTCAAAACTCTCCAAATGACTACTCCCACCATATTATGATATTGCCCTAGTTTTGGGCTCGATCCGAAATCAATTGGTCAAAGAAATTAGACACTTCAAGTTCATACGAAGTTCGTAACATAAATGGAGTGGTTGGAGGATTTTGCAGTTTTACTGATTCGATTTCACTCAAAACTCATCAAAGGACTCCCCCCACCATATTATGATGTTGCCCTTCTTTTGGGAACGATCCGATATCAATTGGTCACAGAAATTCAACACTTCAAGTTCATACGAAGTTCGTATCGTAAATGGAGTGGTTTGTGGATTGCATTGTTTTAGTGGTTGGATTTCACTAAAAACCCACCAAATGACTCCTCCCACCGTATTATGATGATGCGCAAGTTTATGGCTCGATCCGATATCAATTGGTCAAAAAAATTGGTCACTTCAGCTTCATGCGAAGTTCGTATCGTAAATGGAGTGGTAGGTGCATTGCACAGTTTTAGTGGTTGGATTTCACTCGAAACTCTCCAAATGACACCTCCGACCATATTACGATGTTGCCCAAGTTTTGGGATCAATCCGAAATCAATTGGTCAAAGAAATTGGACACTTCAAGTTCATACGAAGTTCGTAGCGTTAATGGAGTGGTTGGCGCATTTTGTAGTTTTAGGATATGGAATTCACACAAAACTCTAAAAACGACTCCTCCCACCATATTATGATGTTGCCCGAGCTTTGGGTTCGATCCGAAATCTATTGGTCAAAGAAATTGGAAACTTCAAGTTCATACGAAATTCGTATCTTAAATGGAGCGATTGTAGTGGTTTTAGTGGTTTGATTTCACTCAAAACTCTCCAAATGACTCCTCCCACCATATTATGATGATTCCGAACATTTGGGCTCGATCCGAAATCAATTGGTCAAAGAAATTGGACACATCAAGTTCATACGAAGTTCGTAGCGTTAATGGAGTGGTTGGAGGATTGCGTAGTTTTACTTGTTGGATTTCACTCAAAACTCTCCAAATGAATACTCCCACCATATTATGATGTTGCCCTAGCTTTGGGATAGATCCGAACTCACTTGGTGAAAGAATTTGGAAACTTCAAGTTCATATGAAGTTCGTATCGTAAAGGGAGTGGTTGGTGAATTGCATAGTTTTAGTGGTGGGATTTCACTCAAAACTCTCCAAACAACTCCTCCCACCATAATATGATGATTCCCAAGTTTAGGGCTCGATCTGAAATCAATTGGTCTAAGAAATTGGACACTTCAAGTTCATACGAAGTTATTATCGTAAATGGAGTGGTTGGTGCATTGCATAGTTTTAGTGGTTTGTTTTCACTCAAAACTCTCCAAATGTCTACTCCCACCCTATTATGATGTTGCCCCAGTTTTGGGCTTGATCCGAAATCAATTGGGCAAAGAAATTGCACACTTCAAGTTCTTACGAAATTAATATCGTAAATGGAGTGGTTAGTGCATTGCAAAGGTTTAGTGGTTGGATTACACTCAAAACTCTCGAAATGACTCCTCCCACCATATTATGATCTTACCCTAGTTTTGGGCTCGATCCGAAATCAATTGGGCAAAGAAATTGCACACTTCAAGTTCATACGAAATTAATATCGTAAATGGAGTGGTTAGTGCATTGCAAAGGTTTAGTGGTTGGATTACACTCAAAACTCTCCAAATGACTCCTCCCACCATATTATGATCTTACCCTAGTTTTGGGCTCGATCCGAAATCAATCGGTCAAAGAAATTGGACACTTCAATTGGTCTAAGATAAATGGAGTGGTTGGAGGATTTTGTAGTTTTACGTCTTAGATTTCACTCAAAACTCACCAGAGGACTCCTCCCACCATATTATGATGATGCCCAAGTTTAGGGCTCGATCTGAATTCAATTGGCCTAAGAAATTGGACACTTTAAGTTCATACGAAGTTAGTATCGTAAATGGAGTGGTTGGTGCATTGGAAAGTTTTAGTTTTTGGATTTCACTCAAAACTCTCCAAATGACTCCTCACACCATATTATGATGTTGTCCTAGTTTTCGGCTCGATGCGAAATCGATTGGTCAAAGAAATTGGACACTTCAAGTTCATACGAAGTTCGTATCGTCAATGAAGTGGTTGGTGCATTGCATAGTTTTAGTGGTTGGATTTCACTCAAAACTATCCAAATGACTCCTCCCACCATATTATGATGATTCCCAAGTTTTGGGCTCGATCCGAAATCAATTGGTGAAAGAAATTGGACACATCAAGTTCATACGAAGTTCGTAGCGTGAATGGAGTTGTTGGAGGATTGCGTAGTTTTACTTGTTGGATTTCACTCAAAATTTTCCAAATGACTACTCCCACCATATTATGATGTTGCCCAAGCTTTGGGCTAGATCTGAAATCACCTGGTGAAAGAATTTGGAAACTTGAAGTTCATATGAAGTTCGTATCGTAAATGGAGCGGTTGGTCCATTACATAGTTTTAGTGGATGGATTTCACTCAAAACTCTCCAAATAACACCTCCCAGCATATTATGATGTTGCCCTAGTTTTGGGCTCGATCTGAAATCAATTGGTCAAAGAAATTGGACACTTCAAGTTCATACAAAGTTCGTAACATAAATGGAGTGGTTGGAGGATTTTGCAGTTTTACTGATTCGATTTAATGCAAAACTCACCAAAGGACTCCCCCCACCATATTATGATGTTGCCCTTGTTTTGGGATCGATCCGATATCAATGGGTCATAGAAATTCGACACTTCAAGTTCATACGAAGTTCGTATCGTAAATGGAGCGGTTGGTCCATTACATAGTTTTAGTGGATGGATTTCACTCAAAACTCTCCAAATAACACCCCCCAGCATATTATGATCTTGCCCTAGTTTTGGGCTCGATCCGATATCATTTGGTCAAAGGAATTGGATACTTCAAATTCATACGAAGTTCGTAGCATTAATGGAGTGGTTGGTGCATTCCGTAGTTTTAGGGGATGGGATTCACACAAAACTCTAAAAACGACTCCTCCCACCATATTATGATGTTGCCCTAGCTTTGGGTTCGATCCGAAATCTCTTGGTCAAAGGAATTGGAAACTTCAAGTTCATACGAAGTTTGTATCGTAAATGGTGCGGTTGGTGCCTTGCATAGTTTTAGTGGTTTGATTTCACTCAAAACTCTCCAAATGACTCCTCCCACCATATTATGATGATTCCGAAGTTTTGAGCTCGATCCGGAATCAATTGGTTAAAGAAATTGGACAAAACAAAATACAATACAAATAAATAAAACTTCTTCTTCTTCTTCATCAGCATCAGCATCATCATGGCACGCTTCCTGATTCCAAAATTGGAACCTTTAGTTTAACCAATAGACTCCAGCTTCGTGCGCATGTCTTTAGCGTACAAATCTACCATCGTTGATAGCTATTTATTCTCTGCTTGCAATCCTTCTAGCTGACGTCGATTAAACTCCAAAATCCTTGTCCTCTCCTTTTTCAAGTCCTTTATAATGCCTTGACAATCATCAACCACATTCTGCGATGCCGCCAACTAAGCCCTTACTAGCTCCAACTCACTGGATTTCACAATTAGGCGATAACCCAAAGTTGCTATAGTGGTCGTGCTTTGTGCGGCCAGTGCCATGGCATCACTCACGATTCAATTGTCACACTTTGCCCCGAGTACTCGTGCATCTTTGGGAGTCACTAAACTCCTTGCGACTCCAAGGGCAACTTCGTTGTCCATGAGTATTGTGTCATTTACTGTCACGGGCCCTCGTGCTGAGCCAAAGTAGGGCATCCACACTGGTGCCGCTCCTTGACTCGACGTTTGAATTGGTTGAGCTAGGTTGAGATCGAGCGAAAATGGGAAAGAAGACGACATTTTCTTTCTGCTTTTTTTTTTCTCTCTTCTCTCTTCTCTTTCTTTTTCTCTTTTCTCTCTTCTTTTTTCTTTTCTCTCTTCCGTGTGGCTGTAATTTTTATTTTCCCCCTTAGTTTCCTTTTATAGACATCAAACCCTAGCACCACTCGAGCTCCACAGCCTTCTGGCCACCGTTCCCAATTTGTCGAGACGTGCCCTTTCTGAACGAACGCGTTCAACAAAGTCGTCACGAATTTTCATGGCCCGTAATTTTCACGCTTGAGCTCTGCGGCGCCTCCATGTGTCGACATGGACCCCCATTTCAGAATCCACTTCCCACGTAAAAAAAAATATACTAAAATTTTAAAATTTTAAAATTTTTTATCAATTTAAATAAATAAAATGTGTGGGCTTCGGATTTCATTGTGGGTCGGGTTTCACCGTGGTTTGGGTTTCAAATTGTGGGCTTTGGGCTTCAAATTTTTTTTTGGGTTTCAATTCGCGTAAGCTTGTGTGTTTAGGGCTTACTGTTTCGTTTTATTTTTTTTAATATTTTAATTTTATTTATTCGTTTGGTTGTTTTGCAATTTTTATTTTGTAATTATTTTATTTTGTTTTGTATTTTAATTATTGTATTTTGTGATATTTATTTGCTTTAATACCTTTCAATTGTTGTTATGACATTACTTGTGCCTAATTTTTAAACACTGAGGACAATGTTCATTTCTAAGTTTGGGGGTATTAGAGTTTAGCAAGTAAATTTTGTTTTTCTTAAAATAAAATTTTAAAAAATAATAATAATAATTTTCTTGTTTTCTGTTTTATTTTAGTCTTGCTTTGTTTTTTTTTATTTTGAGTTACTTTCCGAACACATATGATGAGATTGTGATAAATGTTTGCATGACTTAAATGAAAATTGGATTTCTTTTTATTAAAAAAATAAAAATAAAAATAAAAATAAAAAAATAAAACTTTTGGCATCGTTCTAGCATGATATGTTCGAAACCTTCTTTACACTTGCCATTTGTTTCATAATTTTCCAATTAAAGGATTTGCATGATCCAAAGAATTGTATCAAGTATAAATTAAACTTGTATAACCATATAATGTAAGCTTTTGAGCATTGTCCTTCATTTCATGAGTGTTATACACACACTCTTATTTTCTTGTCATCTAAGTTGTTGTTTGATCTCATTATTCATTGATTTGGTTGAACACTTAAAAATCATTCATTCATATGCAAAGGTTTAGGGCTCGATCCGATATCAATTGGTCAAAGAAATTGGACACTTTAACTTCATACGATGTTCGTATCGTAAATGGAGTGGTTGGTGCGTTGCCTAGTTTTAGTTGTTGAATTTCACTCTTTTCCAAATGACTCCTCCCACTATATTTTGTTGTTGCCCTAGTTTTGGGCTCGATCCATATCAATTGGTCAAAGAAATTGGACACTTCAAGTTCATACGAAGTTCGTATCATAAATGGAGTGGTTGGTGCATTGCATAGTTTTTCTGGTTGGGTATTGATAGGAGCATAATTATGCGACTTAGATGGCTTGTTCTTGTGCGTTTACATTGTGTTTTCTTAGTTAAAGTAGTCCTTTAAGCTAGTTTTATGTGTTTTCGGGTTTTAAGGGTTTAGTATGCAAAGTAATGCATTTTGGAGCCTTTTAGAGCACAATTGAGCTTGGAATGGATATCATATGCTTGGAGCCAAAGGAATGGACGAAATTGAAGATTTAAAGATAGGAAGGGAGCAGAATGCATGCAATTCAAGCATGTTATGACATGATTGGGATGAGAGGAAATTGAGCTTAAGGACAAACCCAATTTGGCCCACACTCCCTGTCAGTCCAGTTTCGTAGCTCATCTTGCAGGCCTCATTTCAGTAACCTACACAGATCGGATGAGAAAATATTCTTCATGGAAGTTGTTCACATGGGTGTCTAGAATAACATATCCAAATTTCAGCCCAATTGGAGAAATCTGGAGTCCTCAGTCCGTTAAACACTAAACCATGCTCAGGAGGCATTTAATGTGCAGCTGCCAGCTTATGAGCCTTGGGTTCCACATCTCCTTTGAGCCATGTGCCTCACATAAGCAGTACCTGACTTTGGACCTAACATGTTGAGCAAATTAGGGAGGCATTTCAGCTAGGGAAGTCTCAAGGAGTAAAACAAGGCATGCTTAATTGGAGGAAACCTGTTTGCACAAATCAAGGAGCAGTTTCCATGATTTCTGGTGGGCTGCTTTACACCAGTCAAAGGGAGGACGAATTTGGCACTATAAGGGGGGGATAGAGAGACACACATGAGGGGGGGATTCAGATACACATTGAGTTGCCAAAAGAGAGAGAGGGGGACTCAACCATTCTCTCATCATTCACACCAGAAAACTTCACCCATTCTCTGCAGTCACCATCCTTCACCAATCTCCATATTTTCTGACCCTAAACCTTCCTAGCCATGCCATACTCCCATCCTAGACACTTTTCCACCATTCTACATCATCCATAACCACCACTACTCACACACCCATCCAGATTCCACAAAGAGAGCAGAGAGCTACTTGCAAAGGAGAGAGGAGCTTGGAGCTGTCCTGGGAACTACCTTGCTACCACCATCTGCTAGCCCAACACGCAGCAAAGAGGAAGGAGGAGTGCCTTGAATGTGCTTGCCATTCAATTGAGGATTGCTGGAACGTTTAGGTGTTTTCTTTCTTTTATTTTCAATGTTTCAATTCAATAATCTCTGTGTTGTGAGTATGAGGAACTAAACCCCTCTTAGTTAGGGGTGATTCAAACCATGTACATACTTGCAATATGAATTGATTACCTTTAGTTGTGATTTCATAAGTTGTGAATTCAATTCGCTTGACTGCTTGATTGATAACTTATTCGTGTATGTTTATTAAGAGTGCACGCTTAGTTTTCATGCATGAATATGATGCTAGAGTATAAGGGAGTTTCACCTAATAGTTACAATCTTATATTCACAAGTAGTGGAGGTCGCTTATAAACGATCGCGTTAAATGAATTCATGGCAGGAGTCTCATGCTCATCATAGTACGAATGCCTCGTCAATACTTATAGTTCTCATATTGCTTAATGATCTTTGATTGTATCTTTATTGTGCTTTTCACGTAAAGGACTTTTGAAGAATATGTTGAATTGTTGTATGCGCTTTCCCATCCAATTTAATAACTTAAGGAGAACTTGAAGGTTAATTTAAGCGGACCTAATTAACCTGGGGTGTTGAGTTTCATGATTTATCGAAAGAACAACTGAAAATTGGTTTATGTGCAAGTATGTCATGTGTGGAGAAGAACCCTCTAGCTAACCTTCCATCCATAGTTTCATCCAAACTCGTTTTACAATCTGTTTTAATTACAATCTGTTTTCTTTGTTTCCAAATTCGTCAAAACCAATCCCCCCTTTATTTTGAAGTGTCATATTAGTTAAAAAGTGGTTTAGTTTGTGTTTTTAAGTGTCTTAAGTTAAGTTATAACATATTTTCGTCCAAATTCTTCCTTAGTGTTCAAAACTGCCCGTAAAGTGGTTTTTAGGCAGTTTTGAGTGTTCGCTTGTTGATTTGAGTCTTTTGGTTTGTTTTGGTGTTTTCAAGTATAGTTTTGCATTCTTTGAGTCTAATTTAGTGTTTTAAATTTTGTTTTAAGTTTTTGAGTCAGATCTCAAGTGATTTAGCTCCCTCCTAATCCCCGGCCTAGAACGATCCCTACTTACATTCCATACTACAATTGATAAAAAGAGGGTTTAATTTGTGTGCTTATATTCAACGCACCAAATTTTTGGCGCCATGTCGGGATTAGCAATTGCTAATCCCTTGGATCTTTTATTTCTGTTTATTTCAATATGTTTTAGTTTCTGACATTGTGTTGTTTTCTTCCTTTTAGGTACTAGTTCATGACCAGAAGTTCTCAACCCATTCGTGCAAACATCTTGGACTTTAACGACGATTTTGAACGAGATTTGAGAAGGTTGAGGAGGCACCCAGCACTTGATCTACTTAGTTCTAGCTTTAACTCTGAATCTGAAGTTGACATTGAAGAGGAATTGGAAGAGGAGCAAGACATGGTAGCGGACAATCGTACAATCAAGGAGCTTTACGCTTCGGGATTGGACAATGCCGCACCCTTTATGCATCCAATACCCCGAGGCTGCTGCAGATAAAACCGCCGAGTTCGAATTGAAGTCGAGCTTGTTGCACCACATTCCAAAGTTCCATGGGTTGTCCATGGAGGATCCAAACAAGCATTTGAAAGAATTCGAGGTGGTGTGTTCAAGCATGACTCCTGTCAACGTCGATGGAAGTATATTGAAGATGAAGGCCTTTCCCTTTTCACTCTTGGAAAAGGCGAAAGATTGGTTGTATGAATTGGCTCCGAACTGTCACGTCTTGGGAGAGCATGAAGCGAGCTTTCTTGGAGAAGTTTTTCCCAACTTCTCGAGTCATCACCATACGAAAAAGGATAAGTGGAATTCAACAAGAGGAAGGTGAATCTTTTCCTACTTACTATGAACGTTTTAAATCACTTGTTGCTTCTTGTCCACAGCATCGATGAAAGAGGAGTTACTTCTACAATACTTCTACGAGGGGCTCCTACCAATTGAACGTCAAATGCTCGATGCCTCGGCGGGTGGAGCGTTGGTGGACAAAACACCCATGGCTGCCAAGATTCTAATTGCTAATCGAGCGTCGAACGCTCAACAATACGAAGGCGTTGGCCAAAGAGGACCCCCACAGCCCTCCAAAGAAGCTGGTACAGTGAGGAAGCTCCAACTTAATGAGTTGGAAGAGCTCAGAAATGAATCATATGAGAATGCTAGGAACTACAAAGAACGAACCAAGCTCTACCATGACAAACCAATTCTTAGGAAGGAGTTTCAACCAGGTATGAAAGTACTTTTGTATGACTCACGTTTGCGACTTTTTCCAGGTAATTGAAGTCTAGATGGGTTGGACCATTCAAAGTGCTTCAAGTATTTCCCCATGGAGCTATGGAGATAGAAAACATCAAGAATGGCACCCATTTTAAGGTCAATGGACAGCATTTGAAGCCTTATTTGGAGAATGTTTCACAGGAGCAGGTTTATGTAGTTATGGATTCTCTCAAGTTTATGACAACTTAGACACACTACCATGTCTTGCCTAGACATTAAATAAAGCGCTTGCTAGGAGGCAACCTTGCTGGGTTTGTGTTCTTTCCTTTTATTTGTGTTTTTTAATTTCATTCCATGCACACTCTCTGCCAATTTGCATTGCATCCATTCCGTTCATTTGTTTTTAAGTATCGAGGACAATGCTTAGTTTCGGTTTGGGGGTGTGGGATTTTCATTTGATTTTAGTTCTGGTTAAAGTTTGCTTTTGCTTACTAATGTGAATGTATATGAGGGCTATGGTTTACAATGAGGACTACTGTGTTGTCATGAAAAAGTTCGTATCATTTTTTTTTTACAAAGCTGTTACTCTTGGAATCATGGTGGTTAAAGTATCATGCTCAAATTCTGGAAGAAGAATAGTGGAGACTACCCTAGTGAGTGATTTTGAGCCTATTTACTTCTTTGAGAGGGTTTAAAGTGTTTGTGCTCCTATCTTTTTGCTTCAATTTCACTTCAAATGATCTCATTATTTTTGTTTGATTGAACACTAAGAATTGTTCTCTTTCGCAGATACCATGTGTTTAACTCATGAATGAACTCATTGAGACGATGTTAGGCTATGCATGTCTTAACCAACCAAAAGGCCTAATTTCTTACCTTTATGTGTGTGCCATTACCCCGTTTTGAAGCCAATCGCTTTTAGCAGATATTTAGCCCATTACAGCTATACCCTATAGTTTGGGGAATACCAAAGTGATGAAGACAGAGATAATTCGAGCTCTACATCAAGAAAGTGGCGTGTACTGAGGTATGTGTGCTGGAATTGTAAAAAAAAGAAAGAAAAGAAACAAAGTTTTAAAAAATAAAAGAAAAGAAAAAGAATCAAAGAGGATGTAATTTCTAAATCCTTCCATTATCGCACAAGTCCTGGACGCCACAAACAAACAACAAAGATCAATTCAAGAGGAGAGCTTGATGCTTTCACAAGGAAGACACTTTGGTATGTCCCAAGCTTTAGTCTTTCCTATCCCTTCTTTCATAACCCCTGACCTAAGTCGTACAATACAAACTTTGTGAAAGACCTAGCTGATCTTTGAGGATGTATTCATGGGTGCTGCTAAGTATGTGTGCTATCCATATTCTTAGTGTTTGATTCCTTTCATGAGATCTGCCCATAAATTGTGCTTTTATTTCATATTTCATATGTGAGGATTTTGATTCCCTTTTACATAACATGTGACGTCCACGACCTAAAAATACAAGAAAATTAATAAATTAATTGAGTTAAATAAATAAAGAATTAAAAAGGAATTAAATTAAAGAAATTGGAATTAAATAAGAATTTAATAATTTAAGGGCATTTTGGTCAACTATATTTTCGGGACGTAATTTGGCGAAACAAGTTGCGCTATTGCGTTCGGCAAGTCGAAACAAGTTTGTGGAGGTGCGGAAAGTTCGATTGGGAGTTGTAACGCTTAAAAAGGATTTATTGGTCATCAAAGAAATTGTTTAAAACCCTAATATCTGATGTGGACCAATCAGATCCCTCCATTTCAGCTTCTCTCTCTCTCCCCGAGTACTAACCTCCCTCCCCTATGCGACTGCCGATCGAGTTTTGCAACCCAGCCACCAACTCCGGCCGCCACCTGGGACGGCACCTCACCCAATCGAACGGCGACCATCCCCCGACCTTACCCCAGCCGGACCCGCCATCTACCGCAGTCTTATCGCCGAAAAAGCTCGATTTTTGGCCGGTTTAACCTCGAATTTTCAGTGGCTCATCTGGGCGATTCTGGCAACGGAATCCATCGATTCAGGTGAGCATTCTTCTTCTCTTGATCCCCTCTAGCTGTTTTGATAGGTCGTGTGGATCGTTTCTGCGTTTTTGGAGCTCGACCAAAACCTAGAACCTGGTTGGTTTTTGATTCGAGATTCCGGCCAATTGCCGGTCGGTTCTTGACCGGTTCAGGCCGATTTTGGAACCCCCTCTAGGTGCTGATCGTTTTGGTATAAGCCTTGTCCATCGAATCAAAGAAAACCCGAACACCCGAAATTGCTCAAGGCACCCACGCGCTGCCGGCGTGTGTGGCGGCGTGTGGGCACTGTAGCAGGGTGGTTTCTTCATTCCAATGCAATCCTCGTGTTGTCGTGAGCACATACGTATGTTCGATTCCGATTCGGACGTCGTTTAGACCTCGAACCAATGTACGCCTATTATGCGTTGCTTGGGTTCGACATGTTCGGACCGTTGGATCGAATCTGAATTCACGTATGTTGTTCCCCGTATTTCTAGGAATGTTTAGGATTTGACGGATCGTGATTCAAAGTTCCAGATGCTTCGGATCAATGACTTAACGCTTGAATTAAATTGTAACCGTCCGATCGTGCGATCGTGATCGATCCGACTGTCCGATCCTGACCAAACTTCCAGCACATGTTCTTTAAGCCGTAGTGAACCTATAGGAACTTTCGGATCTAAATTTGGAGGTCATGGGACCCACGGGCCCAATTTGACCTCTTCGGGTTAGTTTGACCAAGTTTGACCAGGGTTGACCGAGCGTCTCCCGAGGTTGGTTCGTCTTCTAAAGAACGTCGTTGACCTTAGAATTTTTCGTACGACGTATTGGTACATGTTAACTCGCAAGTGCGCGAGGCGTTGGATAGTATAGCTTGTGTAAGTACGAGGTCGATCCCACGAGGATTGATGATAGATTGATTTAATTTGATTCCCTGCACAAAACAGAAATGAAAAGAAAATAAATAAAACAAGAAAGAAAGAAAAGAAATTAATTAACTCAAGCAAATTGGTTACAAAGTTCAATTTAGTTCACAGATTGATTCTCGCTAAAGTATGATTAAGCCATGGTGTCTGGTCCTAACCTTGTATTCCTAATTCCCTAATTAGATCCTTGTTGTCGAACCTAAATTAAGCATTAGAAATCCATTAAGCATAGAAGAATGTTTTAAACAACCAAGCATGTATCTAATCCCTGTTGTCGAATGTCCATACATACTCTTCCTATTCATAGTTCAATTTGAATTAATGCATGGTGTCTACTCTTAATTCAAACCAAGATAGCTAACATACAAGTTTTAATGGTGATCAATCATTCAAACAAGCATATTAACTTATAAGCATAATGAATAAGAACAAGAACTATAATTGAAACTTGAAAACTAAAGAAAAGAAATTACATTACAATGAAAAATAAATTACAACTAAGAAAAACTTAAAGGAAAATTTAGCAAAAGGATTTTGTTACAACAATTGAGAACTAAAAAGGAAAACTAAGAGAATTTGAGGGAGAGAAGGGAGAGGAGTTCTAGAGAGATGTTTGAGAGCTCCACCCCTTGGGGTGTGTTTACAAGCTTGGAGAAGCACACTATTTATAGGCCTAGGGGAAGTGAAAATCTGAATTAAGTATTGCTTCTACCTACTAAACTCACTTCACCAACTTACAACACTTAATTCACCAACTTTACCTAACACACAATTGCATTTGAAAACAATTTCTCTTGTCTTTAAGCTTAGTGTTGCAGCTCCCACTTCATCTTCTTTTACTTCATTTGGCTGCAATACAAGTAAAAGAGAAAGGATTGGAATACTGCCCCTTGAAGCGATTAGGTCGAGCATGGATGCATTTGGAGGTCGCTACTCCTCCCACAACTCCATACTTCCTATCCTTATGATTGAAGTTGCTTTCTCTCCCTTTTTATTAAGCTATCATAAATTGCTAAAATAAACACAGAAAACTTGAAACAGAATTAAAATGATTAAGAATAAAAACTGAAATGAAAAGGGAAATACAAAAGTAAAACAAGTAGGGAAAGAAAATAGAACCAAACTATGCCGTCAATCCCCGGCAACGGCGCCAAAATTTTGTTAACTCGCAAGTGCCCGAGGCGTTGGGTAGTATAGCATGTGTAAGTACGAGGTCGATCCCACGAGGATTGATGATAGATTGATTCAATTTGATTCCTTGCACAAAACAGAAATGAAAAGAAAATAAATAAAACAAGAAAGAAAGAAAAGAAATTAATTAACTCAAGCAAATTAGTTACCAAGTTCAATTTAGATTCACAAATTGATTCTAGCTAAAGTATGATTAAGCCATGGTGTCTGGTCCTAACCTTGTATTCCTAATTCCCTAATTAGATCCTTGTTGTCGAACCTAAATTAAGCATTAGAAATCCATTAAGCATAGAAGAATGTTTTAAACAACCAAGCATGTATCTAATCCCTGTTGTCGAATGTCCATACATACTCTTCCTATTCATAGTTCAATTTGAATTAATGCATGGTGTCTACTCTTAATTCAAACCAAGATAGCTAACATACAAGTTTTAATGGTGATCAATCATTCAAACAAGCATATTAACTTATAAGCATAATGAATAAAAACAATAACTATAATTGAAACTTGAAAACTAACTAAACTTGAAAACTTAAGAAAAGAAATTACATTACAATGATAAATAAATTACAACTAAAAAGCAAAATGGTTTTGTTACAACAATTGAGAACTAAAAAGGAAAACTAGGAGAAGGTAGAGGAGCTCTAGAGAGGTGTTTGAGAGCTCCCCCCCTTGGGGTGTGTTTGAAGGTTAGCCAAGCCTCCTATTTATAGGAGAAGGAAAGCATCAAACTCACTTGCCAATATTCTTCTTGGTTTATTTAATTCCTTCTTTTGACAACAAGTTGCATAGCCACCTCAAGTTCACATGGGCATCCATCTCCTTTCATCATTTGGCTAGTTCCCACTTGATGCTTTTTCTTTCTTTATTTCTTTACACAACCCACTTCAATTATGACAAATAACATGCTTCTTTCCCACTATCAACAATAGCACATGCATAGCTAATCATGACCAAGAACTATTGCAGTATGCTTTTGGGCTCGTTTTGGGCTTGTTCCTCCATTCTGAAAAATCTGGAAAAATATGGATCTTGAAGTTCTTTGAATTATCTTTCCAAGCATATGCAGCCCAGCTCAAGGAAAAATCGGAAAGACCTTCAAATGTGATTTTTGGCCCAGTAACGCAGATGCTGCCGATTTTGACCTTAAGCTGCCAAAACTTGTATAACTTTCTCTAGAAGACTCGGAATTATGAACCGTAAAATTCTTCACAAACTAGACTTCCGTATCTTTCCAATGATGTATGGTTCATTATCTGGTTCTTCCTTCGCAAGTACAGTCCAATCCGTGAAGTTGACTGATATGCAGACACCGTTTTGAGCTAACTTGTCTCCAAAATGCATTTAATGAGTCATAAGCTTATTACACTGAAACAAACACAAAATAGATTAAAAGCACAAGTTTAACTCAAAAACATAACCAAATCATAAGTTAGAAGGGTACAAAATGATATGTAATTATGCTCCGATCAACAACCACTCCATGAAAGGTACGAACTTGATGTGTGCAATTTCTTTGACGAATTGATTTCGGATCGAGAACAAAACTTGGGCAACATCATTATGTGGTGGCAGTAGTCATTTGGTGAGTTTTGAGGGAAATCCAATCACTAGAAATATGCAATGCAACAACCACTCCATTTACGGTACGAACTTGAAGTGTCCAATTTCTTTGACGAATTGATTTCGGATCGAGCAAAAAACTTGGGCAACATCATAATATGGTGGGAGGAATCATTTGGGAAGTTTTGAGTGCAATCCAACCACCTGAACTATAAAATGCACCAACCACTCCGTTTACGGTACGAACTTCGTACGAACATGAAGTGTCCAATTTCTTTGACCAACTGATTTCGGATCGAGCCCAATCCTTGGGCAACATCCTAATATCGTGGGAGGTGTAATTTGGTTGTTTTCGAGTGAAATCCAATCACTAGAACTATGAAATGCACCAACCACTCTATTTACGATACGAAATTGAAGTGTCCAGTTTCTTTGACGAATTGATTTCGGATGGAGCAAAAAACTTGGGCAACATCACAATATGGTGGGAGGAATCATTTGGGGAGTTTTGAGTGAAATCCAACCACCAGAACTATGAAGTGCACCAACCACTCCTTTTACGGTACGAACTTGAATTATCCAATTTCTTTGACCAATTGATTTTGGATCGAGCCCAAAACTAGGGCAACATTGTAATTTGGTGGGAGGAGTCATTTGGTGAGTTTTGAGTGAAATCCATTCACTAGAACGATGCAATGCACCTATCACTCTTTTTACGGTACGAACTTGAATTTTCCAATTTCTTTGGCTAATTAATATCGGATCAAGCCCAAAACGTGGGCAACATGATATTATGGTGGGCGGAGTCATTTGGTGAGTTTTGAGTTAAATCCAATCACTAGAACTATGCAATCCTACAACCACTCCATGAAAGGTACGAACTTGAAGTGTGCAATTTCTTTGATGAATTGATTTCGGATCGAGCCCAAAACTAGGGCAACATCATAATGTGGTGGCATTAGTATTTGGGGAGTTTTGAGGGAAATCCAATCACTAGAAATATGCAATGCACCAACCACTCCATTTACGGTACGAACTTGAAGTGTCCAATTTCTTTGACGAATTGATTTCGGATTGTGCAAAAAACTTGGGCAACATCATAATATGGTGGGAGGAATCATTTGTGGAGTTTTGAGTGAAATCCAACCACCAGAACTATGAAATGCACCAACCACTCCGTTTACGCTACGAACTTCGTACGAACTTGAAGTGTCCAATTTCTTTGACCAGTTGATTTCGAATCGAGCCCAAAACTTGGGCAACATCATTATGTGGTGGCAGTAGTCATTTGGTGAGTTTTGAGGGAAATCCAATCACTAGAAATATGCAATTCACCAACCACCCCATTTACAGTACGCACATGAAGTATCCAATTTCTTTGACCAATTGATTTCGGATCGAGCCCAAAACTTGGACAACATCATAAAATGGTTGGAGGAGCCGTTTGTGAGTTTTGAGTGAAATCCAGTCACTACAACTATGCAATCCTACATCCACTACATGAAAGGTACGAACTTATAGTGTCCAATTTCTTTGACCAATTGATTTCAGGTTGAGCAAAACACTTGGGCTACATCGTAATGTGGTGGGAGGAGATATTTGGTGAGTTTTGAGTGAAATCCAATAAGTAGAACTATGCAATGCTCCAACCACTCCATTTACGTTATGAACTTTGTATGAACTTATAGTGTCCTTTTTCTTTGACCAATTGATTTCGGATTGAGCCAAAAACTTGGGCAACATCGTAATACAGTGGGAGGAATCATTTGGGGAGTTTTGAGTGCAATCCAACCACCAGAACTTTGAAATGCACCAACCACTCCATTTACGGTACGAACTTTGTACGAACTTGAATTATCCAATTTCTTTGACCAATTGATTTCGGATCGAGCCCAAAACTTGGGCAACATCATAATTTGGGGAGGAGTCATTTGGTGAGTTTTGAGTGAAATCCATTCACTAGAACGATGCAATGCACCTATCACTCTTTTACGGTACGAACTTGAATTTTCCAATTTCTTTGACCAATTAATATCGGATCAAGCCCAAAACTTGGGCAACATGATATTATAGTGGGAGGAGTCATTTGGTGAGTTTTGAGTGAAATCCAATTACTAGAACTATGCAATCCTACATCCACTCCATGAAAGGTACGAACTTGAAGTGTGCAATTTCTTTGACGAATTGATTTCGGATCGAGTTCAAAACTTGGGCAACATGATTATGTGGTGGCAGTAATCATTTGGTGAGTTTTGAGGGAAATCCAATCACTAGAAATATGCAATGCACCAACCACTCCATTTACGGTACGAACTTGAAGTGTCCAATTTCTTTGACGAATTGATTTCGGATCGAGCAAAAAACTTGGGCAACATCATAATATGGTTGGTGGTATTGTTTGACGAGTTTGGAGTGCAATCCAGCCACCTGAACTATGAAATGTACCAAGTACTCCGTTTACGTTATTTAACTTCGCATTTAACTTGAATTATCCAATTTCTTAGACCAATTGATTTTGGATCGAGCCCAAAACTTGGCCAACATCGTAATTTGGTGGGAGGAGTCATTTGGTGAGTTTTGAGTGAAATCCATTCACCAGAACGATGCAATCCACCTATCACTCTTTTTACGGTACAAACTTGAATTTTCCAATTTCTTTGACTAATTAATATCGGATCAAGCCCAAAACGTGGGCAACATGAATTATGGTGGGCGGAGTCATTTGGTGAGTTTTGAGTTAAATCCAATCACTAGAACTATGCAATCATACAACCATTCTGTGTAGAGTACGAACTTCGTACGAACATGGAGTGTCCCTTTTTTTTGACAATTTGATTTCGGATGGAGCCCACAATTAGGCCAAGATCATAATATGGTGGGAGGAGTCATTTGGTGAGTTTTGAGTGAAATCGAATCAGTACAACTTTGCAATCCTACCACCACTCCATGAATGGTACGAAGTTCGAACGAACTTGAAGTATATAATTTCTTTGACCGATTGATTTCGGATCGAGCCCAAAATATGGGCAACAACATAATATGGTGGGGGGAGTCATTTGGTATGTTTTGAGTGAAATCCAATCACTAGAACGATGCAATCGAACAACCACTCTGTGTAAAGTTCGAACTTCGTATGAACATGAAGTATCCAGTTTCTTTGACCAATTGATTTCGGATCGAGCCCAAAACTTGGGCAACATCAAAATATGTTGGGAGGAGTCATTTGGTGAGTTTTGAGTGAAATCCAATTACTATAACTTTGCAATCCTACAATCACTCTACGAAAGGTACGAACTTCGTACGAACTTGAAGCATCCAATTTCTTTGGCCGATTGATTTCGGATCGAGCCCAAAAGTTGGGAAACATCATAATATGGTGGGGGAGTCATTTGGTAAGTTTGAAGTGAAATCAAATCTCTAGAACCTTGCAATCCTACAACCACTCTATGAAATGTACAAACTTCGTACGAACTTCAAGTGTCCAATTTCTTTGACCAATTGATTTCGGATCGAGCCCAAAACTTGGGCAACATCATAAGATGGTGGGAGGAGTCGTTAGGTGAGTTTTGAGTGAAATCCAATCACTTGAACTATGCAATGCACCAACCACTCCAGTTATGTTACGAACTTCGTACGAACCTGAACTGTCCAATTTCTTTAACCAATTGATTTCGGATCGAGCCCAAAACTTGGGCAACATCACAATATGTTGGAAGGAGTCATTTGAATGGTTTGAGTGAAATCCAATCACTAGAACTACGGAATCATACAACCAATCCGTGTAGAGTACGAACTTCGTACGAACATGGAGGAGTCATTTGGTGAGTTTTGAGTGAAAACCAATCAGTACAACTTTGCAATCCTACCACCACTACATGAAAGGTACGAAGTTCGAACGCTCTTGAAGTATATAATTTCTTTGACCGATTGATTTCGGATCGAGCCCAAAATATGGGCAACAACATAATATGGTGGGAGCAGTCATTTAGTATGTTTTGAGTGAAATCCAATCACTAGAACGATGCAATCGAACAACCACTCCGTGTAAAGTTTGAACTTCGTATGAACATGAAGTATCCAGTTTCTTTGACCAATTGATTTCGGATCGAGCCCAAAACTTGGGCAACACCAAAATATGTTGGGAGGAGTCATTTGGTGAGTTTTGAGTGAAATCCAATTACTATAACTTTGCAATCCTACAATCAGTCTACAAAAGTTACGAACTTCGTATGATCTTTGACCGATTGATTTCGTATCGAGCCCAAAACTTGGGAAACATCATAATATGGTGGGAGGAGTCATTTCGTGAGTTTGGAGTGAAATCCAATTACTAGAACTATGCAATGCACCAATCACTCCATGCACGGTACAAACTTCGTACGAACTTCAAGTGTCCAATTTCTTTGACCAATTGATTTCAGATCAAGCCCAAAACTTGGGCAACATCATAATATGGTGGGAGGAGTCATTTGGTGAGTTTTGAGTAAAATCCAATCACTAGAACTATGCAATGCACCAACCACTCCATTTACGGTATGAACTTCGTAAGAACATGAATGGTCCAATTTCTTTGAGCAATTGCTTTCGGATCGAGCCCAAAACTTGGGCAACATCATAATATGGTGGGAGAAGTTATTTGGTGAATTTTGAGTGAAATCTAATCACTAGAACTTTGCAATCCTACAACCATTCCATGAAAGGTACGAACTTTTTACGAACTGTAACTATCCAATTTCTTTGACCAATTTATTTTAGATCGAGCCCAAAACTTGGGCAGCCTCATAATATGGTGGGAGGAGTCATTTTGTGAGTTTTGATTGAAATCCAATCGCTAGAACTATGCAATGCTTCCACCACTCCGTGTACAGCATTTAACTTCGTACTAACTTGAAGTGTCCCTTTTCTTTGACAAATTGATTTCGGATCGAGCCCAAAACTTGGACAACATCATAATATGGTGGGAGGAGTAATTGACTGAGTTTAGAGTGTAATCCAATCACTAGAACTATGAAATCCTACAACCACTCCGTGTTGTTAACTCGCAAGTGCACGAGGCGTTAGGTAGTATAGCATGTGTAAGTACGAGGTCAATCCCACGAGGATTGATGATAGATTGATTCAATTTGATTCCATGCACAAAACAGAAATGAAAAGAAAATAAATAAAACAAGAAAGAAAGAAAAGAAATTAATTAACTCAAGCAAATTAGTTACCGAGTTCAATTTAGATTCACAGATTGATTCTAGCTAAAGTATGATTAAGCCATGGTGTCTGGTCCTAACCTTGTATTCCTAATTCCCTAATTAGATCCTTGTTGTCGAACTTAAATTAAGCATTAGAAATCCATTAAGCAAAGAAGAATGTTTTAAACAACCAAGCATGTATCTAATCCCTGTTGTCGAATGTCCATACATACTCTTCCTATTCATAGTTCAATTTGAATTAATGCATGGTGTCTACTCTTAATTCAAACCAAGATAGCTAACATACAAGTTTTAATGGTGATCACTCATTCAAACAAGCATATTAACTTATAAGCATAATGAATAAGAACAATAACTATAATTGAAACTTGGAAACTAATTAAACTTGAAAACTTAAGAAAAGAATTTACATTACAATGAAAAATAAATTACAACTAAGAGAAACTTAAAGGAAAATTTAGCAAAAGGATTTTGTTACAACAATTGAGAACTAAAAAGGAAAACTAAGAGAATTTGAGGGAGAGAAGGGAGAGGAGCTCTAGGGAGATGTTTGAGAGCTCCCCCCTTGGGGTGTTGTTAACTCGCAAGTGCACGAGGCGTTGGATAGTATAGCTTGTGTAAGTACGAGGTCGATCCCACGAGGATTGATGATAGATTGATTCAATTTGATTCCCTGCACAAAATAGAAATGAAAAGAAAATAAATACAACAAGAAAGAAAGAAAAGAAATTAACCCAAGCAAATTAGTTACCAAGTTCAATTCATATTCTTAGATTGATTCTAGCTAAAGTATGATTAAGCCATGGTGTCTGGTCCTAACCTTGTATTTCTAATTCCCTAATTAGATCCTTGTTGTCGAACCTAAATTAAGCATTAGAAATCCATTAAGCATAGAAGAATGTTTTAAACAACCAAGTATGTATCTAATCCCTATTGTCGAATGTCCATACATACTCTTCCTATTCATAGTTCAATTTGAATTAATGCATGGTGTCTACTCTTAATTCAAACCAAGATAGCTAACGTACAAGTTTTAATGGTGATCAATCATTCAAACAAGCATATTAACTTATAAGCATAATGAATAAGAACAAGAACTATAATTGAAACTTGAAAACTAATTAAACTTGAAAACTTAAGAAAAGAATTTCATTACAATGAAAAATAAATTGCAACTAAGAAAAATGGTTTTGTTACAACAATTGAGAACTAAGAAGAAAACTAAGAGAATTTGAGGGAGAGAAGGGAGAGGAGCTCTAGAGAGATGTTTGAGAGCTCCCCCCCTTGGGGTGTGTTTACAAGTTTGGAGAACCTCACTATATATAGGCCTAGGGGAAGTGAAAATCTGAATTAAGTATTGCTTCTACCTACAAACTCACTTCACCAACTTACAACACTTAATTCACACAATTGCATTTGAAAACAATTCTTCTTGTCTTTAAGCTTAGTGTTGCAACTCCCACTTCATCTTATTTTACTTCATTTGGCTGCTGCAAAACTCCACTCCAATTATATGTATTGAATATGCTCCACCAAAATTTCCCACAATCAATAACATTTCATCATGCATATGTCATGCTTGACAATGCATTGCAGTCTTCTTTTGGGCTCGTTTTGGGCTTGTTCCTCCATTCTGAAAAATCTGGAAAAATATGGATCTTGAAGTTCTTTGAATTATCTTTCCAAGCATATGCAGCCCAGCTCAAGGAAAAATCGGAAAGACCTTCAAATGTGATTTTTGGCCCAGTAACGCAGATCCTGCCGATTTTGACCTTAAGCTGCAAAAACTTGCATAACTTCCTCTAGAGGACTCGGAATCATGAACCGTAAAATGCTAAAGAAAATAGACTTCCGTATCTTTCCAATGATGTATGGCTCATTGTCTGGTTCTTCTTGAGCAAGTACAGTCCAATCCGTGAAGTTGACTGATCTGCAGACACCGTTTGAGCTAACATGTCTCCAAAATGCATTTATTGAGTTTTAAGCTTATTACACTGAAACAAACACAAAATAAATTAAAAGCACAAGTTTAACTCAAAAACATAACCAAATCATAAGTTAGAAGGGTACAAAATGATATGTAATTATGCACCGATCAGGTGTGTTTACAAGCTTGGAGAAACTCACTATTTAAAGGCCTAGGGGAAGTGAAAATCTGAATTAAGTATTGCTTCTACCTACCAAACTCACTTAACCAACTTACAACACTTAATTCACCAACTTTACCTAACACACAATTGCATTTGAAAACAATTCCTCTTGTCTTTAAGCTTAGTGTTGCAGCCCCCACTTCATCTTCTTTTACTTCATTTGGCTGCTGCAAAACTCCACTCGAATTATAAGTATTGAATATGCTTCACCAAACTTTCCCACAATCAATAACATTTCATTATGCATATGTCATGCTTGACAATGCATTGCAGTCTTCTTTTTGGCTCGTTTTGGGTTTGTTTCTCAATTCTGGAAAATCTGGAAAAATATGGATCTTGAAGTTCTTTGAATTTTCTTTCCAAGCATATACAGCCCAGCTCAAGGAAAAATCGGAAAGGCCTTCAAATGTGATTTTTGGCCCAATAACGCAGATGCTGCCGATTTTGACCTTAAGCTGCCAAAACTTGTATAACTTTCACTAGAGGACTCGGAATCATGAACCGTAAAATGCTCCGGAAAATAGACTTCCGTATCTTTCCAATGATGTATGGTTCATGATCTGTTTCTTCCTGAGAAAGTACAGTCCAATCCATGAAGTTGACTGATCTGTAGCCACCGTTTTGAGCTAACTTGTCTCCAAAATGCATTTAATGAGTCTTAAGCTTATTATACTGAAACAAACACAAAATAGATTAAAAGCACAAGTTTAACTCAAAAACATAACCAAATCATAAGTTAGACGGGTACAAAATAATATGTAATTATGCACCGATCACGTGTATATTACGAACTTCATATGAACTTGAAGTGTCCCTTTTCTTTGACCAATTGACTTTGGATCGAGCTAAAAACTTGGTCAACAACATAATATGGTGGGAGGAGTCATTTGGTGAGTTTTGAGTGAAATCCAATCACTAGAACTATGCAATCCAAAAAACACTCCCTGTATAGGACGAAATTCTTAAGAACTTGAAGTGTCCCTTTTCTTTGACCAATTGATTTCGGATCGACCCCAAATGTTGGGCAACATCATAACATGGTGAGAGGAGCCATTTGAGGAGTTTTGAGTGAAATCAAATTACTAGAACGATGCAATCCTACAACTACTCCGTGTACAGTACGAACTTCGTCCGAACTTGAAGTGTCCCTTTTCTCTAACCAATTGATTTCGGATCGAGCCCAAAACTCGGGCAACATCATAATATGGTGGGAGAAATCATTTGGTGAGTTTTGAGTGAAATCCAGTCACTAGAACTAAGCAATCCAAAAAATACTCCCGGTATAGGACGAAATTTTTATGAACTTGAAGTTTCCCTATTCTTTCACCAATTTTATGAACTTGGGCAACTTCATAATATGGTGAGAGGAGCCATTTCTGGAGTTTTGAGTGAAATCCAATTACAAGAACGATGCAATCCAACAACCACTCCGTGTACAGTACGAACTTAAAGTGTCCCTTTTCTTTCACCAACGGATCGAGCCCAAAACTTGGGCAACTTCATAATATGGTGGGAGGAGTCATTTACTGAGTTTTGAGTGAAATCCAATCACTAGAACAATGCACTCCTAGAAACACTCCAGGTAGAGTACAACTTCGTATGAACTTGAAGTGTCCCTTTTCTTTGAGCAATTGATTTCGTATCGAGCCCAAAACTTGGGCAACATCATAATTTGGTGGGAGGAGTCATTTACTGAATTTTGAGTGAAATCCAATCAATAGACCTATTAAATCTTACAACCACTCCGTGTATAGTACGAACTTCGGACGAACTTGAAGTGTCCCTTTTCTTTGACCAATTGACTTCGGATCTAGCCCAAAACTTGGGCAACATCAAAACATGGTGGAAGGAGTCGTTTGGTGAGTTTTGAGTGAAATCCAATCACTAGAACTATGCCATCCAACAACCACTCCATGTACAATACGAACTTCGTATGAACTTGAAGTGTCCCTTTTCTTTGACCAATTGCTTTCGGAACGAGCCCAAAACTTGGGCAGCCTCATAATACGGTGGGAGGAGTCATTTTGTGATTTTTGAGTGAAATCCAATCGCTAGAACTATGCAATTCTTCAACCCCTCCGTGTACAGTACGAACTTCGTACGAACTTGAAGTGTCCCTTTTCTTTGACCAAATGATTTCGGATCGAGCCCAAAACTTGGGCAATATCATAATATGGTGGGCGGAGTCATTTGGTGAGTTTTGAGTGAAATCCAATCACTATAACTATGCAATCCAACAACCACTCCGTGTACAATACGATTTTCGTATGAACTTGAATTGTCCCTTTTCTTTGACCAATTGATTTCGGAACGTGTCCAAAACTTGGGCAGCCTCATAATATGGTGGGACGAGTCATTTTGTGAGTTTTGAGTGAAATCCAATCACTAGAAATGTGGAATCCTTCAACCATTCCGTGTATAGTACGAACTTCGTACGAACTTGAAGTGTCCCTTTTCTTTGACCAATTAATTTCGGATCGAGCCCAAAAGTTGGGCAACATCATAACATGGTGGGACGGAGTCATTTACTGAGTTTTGAGTGAAATCCAATCACTAGAACTATGAAATCTTACAACCACTCCGTGTATAGTACGAACTTGAAGTGTCCCTTTTCTTTGACCAACTGACTTCGGATTGGTGGAAGGAGTCGTTTGGTGAGTTTTGAGTGAAATTCAATCACTAGAACTATGCAATCCAACAACCACTCCATGTACAATACGAACTTCGTATGAACTTGAAGTGTCCCTTTTCTTTGACCAATTGCCTTCGGAACGAGCCCAAAACTTGGGCAGCCTCATAATACGGTGGGAGGAGTCATTTTGTGATTTTTGAGTGAAATCCAATCGCTAGAACTATGCAATTCTTCAACCACTTCGTCTGCAGCACGAACTTCGTACGAACTTGAAGTGTCCCGTTTCTTTGACCAATTGATTTCGGATCGACCTCAAAACTTGGGCAACATCATAATATGGCGGGAGGAGCCATTTTGTGAGTTTTGAGTTAAATCCAATCGCTAGAACTTCGTACGAACCTGAAGTGTCCCTTTTTTTTAACCAATTGATTTCGAATCGAGCCCAAAACTTGGGCGACATCATAATATGGTGGGAGGAATCATTTGATGAGTCTTGAGTGAAATCCATGCGAAGTTCGTACCATACACAGGGTGGTTGGTGCATTGCATAGTATTAGTGGTAGGTTTTCACTCAAAACTCACAAAGGAATCCTCCCACCATATTATGATGTTGTCCAAGTTTTGGGATTGATCCGAAATCAATTGGTCAAAGATTGACACTTGAAGTTCATACGAAGTTCGTAACGTTAATTGAGTTGTTAGAGGATTGCGTAGTTTTACTTGTTGGATTTCACTCAAAACTCACCAAATGACTCCTTCCACCGTACTATGATGATGCCCAAGTTTAGGGCTCGATCCGAAATCAATTGGTAAAAGAAATTGGACACTTCAATTTCATACGAAGTTCGTATCGTATATGGAGTGGTTGGTGCGCTGCATAGTTTTAGTGGTGGATTTCACTCAAAACTCTCCAAATGACTCCTCCCACCGTATTATGATATTGCCCAAGTTTTGGGATTGATCAGAAATAAATTGGTCAAAGAAATTGGGCACTTCAAGTTCATACGAAGTTCGTATCGTAAATGGAGTGGTATGTGCATTGCATAGTTTTAGTGGTTGGATTTCACTCAAAACTCTCCAAATGACTCATTCCACCATACTATGATGATGCCCAAGTTTAGGGCCCGATCCGAAATCAATTGGTCAAAGAAATTGGACAATTCAAGTTCATGCGAAGTTCGTACCATAAATGGAGTGGTTGGTGCATTGCATAGTCTTAGTGGTAGAATTTCACTCAAAACTCACCAAAGGACTCCTCCCACAATATTATGATGTTGTCCAAGTTCTGGGATCGATCCGAAATCAATTGGTCAAAGAAATTAGACACTTCATGTTCATACGAAGTTCGTAACGTTAATTGAGTGGTTAGAGGATTGCATAGTTTTACTTGTTGGATTTCACTCAAAACTCACCAAATGAATCCTTCCACCGAACTATGATGATGCCCAAGTTTAGGGCTCGATCCGAAATCAATTGGTCAAAGAAATTGGACACTTCAAGTTCATACGAAGTTTGTATCGTAAATGCATTGTTGGTGCATAGTTTTAGTCGTTGGATTTCACAATAAACTCTCCAAAGGACTCCTCCTGTTAACTCGCAATTGTACGGGCCAATTAGTAGTATAACAAGACAAGTATGAGGTCGTACCCACGAGAACTGAGAAGTTCAAATTAGTTACGTGCTTAGATTACCCAATTCTAGAAAACAGAAAGTTAAGTCTAAAACAGAATTGAAAACGAGAGTGATTGATTTTTGTGAAAACAAATGAAGTAAAACGAAATTGCAAACAAAACCAAAGTAAACAAGTTATCAAAGAGTGGTTTTTGAGGTTGGAAAACAGATTTGGAGACTAGGGCATTCGATTCACCATAACAATCCAATTCTAGGTTATAAGGATTCGAGTGACAAATCTAATTCAGATTCAAAGATTGATTCTAGCTAAAGTATGATTAAGCCATGGTGTTTGATCCTAACCTTGTATTTTCAATTCCCTAATTAAGTCCTTATTGTCAAACTTAAATCAAGCATAGAAGAATGTTTTAAACAACCAAGCATGCATCTAATCCCTATTGGCGAATGTCCATACATACTCATCTTATTCATAGTTCAATTGAAACAAAAGCATAAGGTGTCTACTTCAATTTCAACCAAAATACACAAATCTCAATGGTAGCTAGGCATTCAAATTAGCATATAAGTAGGTTGGCGTAATGAATAAGAGCATGAATCTTAAATCAAACTTGAAACTTGAAATTTATAAACCCAGAATATTAATGTTAGGTTACATCAAAGCCCTAGTTATGGATTTAGCTACTCATAATGGGAAAGAAACTTAAACAGCAATGAGGAAACATAATGAATGCAACAAGAGTAGAAAAACCCTTTTCTGAAGTTCTTGTGGTGTCCAATGCTTCTCTAAGTGCTTCCCCACGTCTAGAAGAATGTATGAAGGTTGAGGAGAGGATTTGGGATGAGTTTGGGTGAGTGGTGATGGCTGAGAAAGAGGAAATTCGTAGGAAAATGTAAGGAAGGCTTGCAGGGATTGTTTTGGTGATTTGGGGCTGTTTAGAGTGTTGGGGTGATTGGTGGAGTGTTTGGGGTTGTGGGAGTGTTTGAGAGTGATTTCTGAATGTGTTTGGGGAATGATGGGAGTGTGGAGCATGGAATGAAGGGTGGATCAGTTGTGGGAGTGTGACTCGCAGGATGTATGTTATGGAATGAATGATAAAATGAAAGTATTCTCTTCTCTTCAGCTGATGCCCTCTTTTATAGAGTGTTTAAGTCTTCAATTCGTTCTCCCTTTGGCTTCTGAAGCACACCCCTTTCAGCTAGGTATGTAAATGCTATGTAACTGCTCCAGCTACCCAATTCATGCATTTGGTGGAATTTGGTTAGGTGCAGAACAACCTTTAAAATGCATGGATTGCATTGAATGTCTCTTGTTGTCCTCCTCATTATGTCTGCTCATTAATACTCCACTTGAGTTGTAAACAACAATTTGGCTGACCTAACTTTGTCACCAGCAACAAGCAACTTCATTGGATCACGAATTGGGCTTCCATTCCTCATATAACGACTTTAAGCCCTTCATCTTGCAGTTCGAATAAAGATGTTAAGGATGAAACGAATTGTTAACTCAGTCTGCACATTTTGCACCATTTTTCTCCTTTTCCTATCCAAAGCCACCATTGCTACCCAAAGCTCAATTAACTGAATGACAAACACAATAGAGATTAAAAGCAAAAGTTTAACTCAAAAACATAACTAAATCATATGCTAGAAGGGTACAAAATGATATACAATTATGCATTGATCAAATGCCCCCAGACCTAGATTTTGCTAGTCCTCGAGCAAAAAAAAACAAAACAAAACAAAGATTAAAACAAAACAAGAAGTTAACTAGACCACTTCCGCAGGTAAAAACTTTTGAAACAAAACAAGAAGTTAACAAGAAGTTTACCGACTCTACAAAACAAAGTGGTTAGAAAATAAAAACTTTTGAAATCAACTAATGAAATGAATGAAACCTTAAGTCATACCTCCAACACCATAGAGTTGCCAAGAGAGGTGACCAATCAGTGTGTAAAGTGGAAGCTATAGCTCAAAGGCACACGGCTTCAAAGCAAGCACACTCAAACCTTGAAGAAAGAACATGCTTCGACTCTAATTCTCGCAGATAGTACTCAATCACTGAGAACCTATGGTTTATTCCCTCAAGCAAGCATAAGTGAGTTTATGACAGAGAAGCACAATTTTTGGTTAGATCTCGTGAAGGGATTTAAATACTAAGAATAAGGAGACATACATACTTACCAGCACCCATGAATACATCCTCAAAGATCAGCTAGGTCTTACACAAGGTTGTAATGAAGGGCTAAGGTTAGGGGAAATGGAAGAATTGCAAGGACAAACAAGTAAAACTTAAGAACATACCAAGGTTGCATTCTTCATTGATCTGCAAGGTATCATTTATTTATAATGGCATTGCTGCAAACTTAATGGTCTCACCTAGCGTAGACCTTATTTTGCACACTTAGATCATATCGAAACACTTTCTCTTTTATCTTTCTCTTTTTCTGATTTGATCTGCTTCTTCTTTAACTTCATTGCACAGATTCACACCAACTTTTCATTTAGGTATATGGCAGCAACTTCCTTGCTTCAAACTTTATCTTGGCACACCTTGGTATATTTCTAAGCTATAAGGTATGGCTATAATGGGTTAAATCTCTCAGATTGAGATACAAAGGTAGGGGAATGATGAGGGTGATAGAAGAAAAAGGCTTGAAGTGTTTGGCTTCAAGAGAGCTGATGGAACACACATATGGTAAGGTGAAAAGAAAGCACATAGAATGGTTATGCACACATAGCCTAGCATCACTTCAATGAGTTCATTCGTGAGTGAGAGCAAGCATATGATATCTGCAAAAGAGAATCATCCTTAGTATTCAATCAAAATGGAACAATGAGATCATTTAGAGTGAATTGAAGAAACCAGTAGGGATGAGAAATAGAGACACTTTAAACCCACTCAAGAAAGCAATTAGGCTCAATATAGTTTACTAGGGAAGTCTCCACTATTCTCCTTCAAGAATTTGAGCTTGGTACTTTAGCCACCAGAATTCTAAGAGCATAAGCTTTGTGGAGTGCAAAAATCTGATATGAAAACCTCAATGGCAGCTCCATAGCACTACTTGAATGACATTCTAAAAAAAATAAAAAAATTAGTGACAAACACCAACGAAAACAAAGTGAAAACCTTTCCCCCAGACTTGAATTGAACATTGGCCTCAATGTTAAAGGGACAGTAAAGATAATTGAGAACATGTAAATAATAAGGGGAAAAGTTAAGAAAACGATTTAGAGGAACTCCCCCTTGATGCGATTAGGTCGACCGCTACCAAGCACCTTCTTCTTGAACACATGGGTTGTCTCCCATGAAGCACCTTAGTTACTGTCTTGGCAAGACATTAACCAATCTGTTAAGTTGATTGTATGAATGGAAGTTGATCCACCACATGGCCAGTTTGAATGCCAGCTGAAATTCCTTCATAGAATGGCTTTAAACGTTGTCCATTTACTTTGAAAGTCGAGCCATCTTTAGGGTTTTGAATCTCTACAGCTCCATAGGGAGAAACATTGACCACGATGAATGGGACAAGCCACCTCGACATCAATTTTCCTGGAAAAAGACGCAAACGTGAGTTAAACAAAAGAACTGTCATACCTTTGGTGAACTCTTTCCGTTGAATGTTTCTGTCTTGGTAACTCTTGGTTCTTTCTTTGTAAAGCTTTGCATTCTCATAAGACTCATGTCTTAACTCCTCCAATTCATTGAGCTGAAACTTCCTAGCTTCACCTGCCTTGTCTAGATCAAAATTCAACTTCTTGATGGCCCAAAGAGCTCTGTGTTCAAGCTCCATTGGCAGGTGACAAGCTTTTCCAAACACAAGACGATAAGGGCTCATTCTGATGGTAGTCTTATATGCAGTCCTATAAGCCCACAATGCATCATTAAGCTTGGCAGCCCAATCTTTCCTTGTATGGTTCACAATCTTCTCTAGGATGTGCTTAATTTCTCTGTTGCTTATCTCTACTTGACCAGAAGTTTGAGGATGATATGGTGTACAGACTCGATGGGTGATGTTGTACCTTTTTATGAGTGCTTCGAATGGCTTGTTACAGAAGTGGCTGCCTCCATCACTAATGACAGCCCTTGGAGTTCCAAACCTTGTGAAAATATTGTCCCTCAAGAATTTTATTACAACCTTTTGATCGTTGGTTTTGGTTGGTATGGCTTCTAACCATTTAGACACATAATCAACAGCAACAAGTATGTAGGTGTAACCAAAGGAAGATGGGAATGGTCCCATGAAATCAATTCCCCACACATCGAAGAGTTCCACAATGAGTATGTTGTTCAATGGCATTTGATTCCTGCGGCTTATGTTCCCCATTCTTTGACACCTATCACACTTAACTCAAAAATTAAACACATCTTTGAATAGAGTGGGCCAAAAGAAACCAGATTGCAGAATTTTAAGTGCAGTTTTCTTAGCTCCAAAATGACCTCCACAAGCCAATTCATGGCTATGCTTAAGTATGCTTTCTTGCTCTTCTTCCGGAACACACCTTCTAATGAGTTGATCAGGGCAATGCTTGAATAAGAAAGGTTCGTCCCAAATATAATGTTTCACCATGGAAAAGAACTTCTTCTTGTCCTGAGAAGTTAGATCATTTCGAATAATACCACATGCAAGATAATTAAAAAAATCATCATACCATGGCTCTTTGACTTGGGCAATATATAGTTGTTCATCCGGGAAAGTCTCATTCAAAGGTAGCACAACTTCTCCTTGTTCTTCAACCACAATTCTGCTCAAATGGTCAGCCACCACATTCTCACTTCCCTTCTTGTCTCGAATCTCCAAATCGAATTCTTGCAACAAGAGAATCCATCTAATCAAGCGTGGTTTGGCATCCTTCTTAGTGAGCAAGTATCTAAGAGCTGCATGGTCAGAATAAGCAATTACTTTAGAACCAACAAGGTAAGAACGAAATTTTTCTAAAGCAAAAACCACAGCAAGCAACTCCTTCTCTGTTGTGGAGTAGTTGAGTTTAGCATCATTCAAGGTCCGGCTAGCATAATAAATCACATGGAGAAGCTTGTTCTTCCTTTGACCTAAAACTGCACTAATAGCAAAGTTAGAAGCATCACACAATATTTCAAATGGTAAAGAGCAATCCGGAGCCATGATAATAGGGGTTGAAGTTAGCTCCTTTTTCAAGGTAGGGCTTCCATGCAAGCTTCATCAAACTCAAAAACAACATCTTTAGCAAGAAGATTACACAATGGTCTTGTAATGTTTGAAATTTTTTTGATGAACCTTCTATAAAATCCAGCATGGCCTAGAAAACTTCTAACTCTAACTGAGGAAGGGGTGGTAGATTTGATATGAGATCGATCTTGGCTTTGTCCACTTCAATTCCTTTGCTTGAGATCACACGGCCTAGTACAATGCCTTGTTTCACCATGAAGTGGCACTTCTCCCAATTCAAAATCAGATTTGTTTCCTGGCATCTTTTAAGCACTAGAGACAAGTGGTGAAGACATTCATCGAAAGATGATCCAAAAACTGAAAAATCATCCATAAATACCTCAATGAATCATTTAACCATATCTGAAAAGATTGCCATCATGCATCTTTGGAAAGTTGCTGGAGCATTGCACAAACCAAATGGCATCCTTCTGTAAGCAAATGTACCAAATGGGCATGTGAATGTGGTCTTCTCTTGGTCTTCCAGAGCAATGGGAATTTGATTATAACCTGAATAACCATTAAGAAAACAATAGTAAGCATGGCCAGATAAACGTTCAAGCATTTGATCAAATAAAAGGTAATGGAAAATGATCTTTTCTTGTGGATGTGTTCAACTTCCTGTAATCAACACAAACTCTCCAACCAGTGATAGTTCGTGTAGGAACTAGCTCATTTTGCTCATTCTTCACAACGGTGATTCCGGACTTCTTTGGAACAACTTGTACAGGACTCACCCACTTAGAATCTGAAATTGGGTAGATGATTCCTACATCAAGTAGCTTTAAAAATTCAGTTCTAACCACCTCTTTCTTATTGGGATTTAGTCTCCTTTGGGCATTACGAGACGGTTTGCTATCTTCTTCCATTAAAATCCGGTGCATGCACATGCTTGGACTTATTCCTTTGATATCTGCTATGGTTCCAAGGGCTGTTTTATGCTCCTTTAGAACTTTGATTAAGCTCTCTTCTTCATGTGAGGTGAGACCTGCAGCAATTATAACTAGAAGAGTTTCATTAACACCCAAATAAGTATATTTAAGATGATTGGGCAGAGGTTTAAGTTCTAGCTTTGGTTGGGTGACAATGGATGGCTCCAATTTTGTGGAGGATGGTCGAAGAGGTTCGAGTGGTGGCCTAAAAGATGGTGGGTATGGCTGGAACACTTCTAGGGCAGCTACCACTTCTTGGAACACCGGTTCACAAAGATCTTCCTCTTCTTGTGTTAGGACTACTTCTAGAGGATCATTGTACTTTTCCTGCAAAATTTTGGAAGAAACTTCATGATCCACAACATCAATTGAACAACAAGTATCAAGAGAGCTAGAGGGTTGAGATAGAGCATCAAACACTTTAAATTCACCCAAAACAATCATGTTGAGGGTGCCATCTTTCACTTCGATGATTGTGTCTGCGGTAGCCATGAATGGCCGGCCTAAGAGAATGGGATCAACACGGTCTCCTTTTGGGTTGTCCTCCATCTCCATGACTACAAAATCTGCAAGGAGAATTAGTGTATTAACTTGAACTAAAATATCTTCTACAATACCTTTTGGATATTTGATAGAACAATCAGCTAGTTCAAGTCGCACTGAAGTCTTCTTCATCCCTTCTAAGGCAAGCTTTTGATAATATGGCATTAGATTGACGCTTGCTCCCAAGTCCAACATGGCTCTTCCAACCTTCTTGTCTCCAATGTTAATTGGAATGTCAAAACTGCCAGGATCTTCTAGTTTTGGTGGAAGCTTTCTTTGCAACACAGCATTTACATTCTTGTTGGACTTCTACATTTGGAGCAAAATTGAGCTTGTGAGTCTTCAAGTTCTTGATGAACTTTCCATATGCTGGCATTTGTTCAATAACATCAAGCAAAGGCAAATTGATATTAACTTTACTCAAAATATCATAAATCTTTTTAAAAGCCTTATCTTGCTTTGCTTTCTTAAGACGGCCTGGAAATGGAATTGGTGGAACATATGAAGCTGGTGGCACGTATCTATCTTCTTGAAGATGTGGTGCCACGAAATTGTCATCCCTTTTATGTAATTGGAATGGATTGGGTCCCCGAGAATCTGATTTGGTCTTAGAAGTAGATTGTTGTGCTTGTGTACCTATGGTCTCCTCCTCCTCTTCATCTTCTGCAACCACAACATCATTAGAAAGATTAGTACCAACTTTGTTATCAACAATCTTACCTGATCTGAGCACATGAATGGCCTTGGCTTCTTGGTTCTTTGGATTGATCACGGTTTGGCTTGGTAATCTCCCAGGCTCTCTTTGGGTTATCTCCACAACTATTTGGCCTATTTGAACTTCCAATTTGGAGATGGCAGCTTGTGTAGTTTGTTGGAAATTAGATTGGTGGATTGTCATTTGCTTCACTATATCCTCCAATGATGATGATTGTTGTGGCCTTTGGAGTGAGGGGGGATTGGCTTGATTCTGGGTATTCCTCCATGAAAAGTTTGGATGATTCCTCCAACCTGGATTATAACTTTGAGAGTATGGATCATTTCTTGGACCTTGGTTGTAGGAATTTACGAACTTAGCTTGCTCTTGCACAAATTCTGCATATGCAGCCCCAAGTGGACAAGCTATGGTAGCATGGTCATGAGTTTCACAGATGCTACACACTTCCTTCGGAAGGTTTCTTGAGTTCAATGCAAGAAGAGCATCTAGCTTTTGTTGTAATTTTGAAATCTGCACAGTAGAAGCATGATTAGAACTACTAACAACACGTTTACCTCTTGTATCAGTGTGTTGGGTCTCCATTGCTATCTCCTCAAAGAGTTCATACATTTCTTCGGCTGTCTTGGTTTTGTAAGAACCACCTGCAAAATTAGTGACAATATTATGGCTAGAAGGGTAACCCTTTATAAAACATACGCATTTGAAGTTTCAAGGGAATCCCATGATGAGGACATTGAATCTCTCCCATGCTTCACAAAACGACTCATCATCTTGCTGTGCAAATAGCAAGATCTTGTCCCTAAGCATGTCGGTCTTTTGTGTAGAGAAGTATTTTTCTAGGAACTTCTTTTGAATGGCAGCCCATGTGGTGAGTGAACCAGGCTTCAAATAATTCAACCAATACTTCGCCTTATCTTTTGAAGTGTATGGAAACACTCTCATTCGAAGTTGATCTTCCGTCACACCTGTCAAGGGAAAAGAGCTCACAACATTAAAAATATCCTTTATATGAGTCAATGGATCTTCATTAGGTAAACCATAAAAGGAAGGTAGCATGTTAAGATGAGAAGATTTAAGCTCATAGTTTCGAGCTACGGTGGGCAGCAAGATGCTTCAAGGGGATGCTGGAATTGTTGGGATATCAAGGTCTCCCATGAACTCATTGGCAGCCATCTCTTGTTCTTCTTCTTGGTCTGAACTTGCTTTTGAATTTGAAGGTGAAGAACCAAGAAGGTCAATGTGGAGAGCAAGACTTGTAAAGGTGGCAAGAGCTTGCTCTTTTGCAGTGGACAACTCTCTTTCTAATCGACGCTGAATTTCAGAGATCACCCAGTTGGGTTGCAATGATGGTCCTGCGTTCAAAGACCTTGAACGTTGGAATGAAGACCTCACTTGTTCAATGAATGGTCTTTTTGACATAAACTACCTGAAACAGAAAATTGAATTAATTAGAAACACTAAAAAGAATAGGGTAACTGTTAACTCGCAAGTGCACGAGGCGTTGGGTAGTATAGCTTGTGTAAGTACGAGGTCGATCCCACGAGGATTGATGATATATTGATTCAATTTGATTCCCTGCACAAAACAGAAATGAAAAGAAAATAAATAAAATAAGAAAGAAAGAAAAGAAATTAACTCAAGCAAATTAGTTACCAAGTTCAATTCATATTCTTAGATTGATTCTAGCTAAAGTATGATTAAGCCATGGTGTCTGGTCCTAACCTTGTATTTCTAATTCCCAAATTAGATCCTTGTTGTCGAACCTAAATTAAGCATTAGAAATCCATTAAGCATAGAAGAATGTTTTAAACAACCAAGTATGTATCTAATCCCTATTGTCGAATGTGCATACATACTCTTCCTATTCATAGTTCAATTTGAATTAATGCATGGTGTCTACTCTTAATTCAAACCAAGATAGCTAACATACAAGTTTTAATGGTGATCACTCATTCAAACAAGCATATTAACTTATAAGCATAATGAATAAGAACAAGAACTACAATTGAAACTTGGAAACTAATTAAACTTGAAAACTTAAGAAAAGAATTTACATTACAATGAAAAATAAATTACAACTAAGAGAAACTTAAAGGAAAATTTAGCAAAAGGATTTTGTTACAACAATTTAGAACTAAAAAGGAAAACCAAGAGAATTTTGAGGGAGAGAAGGGAGAGGAGCTCTAGAGAGATGTTTGAGAGCTCCCCCCCTTGGGGTGTGTTTACATGCTTGGAGAACTCACTATTTATAGGCCTAGGGGAAGTATAAATCTGATTATACAATTGAATTTAATAACCACACTCACTTCACCAACTTACACCACTCAATTCACCACTAAAATGATTAGCTCATGCATGACAATGCATTGCAGTCAGCTTGTGGGCTCGATTTGGGCTTGCTCCTTCACTCTAACAAATCTGGAAAAATATGGATCTTGAAGCTCTTTGTCTTATCTTTCCAAGCATATGCAGCCCAACTCAAGGAAAAATCGGGAAGGCCTTCAAAAGTCATTTTTGGTCCAGTAACACAGATGCTGCCGAATTTGACCTTAAGTTGCCCAAACTTGCATAACTTCATCTAGAAGACTCGGAATCATGAACCGTAAAATGCTACAGAAACTAGACTTCCGTATCTTTCCAATGATGTATGGTTCATTATCTGGTTCTTCTTGAGCAAGTACAGTCCAATCCGTGAAGTTGACTGATCTGCAGACACCGTTTTGAGCTAACTTGACTCCAAAATGCATTAAGTGAGTCCCAAGCTTATTACACTGAAACAAACACAAAATAGATTAAACGCACAAGTTTAACTCAAAAACATAACCAAATCATAAGTTAGAAGGGTACAAAATGATATGTAATTATGCACCGATCAAATACCCCCAAACCTAGATTTTGCTAGTCCTCGAGCAAAACAAAAGGAAAACAAAAAAAAATAAAATAAAAATAAGTAAATAAATTTATTAGACCACTTTCGCAGGTAACTCGATTGCATTGAGCATATGCAACAAGCCTTTAAACCTCTAGGCATCCCCTAGTAGGAGGAGTTGTGTCTCCTGAGGGTTTAACAGATACGATACCCACAAACGTTTTACTGACTCTACAAAACAAAGTAGTTAGAAAACAAAAACAAAACAAAAACAAATACAAAAACAAATACAAAACAATATTTCCGAACATTTTCTGAAGAGAAATGACTCATGCACATGACTCAAAAGTTTTAACAATAAAAGCTCTTTTTTTAGACATTATTCACAATGTGGCAAAGTTCAAAACATAACATGCTCAAAGTGTAGTAGTGTGATAGCCAAATGCAACAAATTCTCCAATCTTAGTTTTCACACAATTTCAAAAATCATACAAAGCACAAATTCAACTTCAAATCTCACCAAAGTTGTCCTCTCACAAATGAATCACTCAGAAGAGGGCTACAATGCATCACTCAGTTATAAACATGAGATTAGAGTTAAACCATAAGGGAATTAACTCACAATAGAAAGATGAAGAACTTGCATTATATGATCTCAAGAAGGATGCCAAACACTTAAAAGTAGGAAAATGGATGCAATTCAATCACATGACATTTAGGATCAATTTAGGTCTTTATCATAGGTTGTAATGGGGCCAAGGGTGTAAGGTGAGTGAGAAATGAAAGGTATGGATAACACAAAGTCCAAAGAACTCACAATGTAAGAGCATAAAACAATTTTTCCAAGACTTGAATCATCACAATGAGGATTTTTTTTTTTTTTTCAAAACTCCTTATACCTCCATTTATAAGGATTCACACTCCTTTTTTTTTAATTGAACAACCAACAATTTATTTTGAGGCCAATAAGGAAACCCAAAAATGAATTTTCAATCAACCACAATCACATCATTCTCTTTTCTTCCACCAATTGGGTGAATTTTTTTTTTTCAATATATAATACCCCTTCCCAAACTTAGCATGAAAAACACATCACAATTAAAGCTCATGAGTTCCTTAGAAAAGGTAAATATTTGTTTTTCAGGTTAAGGCGAGGAAATATAATTGGTTAAATGAAAGAAAAGGTTTACATGTAGGCTTAAAATGGTTAACAATGGAAAAATCATGCTTAAGCATGCATAAGGTTAGCTTGAAAGGCACAAACGATCCAAAGAGGGCCTTAATATCATTTCTTAAATGTCATGTAATTAAATTGAATATGAATGAATGACTTTTAAGTGCTCAACCAATTCAATGAATAATGAGATCAAACAACAACTTAAATGAAGCACATGGCTCAAAAGCTCGCATTATATGGTTATACAAGTTTAATTTATGCTTGATACAATTCTTTGGATCATGCAAATCCTTTAATTGGAAAATTATGAAACAAATGGCAAGTGTAAAGAGGGTTTTGAACATATCATGCTAGAACGATGCCACAAGTTTTTTTTTTTTTAAATAAAAAGAAATCCAATTTTCATTTAAGTCATGCAAACATTTATCACAATCTCATCATATGTGTTCGGAAAGTGACTCAAAATAAAAACAAAGCAAGAATAAAAATAAAACAGAAAAACAAGAAATCTTTTTTTTTATTTTTAAATTTTTATTTTAAGAACACACAATTATACAAGCAACTCTAGGATGACCAGTTAAGGGCCTCGTAAAACACAGCCAGGGGTTCCGGAAGGTTGGAGGGGTCACAATGGTCCCGCTTAAAACCCAAACTTCTTAGACACCGAAGGTGTCGCCTAAAGAACTCCTAGACACCGGATAGACGAAGGTTGCTTACTGGAGTTACCAAAAGTTAGCTCATATGAAAAATCTTTTTAATTTTTTTAATTAAAAAAGAAACAGAAAATTAAAATTACTAAAATAAAAACAATACAAGTAAAAGAGAAAGGATTGGATACTCCCCTTGAAGTGATTAGGTCGAGCATGGATGCATTTGGAGGTAGCTACTCCTCCCACTACTCCATACTTTTTATCCTTATGATTGAAGTTTCCTTCTCTCTCTTTTTATTGAGCTATCTTATATTGCTAAAACAAATATAGAAAACTTGAAACAGAATTCAAATAATTAGGAATAAAAACTGAATTGAAAAAGGAAATACAAAAGCAAAATAAGTAGGGAAAGAAAATAGAACCAAACTATGCCGTCAATCCCCGACAACGGCGCCAAAATTTTTGTTAACTCGCAAGTGCACGAGGCGTTGGGTAGTATAGCTTGTGTAAGTACGAGGTCGATCCCACGAGGATTGATGATATATTGATTCAATTTGATTCCCTGCACAAAACAGAAATGAAAAGAAAATAAATAAAATAAGAAAGAAAGAAAAGAAATTAACTCAAGCAAATTAGTTACCAAGTTCAATTCATATTCTTAGATTGATTCTAGCTAAAGTATGATTAAGCCATGGTGTCTGGTCCTAACCTTGTATTTCTAATTCCCTAATTAGATCCTTGTTGTCGAACCTAAATTAAGCATTAGAAATCCATTAAGCATAGAAGAATGTTTTAAACAACCAAGTATGTATCTAATCCCTATTGTCGAATGTCCATACATACTCTTCCTATTCATAGTTCAATTTGAATTAATGCATGGTGTCTACTCTTAATTCAAACCAAGATAGCTAACATACAAGTTTTAATGGTGATCACTCATTCAAACAAGCATATTAACTTATAAGCATAATGAATAAGAACAAGAACTACAATTGAAACTTGGAAACTAATTAAACTTGAAAACTTAAGAAAAGAATTTACATTACAATGAAAAATAAATTACAACTAAGAGAAACTTAAAGGAAAATTTAGCAAAAGGATTTTGTTACAACAATTTAGAACTAAAAGGAAAACCAAGAGAATTTTGAGGGAGAGAAGGGAGAGGAGCTCTAGAGAGATGTTTGAGAGCTCCCCCCCTTGGGGTGTGTTTACATGCTTGGAGAACTCACTATTTATAGGCCTAGGGGAAGTATAAATCTGATTATACAATTGAATTTAATAACCACACTCACTTCACCAACTTACACCACTCAATTCACCACTAAAATGATTAGCTCATGCATGACAATGCATTGCAGTCAGCTTGTGGGCTCGATTTGGGCTTGCTCCTTCACTCTAACAAATCTGGAAAAATATGGATCTTGAAGCTCTTTGTCTTATCTTTCCAAGCATATGCAGCCCAACTCAAGGAAAAATCGGGAAGGCCTTCAAAAGTCATTTTTGGCCCAGTAACGCAGATGCTGCCGAATTTGACCTTAAGTTGCCCAAACTTGCATAACTTCATCTAGAAGACTCGGAATCATGAACCGTAAAATGCTACAGAAACTAGACTTCCGTATCTTTCCAATGATGTATGGTTCATTATCTGGTTCTTCTTGAGCAAGTACAGTCCAATCCGTGAAGTTGACTGATCTGCAGACACCGTTTTGAGCTAACTTGACTCCAAAATGCATTAAGTGAGTCCCAAGCTTATTACACTGAAACAAACACAAAATAGATTAAACGCACAAGTTTAACTCAAAAACATAACCAAATCATAAGTTAGAAGGGTACAAAATGATATGTAATTATGCACCGATCAAATACCCCCAAACCTAGATTTTGCTAGTCCTCGAGCAAAACAAAAGGAAAACAAAAATAAAAACAAAAAAGTAAATAAATTTATTAGACCACTTTCGCAGGTAACTCGATTGCATTGAGCATATGCAACAAGCCTTTAAACCTCTAGGCATCCCTAGTAGGAGGAGTTGTGTCTCCTGAGGGTTTAACAGATACGATACCCACAAACGTTTTACTGACTCTACAAAAAAGTAGTTAGAAAACAAAAACAAAACAAAAACAAATACAACAACAAATACAAAACAATATTTCCGAACATTTTCTGAAGAGAAATGACTCATGCACATGACTCAAAAGTTTTAACAATAAAAACTCTTTTTTAGACAGTATTCACAATGTGGCAAAGTTCAAAACATAACATGCTCAAAGTGTAGTAGTGTGATAGCCAAATGCAACAAATTCTCCAATCTTAGTTTTCACACAATTTCAAAAATCATACAAAGCACAAATTCAACTTCAAATCTCACCAAAGTTGTCCTCTCACAAATGAATCACTCAGAAGAGGGCTACAATGCATCACTCAGTTATAAACATGAGATTAGAGTTAAACCACAAGGGAATTAACTCACAATAGAAAGATGAAGAACTTGCATTATATGATCTCAAGAAGGATGCTAAACACTTAAAAGTAGGAAAATGGATGCAATTCAATCACATGACATTTAGGATCAATTTAGGTCTTTATTATAGGTTGTAATGGGGCCAAGGGTGTAAGGTGAGTGAGAAATGAAAGGTATGGATAACACAAAGTCCAAAGAACTCACAATGTAAGAGCATAAAACAATTGTTTCCAAGACTTCGGATCATCACAATGAGGATTTTTTTTTTTCAAAACTCCTTTTACCTCCATTTATAAGGATTCACACTCCTTTCTTTTAATTGAACAACCACCAATTTATTTTGAGGCCAATAAAGAAACCCAAAAATGAAATTTCATTCAACCACCACTTAATCACAACTTTTCTCTTTTCTTTCACCAATTGTGTATTTTTTTTTCAATATATAATACCTTCCCAAACTTAGCATGAAAAACACATCATAATTAAAGCTCATGAGTTCCTTAGAAAAGGTAAATACTTGTTTTTCAGGCTAAGGCGAGGAAATATAATTGGTTAAATGAAAGAAAAGGTTTACATGTAGGCTCAAAATGGTTAACAATGGAAAAATCATGCTTAAGCATGCATAAGGTTAGCTTGAAAGGCACAAACGATCCAAAGAAGGCCTTAATATCATTTCTTAAATGTCATGTAATTAAATTGAATATGAATGAATGACTTTTAAGTGTTCAACCAAATCAATGAATAATGAGATCAAACAACAACTTAGATGACAAGAAAATAAGAGTATGTGTATAACACTCATGAAATGAAGCATAAGGCTCAAAAGCTCACATTATATGGTTATACAAGTTTAATTTATGCTTGATACAATTCTTTGGATCATGCAAATCCTTTAATTGGAAAATTATGAAACAAATGGCAAGTGTAAAGAGGGTTTCGAACATATCATGCTAGAACGATGCCAAAAGTTTTAAGTTTTTTTTTAAAATTTTTATTATTATTTTTGAAATAAAAAGAAATCCAATTTTTATTTAAGTCATGCAAACATTTATCACAATCTCATCATATGTGTTCGGAAAGTGACTCAAAATAAAAACAAAGCAAGAATAAAATAAAACAGAAAAACAAGAAATCTTTTTTTTTAAAAAAAATTTTATTTTAAGAACACACAATTATACAAGCAACTCTAGGATGACCAGTTAAGGGCCTCGTAAAAACACAGCCAGGGGTTCCGGGAAGGTTGGAGGGGTCACAATGGTCCCACTTAAAACCCAAACTTCTTAGACACCGAAGGTGTCGCCTAAAGAACTCCTAGACACTGCATAGACGGAGGTTGCTTACTGGAGTTACCAAAAGTTAGCTCATATGAAAAATCTTTTTAATTTTTTTTAATTAAAAAAAAAAGAAACAGAAAATTAAAATTACTAAAATAAAAACAATACAAGTAAAAGAGAAAGGATTGGATACTCCCCCTTGAAGCGATTAGGTCGAATATGGATGCATTTGGAGGTAGCTACTCCTCCCACTACTCCATACTTTTTATCCTTATGATTGAAGTTTCCTTCTCTCCCTTTTTATTGAGCTATCTTATATTGCTAAAACAAATACAGAAAACTTGAAACAGAATTCAAATAATTAGGAATAAAAACTGAATTGAAAAAGGAAATACAAAAGCAAAATAAGTAGGGAAAGAAAATAGAACCAAACTATGCCGTCAATCCCCGGCAACGGCGCCAAAATTTTGTTAACTCGCAAGTGCACGGGCCATTGGATAGTATAGCTTGTGTAAGTACGAGGTCGATCCCACGAGGATTGATGATAGATTGATTCAATTTGATTCCCTGCACAAAAATAGAAATGAAAAGAAAATAAATAAAACAAGAAAGAAAGAAAAGAAATTAACTCAAGCAAATTAATTACCAAGTTCAATTCATATTCTTAGATTGATTCTAGCTAAAGTATGATTAAGCCATGGTGTCTGGTCCTAACCTTGTATTCCTAATTCCCTAATTAGATCCTTATTGTCGAACCTAAATTAAGCATTAGAAATCCATTAAGCAAAGAAGAATGTTTTAAACAACCAAGCATGTATCTAATCCTTGTTGTCGAATGTCCATACATACTCTTCCTATTCATAGTTCAATTTGAATTAATGCATGGTGTCTACTCTTAATTCAAACCAAGATAGCTAACATACAAGTTTTAATGGTAATCACTCATTCAAACAAGCATATTAACTTATAAGCATAATGAATAAGAACAAGAACTATAATTGAAACTTGGAAACTAATTAAACTTGAAAACTTAAGAAAAGAAATTACATTACAATGAAAAATAAATTACAACTAAGAAAAACTTAAAGGAAAATTTAGCAAAAGGATTTTGTTACAACAATTGAGAACTAAAAGAAAACTAAGAGAATTTGAGGGAGAGAAGGGAGAGGAGCTCTAGAGAGATGTTTGAGAGCCCCCTTGGGGTGTGTTTACATGTTTGGAGAACTCACTATTTATGGGCCTAGGGGAAGTATAAATCTGATTATACAATTGAATTTATTAATCACACTCACTTCACCAACTTACACCACTCAATTCACCACTAAAATGATTAGCTCATGCATGACAATGCATTGCAGTCAGCTTGTGGGCTCGATTTGGGCTTGTTCCTTCACTCTAACAAATCTGAAAAAATATGGATCTTGAAGCCCTTTGTCTTATCTTTCCAAGCATATGCAGCCCAACTCAAGGAAAATTCGGGAAGGCCTTCAAAAGTCATTTTTGGCCCAGTAACGCAGATTCTGCCGATTTTGACCTTAAGCTGCCAAAACTTGTATAACTTCCTCTAGAGGACTCGGAATCATGAATCGTAAAATGATCCAGAAAATAGACTTCCGTATCTTTCCAATGACGTATGGCTCATTATCTGGTTCTTCTTGAGCAAGTAGAGTCCAATCCGTGAAGTTGACTGATCTGCAGACACCGTTTTGAGCTAACTTGACTCCAAAATGCATTAAATGAGTCTCAAACTTATTACACTGAAACAAACACAAAATAGATTAAAAGCACAAGTTTAACTCAAAAACATAACCAAATCATAAGTTAGAAGGGTACAAAATGATATGTAATTATGCACCGATCAGCATAGTTTTAGTGGTTGAATTTCACTCAAAACTATGCAAATGACTCCTCCCACCATACTAAGATGATGCCCAAGTTTAGGGCTCGATCCGAAATCAATTGTTCAAAGAAATTGGACACTTCAAGTTCATACGAAGTTCGTATCGAAAATGGAGTAACGTGCATTCCATAGTTTTAGTGGTTGGATTTCACCCAAAACTATCCAAATCACTCCTGCCACCATACTAAGATGATGCCCAAGTTTAGGGCTCGATCCAAAATCAATTGGGAACCGAAATTGGACACTTCAAGTTCATACGACGTTCGTATCGTAAATGGGGTGGTTGTTGCATTGCATAGTTTTAGCGGTTGGATTTCACTCAAAACTCTCCAAATGACTGCTCCCACCATACTATGATGATGCCCAAGTTTTGGGCTCGATCCAAAATCAATTGGTCAAAGAAATTGGACACTTCAAGTTCATACGACGTTCGTACCATAAATGGAGTGATTGGTGCATTGCGTAGTTTTAGTGGTTGGATTTCAATAAAACTCTCCTAACGACTCCTCCCCCCATATTATGATGATGTCCATGTTTAGGGCTCAATCTCATATCAATTTGTCAAAGAAATTGGACACTTCAAGTTCTGACGAAGTTTGCATGGTAAATGGAGTGGTTGGTGCATTGCATAGTTTTAGTGGTTGGATTTCACTCCAAACCCTCCAAATGACTCATGCCACTATATAAGGATGCCGCCCAAGTTTTGGGCTCGATCCAAAATTACTTGGTAATAGAAATTGGACACTTCAAGTTCATACGAAGTTCGTACCGTAAATGGAGTGGTTGGTGCATTGTATAGTTCTAGTGGTTGGATTTCACTCAAAACTCTCCAAATGACTCCTGCCGCCATATTAGGTTGTTGCTGACAGGACCCGACCCAAATTCAACTTAGGAATCCGAGCCCGACCCTGTGCGTGTCCGACACCTGGCAGGTGCAAAGCACAATTGACCTAATTACCCTTTTTTACCAAAACTCAAAGAAATCCTTTTTAAAGTTCGACTTCTGTCAAAAAAATTAAGCAGAGTCTCCCCTGTAAAATGGACAATTCCCCATTTATTCCACCTGTAAACTTTGCATTTTCGTTATTGCATTTCTTTTCATTTCGGATATGAACTCCTTCTGTGTTCTTACTTGGTATTTTGGAAAATTCGTGCATGATGTACCACTATGGTAGCATGAGCTTTGCAATGAAAATGAAGGAGTATTTTGAAAAAAAAAAAACTGTCTACGAAATGTTACTTTTCCTTTATGTATCCCAAACTTAATTTGCACCAAATATTATATATATATATACGTATATGCCAAAATGATTATATAAAAGAACACATGCTACTTAGCAGAAAAACATGCCAAGCAAAGCCACTTGGATGGGGTCCCAAACTATCAGCAAGCTACATGCTTAAGCAAAATAACATGGGTTATGCAAAGTCAAGCCATTACAAAGAGACATGCATTCTTGAGAGGGTGGAACAACGAAGCCATTATTCTCTTTTGATAAACAATCAAAACATGCGAAATATCTGGGAATCTTACGAAACCATAGTGAGAATCATGTACACTAGTCTGGCATCTTCGAGGTATGACACGAAGGTAATTTTTCAGGCTTAGTAGTCAGGCAAGCCATGCATAGAAAATTTGGAATTCTGCTCCTACCAAAATTTTGGCAGCATCTATCTTATTTTAAAATAATACCCAAGTAGTAAGAAGATCTCAAGCAAAAGAATTCTATCAACCAGGCAGCATACATATATGCCAAACAAAAGCTACAACATGTCCTTAGTATCCAAAAAAGAAACGTAGGTTCCAGCAGCTTGAACACAATAGCACTACAGTACAAGGTTGTCACAGTACAAGTTTTGGGACATCGGAAGGAAATACAACCTGAGTAAAAAACTAAGTTATACAAGCCAAAAGTCAATGTGTTCTTCAGTTTCAAAAGGAATCCTAGAATATGTGGAGCTGGACGGTCTCGTACCAAGCGAAAAAAAAAGACAACCCGCAAAACCAAGATATGTCTAAAAAAGGATAGAGGAGGCCTTATGAGAAGATCTAGTTGCTGCCTCCGCCACACAGCCAGCACCATCAGCAGAAACACCTTGGGCAAGAAGGAGGGCACGCAGTTCCCCATACTGGTTTTCCAGTTCACGCTGCTTAAGATTCAAGGCCTCTGCTGCTACCCTTATTTCATCAGAGCCGGAGGATGATGCCATACTATGAATGGCACGTGCCCCGAACACAGCGCGTGCTAGATCCCTCATCAAGTTCAGAAGAAAATCCACCCAAAAACCCAAGGTCATGGCTTCACAAATTGCATCCCGCCAACAAAGGAGTCGATGATCTGTAATATCCAACAATTGCATAGTATCCATTCCATGGAGCACTAAGCCAAGGGTTCGGAAAGCAGCGCACCGCGAGAAGGAGGATGTGATGATAGTAATATCCATAAAGTCTTCGTATTTGTCCATAAATTTCTTCAAAGCTGCAACTGTCTCGGGATAAACTGGAGCGCCCCGAAATGTTGCATAGCCATTAAATCGGAGACAAAGTGGCAGGAGCTCATCCGCAGATCGAAGGACCTGAGCACCGCCATCAAAAAAGGCCTTAAATGCAATGAAAGAATTCTCCCACTCTAGCCAAGACATGTTAGGTGAGCGCCCGGCAGAAATATTCTCGGCAGCAGTGTCATTAACCAAGGTCTCCTCGTCAGTAGTTGTGTCACCAAATTAGATCAACAGAAGAGGTGCTGGGGAGCTCAGTTCGGGTATCCGGAGAAGCGGTCGAATGTGCCGGGGGAGGAAGGTACCACAGGCACAATTTCCATATTATCAGTGACATGCTCAACCTAAAAAAAATATATATGCATATATGAGCTGGGTTGCATGCATAAGAGAAAGGGTAGGAGAAGGGCGACTGCCCAACTAAGCAGAAGAGATGGAAATAAGAAAAAAATATATGAGCGGAGCAAACAATGGGTACCTCATGGGCACTCTGTGCAGAGTCAACAACCGCAACAGCAAGGTTCAGGCCCTCAGTGATGTCGGTAACCTGCAAGGTAAGGATGAGTGGTGAATAGGCAACTCACGGTACAAGAAAAATAGAAGAAGAGCCATACATAAGACATGTCAAGTACCGGTTCAACGCTAATGAGGGGCACATTGCTATCAACAAATCCAGGAGAAGCATCTGAGTCACCCTGTTCTTCCGGATAGCTGCTGGAATGCACAAATGCATCCTCATCATGACCACAGTAATCATCCTCATCGAAATCCTCATGCATTCCACCAACGTCACGAACATCCTCCTGCTCCGGAAAATTAGCCTCAGTCTCAGCGGTATCATCATCATCACTGTCATCATCAATTGTTAGCACGGTTCCAGCTCCGGAAGCCCTGCTGCCACTTGTATGAGCCCTAGAAAACTTTGTCTGCAAGATACGCATGCTACGGCGTTTGGGAAGCACGTGTGCGATCACAGGGGTCGTGTCACTCCTCTTCCTCTTTGGGGTGGTTCCCATTTTCTCTAAATAAAGAAAAAGAAACATAAAAAAAAGAAATTGGACACTTCAAGTTCATACGAAGTTCGTATCGTAAATCGAGTGGTTGGTACACTGCATAGTTTTAGTGGAATGATTTCTCTCAAAACTCTCCAAAAGATTGCTCTAACCATATTATGAGGTTGCCCTAGTTTTGGGAACGATCCGAAATCAATTGGTCAAAGAAATTGGACACTTCAAGTTCATACGAAGTTCGTATCGTAAATGGAATGGTTGGTACATTGCAAAGTTTTAGTGGTTGGATTTCACTCAAAACTCTCTAAATGACTCCTCCTACCATACTTTGATGATGCCCATGTTTAGGGCTTAATCCAAAATCAAATGGTCAAATAAATTAGACACTTCATGTTCATACGAAGTTCGTATCGTAAATGCAGTGGTTGGAGGATTTTATAGTTTTATTTATTTGATTTCACTCAAAACTCACCAAAGGACTCCTCCCACCATATTATGATGTTGCCCAAGTTTTGGCCTCGATCCAAAATCAATTGGTCAAAGAAATTGGACACTTCAAGTTCATACGAAGCGTTAATAGAGTGGTTGGTTGATTGCGTAGCTTTACTTGTTGGATTTCACACAAAACTCTCCGTATGACTCTTCCTACCATATTATGATGACGCCCAAGTTTAGGGCTTGTTATGATTTCAATTGGTCAAAGAAATTGGACACTTCAAGTTCATACGAAGTTCGTATCGTAAATGGAGTCGTTGGTGCACTGCATAGTTTTAGTGGTTTGATTTCGTTCAAAACTCTCCAAATGATTGCTCTAACCATATTATGAGGTTGCCCTAGTTTTGGGAGCGATCCGAAATCAATTGGTCAAAGAAATTGGACACTTCAAGTTCATACGAAGTTCGTATCATAAATGGAGTGGTTGGTGCATTGCAAAGTTTTAGTGGTTGGATTTCAATCAAAACTCTCCAAATGACAACTTCCACCATACTTTGATGAAGCCCATGTTTAGGGGTTAATCCGAAATCAAATGGGCAAAGAAATTAGACACTTCAAGTTCATACGAAGTTCGTATTGTAAATGCAGTGGTTGGAGGATTTTGTAGTTTTACTTATTTGATTTCACTCAAAACTCACCAAAGGACTCCTCCCCCCGTATTATGATGTTGCCCTAGTTTCGGCCTCGATCCAAAATCAATTGGTCAAAGAAATTGGACACTTCAAGTTCATATGAAGTTCATAGCGTTAATGGAGTGGTTGGTTGATTGCGTAGTTTTAGTGGTTGGATTTCACTCAAAACTCTCCAAATGACTCTTCCTACCATATTAGGATGATGCCCAAGTGTAGTGCTCGATCCGATATCAATTGGTAAAAAAATTGGACACTTCAAGTTTATACGAAGTTCGTTGCGATAATGGAGAGGTTGGAGGATTGCGTTGTTTTACTTGTTGGATTTCACTCAAAACTCTCCAAATGACTCCTCCCCATATTATGATGTTGCCGTAGTTTTGGGCTCTATTCGAAATCACTTGGTCAAAGAAATTTTACACTTGAAGTTCATACGAAGTTCGTATCGTAAATGGAGTGGGTGGCGCATTGCAAAGTTTTAGTGGTTGTATTTCACTCAAAACTCTCCAAATGACTCCTCCTACCATACTTTGGTGATGCCCATGTTTAGGTTTTAATCTGAAATCAAATGATCAAAGAAATTAGACACTTCAAGTTCATACGAAATTCGTATCGTAAATGCAGTGGTTGGAGAATTTTGTAGTTTTACTTATTTGATTTCACTCAAAACTCACCAAAGGACACCTCCCACCATCTTATGATGTTGCCATAGGTTTGGCCTCGATCCGAAATCAATTAGTCAAAGAAATTGGAAACTTCAAGTTCATACGAAGTTCGTATCGTAAATGGAGTGGTTGGTGCATTGCATAGTTATTATTGTTGGATTTTACTCAAAACTCTCCAAATGACTCCTCCCACCATATATTGATGACTCCCAAGCTTTGGGCTCGATCCAAAATCAATTGGTCAAAGAAATTGGACACTTCAAGTTCATACGAAGTTCGTATCGTAAATGGAGTGGTTGGTGCTTTGCATAGTTTTAGTGGTTGGATTTCACTCAAAACTCTCCAAATGATTGCTCCCACCATATTATGATGTTGGCCTAGTTTTGGGATCGATCCGAAATCAATTGGTCAGAGAAATTGGACACTTCAAGCTCATACGAAGTTCGTATCGTAAATGGAGTGGTTGGTGCCAAAAAGACAGCTTCAAAGTGTTTGAATCGCTTTCTCACCCTTCTAGTTCAATTGATTGTTGTTCAATTGATGTGCTTGATTCAATTGTTTTCTCTATGTTTTTGCTGGCATAATCCAATGAACCATTACAATATATTTTGAGTCAATCTCAAAGTGACTTTGATGAAGAATCTGCACTCATGGAGATGGTGGCTGCCTTGGAAGCATTAGAACCATCTGCCACACGTCTGATCCCTTCTGTTGTTAGACCTCCAAAACTTGAGCTTAAACCACTTCCATCACATCTAAAATATGCTTACCTAGCTGAGTTTGAAACTCTCCCAGTTATCATAGAATCTGACCTCACCCCTTTGGAAGAAGATAAGCTAATTAGGGTGTTAAAATAGTTCAAATCAGCCATTGGTTGGTCTATTGTAGATATCAAGGGAATAAGCCCTACCATGTGCATGCATCGTATTTTATTGGAGGAGTTAGCGAAACCAACTCGTGAACCACAAAGAAGGCTCAATCCACACATGAAGGAGGTAGTGAGAGCTGGAGTGTTGAAGTTGTTAGATGTGGGTATCATATACCTGATTTACGATAGCAAATGGGTCAACTTTGTTCACGTAGTGCCTAAGAGGATTGGAATCACAGTGGTAAAAAATGAGCATAAGGAGCTTGTTCAAACAAGACCGGCAGCTAGTTGGCGTGTTTGCACCGATTACAGGAAGTTGAATTCGGACACTAGAAAAGATTATTTTCCTATGCCTTTTATTGATCAAATGCTTGAGCGATTAGCTGGTCACTCATATTATTGTTTCCTTGATGGATATTCAGGTTATAATCAAATTGCGATTGCTTCGGAAGATCAAGAGAAGACTACATTCACTTGTCCTTTTAGCACTTTTGCATATAGGAGGATGCCTTTTGGCCTTTGCAATGCCCCAGCAACATTCCAAAGATGTATGCTAGCACTCTTTTCAGATATGATTGAGAGATTTATTGAGGTATTCATGGATGATTTTTCAGTTTTTGGTTCTTCTTTTGATGATTGTCTTAACCATCTCTCTCTAGTGCTTCAAAGATGTCAGGAAACAAATTTGATTCTCAATTGGGAAAAGTGTCAATTTATGGCGAAACAAGGTGTTGTGTTGGGGCATGTAATATCCAGCAAGGGTATTGAAGTTGACAAAGAAAAAATTGACATAATCTCGAATATGGCAGCCCCTACCTCAGTGAAAGGAGTGAGAAGCTTTCTAGGACATGCTGGTTTTTATCGTCGTTTCATTAAGATTTTTCCAAGATCACTCATCCATTGTGCAATCTTTTGGCCAAAGATGTTGTATTTCACTTTGATAAAGATGATATGAATGCATTTAATACCTTGAAACGTGAACTAACCTCTGCTCCTATTATTATGGCACCAGATTGGTCTTTGCCTTTTGAGCTAATGTGTGATGCCTCCGACTATGCTATTGGTGTTGTTTTAGGTCAAAGAGTAAATAAGCTGCCACATGTAATTTACTATGCAAGTCGGACATTAAACGATGCTCAACTCAATTACTCTACAACTGAGAAGGAGTTGCTTGCGTTGTTTTTGCTTTCGAGAAATTTTGTTCATATCTTGTTGGCTCTAAAGTTATTGTTTACTCTGATCATGCAGCTCTTAGGTTTTTGTTGACCAAGAAAGATGCTAAACCGCGATTGATCAGATGGATACTCTTGTTACAAGAGTTTGACCTAGAAATTCGAGACAAGAAAGGGAGTGAAAATGTTGTTGCTGATCACTTGTCGCGCCTTGTTGATGAAAACCATGGAGATGGACAAATTTTGCCTCTCAACGAATCATTCCCGGATGAACAACTCTTTGTCATTCAAGATAAAGAGCCATGGTATCCTGATTTTGTCAATTATCTTGCGTCTGGTGTAATTAGAAATGATTTGACTTTTCAGGAGAGAAAGAAGTTCTTTTCAATGGTGAAACACTACATGTGGGATGAGCCTTATTTGTTCAAGTATTGCCCTGACCAAATCATTCGAAGAGGTGTTCCAGAGAGTGAGCAGCAAAGCATACTAACATTCAGTCATGCATTGGCATGCGGAGGTCATTTTAGTGCCAAAAAGATAGCTTTAAAGGTTTTACAATATGGTTTCTTTTGGCCTACATTGTTTAAAGATGCTTTTGATTTTTACTCTAAGTGTGATAGGTGTCAAAAAATGTGGAGCATCAGTCGCAGGAATGAAATGCCATTAAATATGACAGGACCCGACCCGAATTCCACCCCGGAACCCGAGCCGGACCCTGTTGATGGGCCCAACACCAACCCATGCCGGGCCCACGAACTGAACAGAACCCTCTTCCCGACAAAACAACAACAAAGGGCCGAGACTTCTGCCGAAAATCGGACAGAGTCTCCCCTACAAAGTGAACAATCCCCAAAGTTAAGACCTGCTCAAACAAGCAACAGAAACAAAGCCCAAGCACCAGCATGCTACAGATAAACTACCCAGGCCTCTGGCCAACAAATTAACCCTTACAGGCAATACAGAGCAATCTAAGAGTTTAGGAATTCAGCAGCGGAAAAGAATAAACAGAATATGAGTTTAGGGTTCAAGGACAACAGATCCTACCCTTCAGTCAAAGCTCGAGAAGAGGAGCGCACGGCCGAACAGTGTCGACGCAACTACAGTCTGGGGGGCGCAAAACAGAAAGAGTGTGAGTGGACAAAAACAAAGTTTTGCATACTTAAAACAATATACTAACCCCACCTTTTAAAACTATGCAAACCATGCATATGAAATCCTTTATATACGTGATTAATTTAGAAATCATATTATCTCAAATTACATGAGAGCAATCCAGCTCAAAACCTTTTTCCGAATAAAACACCCTTTTTCTTTTCCCGAGGCATAACCTCTCAAATCAACCCAAGCAGGTTTATAAAACATAAACAAACGGCCTTTGTTAAAGTAAAGCATAAAGATGGAATAAAATTCTCATAAAGTAAAACAAACCTTTAAATGCCGAATAATTCGTATATGTCAAGAAAACCCAACTCGACAGCAATATAGACATTAATTGTACTTCAAAGCATTTATATAAATATATATAAATATATCAAATCCGGATTTACAATCCAACAAGTAAAACATAACCAGTACTGAAATCCAATCAAATACTGAAGTCAAAGTAAGTGTAAAGTTTCCCCAACTTCCCCAACTCACAATCCTGTGCTCGCAAGCACGACAAGTAAGGAGGGATCCTCACTAAAAGAAATAAGAATACGAATATAATAACCCACGCATATACATATATATACATATATATATATATACAATAACAACTCAACACCAGATCAAGTGTACCGGGGAAACCATCCAACAGGGGATAGTTTAACTGGATACGAGGACTACACCGCGGTGGCCCCGTACCCAGGGTTTAGCCGTCCATAGTAATGGATTATGCTACCCGACCCGTATGGCAGAGTACGCATACTCAATACCCCTACGTCCGAACTAGTCCATGCGCGCGACTAAATACTCAATTAAGAGTCTACGACTACACCCGTTAAGGTATGCACCGGATCGAACCATATCTCAAGAATCGTATCGTAACGGGAGGGGAGGTACATAACACGGTGTTTACAACACTCACAACCATTGCCCTGCAATAATCCATTTATACATATTCATATACTTTCACATTTCAACCAGAATCATGCACCCAAACCCAAATACGATTACCGGACCCAAGCGTCTAAAATTCAAGGTCAACATATATATATTCAAAATAAGGACATCACCGTCCCAAACATATATTTCCATATTCAAAATATCAATATAATTATATGAGGGACCTCACGTCCCGACGCCGGGCATTCCAACCCAAAGATATATATAATTAAAGTATAAGGAACTCGTCCGTAAATACATACCGTTAAATCAGACGTATAATCCAAAATATACATATGTATATATATATATATATATATATATATATATATATATATATATATACATAAAACATAAAGATCCTTTAAAGTACAAAAACTCAAGCCCGATCCCATATACATATCTATGTATATAAATATGTATGAATATACGTATAATCAATTCCCATTATTCCAAAGTATTTATTCAAAATCAATATATATATGTATGAAAATATACATATATATAATCAAGGTATAAGTAATTATACTTCAAAAGGTTTTAAAAGCCAAAACCGAATACGTGACCAAATGGACTACGCTAACGTCCAACTATTCAATTATATAAATAATATATAATAAAACCAACCTTATAAATATAATATCCCAAAAATCCATAAATTCTCCTTTTATAACGTATACGACTTCAAGCTTAAAATAGCTCAATTAGATAACCCAATTTCAATACGAAAAACCATCGGGCGTTAACCCCGTCCCGTTTGATACCCAAAGGTATAAATAATAATAAAATAGCCATCAGGGCCCCACAATAAACCGGCAACCCAAATCATGCATTTACCTCAATGCAAATCCTTTTAATACATTTCAATCAAAGTCAAACAAGACTTAGACTATTAGTAAATTCAAGATTTAAAACCATTAAATCTCATTTCATGCATTTCATGCAAATCATTCAAATCATGCTCATTTGAAAACAAAGTCCACTCACCGTTGGTCCTACGCCGCATAACCCCAAAGGGTCTCACTTCGCGCACTGCAAACAGAGTACCCAAAGGCGATAGATACGAAGATTGGATTACAGTGAACCGAACGAGAATCGAAACTTAAACCCTAACAAAACCCCACTTAACGTGCACGTACGTCCTACAAAGGATTCTAAGGTCAAACTACCTCTTTTAACCAGTGGGACCGCCAGGAAGACTCACGGTCAACCGGCGGTCAAACACCCCTTTCGGTCAACCCGGCCCGCGGAACCCACAACCTCCAAATCGATCCGGACATTCCTAGAAGTCCAACAAAGTCAACTACATCGCAAGCAGGACCTCGGGAGACCCTCGGTCAACCCTAGTCAAACTTGGTCAAACCGGGCACGTGGGTCCCATGACCTCCAAACTTAGATCCGAAAGTTCCTATAGGTTCACTACGGTTTAACTAACACGTCCTGAAAGTTTGGTCACGATCAGACGGTCGGATTGCTCACGATCGCACGATCGGACGATTACGTTTAACTCAAACTTCAAGTCGTTGATCCGAAGCATCCGGGGCTCGAATCACGATCCGTCAAATTCTACACGATCCTAAAAATACAGGGAACAACATACTTGGAAAAGGGACCGATCCAACGGCCCGAACATATCGAACCCGGATAACGCGCAATAGGCGTAAATCCGTTCGACTGTCATCCGAACTCCAAATTGAAATCCGAGCATGCCTACGCGCTCGTGACGACGTACGGATAATTTAGGAATGAAGATTGATAATTACTAGTAGGCCCCGCGCAGCCACCCACACTGGCAGCGCATTTGGGTGCCCAAAGCGATAAATTTGACTTCCGAACAAACTCCAAACCAAGAGCTGCCCTTACACCAGCCTATACTACTCGATGATTGGAACAACTTATTCAACTACGAGAACTTGCATAGACGTCGGCAAGTGGCCGGAAATTCAATTGGAAAACCGGCCAAAACTTTGTGTTACAGATTCGATCCCCTACGCTACGAATTGATGAAAACCAACCATGCAGATAGCTAGAGCTCGAAGAGCAGTTAAGTTTTCATACCTTACTCGTCGAATTCCGTCGCCGGAGGAGGGAGAACGAACGCTCGAAAGATTACGTAAAATCCGGCCAGTTTCTTGCATTTTCCGGCGAACGGCGACCGTTCCAGAGGTGGAACCTGGCTGGGGTTGGAAGAGGAAGGTGTCACGGATCTTTTGGGACTGGTATCACTCCATTTGGTGGCCGGATGAATCCGTGGCCACCAAAACCCATCGGTGCTGTTTTGGGAGGGGGAGCCGAGCACGGGAGAGAAGAGACCGAGAGGGAGAGAAGAGAAAGGGAGAAGAAGAAGGGAATTTTCGGGTTTTACTGTAGCGGTACTGTAGCCGCTACAGTAAAAATCAGAATTTTTGTTTTTATTTTTATTTCTTTTCTCTTCTATCGCTTCCCGATCGTTACAACACGGAATTCGGTGTACCGCATATCCACGAACTCGTTTCGACGAGCCTGACGCAACGGCGCAACCCATTTCTCCAAAATCCTTATGGAATTTTTAAAGTGCCTAAAATACCCTTAATCCCAGTGGCAAAACTGTAATTTCGCCAAAATTATTTAAATTGAATAAATTCAATTAAATTGGGTCGTGATGTCACAACCTACCCACCTTATAAGAATTTCGCCTCGAAATTCCACAACTACTTCAAGACACCAACACGGTACCCAACAACTCCAAAACCACCGTAACATCCCACACCAACCACACTTCCACCAAAAGGACAATCAACTTCTTAAGTTAACGAACTCAATTTCATATTTTCTAAATATGAAAACCTCAACAGAATTTTCAAATCTTAAGATTTCTCCTTATCTTACGTGCACAACCACCGCCAGTTCGTGCACGCCACTAAGTGTTCTAAACACGTGTAACTTCGGGTTCTAACGAAACTCGTACAAAACAACAAAGAGAGAGGAATCATGCCATAGACGACATCGGGTGTGACCTGTGCCTCATGTCGAGTCATAGGAAACACCCGCGCCTTAGTCGTCGAACGCACTGGCTGACCCCTCGAATTCCTTCCGCCACTTCCACGGAAAGTCAACTGAATACCACTACTCGTAGCGGTACCAGAACTAGAGGATGAGGCATCACCCCAACTATGCCTCCGACTACCTTGCTCCTACGAGGTCACGAATTCATGCATTGCTGCACCACTCCGAAGAGGATTAGGATGGTTCCCCTTGGTATGCCCAACTTACCCACAAGCATAACAAGTTAGGATGCAACCTTGACCATGTCAACCACTCTGTACGGGATGGGAACAATCCCGCCCAAAGTGTCCCACTTTACTGCATTTAAGACACAACTTACCCAAAGTGTCCCACTTTACTGCATTTAAGACAACTCACACAACCCGTTGCGAGCTATCCCCAAGTTGTACCGGCAACCGACTGCTGCCCAGCACGCTTAAACTTAGTATCTCCATTCTTTGATAGACCTCGCCTTGATCCATCAAGGTCAGTCGTATCTCTACGACGCATGCCTACATTAACACCAGCACCACACCTCTGTGCCACCCCGTCAGCAATTTCAATCAAGGCTCCCATGGTCGGATAGATAGTGGCAGAAAGCACAACCTGAATATCCAATCACAGACATTCGTCCTTCAACCTTACCGTACAAACTGTTCCACGTTACTTAGCTTTAACTAAAGCACCAATGGCATTCCGCCAATTGCCCAACTCTTAAGACTAACTCGAGACGCTCAACCGTCTTACGCCTTTTGAACTAAACGCGTGAACCCCGACAAACACCTTCAGTTGCAAGGAAACTTGTTCCAACAACTAACTTTCGTCAAGCCTACCTCGACCATTAAAACATTCCCCGTAAGTCAACTGCAGAATCACCTGCCTGTTGACTCATGGTCCAACTTAATGGGCTTCGATCCCCAATTCAACCACGTCCAACAAATTTTCCTTAGGGTCACCACCACACCGTAAACAAGGAACCTACAAGTACTCTGCTACTTAAACGCTTCAACTCTCTTTACCGGCCTTAGCCAACTCCAAGGCTGCTGGTACTCCAACTTGAGATACCCACGATCAATTAATTCCCATGGATGTCACCCAAGTGCAACATCCTAACTTAGCGAAACACGTTAAGGATCAAACTCCAAATCCCCTTCAAAACAAAAGCAACCAACCGAACCTTGTCACCGTCAGGGCACCTCATGACATCAACCACCATTTCCAATCAGTGAGCCAGCTCCCAGCCTCAGCCAGGTCGGCACTGCCCAATAGTCATGAGCTCCCATATTGACTAATTCTCTTAACGTCAGTAGCTTCCGGGTTACCTCTCGCACGTAACGCCGTAACATTGATCACATGAACTGGTCAAGCACTTAACGTAGCTCCAGCTCACTCACTCGTTGGTTCGATGGTAGGTGGAGGAAGAACAGACTCTCAAGTCTCGGGAAAGGAACTCTCCACCTACAACTTCTCGGGAGAACGAAACTTGAAGAGGAAAAACGAGAAAACACGGAAACCATTCGCAACAAAGTGCACAATGGAAGCGAAGTCCGAAGGAAATTGAACCTAATGCTCGATACCAAGTTGACAGGACCCGACCGAATTCCACCGGAACCCGAGTAGGACCACTGTTGATGGGCCCAACACCAACCCATGCCGGGCCCACGAACCGAAGAACCCTCTTCCCGACAAAACAACAACAAAGGGCCGAGACTTCTGCGAAAATCGGACAGTCTCCCTACAAAGTGAACAATCCCCAAAGTTAAGACCTGCTCAAACAAGCAACGAAACAAAGCCCAAGCACCAACATGCTACGGATAAACTACCCAGGCCTCGCCAACAAATTAACCCTTACAGGCAATACAGAGCAATCTAAGAGTTTAGGAATTCAGCGGCGGAAAAGAATAAACAGAATATGAGTTTAGGGTTCAAGGACAACAGATCCTACCCTTGATCAAAGCTCGAGAAGAGGAGCGCACGGCCGAACAAAGGTGTCGACGCAACTACGATGCAGGGGCGCAAAGCAGAAAAGAGTGTGAGTGGACAAAAACAAAGTTTTACATACTTAAAACAATATACTAACCCCACCTTTTAAAACCATGCAAACCATGCATATGAAATCCTTTATATACGTGATTAATTTAGAAATCATATTATCTCAAATTACATGAGAGCAATCCACTCAAAACCTTTTTCCGAATAAAACACCCTTTTTCTTTTCCCGAGGCATAACCTCTCAAATCAACCCAAGCAGGTTTATAAAACATAAACAAACGGCCTTTGTTAAAGTAAAGCATAAAGATGGAATAAAATTCTCATAAAGTAAAACAAACCTTTAAATGCCGAATAATTCGTATATGTCAAGAAAACCCAACTCGACAAAGAATATAGACATTAATTGTACTTCAAAGCATTTATATAAATATATATAAATATATCAAATCCGGATTTACAATCCAACAAGTAAAACATAACCGATCTTGAAATCCAATCAAATATCAAGTCAAAGTAAGTGTAAAGTTTCCCCAACTTCCCAACTCACAATCCTGTGCTCATAAGCACGACAAGTAAGGAGGGATCCTCACTAAAAGAAATAAGAATACGAATATAATAACCCACGCATATACATATATATACATATATATATATATACAATAACAACTCAACACCAGATCAAGTGTACCGGGAAACCATCCAACAGGGGATAGTTTAGCTGGATACGAGGACTACACCGCGGTGGCCCTGCACCCAGGGTTTAGCCGTCCATAGTAATGGATTATGCTACCCGACCCGTATGGCGTAGTACGCATACTCAATACCCCTACGTCCGAACTAGTCCATGCGCGCGACTAAATACTCAATTAAGAGTCTACTGACTACACCCGTTAAGGTATGCACCGGATCGAACCATATCTCAAGAATCGTACGTATCGAGCAGGAGGGGAGGTACATAACACGGTGTTTACAACACTCACAACCATTGCCCTGCAATAATCCATTTATACATATTCATATACTTTCACATTTCAACCCAGAATCATGCACCCAAACCCAAATACGATACAGGACCCAAGCGTCTAAAATTCAAGGTCAACATATATATATTCAAAATAAGGACATCACCGTCCCAAACATATATTTCCATATTCAAAATATCAATATAATTATATGAGGGACCTCACGTCCCGACGCCGGGCATTCCAACCCAAAGATATATATAATTAAAGTATAAGGAACTCGTCCGTAAATACATACCGTTAAATCAGACGTATAATCCAAAATATACATATGTATATATATATATATATATATATATATACATAAAACATAAAGATCCTTTAAAGTACAAAAACTCAAGCCCGATCCCATATACATATCTATGTATATAAATATGTATGAATATACGTATAATCAATTCCCATTATTCCAAAGTATTTATTCAAAATCAATATATATATGTATGAAAATATACATATATATAATCAAGGTATAAGTAATTATACTTCAAAAGGTTTTAAAAGCCAAAACCGAATACGTGACCAAATGGACTACGCTAACGTCCAACTATTCAATTATATAAATAATATATAATAAAACCAACCTTATAAATATAATATCCCAAAAATCCATAAATTCTCCTTTTATAACGTATACGACTTCAAGCTTAAAATAGCTCAATTAGATAACCCAATTTCAATACGAAAAACCATCGGGCGTTAACCCCGTCCCGTTTGATACCCAAAGGTATAAATAATAATAAAATAGCCATCAGGGCCCCACAATAAACCGGCAACCCAAATCATGCATTTACCTCAATGCAAATCCTTTTAATACATTTCAATCAAAGTCAAACAAGACTTAGACTATTAGTAAATTCAAGATTTAAAACCATTAAATCTCATTTCATGCATTTCATGCAAATCATTCAAATCATGCTCATTTGAAAACAAAGTCCACTCACCGTTGGTCCTACTGCATAACCCCAAAGGGTCTCACTTGCTGCGTACCAGGAAACAGTACCTAAAGCGATAGATACGAAGATTGGATTAGTACTGTGAACCGAACGAGAATCGAAACTTAAACCCTAACAAAACCCCACTTAACGTGCACGTACGTCCTACAAAGGATTCTAAGGTCAAACTACCTCTTTTAACAGTGGGACCGCCTTAAGACTCACGATCAACCGGCGGTCAAACACCCTTTTCGGTCAACCCGGGCCCGCGGAACCCACAACCTCCAAATCGATCCGGACATTCCTAGAAGTCCAACAAAGTCAACTACTGCAAAGCAGACCTCGGAGACCCTCGGTCAACCCTGGTCAAACTTGGTCAAACCGGCACGTGGGTCCCATGACCTCCAAACTTAGATCCGAAAGTTCCTATAGGTTCACTACGGTTTAACTAACACGTCCTGAAAGTTTGGTCACGATCAGACGGTCGGATTGCTCACGATCGCACGATCGGACGATTCTGTTTAACTCAAACTTCAAGTCGTTGATCCGAAGCATCTGGGGCTCGAATCACGATCCGTCAAATTCTACACGATCCTAAAAATACAGGGAACAACATACTTGGAAAAGGGACCGATCCAACGGCCCGAACATATCGAACCGGATAACAGCGTAATAGGCGTAAACTGCTCGATCGTCATCATCGAACTCCAAATTGAAATCCGAGCATGCCTACGCTCGTGACGACGCACGGATAATTTAGGAATGAAGATTGATAATTACTAGTAGGCCCCGCGCAGCCACCCACAGCGGCAGCGCATTTGGGTGCCCAAAGCGATAAATTTGACTTCCGAACAAACTCCAAACCAAGAGCTGCCCTTACACCAGCCTATACTACTCGATGATTGGAACAACTTATTCAACTACGAGAACTTGCATAGACGTCGGCAAGTGGCCGGAAATTCAATTGGAAAACCGGCCAAAACTTTGTGTTACAGATTCGATCCCCTACGCTACGAATTGATGAAAACCAACCATGCAGATAGCTAGAGCTCGAAGAGCAGTTAAGTTTTCATACCTTACTCGTCGAATTCCGTCGCCGGAGGAGGGAGAACGAACGCTCGAAAGATTACGTAAAATCCGGCCAGTTTCTTGCATTTTCCGGCGAACGGCGACCGTTCCAGAGGTGGAACCTGGCTGGGGTTGGAAGAGGAAGGTGTCACGGATCTTTTGGGACTGGTATCACTCCATTTGGTGGCCGGATGAATCCGTGGCCACCAAAAAACCCATCGGTGCTGTTTTGGGAGGGGGGAGCTGAGCACGGGAGAGAAGAGACCGAGAGGGAGAGAAGAGAAAGGGAGAAGAAGAAGGGAATTTTCGGGTTTTACTGTAGCGGTACTGTAGCCGCTACAGTAAAAATCAGAATTTTTGTTTTTATTTTTATTTCTTTTCTCTTCTATCGCTTCCCGATCGTTACAACACGGAATTCGGTGTACCGCATATCCACGAACTCGTTTCGACGAGCCGGACGCAACGGCGCAACCCATTTCTCCAAAATCCTTATGGAATTTTTAAAGTGCCTAAAATACCCTTAATCCCAGTGGCAAAACTGTAATTTCGCCAAAATTATTTAAATTGAATAAATTCAATTAAATTGGGTCAGGGATGTCACAAAATAACATTTTAGTGGTGGAGCTATTTGATGTGTGGGGAATTGACTTCATGTGACCATTCCCATCTTCTTTTGGATACATATACATACTAGTGGCAGTAGATTACGTATCAAAATGGGTTGAGGCAACAGCTACACGAACTAATGATCACAAAGTTGTTTTGAATTTTCTTAAAGATATGATTTTCACTAGGTTTGGAACTCCGAGAGCTATCATTAGCGATGGTGGCAGTCACTTCTGCAACAGACCTTTCGAGGCATTGATGAAGAAGTACAACATCACACATAAAGTGGCAACTCCATACCATCCTCAAACCTCTGGACAAGTGGAAATCAGCAATAGAGAAATAAAGAACATCTTGATGAAAATCGTCAGCCCTACAAGAAAGGATTGGTCACTAAGATTGAATGATGCACTTTGGGCTTATCGAACAGCGTACATATTGGGCCATAAAGGCATGTCATTTGCCAATGGAGCTCGAGCACCGTGCATATCGTGCATAGCCGGCAGCCACGCTTTTCGCCGGAAAAAGCTCTGAAACGAGCCGGTTCTGCTTCAAATTTTCGGCGTTCGCACGGCGGTTTCCGGCAAGCTTGGGCGTCGATCCTGGTATGTTTTCGAGTCCTCTCCTCACGTCCTAGCTATCTGTGGGGTTGTTTGCCTTCAATTTGTAGCCTTGAGCATCCGATCTGAAACCCAGTTTTGGCCGGAGTTTGCGTCAGAGTTTGGGCCGGTTTTCGGCCGGTTCTTCGCTGGGTGTCACCGGTTTTGGACTCCTGGGATCATTCTGAGTCTTTTGGTATAGGTGATGTGCCTCGATCTGGTGGTTTTGCGTTGGCCGGAATCGCTCAAGACAACCGCCACCCACGGTGGCGCGTGTGGCGGCGCGTGGTGGTGGTGTGGTGGCGGTTCTTGGGTCCACTGTGATCCTCGTATCGCTGCGAGCGCGTGGGAGTTGACGGATCTCAATTCGGAGATCGTTTGGCCATCGAACGAATCTCGCCTATTGCACGATTCTCGGGTTCGATAGGATTGAACGGTTGGATCGCGTCCATTTTTGGATATGTTGATCTAGATAATTCTAGGATCGTGTAGGATTTGACGGATCGTGATTCGGAGTCCCGGATACTCCGAATCAATGACTTGAAGTGTGATTTAAACCGTAATCGTCCGATCGTGCCATCGTGAGCGATCCAACCGTCCGATCGAGACCAAACTTTGAGGACAAGTTGTTTAGGTCGTGTTGAACCTATAAGAACTTTCAGATCCAAGTTTGGAGGTCATGGGACCCACGGGTCCGGTTTGACCCACTCGGGTCGGTTTGACCAGGTTTGACCGAGGCTTTCCCGAGGTCGCCTTGCAGTGTAGTTGACTTTGTTGGACTTCTAGGAATGTCCTGATCCTTTTGGGATGTCGTGGGCTCTGCGGACCCAGGTTGACCGAAAATGGGTGTTTGACCGCCGGTTGACCGTGACTCTTCCGGGGCGGTCCCACTGGTTGTAATAGGTAGTTTGACCTTAGAACCTTTCGTACGATGTACGTACACGTTAAGTGGGGTTTTGTTAGGGTTTGAGTTTAAGTTTCTCGTTCGGTTCGATTATTAATTCAATCCTCGTATCTATCGCTTTAGGTACTTTGACTCTACTACGCAGTAAGCGGGACCCCTTGAGGGTTGTGCAGCATAGGACCAACGGTTAGTGGACTTTGTTTTCAACTGAGCATGATTTGAATGAATTGCATGAACTGCATAAATGAGATTTAATAATTGTTTTAAATCTTGAATGTTAATTCTTGGTTCGACTTTGGTTTAATTATATTTAAAAGGGTTTGCATTTGGGTTTAATGCATGATTTGGGTTGCCGGGTTTTATGTGGGGCCCTGATGGCTATTTTATTATTATTTATACATTTGAGTATTGAACGGGACGTGGCGGATGCCCGGTGGTTTTCGTATTGAAAGTGGGTTATATAATTGAGCTATTTTAAGCTTGAAGTCATTATACTTTATAAAATATAGATTTAAATAAGAATTTATGGATCTTTTGGGATATTATATTTAAAAGGGTTGTTATATTATATTTTAATTATATAATTGAATATTTGGACGTTAGTGTAGTCCGTTTGATTATGTATTCGGTTTTGGCGTTTAAGCCTTATGAAGTATAATTACTTATACTTTGATTATATATATATATATGTATATATTTATACATATATATTTACTTTAAATAAATACTTTGGAATAATGGGAAATGATTATACATATATATATATATATATGTATATGGGATTGGGCTTGAGTTATTGTATTTTAAAGGATCATTATGTTGTATGTATATATATATATATACATATATACTTAGATTATACGTTTGGTTTAACGGTATGTGTTTACAAACGAGTTCTTTATACTTTAATTATATATATTTGGGTTGGAATGCCTGTGTTGGGACACGAGGTCCCTTATGTAACTTATGTAATTTTATTCACTTTTGGTTTAAGTTGGGTTTTGATTATGATTTTTAAGAAGTGTCACATTTGAATTGCGTAAGGTCTGTTATGCGGTCTTTTGACCCTTGTGATTATTTTGAATATAGAAATATATATTTTGGACAGTGATGTCCCGACCTTGAGTGACAGGACCCGACCCTAATTCCGCTTTGGAATCCGAGCCGGACCCTGCGCGCACCGACACCCGTCGGGTGCCAGGAACGCTTGACCAATTTGCCCTTTTTAAGAAAGCTCGAAAGAAAAATAAGTTTTAACATGTTTGACTTCTGCCGAAAATTCGGCAGAGTCTCCCCTGTAATTCGAATAAATCCCAAATTAATTACCTGCATAAAGTCACAATTGTAAAATCCCCAAGCTTTCAGTATGCACAATTATAGTCACAAACAAATATTCCCGACAGAGCCATTAATTCTTCATATCAAGTTAACTAATAACTTACTAGATTTCCAATTCAAGTTCAAAACTAAATTACATGATATTCTTGCTCGTGGCTGCACCCAGATTAATCTAGGCTGCCTACGTACCCTCTGTGAGGGATCAAGCCACACGTAGCTCTTCCATACTAGAATATTTTCCAGAAAACCATACCTGAAGCCTTTTCGCTTAATCCATGTATTCTGTACAGCCCCCCCTAAGGGGTATATGCGTAAACCGAAGGCAACGGGGGAGGGGGAAAATTGTCTAACCACCTGTGCAGTGAAATCGGGTAGGTGGTTAGGGATTTGGGCCAACCCCGTGCAGAAAATAGAAGCAGGGTGGCATGCTATATTCTGTAATCCGTACCCGTATATCTGTAGTGCACTGATTCCCACATCATTGTGTCTCATCCATTATCCATTTAATTATGATCCTTTCCGTCAATTCCCCTTTTCTCGCGAAACTCGGAGCCACAGAGTCAACCGAGTCGCGTCCTCGCTGAACTCGGGAACCACAAAGTTTCTACGAGCCGCGTCCTCGCTGAACTCGGGAACCACAAAGTTTCTGCGAGCCGCGTCCTCGCTGAACTCGGGAACCACAAAGTCTCTCTCGAGTCGCGTCCTCGCTCCGCACGGTTCGGGCGTCCCCGAGACTCGTGGGGCGTAAATGATCGGTGCATAATTACATATCATTTTGTACCCTTCTAACTTATGATTTGGTTATGTTTTTGAGTTAAACTTGTGCTTTTAATCTATTTTGTGTTTGTTTCAGTGTAATAAGTTTGGGACTCACGGATTGGAGATCAGTCAACTTCACGGATTGGACTCTACTTGCTCAAGAAGAACCAGATAATGAGCCATATGTCATTGGAAAGATACGGAAGTCTATTTTCTGGATCATTTTACGGTTCGTAATTCCGAGTCCTCTAGAGGAAGTTATACAAGTTTTGGCAGCTTAAGGTCAAAATCGGCAGGATCTGCGTTACTGGGCCAAAAATGACTTTTGAAGGCCTTCCCGAATTTTCCTTGAGTTGGGCTGCATATGCTTGGAAAGATAAGACAAAGAGCTTCAAGATCCATATTTTTCAGATTTGTTGGAGTGAAGGAACAAGCCCAAATCGAGCCCACAAGCTGACTGCAATGCATTGTCATGCATGAGCTAATCATTTTAGTGGTGAATTGAGTGGTGTAAGTTGGTGAAGTGAGTGTGATTAATAAATTCAATTGTATAATCAGATTTATACTTCCCCTAGGCCTATAAATAGTGAGTTCTCCAAACATGTAAACACACCCCAAGGGGGAGCTCTCAAACATCTCTCTAGAGCTCCTCTCCCTTCTCTCCCTCAAATTCTCTTAGTTTTTCTTTTTAGTTCTCAATTGTTGTAACAAAACCATTTTGCTTTTTTTAGTTGTAATTTATTTTCCATTGTAATGTAATTTATTTTCTTTAGTTTTCAAGTTTAATTAGTTTCCAAGTTTCAATTATAGTTCTTGTTCTTATTCATTATGCTTATAAGTTAATATGCTTGTTTGAATGAGTGATCACCATTAAAACTTGTATGTTAGCTATCTTGGTTTGAATTAAGAGTAGACACCATGCATTAATTCAAATTGAACTATGAATAGGAAGAGTATGTATGGACATTCGACAACATGGATTAGATACATGCTTGGTTGTTTAAAACATTCTTCTTTTCTTAATGGATTTCTAATGCTTAATTTAGGTTCGACAAGAAGGATCTAATTAGGGAATTAGGAATACAAGGTTAGGACCAAACACCATGGCTTAATCATACTTTAGCTAGAATCAATCTAAGAATATGAATTGAACTTGGTAACTAATTTGCTTGAGTTAATTTCTTATTTTCTTGTTGTATTTATTTTCTTTTCATTTCTATTTTGTGCAGGGAATCAAATTGAATCAATCTATCATCAATCCTCGTGGGATCGACCTCGTACTTACACAAGCTATACTACCCAACGCCTCGTGCACTTGCAAGTTAACAGTAAAGTCATGCGCGCAGACTTATTCCGAAGGCAACTAGGTCCGTAGATCGGGTAATCACCAATATCAATATTTATATAATCCGTAAGCAACAATTGATTCCGAAGGCAACCATTTAATCCGAGGCAAACCGTTCAAATACAATAGCTTAACATATAAATAAATCAACTTATTCATGAAGTTCAATTAAATTCAATTATGTGATTTATAAATAAACTTCAGGAAGTAACAGTTTCAGGAAAACCTTCACTAAATCATTTATTGCATAAAATTCATTTATTTCGTAATTAAGTCATAATATCATTTGCCTAATATTAACATACAAAGCATGTACAAATCATTATTTAGGAGACCACGCCCGCTAAAATAATTATCCAAGAATTACACCAAATCTAATTCTCAGCACTATTCGAAATCCCAACTAAACATCGAGCATAACTTAAGTAGCATATCCTTACCCATTTAATTCATCCTTACACTTACTCATATATCCATGTAAAATTAACATTTCACTAATTCCAACCCACTAACACAATATAATTGAATCATGAGAACAATCACCCAATAATAATTATAATAATGATTAAGACAATTAATAACGTATACTAACCATTGAATAAGTAAAGTATAACCTCAAGGTATTAATATAGCAAATAAAATCGCATAAAGACAATAATAAGAATCTCGGTAATAAAACTCAATAAACAAACATTCTCAAGTCCTTGGACCATTTTAGTACTTTCCGAAAGATTAAATGGCCTCGGAAACCTCCCGGTAAACTTAGTGGTCAAACTCTCCATTTTGGTCAACCGGGCCCGTGGGGCCCACGACCTCCAAATTCAACCTGAACTCTCCTAAAAGTCCAACGAGGTCAACTAATCACATTCCGAAGGTTTAGTCTCGATCGAGCGGTCGGATTTCTCGCGATCACACGATCGGACGGTTTTTCGTGAAACTAAACTATAAGTCATTGATCCGGAGCATCCGGGGCTCCGATCCACAATCCGTCAGCTCCTACACAGTCCTAAAAATACGGGGAACAACATGCTAAGAATTGGAACCGATCCAACGGTCCGAACACACCGAACCCGGATAACACGCAATAGGCGTAAATCCGTTCGACTGTCATACGAACTCCAAATTGAACTCCGAGCACGCCTAAGCACTCGTGATGACGTAAAGATAATAGTAGCAGAAAGTTTGACAATTAAAAGTGGGCCGGCGCATGGGAACACGCGTTGGCAGATCCAAGGGCCAAAAGCGATAATTTTCGTCGTCGGGCCAACTCCAAACCAGGAGTTGCCCTTCCACCTACCGCTAGTTCTCAACCTGCCGAACACAATTCTCAACTACGGGAAAGTCAATTTCGAACCCTAAATGGGTCAAAACCCAAGCTCAAAGTCGGCTGAAACTAACATTCGAAATTTGAATTACCTACGCTACAATTCGATCTGCACCTACCCAACCATCAGCTAGAGCACGAAAAATAGGTGGAAAAGCATACCTTACTTGTCCCGATCGGTGGCCGGAGGAGGGAGAACGAAGGGTTTGAAAATTCGAAGAGAATCCGGCCAAATCTCCGGTTTCCGGTGGCTGTGCCACGGCCGAGGTCCGGGGTTGGTTGCGGGGATGACGCCGGTCAAGTCTTGACCGGTCCGGCAGTGGGTGGCGGCTTGGGGTGGTTATGGAGGGGAGGGGCTATCGGTACAAAAACCAGGGGGAACTTGCACGGGTGGTGGGAGAGAAGAGAGGTTTTTATTTTAAAATTTTTGGCCTGCAAAATTACCGTTTTGCCCCTAACACATTTTTAATCGTATTTCCTTCGTTACAACTCCGATTCGAGCCCACAATATACCCACGAACTCGTATCGACGGGCCCGACGTAACGGTGTGGCTGACTTCCCCAAATTCTCTCCCGAATAATAAAATATTATTTTAAATTTCCAAATTCTCCTTAATTAGTTATATTAATTCAAATTATTTTATTTAATTTAGTTTTAAACCCTTCGATTTATTTTTCTTTATTTAGTGAACACAACATAATTATTTAGTTTAGTATACTTCCGAGGGTAAAAATGTATTTTACTTGAATACTTTAAGATTTGAATATTAATTTAGGACCGGGATGTTACAATCTACCCCCCTTATAAAAATTTCGTCCTCGAAATTTCAGAATTGCTTAGTACGTTCTAATTTGCACTTTGCCTCCTTAACCTCCGTAAAATCACATGACAGCACCACACTTTTAAATTTTTATGGTTGGGGGAAAATCGTACCCATCAATTTTAGATTTTTAAATAGTGGGTTGGTTGGGCCGGCTCACTTTCAACCCCCCCTAGATGCTTAACAGTACCTCCATCCAAAACTAAGTTTTGTTGTAAGTATACTTGTATAGTTTTCCTTTTTCCTTTTCTTCCCCACTTGTTATCTTAGGTTCTGACTCTAATTCGACTTTGTAATAGGTGTTTTCCCCTCACACGATCCTATTTTCGTTCCTAAGGAGATATATGGATCCCATTCGGAAGGGTTGGTTAACCTTCCTCGTGGGCTTTCACATTCTAATTTCCATTCATCACCACAAATGCCTAGTAAGGATGATGCTCGGCCTTTGAGTGGTGTACTTTTTGAGCTTTCAAGCATAAAAATCGTTTGGGTTCAATACAAGATTGTGGTGTAACATGAAAAATTGTGGAGGCACTTGAGCAAGCAGCCTTGCCTAAACAAAATCTGCTGCTCACTCCCTTCAGAATTGTATTTTGCACTGTAACACGATCCAACTTCCTAATTTAAGTATCAGTTGCTCTAGTCCAAATGTTTTTCACATTTTCATACGAAAACCTCAACAAATTTTTCAAACACTTCCATTAGCTTCCCAAATCAAACTTGAATTGCAAAACCCGAGAGTTACTACACCACTGGTGAAACGGACACGTTCTAATCAAGGAATTTCGGGAAGTTAAGGAAGAAAAGAGAATTAAATCGGAATGAAAGTGCTTAGTTCTTAGAGGAAGATTAAGCATTATAGTAGCTATCAGAAGATACTCTCAACGGGGAAAGATGACTTTTCTGTTTGCTTAGCCAGAGTTTTTGGCTTGACAGTCAACATGGTTACGACTTTTCTTAATCCCAGAGGAAATTTTCTTGATCACCATTGACCAAAGTCAACGTCCGAGGACTTAAAAGTTTACTCATTATTTTTGGCCAATTCTTGGTTACTCCACTCTGTACCCTTTCCACCGAAGCATTCATCTAGGTGTACCAGTACCTAGGGTCTAGTAACCTGTTATGGTTTGACACATTTTTTTCCCCCAACTCACTGGGGTCTCGGGCTTGAGACACCCGTAACCACGTTATCATTTATTTACAAATGCTTTTATTACCATTATGTTCGTATTTTTTATTTTTATTTATTTATTTTGTTTTAATAATATTATTTTATTTTAGTTTTACTTCTTGGAAACTACCCAAGCGTAACGTCAACAATATTAAACATACTTATCTTCTTTTCCTCCGATTCCTAATCAACAACACCCAAAACTCCGCTGAGTTGGTCAAACTCGCCTTTCATTTATGCCACCCTAACCTGGAGCTTAGCATTCACCATGTTTTCCAAGCTTACGAACTCACAAATCATACTTATCACATCTTAAAACGTCATTGATGTCAAGAGGCATCTTCCCACTCCGAAAGCACTATCTTGAACTCCACTACGGATGCACACAGGTACAGAATCCACAGGAATCTTCTTGCTCGATACCAAGTTGACAGGACCCGACCCTAATTCCGCTTTGGAATCCGAGCGGACCACTGCGCGCACCGACACCCGTCGGGTGCCGGAACGCTTGACCAATTTGCCCTTTTAAGAAAGCTCGAAAGAAAAACAAGTTTTAACATGTTTGACTTCTGCGAAAATTCGGCGTAGTCTCCCCGTAATTCGAATAAATCCCAAATTAATTACTGCATAAAGTCACAATTGTAAAATCCCCAAGCTTTCGGTATGCACAATTATAGTCACAAACAAATATTCTGATGAGCCATTAATTCTTCATATCAAGTTAACTAATAACTTACTAGATTTCCAATTCAAGTTCAAAACTAAATTACATGATATTCTTGCTCGTGGCTGCACCCAGTTAATCTAGGCTGCCTACGTGCCCTCTGTGAGGGATCAAGCCACACGTAGCTCTTCCATACTAGAATATTTTCCAGAAAACCATACCTGAAGCCTTTTCGCTAATCCATGTATTATGTACAGCCCCTAAGGGGTATATGCGTAAACCGAAGGCAACGGGGAGGGGAAAATTGTCTAACCACTGTGCGGTGAAATCGGGCAGGTGGTTAGGGATCTGAGCCAACCCCGTGCAGAAAATAGAAGCGGTGGCATGCTATATTACGTAATCCGTGCAGTATATCTGTAGTGCAATCGATTCCCACATCATTGTGTCTCATCCATTATCCATTTAATTATGATCCTTTCCGTCAATTCCCTTTTCCTCGCGAAACTCGGAGCCACAGAGTCAACCGAGTCGCGTCCTCGTGAACTCGGGAACCACAAAGTTTCTACGAGCCGCGTCCTCGCTGAACTCGGGAACCACAAAGTCTCTGCAGTCGCGTCCTCGCTCCGCACGGTTCGGGCGTCCCGAGACTCGTGGGGCGTAAAGTCATGCGCGCAGACTTATTAGAAGGCAACTAGGTCCGTAGACCGGGTAAACTTACTCGGAAACCTCCCGGTAAACTTAGTGGTCAAACTCTCCATTTTGGTCAACCGGGCTCGGGGCCCACGACCTCCAAATTCAACACTGAACTCTCCTAAAAGTCCAACGAGGTCAACTAATCACATTCCGAAGGTTTAGTCTCGATCGAGCGGTCGGATTTCTCGCGATCACACGATCGGACGGTTTTTCGTGAAACTAAACTATAAGTCATTGATCCGGAGCATCCGGGGCTCCGATCCACAATCCGTCAGCTCCTACACAGTCCTAAAAATACGGGGAACAACATGCTAAGAATTGGAACCGATCCAACGGTCCGAACACACCGAACCGGATAACACGCACAGGCGTAAATCCGTTGATCGTCATACGAACTCCAAATTGAACTCCGAGCACGCCTAAGCACTCGTGACGACGTAAAGATAATAGTAGCAGAAAGTTTGACAATTAAAAGTGGGCCGGCGCATGGGAACACGCGCTGGCAGATCCAAGGGCCAAAAGCGATAATTTTCGTCGTCGGGCCAACTCCAAACCAGGAGTTGCCCTTCCACCTACCGCTAGTTCTCGACCTCCCGAACACAATTCTCAACTACGGGAAAGTCAATTTCGAACCCTAAATGGGTCAAAACCTGTTAACTCGCAAGTGCACGAGGCGTTGGATAGTATAGCTTGTGTAAGTACGAGGTCGATCCCACGAGGATTGATGATAGATTGATTCAATTTGATTCCCTGCACAAAATAGAAATGAAAAGAAAATAAGTAAAACAAGAAAGAAAGAAAAGAAATTAACCCAAGCAAATTAGTTACCAAGTTCAATTTAGATTCACGGATTGATTCTAGCTAAAATATGATTAAGCCATGGTGTTTGGTCCTAACCTTGTATTCCTAATTCCCTAATTAGATCCTTCTTGTCGAACCTAAATTAAGCATTAGAAATCCATTAAGCATAGAAGAATGTTTTAAACAACCAAGCATGTATCTAATCCATGTTGTCGAATGTCCATACATACTCTTCCTATTCATAGTTCAATTTGAATTAATGCATGGTGTCTACTCTTAATTCAAACCAAGATAGCTAACATACAAGTTTTAATGGTAATCAATCATTCAAACAAGCATATTAACTTATAAGCATAATGAATAAGAACAAGAACTATAATTGAAACTTGGAAACTAATTAAACTTGAAAACTTAAGAAAAGAATTTACATTACAATGAAAAATAAATTACAACTAAAAAGCAAAATGGTTTTGTTACAACAATTGAGAACTAAAAAGAAAACTAAGAGAATTTGAGGGAGAGAAGGAGAGGAGCTCTAGAGAGATGTTTGAGAGCTCCCCCTTGGGGTGTGTTTACATGTTTGGAGAACTCACTATTTATAGGCCTAGGGGAAGTATAAATCTGATTATACAATTGAATTTATTAATCACACTCACTTCACCAACTTACACCACTCAATTCACCACTAAAATGATTAGCTCATGCATGACAATGCATTGCAGTCAGCTTGTGGGCTCGATTTGGGCTTGTTCCTTCACTCTAACAAATCTGCAAAAATATGGATCTTGAAGCTCTTTGTCTTATCTTTCCAAGCATATGCAGCCCAACTCAAGGAAAATTCGGGAAGGCCTTCAAAAGTCATTTTTGGCCCAGTAACGCAGATCCTGCCGATTTTGACCTTAAGCTGCCAAAACTTGTATAACTTCCTCTAGAGGACTCGGAATCATGAACCGTAAAATGATCCAGAAAATAGACTTCCGTATCTTTCCAATGACGTATGGCTCATTATCTGGTTCTTCTTGAGCAAGTAGAGTCCAATCCGTGAAGTTGACCGATCTGCAGACACCGTTTTGAGTCCCAAACTTATTATCTTTGAAACAAACACAAAATAGATTAAAAGCACAAGTTTAACTCAAAAACATAACCAAATCATAAGTTAGAAGGGTACAAAATGATATGTAATTATGCACCGATCAAATACCCCCAAACCTATATTTTGCTAGTCCTCGAGCAAAACAAAAGGAAAACAAAGATAAAAATAAATAAATAAATAAATTTATTAGACCACTTTCGCAGGTAACTCGATTGCATTGAGCATATGCAACAAGCCTTTAAACCTCTAGGCATCCCTAGTAGGAGGAGTTGTGTCTCCTGAGGGTTTAACAGATACGATACCCACAAACGTTTCTTGACTCTACAAAACAAAGTAGTTAGAATACAAAAACAAAACAAAAACAAATACAACAACAAATACAAAACAATATTTCCGAACATTTTCTGAAGAGAAATGACTCATGCACATGACTCAAAAGTTTTAACAATAAAAGCTCTTTTTTTAGACATTATTCACAATGTGGCAAATTTCAAAACATAACATGCTCAAAGTGTAGTAGTGTGATAGCCAAATGCAACAAATTCTCCAATCTTAGTTTTCACACAATTTCAAAAATCATACAAAGCACAAATTCAACTTCAAATCTCACCAAAGTTGTCCTCTCACAAATGAATCACTCGGAAGAGGGCTACAATGCATCACTCAGTTATAAACATGAGATTAGAGTTAAACCATAAGGGAATTAACTCACAATAGAAAGATGAAGAACTTGCATTATATGATCTCAAGAAGGATGCTAAACACTTAAAAGTAGGAAAATGGATGCAATTCAATCACATGACATTTAAGATCAATTTAGGTCTTTATCATAGGTTGTAATGGGGCCAAGGGTGTAAGGTGAGTGAGAAATGAAAGGTATGGATAACACAAAGTCCAAAGAACTCATAATGTAAGAGCATAAAACAATTTTTTCCAAGACTTGAATCATCACAATGAGGATTTTTTTTTTTTGAAAACTCCTTATACCTCCATTTATAAGAATTCACACTCCTTTCTTTTAATTGAACAACAACCAATTTATTTTGAGGCCAATAAAGAAACCCAAAAATGAATTTTCAATCAACCACAATCACATCATTCTCTTTTCTTCCACCAATTGGGTGAATTTTTTTTTCAATATATAATACCCCTTCCCAAACTTAGCATGAAAAACACATCACAATTAAAGCTCATGAGTTCCTTAGAAAAGGTAAATATTTGTTTTTCAGGTTAAGGCGAGGAAATATAATTGGTTAAATGAAAGAAAAGGTTTACATGTAGGCTCGAAATGGTTAACAATGGAAAAATCATGCTTAAGCATGCATAAGGTTAGCTTGAAAGGCACAAACGATCCAAAGAGGGCCTTAATATCATTTCTTAAATGTCATGTAATTAAATTGAATATGAATGAATGACTTTTAAGTGCTCAACCAATTCAATGAATAATGAGATCAAACAACAACTTAGATGACAAGAAAATAAGAGTATGTGTATAACACTCATGAAATGAAGCACAAGACTCAAAAGCTCACATTATATGGTTATACAAGTTTAATTTATGCTTGATACAATTCTTTGGATCATGCAAATCCTTTAATTGGAAAATTATGAAACAAATGGCAAGTGTAAAGAGGGTTTGAACATATCATGCTAGAACGATGCCAAAAGTTTTTTTGTTTTTGTTTTTTTTAATAGAAAGAAATCCAATTTTCATTTAAGTCATGCAAACATTTATCACAATCTCATCATACGTGTTCGGAAAGTGACTCAAAATAAAAAACAAAGCAAGACTAAAATAAAACAGAAAAACAAAAAAATTTTAAAAAAAAAAAAAAAAATTAATTTTAAGAAAAACCAAATTTACTTCATAAACTTTAATACCCCCAAACTTAGACATGAACATTGTCCTCAAAGTTTAAAAATTAGGCACAAGCAATGTCATAACAAATAAATGAAAGGTATTAAAACAAATAAATATCACACAATACAATAATTAAAATACAAAATAAAATAAAAATTGCAAAACAACCAAACGAATAAAAAATAAAATAAAATAAAATAAAAAATAAAAATAAAAACGAAACAAGAAGCCCTAAACACACAAGCTTACGCAAATTGAAACCCAAAAATTTGAAGCTCAAAGCCCACAATTTTGAAACCCAAACCATCGTTAAACCCGACCCACAATGAAATCCGAAGCCCACACATTTTATTTTTTTTTAATTTTTTAATTTTTTAATTTAAATTTTTTATTTTTACGTGGGAAGTGGATTCTGAAACGGGGGTCCATATGTCGTCTCGAGCAACGAAGCAAGAGCCACGTGTCGACACAAAGAGGCGCCGCGAGCTCAAGCGAAAATTACGGGCCATGAAAAGTCGTGACGACTTTGTTGAACGCGTTCTTTCAGAAAGGGTACGTCGCGACAAATTATTTTTGGGGACGGGGGAAAGCCAGAAGGCTGTGGAGCTCGAGTGGTGCTAGGGTTTGAAGTCTATAAAAGGAAACTAAGGGAGAAAAACAAAAATTACAGCCACACGGAAGAGAGAAAGGAAAGAAGAAGAGAGAAAAGAAAAGAAAAAAAGAAGAGAGAAGAGAGAAAAAGAAAAAGAAAGCGTAAAGAAAATGTCGTCTCCTTTCCTATTTTCGCTCGATCTTAACCTAGCTCAACCAATTCAGACGTCGAGTCAAGGAGCGACACCGGTGTGGATGCCCTATTTTGGCTCAAGACGAGGCCCGTGACAGTGAATGACACAATACTCATGGACAACGAAGTTGCCCTTGGAGTCGCAAGGAGTTTAGTGACTCCCAGAGATGCACGAGTGCTCGGCGCAAAGTGTGACAATCGAATCGTGAGTGATGCCATGGCACTGGCCGCACAAAGCACGACCACTATCGCAACTGTGGGTTATCGCCTAATTGCGAAATCCCGTGAGTTGGAGCTAGTAAAGGCTCAATTGGCGGCATCGCAGAATGTGGTTGAGGATTGTCAAGGCATTATAAGGGACTTGAAAAAGGAGAGGACAAGGATGGTGGAGTTTAATCGACGTCAGCTAGAAGGTTTGCAGGCGGAGAATAAACAGCTATCATCGATGGTAGATTTGTACGCCAAAGACATGCGCACGAAGCTGGAGTCTATTGGGCGACCGGGTAAGCGCAAGCAACCAGAGCACGAGACAAGTGGTGCTCAAGCCAAGAGTGCAGCCATAAGTGCGATCTTTGGGAGCTCAAGTGATGGGCCCCAAGAAGTCGTGCGTGAAGACCCAAAAGATGACGTCCAGAGGGCTAAACTAAAGGTTCCAATTTTGGAATGCAGGCGTGCCATGATGATGCTGATGCCGATCTTGTGAAGATGAAGAAGAAGAAGATGAAGAAGAAAAAGAAGAAGACGAAGAAGAAGAAGAAGTTTAATTTATTTGTATTTTATGCTTCTTTTTTTTTGGTTTTTTTTTGGTTTTTTGTTTTTTTGTTTTTGTTTTTGTTTTTAAGTTTTTAGTGAAGCAGCTTTATTTAGAGTAAATTTTTTTTTTAATTTTTAACACACAGAAACAAACTAACTAACCACACCACATAAAAATTAAAAAATCAAAGACTATAAAACAACTAAACAGAAAAGAAAACAAAGAAGTTCCAAATTGCAATTTTTTTTAATTTTTTTTTTGTAATTATTATTTAAGCAAGAATACAATACCCAAACTTAAATTTTTATTTAAACTAAACCATTATTGTAAAAAAAAAAAATAATTTATTTTAAGAAAACACAATTATACAAGCAATTCTAGGATGACCAGTTAAGGGCCTCGAGAAAACACGACCAGGGGTTCCGGAAGGTTGGAGGGGTCACAATGGTCCCGCTTAAAACCCAAACTTCTTAGACACCGAAGGTGTCGCCTAAAGAACTCCTAGACACTGCATTGACGGAGACGCTCACTGGAGTTACCAAGAGTCAGCTCATATGAAAAATCTTTTAAATATATTTTTTTTAATTACTATAAAAGAAACAGAAAATTAAAATTACTAAAATAATAACAATACAAGTAAAAGAGAAAGGATTGGAATACTCCCCCTTGAAGCGATTAGGTCGAGCATGGATGCATTTGGAGGTAGCTACTCCTCCCACTACTCCATACTTCCTATTCTTATGATTGAAGTTTCCTTCTCTCCCTTTTTATTGAGCTATCCTATATTGCTAAAACAAACATAGAACTTGAAATGGAATTAAAAGGATTAGGAAATAAAAACTGAAATGAAAAGGAAAAAGGAAAGTAAAACAAGTAGGGAAAGAAAATAGAACCAAACTATGCCGTCAATCCCGCAACGGCGCCAAAATTTTGTTAACTCGCAAGTGCACGAGGCGTTGGATAGTATAGCTTGTGTAAGTACGAGGTCGATCCCACGAGGATTGATGATAGATTGATTCAATTTGATTCCCTGCACAAAATAGAAATGAAAAGAAAATAAGTAAAACAAGAAAGAAAGAAAAGAAATTAACCCAAGCAAATTAGTTACCAAGTTCAATTTAGATTCACGGATTGATTCTAGCTAAAATATGATTAAGCCATGGTGTTTGGTCCTAACCTTGTATTCCTAATTCCCTAATTAGATCCTTCTTGTCGAACCTAAATTAAGCATTAGAAATCCATTAAGCATAGAAGAATGTTTTAAACAACCAAGCATGTATCTAATCCATGTTGTCGAATGTCCATACATACTCTTCCTATTCATAGTTCAATTTGAATTAATGCATGGTGTCTACTCTTAATTCAAACCAAGATAGCTAACATACAAGTTTTAATGGTAATCAATCATTCAAACAAGCATATTAACTTATAAGCATAATGAATAAGAACAAGAACTATAATTGAAACTTGGAAACTAATTAAACTTGAAAACTTAAGAAAAGAATTTACATTACAATGAAAAATAAATTACAACTAAAAAGCAAAATGGTTTTGTTACAACAATTGAGAACTAAAAGAAAACTAAGAGAATTTGAGGGAGAGAAGGGAGAGGAGCTCTAGAGAGATGTTTGAGAGCTCCCCCCCTTGGGGTGTGTTTACATGTTTGGAGAACTCACTATTTATAGGCCTAGGGGAAGTATAAATCTGATTATACAATTGAATTTATTAATCACACTCACTTCACCAACTTACACCACTCAATTCACCACTAAAATGATTAGCTCATGCATGACAATGCATTGCAGTCAGCTTGTGGGCTCGATTTGGGCTTGTTCCTTCACTCTAACAAATCTGCAAAAATATGGATCTTGAAGCTCTTTGTCTTATCTTTCCAAGCATATGCAGCCCAACTCAAGGAAAATTCGGGAAGGCCTTCAAAAGTCATTTTTGGCCCAGTAACGCAGATCCTGCCGATTTTGACCTTAAGCTGCCAAAACTTGTATAACTTCCTCTAGAGGACTCGGAATCATGAACCGTAAAATGATCCAGAAAATAGACTTCCGTATCTTTCCAATGACGTATGGCTCATTATCTGGTTCTTCTTGAGCAAGTAGAGTCCAATCCGTGAAGTTGACCGATCTGCAGACACCGTTTTGAGTCCCAAACTTATTATACTGAAACAAACACAAAATAGATTAAAAGCACAAGTTTAACTCAAAAACATAACCAAATCATAAGTTAGAAGGGTACAAAATGATATGTAATTATGCACCGATCAAAACCCAAGCTCAAAGTCGGCTGAAACTAACATTCGAAATTTGAATTACCTACGCTACAATTCGATCTGCACCTACCCAACCATCAGCTAGAGCACGAAAAATAGGTGGAAAAGCATACCTTACTTGTCCCGATCGGTGATGCGAAATATATAAGCACACAAATTAAACCCTCTTGTGACAATTGTAGTAAAGAATGTAAGTGGGGATCGTTCTAGACCGGGGATTAGGAGGGATTGCTAAACACTTGAAAACTGACTTAAAAACGTAAAAACAAAGTTTAAAACACTAAACTCTCAAAGAATGCAAAACTAAAGTTTAAAACACTAAAACAAACCAAAAACTCAAAACAGCAACCAAAAGACTCAAAACTGCCTTAAAAACACTTTCTGGGCAGTTTTGAACACCTAACACTAATTTGGACGAAATTGGGTTATAACTTGAATCAAAACACTTAAAAACACAAACTAAAACACTTTCTAACTAATATGACACTTCAAAATAAAGGGGGACTTGGTTTTGACGAATTTGAAAACAAAGAAAACAGATTGTAATTAAAACAGATTGTAAAACGAATTTGGATGAAACTATGGATGGAAGGTTAGCTAGAGGGTTCTTCTCCACACATGACATACTTGCACATAAACCAATTTTCAGTTGTCCTTTCGATAAATCATGGAACTCAACACCCCAGGTTAATTAGGTCCGCTTAAATTAACCTTCAAGTTCTCCTTAAGTTATTGAATTGGATGGGAAAGCGCATACAACAATTAAACACATTTTTCAAAAGTCCTTTACGTGAAAAGCACAATAAAGATACAATCAAAGATCATTAAGCAATATGAGAACTATAAGTATTGACGAGGCATTCGTACTATGATGAGCATGAAACTCGTGCCAAGAATTCATTTAACGCGATCGTTTATAAGCGACCTCCACTACTTGTGAATATAAGATTGTAACTATTAGGTGAAACTCCCTTATACTCTAGCATCATATTCATGCATGAAAACTAAGCGTGCACTCTTAATAAACATACACGAATAAGTTATCAATCAAGCGATTAAATGAATTGAATTCACAACTTATGAAATCACAACTAAAGGTAATCAATTCATATTGCAAGTATGTACATGGTTTGAATCACCCCTAACTAAGAGGGGTTTAGTTCCTCATACTCACAACACAGAGATTATTGAATTGAAACATTGAAAATAAAAGAAAGAAAACACCTAAACGTTCCAGCAATCCTCAATTGAATAGCAAGCACATTCAAGGCACTCCTCCTTCCTCTTTGCTGCGGCACAAGGGATGGTGGTGAATTGTGGTGGTTATGGATGATGTAGAATGGTGGAAAAGTGTCTAGGATGGGTGTATGGCATGGCTAGGAAGGTTTAGGGTCAGAAAATATGGAGATTGGTGAAGGATGGTGGCTGCAGAGAATGGGTGAAGTTTTCTGGCGTGAATGGTGAGAGAATGGTTGAGTGAGAGATTCAGAGAATGAAATCTCCAGTTTCCGGTGGTTGTGCACGACGGCTGAGGCGGCTGAGGTCCGGGGTTGGTTGCGGGGATGACGCCGGTCAAGTCTTGACCGGTCCGGCAGGCTGGGTGGCGGCCTGGGGTGGTTATGGAGGGGAGGGGCTATCGGTACAAAAACCAGGGGGGAACTTGCATGGGTGAGCTGGGAGAGAAGAGAGGTTTTTATTTTAAAATTTTTGGCCTGCAAAATTACCGTTTTGCCCCTAACACATTTTTAATCGTATTTCCTTCGTTACAACTCCGATTCGAGCCCACAATATACCCACGAACTTGTATCGACGGGCCCGACGTAACGGTGTGGCTCACTTCCCCAAATTCTCTCCCGAATAATAAAATATTATTTTAAATTTCCAAATTCTCCTTAATTAGTTATATTAATTCAAATTATTTTATTTAATTTAGTTTTAAACCCTTCGATTTATTTTTCTTTATTTAGTCAACACAACATAATTATTTAGTTTAGTATACTTCCGAGGGTAAAAATGTATTTTACTTGAATACTTTAAGATTTGAATATTAATTTAGGACCGGGATGTTACATTGAGTGTTATTACTGGGTATTTGACTGATGGACTTGTATATGTCCTGGTGTCTGTTGTTTTGGGGTTGGGTACATTGTGATTGTATATATATATACTGTTATCGCATGGCGATTGATGTGAGTGTTGTTAGCACCTTGTATTGTACCTCCCCCTGTTCTGATACTGATGATCGCATGGCGATTGATATGAAACGGTTACCTGGTTAGGTATGATTTGATCCGGTGCATACCTTAACGGGGTGTAGCTGTAGACCCTTGATTGGGTAGTCTGCGCGCGTAGGACAGATTTCGGAGTTATGGTTGGTAAGTTTTTACCATATAGTCCTGTGAGTTTAGTCCCACTTTGGACGGCTCAACCTGGGCACGGTGGCTCGATGAGACTGTACCGGTGTCCAGTCAAATGATCCCCTGTTGGATTGTTTTCCCCTGGTACTTGTGTTTGTGTTGGTTATACTATACCTATACGCATGTGTTAGTACATTCGTATTCATATTTCTTTTAGTGAGGATCGTTCCTCGCTTGTCGTGCTTGTGAGCACGTGGATGTGAGAGTGGGGAAGTTTGGGAAGCTGTTTACCTGTTTCGGTTGCAGTGCCTGATTGGATTTCAGTACTTGATAGGTTTTACTTATAGGATTGTAAATCCTGATTTTATATATTTTTATATTTATGATTTGAACTACATTTGAGTTCTGTACTGTTGTCGAGTTGGTTTTCTTGGCATGAGGGTGATCTTTGATATTTTAAAGATTGTTTTGGTTTATGGAGTTTTATGATACTTTCGTACTCACGTTTATCTATTTCTCCTAATTCGGTTTTACAAATATATGGGTTCGTGATTTGGGAGGTTATGCCTCGGGAAAGGTAAAAGGTTAGTCGTTCGAAAAAGGGGTTTTAAACTGGGTTGCTTTCGCGTACTTTGAGATAGTACGGTTTTCAAATCAATCAAGTATTTTAAAGGGTTTCGTATGCATGATTAGCATTGTTTTAAAAGGTGGGGTTAGTACTTTGTTTTAAGTATGTCAAACCTTGTTTTTGTCCACTCACACTCTTTCTGTTTTGCGCCCCCCAGACCGTAGTTGTTGCGTCGACACCGTTCCGCCGTGCGCTCCTCTTCTCGAGCTTCGTTGGAAGGGTAGGATTGTCATCCTTGAACCCTAAACTTGTATTCTGTTATTTCTTTTCCGCGGTTGAATTCTTATACTCTTAGTTTGCTCTGTATCACCTTTAGGGTTGAATTAGTTTGGCCGGAGGCCTGTTATGTATATGTTGTATGCATGCTGGCGCTTGGGTTGTTTATCTATTGCTTGTTTGACAGGTTGAAGTTTTGGGATAGTCCCTATTTTAGGGGAGACTCTGCCCGTTTTTTTTCGGCAGAAGTCTTGGCCCATTTCACTTTTGTTTCGGGAAGAGGGTAACTATTTTAGGATGTGGGCCCGACATGGGTTGATGTCGGGTCGGGTCCTGTCAAAATGACTCCTCCCACCATATTACGAAGTTGCCCATTGCTTTGGGCTCGATCCGAAATCACTTGGTCAAAGAAATTGGACACTTCAAGTTCATACGAAGTTCGTACCGTAAATGGAGTGGTTGGAGGATTTTGTAGTTTTACTGATTCGAGTTCTGTCAAAACTCACCAAATGACTCCTCCCACCATATTATGGTGTTGCATAAGTTCTGGGATCGATCTGAAATCAATTGGTCAAAGAAATTGGACAGTTCAAGTTCATACGAAATTCGTAGTGTTAATGGATGGTTGGGGGATTGCATAGTTTTACTTGTTGGATTTCACTCCAAACTCTCCAAATGACTCCTCCCACCATATTATGATGTTGCCCTAACTTTGAGCTCGATCCGAAATCAATTGGTTAAAGAAATTGGACACTTCAAGTTCATACGAAGTTCTTAGCCTTAATGGAGTGGTTGGAGGATTGCTTAGTTTTACTTGTTGGATTTCACTCAAAACTCTCCAGATGACACCTCCCACCATATTATGATGTTGCCCTAGTTTTGGGCTCGATCCGAAAGCAATGGGTCAAAGATATTGGACACTTCGAGTTCATACGAAGTTCATACCATAAATGGAGTGGTTGGAGGATTTTGTAATTTTACATTTCGATTTCAATCAAAACTCACCAAAGGAGTTGTCCCATATTATGATGTTGCCCAAGTTTAGGGATCGATCCGAAATCTATTGGTCAAAGAAATTGGAAACTTCAAGTTCAAACGAAGTTCTTATCGTAAATGGAGTGGTTGGTAAATTGCATAGTTTAAGTGGTTGGATTTCACACTTCAACAATACAAGTTCATACGAAATTCATAACATTACTCTGGTTGGAGGATTGTGTAGTTTTACTTGTTGGATTTCTCTCAAAAATCTCCAAATGACTCCTCCCACCATATTACAATGTTGCCCAAGTTTTGGCCTCGATCCGATATCAATTGGTCAAAGAAATTGGACACTTCAAGTTCTTAAGAAGTTCGTATCGTAAATGGAGTGGAGGATTGAGTAGGTTTACTTGTTGGATTTCGCTGAAAACTTTCCAAATGACTCCTCCCACCACATTATGATGCTGCCCTTGTTTTCGGCTCGATCCGAAATCAATTGTTCAAAGAATTGGACACTTCAACTTCATACTAAGTTCGTATCGTAAATGGAGGGGTTTGTGCATTGCATAGTTTTAGTGGTTGGATTTCACTCAAAACTCTCCAAATGACTCCTCCCACCCCATTATGATTTTGTCCTAGTTTTGGGCTCGATCCAAAATCAATTGGTCGAAGAAATTGGACAGTTCAAGTTCATACGAAGTTCGTACCATAAATGCAGTGGTTGTATTATTTGTAGTTTTACAGATTCGAGTTCACTCAAAACTCACCAAAGGACTCCTCCCACCATAATATGTTGTTCCCACGTTTTGGGATCGATCTGAAATCAATTGGTCACGGAAATTGGAAACTTCAAGTTCATACGAAGTTTTTATCGTAAATGGAGTGGTTGGGGAACTGCATAGTTTTAGTGGTTGGATTTCACTCAAAACTTTACAAATGAGTATGCCCACAATACTATGTTGATGCCCATGTTTAGGGCTCAATCCGATATCAGTTGGTCAAAGAAATTGGACACTTCAATTTCATACGAAGTTCGAATCGGAAATGGAGTGGTTGGTGTATTGCATAGTTTTAGTGGTTGGATTTTTCTCAAAACTATCCAAATGACTCCTCCCACCATACTATGATGATGCCCAAGTTTAGGGCTCGATCCGAAATCAGTTGGTCAAAGAAATTGGACACTTCAAGTTCATACGAAGTTCGTATCGTAAATGGAGTGGTTGGAACATTGCATAGTTTTAGTAGTTGGATTTCTCTCAAAACTCTCCAAATCACTCCTCCCACCATATTATGATTTTGCCCTAGTTTTGGCGTCGATTCGAAATCAATAAATCAAAGAAATTGGACACTTCCAGTTCATACGAAGTTTGTAGCGTTAATGGAGTGGTTGGAGGATTGCGTAGTTTTACTTGTTGGATTCCACTCAAAACTCTCCAGATGAGACATCCCACCATATTCTGATGTTGCTCTAGTTTTGGGCTCGATCCGAAATCAATTTGTCAAAGAAATTGGAAATTTCAAGTTCATACGATGTTCATACCTTAAAGTACGAACTTTATATGAACTTGAATTATCCAATTTCTTTGACGAAATGATTTTGGATCGAGCACAAAACATGAGGACATCATAATATGGTAGGAGGAGTCATTTGGTGAGTTTTGAGTGAAATCCAATCACAAGAACTACGCAATCCTACAACCACTCCATGAAAGGTACGAACTTCGTAGGAACTTGAAGTATTCAATATCTTTGCCCAATTGATTTCGGATCGTTTCCACCACTTGGGCAACATCATATTATGGTGGGAGGGGTCATTTGGTGTGTTTTGAGTGAAATCCAATCACTAGAACTATGCAATCCTACAACCACTCTATGAAAGGTATGAACTTTGTATGAACTTGAAGTATCCATTTTCTTTGACCAATTGATTTCGGATTGAGCCCAAAAGTTGGGCAACATCATAATATGGTGGGAAGAGTCATTTGGTGAGTTTCGAGTGAAATCCAATCACTAGAACTATGCAATGTACCTATCCCTCTTTTTACGGTGCGAACTTGGTACGAACTTGAAGTGTCCAATTTCTTTAACTAATTGATTTCGGATCGAGCATAAAACTTGGGCAACATCATAATATGATAGTAGGAGTCATATGGTGAGTTTTGAGGTAAATCAAAACACTAGAGCGATGCAATCCTACAACCACTCTGTGTACAGTATGAACTTTGTACGATCTTGAAGTGTCCCTTTTCTTTAACCAATTGATTTCGGATCGAGCCCAAAACTTAGGTAACATCATAATATGGCGGGAGGAGTCATTTGGTAAGTTTTGAGAGAAATCCAACCACAAGAACTATGCAATGTACCTATCCCTCTTTTTACGGTACGAACTTCGTACGAACTTGAAGTGTCCAATTTCTTTGACCAATTGATCTTGGATCTAGCCAAAATCTTGGGAAACATCATAATATGGTGAGTTTTGAGTGAACTGCAATCACTAGAACGATGCAATCCTACAACCACTCCATGTACAGTACGAACTTTGTACGATCTTGAAGTGTCCCTTTTATTTGAGCAAATGATTTCGGATCGAGTCCAAAACTTGGGCAACATCCAAATATTTTGGGAGGAGTCATTTGGTGTGTTTTGAGAGAAATCCAATCACTAGAACTATGCAATCCAACAACCACTCCATTTATGGTAAGAACTTCGTACGAACATGACCTGTCCAATTTCATTGACCAATTGATTTCGGATCGAGCCCAAAACCTGGGCAACATCATAATATGGTAGGAGGAGTCATTTGGTGAGTTTTGAGTGAAATCCAATCACCAGAACTACGCAATCCTCAAACCACTCCTTGAAAGGAACGAACTTCATACGAACTTGAAGTATCCAATTTCTTTGACCAATTGATTTCGAATGGAGCCCAAAACTTGGACAACATTACAATGTGGTGGGAGGAGTCATTTGGTGACTTTTGAGTGAAATGCATTCACTAGAAAGATGCAATGCACCTATCACTCTTTTTACGGTACGAACTTGAACTGTCCAATTTCTTTGACCAATTGATTTGGGATCGAGCCCTAAACTTGGGCAACATCAGAATATGGTGGGTGGAGTCATTTAGTGAGTTTTGAGTGAAATCCAATCACTAGAACTTTGCAATCCAACAACCACTCCATGAAAGGTACGAACTTCGTACGAACTTGAATTATGTAATTTCCTTGACCAATTGATTCCGTATCGAGCCCAAAACTTGGGCAACATCATAATATGGTGGGAGGAGTCATTTAGTGAGTTTTGAGTGAAATCCAATCGGTAGAACTACGCAATCGTACAACCACTCCTTGAATGGTTCGAACTTCGTACGAACTTGAAGTGTCCAATTTCTTTGACCAATTGAATTCGGATCGAGTCCAAAACTTGGGCAACATCATAATATGTTGGGAGGAGTCATTTTGTGTGCTTTGAGTGAAATCCTATTGCTAGAACTATGCAATCCAACAACCACTCCATTTAAGGTAAGAACTTTGTACGAACATGACGTGTCCAATTTCATTGACCCATTGATTTCAGATCGAGCCAAAAACTTGGGCAACATCGTAATATGGTGGGAGGATTCATTTGGTGAGTTTTGAGTGAAATCCAATCACTAAAACCATGCAATGAATCAACCACTCCATTTACGGTACGAACTTCTTACGAACATGAAATGTCCAAGTTCTTTGACCAATTGATTTCGGATCGAGCCCAAAACTTGGGCAACATCATAATATGGTGGGAGTAGTCAGTTAGTCTTGAGTGAAATCCAATCAATAGAACAATGCAATGTACCAACCACTCCATTTACGATACGAAATTGAAGTATCCAATTTCTTTGATCAATTGATTTCGGATCGAGATCAAAACTTGGGCAACTACACAATATGGTGGCAGGAGTCATTCAGTGAGATTTGAGTGAAATCCAATCTCTGCAACTATGCAATGCATTAACCACTCCATGCATTGTACGAACTTCGTCCGAACATGGCGTGTCCAATTTCTTTGACCAATTGATTTTAGATCGCGCCAAAAACTTTGGCAATATCATAATATGGTGCGAGAAGTCATTTGGTGAGTTTTGAGTGAAATCCAATCACTAGAACTACGCAATCCTACAACCACTCCATGATTGGTTCGAACTTTGTACGAACTTTAAGTATCCAATTTCTTTGACCAATTGATTTCAGATCGTTTCCAACACTTGGGAAACAATATAATATTGTGGGAGGAGTCATTTGGTGAGCTTTGAGTGAAATCCAATCACTAGAACTGTGCAATGCACCAACCACTGCTTGCGCGGTACGAACTTCGTATGTACTTGAAGTGTCCAATTTCTTTGACGAATTGATTTCGGATCGATCTCAAAACTTGGGCATCAGCATAATATGGTGGGAGAAGTCATTTGGAGAGTTTTGAGTGCAATCCGATCACTAGAACTATGCAATCCTACAATCACTCCAACAAAGGTACGAACTTTATACGAACTTGAAGTATCCAATTTCTTTGACGAACTGATTTTGGATCGAGCCCAAAACATGGGGAACATCATAATATGGTGAGTTTTGAGGGAAATCCAATCACTAGAACTACGCAATCCTACAACCACTCCATGAAAGGTACGAACTTCGTAGGAACTTGAAGTATTCAAAATCTTTGACCAATTGATTTCGGATCATTTCCAACACTTGGGCAACATCATATTATGGTGGGAGGGGTCATTTGGTGTGTTTTGAGTGAAATCCAATCACTAGAACTATGCAATCCTACAACCACTCTATGAAAGGTATGAACTTTGTATGGACTTGATGTATCCATTTTCTTTGACCAATTGATTTCGGATTCAGCCCAAACGTTGGGCAACATCATAATATGGTGGGAAGAGTCATTTGGTGAGTTTCAAGTGAAATCCAATCACTAGAACTATGCAATGTACCTATCCCACTTTTTATGGTGCGAACTTCGTACAAACTTGAAGTGTCCAATTTCTTTAACTAATTGATTTCGGATCGAGCATAAAACTTGGGCAACATCATAATATGGTAGTAGGAGTCATATGGTGAGTTTTGAGTGAAATCAAAACACTAGAGCGATGCAATCCTACAACCACTCCGTGTACAGTACGAACTTTGTACGATCTTGAAGTGTCCCTTGTCTTTAACCAATTGATTTCGGATCGAGCCCAAAACTTAGGTAACATCATAATATCGCGGGAGGACTCATTTGGTAAGTTTTGAGAGAAGTCCAACCACAAGAACTATGCAATGTACCTATCCCTCTTTTTACGGTACGACTTCGTACGAACTTGAAGTGTCCAATTTCTTTGACCAATTGATCTTGGATCTAGCTCAAATCTTGGGCAACATCATAATATGGTGGGAGGAGTGATTTGGTGAGTTTTGAGTGAACTCCAATCACTAGAACGATGCAATCCTACAACCACTCCATGTACAGTACGAACTTTGTACGATCTTGAAGTGTACATTTTCTTTGAGCAATTGATTTCGGATCGAGTCCAAAACTTAGGCAACATCCTAATATGTTGGGAGGAGTCATTTGGTGTGTTTTGAGTGAAATCCAATCACTAGAACTATGCAATCCAACAACCACTCCATTTAAGGAAGAACTTCGTACGAACATGATGTGTCCAATATCTTTGACCAATTGATTTCGGATCGTTTCCAACACTTGGGCAACATCATATTATGGTCGGAGGGGTCATTTGGTGTGTTTCGAGTGAAATCCAATCACCAGAACTATGCAATTCTAAAACCACTCCTTGAAAGGTACGAACTTCGTACGAACTTGAAGTATCCAATTTCTTTTACCAATTGATTTCGAATTAAGCCCAAAACTTGGGCAAAATTGCAATAAGGTGGGAGGAGTCATTTTGTGAGTTTTGAGTGAAATCCATTCACAAGAACGATGCAATGCACCTATCTCTCTTTTTACAGTACGAACTTGAAGTGTCCAATTTCTTTGACCAATTGATTTTGGATCGAGCCCAAAACTTGGGCAACATCATAATATGGTGGGAGGAGTCATTTGGTGAGTTTAGAGTGAAATCCAATCACTAGAACTATGGAATCGTACAACCACCCCTTGAATGGTACGAACTTTGTACGAATTTGAAGTATCCAATTTCTTTGACCAATTGATTTCGGATCGAGCCCAAAACTTGGACACCATCGTAATATGGTGGGAGGAGTCATTTCGTGAGTTTTGAGTGAAATCCACTCATTAGAACTATGCAATCCTACAACCCCTCCATTAAAGGTACGAACTTTGATCGGTGCATAATTACATATCATTTTGTACCCTTCTAACTTATGATTTGGTTATGTTTTTGAGTTAAACTTGTGCTTTTAATCTATTTTGTGTTTGTTTCAGTATAATAAGTTTGGGACTCATTTAATGCATTTTGGAGTCAAGTTAGCTCAAACGGTGTCTGCAGATCAGTCAACTTCACGGATTGGACTGTACTTGCTCAAGAAGAACCAGATAATGAGCCATACATCATTGGAAAGATACGGAAGTCTATTTTCTGGATCATTTTACGGTTCATGATTCCGAGTCCTCTAGAGGAAGTTATGCAAGTTTTGGCAGCTTAAGGTCAAAATCGGCAGGATCTGCGTTACTGGGCCAAAAATGACTTTTGAAGGCCTTCCCGATTTTTCCTTGAGTTGGGCTGCATATGCTTGGAAAGATAAGACAAAGAGCTTCAAAATCCATATTTTTCCACATTTGTTAGAGTGAAGGAGCAAGCCCAAATCGAGCCCACAAGCTGACTGCAATGCATTGTCATGCATGAGCTAATCATTTTAGTGGTGAATTGAGTGGTGTAAGTTGGTGAAGTGAGTGTGGTTATTAAATTCAATTGTATAATCAGATTTATACTTCCCCTAGGCCTATAAATAGTGAGTTCTCCAAGCATGTAAACACACCCCAAGGGGGGGAGCTCTCAAACATCTCTCTAGAGCTCCTCTCCCTTCTCTCCCTCAAATTCTCTTAGTTTTCCTTTTTAGTTCTCAATTGTTGTAACAAAATCCTTTTGCTAAATTTTCCTTTAAGTTTTTCTTAGTTGTAATTTATTTTTCATTGTAATGTAATTTCTTTTCTTAAGTTTTCAAGTTTAATTAGTTTTCAAGTTTCAATTATAGTTCTTGTTCTTATTCATTATGCTTATAAGTTAATATGCTTGTTTGAATGATTGATCACCATTAAAACTTGTATGTTAGCTATCTTGGTTTGAATTAAGAGTAGACACCATGCATTAATTCAAATTGAACTATGAATAGGAAGAGTATGTATGGACATTCGACAACATGGATTAGATACATGCTTGGTTGTTTAAAACATTCTTCTATGCTTAATGGATTTCTAATGCTTAATTTAGGTTCGACAAGAAGGATCTAATTAGGGAATTAGGAATACAAGGTTAGGACCAGACACCATGGCTTAATCATACTTTAGCTAGAATCAATAAAAGAATATGAATTGAACTTGGTAACTAATTTGCTTGAGTTAATTTCTTTTCTTTCTTTCTTATTTTATTTATTTTCTTTTAATTTCTGTTTTGTGCAGGGAATCAAATTGAATCAATCTATCATCAATCCTCGTGGGATCGACCTCGTACTTACACAAGCTATACTATCCAATGGCCCGTGCACTTGCGAGTTAACAAACTTCGTACGAACTTTAATTATCCAATTTATTTGACCAATTGATTACGGATCGAGCCCAAAACTTGGGTAACACCATAATATGGTGGGAGGAGTCATTTGGTGAGTTTTGAGTGCAATCCTACAACTACACAATGAAAGGTATGAACTTCGTATGAACTTGAAGTATCCAATTTCTTTGACCAATTGATTTCGGATCAAGCCCAAAACTTGGGCAACATCATAATATGGTGGGAGGAGTCACATGGTGAGTTTTGAGTGAAATCCAATCACTTGAACTACGCAATGCCCCAACCACTCCATTTACGGTACGAACTTCATTCGAACTTGAAGTGTCCAATTTCTTTGACCAATTGATTTCGGATCACACCCAAAACTCGGACAACATCATAGTATGGTGGGAGAAGTCATTTGGTGAGTTTTGACTAAAATCCAATCACTAGAACTATCCAATCCTGTAACCACTCCATGAAAGGTGCGAACTTCGTACGGAATTGAAGTATCCAATTTCTTTGATCAATTGAATTCGGATCGGGCCCTAAACTTGGGCAAAATCATAATCCGGAGGAATCATTTGGCGAGTTTTGAGTGAAATCCAATCACTAGAACTTTGAAATCCTACAACCACTCCATGAAGGGTACGAACTTCGTATGAACTTCAAGTATCCAATTTCTTTGACGAACTGATTTTGGATCGAGCCCAAATCTTGGGCAACATCATAATATTGTGGGAGGAGTCATTTTTTAAGTTTTGAGGGAAATCTAATTACTAGAACTATGCAATGCACCAACAACTCCATTTACGGTACGAACTTCATATCAACTCGAAGTGTCCCTTTTCTTTGACCAACTGATTTCGGATTGAGACCAAAACTTGGGCAACATCATAATATGGTGGGAGGAGTCATTTGGTGAGTTTTGAGTGAAATCCAATCACTAGAACTATGCAATCCAACAACCACTCCATGAAAGGTACGAACTTCGTACGAACTTGAATTATCTAATTTCTTTGACCAATTGATTCCGTATCTAGCCAAAAACTTGGGCAACATCATAATATGGTGGGAGGAGTCATTTCGTGAGTTTTGAGTGAAATCCAATCACTAGAACTATGCAATCCTACAACCACTCCATGAAAGGTACGACCTTCGTACGAACTTGAAGTTTCCAATTTCTTTGACCAATTGATTTCGGATCGAGCCCAAAACTTGGGAAAAATCATAATATGGTGGGAGAAGTCATTTGGTGAGATTGACTGAAATCCAATTACTTGAACTATGCAATCCCACAACCACTCCACGAAAGGTGCGAACTTCGTACGACATCATAATATGGTGTGAGGAGTCATTTGGTGAGTTTTGAGTGAAATCCAGTCACTAGAACTAAGCAATCCTTCAACCACTCCATGAAAGGTATGACCTTCATAATGACTTGAAGTTTCCAATTTCTTTGACAAATTGATTTCGGATCAAGCCCAAAACTTGGGCAACGTGACATGGTGGGTGGAGTCATTTGGTGAGTTTTGAGTGAAATCCAATCACTTAAACTATGCAATCCTACAACCACTCCATGAAAGGTATGAATTTCGTACGAACTTCAAGTATCCAAATTCTTTCACAAAATGATTTCGGATCGAGCCCAAAACATGGGCAACATCATAATATTGTGGCAGGAGTCATTTGGTGAGTTTTGAGTGAAATCCAATCTCTAGAATTATGCAATCCTACAACCACTCCATGAAAGGTACGAACTTCACACGAAATGGAAATATCCAATTTCTTTGACCAAATGATTTCGGATCGAGCCAAAATCTTGGTCAACATGATAATATGGTGGGAGGAGTCATTTGGTGAGGTTTGAGTGAAATCCAATCTCTAGAACTATGCAATCATACAACCACTCCATGAAATGTACAAACCTCGTACGAAATGGAAATATCCAATTTCTTTGACCAATTGATTTCGGATCGAGCCAAAATCTTGGTCAACATGATAATATGGTGGGAGGAGTCATTTGGTGAGGTTTGAGTGAAATCCAATCACTAGAACTTTGCAATGCGCCAAGCACTCCATGCATGGTACGAACTTCGTACGAACTTGAAGTGTCCAATTTCTTTGACCAATTGATTTCGGATCGAGCACAAAACTTGGGAAACCTCAAATTAAGGTGGCAGGAGTCATTTGTTGAGTTTTGAGTGAAATCCAATCACTAGAACTATGCAATCCTACAACCAGTCCGTGTCGACTACGAACTTCGTACGAACATGAAGTGTCCCTTTTCTTTGACCAATTGATTTTGGATGGAGCCCACAACATGGGCAAGATCATAATATGGTGGGAGGAGTCATTTGGTGAGTTTTGAGTGAAATCCAATCACCAGAAATATGCAATGAACAAAGCAATCCATGCACGGTACGCACTACTTACGAACTTGAAATGTCCAATTTCTTTGACCAATTGATTTCGGATCGAGTCCAAAACTTGGGCCACATCATAATATGGTGGCAGGAGTCATTTGATGAGTTTTGAGTGAAATCCAATCACCAAAACTATGCAATCCTACGACCACTCCATGGAAGGTACAAACTTCGTAGGAACTGGAAGTATCCAATTTCATTGACCAATTGATTTCGGACCGAGCCCAAAACTTAGGCAACATCATAATATGGTGGCAGCAGTCATTTGTTGAGTTTTGAGTGAAATCCAATCACTAGAACTATGCAATCCTACAACCAGTCCGTGTCGAGTACGAACTTCGTACGAACATGGAGCGTCCCTTTTCTTTGACCAATTGATTTCGGATGGAGCCAACAACATGGGCAAGATCATAATATGGTGGGAGGAGTCATTTGGTGAGTTTTGAGTGAAATCCAATCACTAGAAATATGCAATGCACAAAGCACTCCATGCACGGTACGCACTACTTACGAACTTGAAATGTCCAATTTCATTGACAAATTGATTTCAGACGAAGCCCAAAACTTGGGAAACATCATAATATGGCGGCAGGAGTCATTTGTTGAGTTTTGAGAGAAATCCAAGTTCTAGAATTATACAATGCACCTATTACCCTTCTTATGGTACGAACTACGTACGAACTTGAAGTGTCCAGTTTCTTTAACCAATTGATTTCGGATCGAGCAGAAGACTTGGCAACATCATAATATGGTTGTAGGAGTAATTTGATTACTTTTGAGTGAAATCCAATTACTCGAACTACGCAATGCACCAACCACTACATGCACGGTACGAACATCGTATGAACTTGAAATGTCCAATTACTTTGACCAATTTATTTCGGATCGAGCCCAAATCTTGGGAAACAACATAATATGGTGGGAGGAGTCATTTGGTTTGTTTTGAGTGAAATCCAATCATTAGAACGATGCAATCCTACAATCACTCCACGAAAAGTACAAACTTCGTCCGAACTTGAAGTATCCAATATCTTTGACCGATTGATTTAGGATCGCACCCAAAACTTGGGCAACATCATAATATGGTGGTGTGAGTCATTTGCTGAGTTTTGAGTGATACACAATCAATAGAACTTTGCAATCCTACAACCACTCCATAAAAGGTACGAACTGGAAGTATCCAATTTCTTTGACCAATTGATTTCGGATCGAGCCCACATCTTGGGCAAAGTCATAATATGGTGGGAGGAGTCATTTGGTGAGTTTTTAGTGAAATCCAATCACTAGAACTTCGTAATCCTACAACCAATCCATGAAATGTACGAACTTCGTACGAACTGGAAGTATCCAATTTCTTTGACCGATTGATTTCGGATCAAGCCCAAGACTTGGGCAGCATCATAATATAGTGGGAGGAGTCATTTCGGATCGAGTCCAAAACTGGGGCAACGTCATACTATGGTGGGAGGAGTCATTTGGTGAGTTTGACTGAAATCCAATCACTAGAACGTTGCAATCCTACAACCACTTCGTGTACGGTACGAACTTCGTATGAACTTGAAGTGTCCAATTTCTTTGACCATTGATTTCGGATCGAGCCCAAAACCTGGGTGACATCATAATATGTTGGGAGGCGTCATTTGGTGGGTTTTGAGTGAAATCTAGTTACTAGAACTCTGCAATCCTACAACCACTCCATGTAGAGTACGAACTTCGTTCGAACATGCAGTGTCCCTTTTCTTTCAACCATTGATTTCGGATGGAGCCCACAACATGGGCAAGATCATAATATGGTGCGAGGAGTCAATTGGAGAGTGTTGAGTGAAATCTAATCACTTGAACTATGCAATGCACCAACCACTCATTTATGGTATGAACATCGTACGAACATGAAGTGTTGAATTTCTTTGAGCAATTGATTTCGGATTGAGCCCAAAACTTTGGTAACATCGTAATTTGTTAGGAGGAGTCATTTGGTGAGTTTTTAGTGAAAACCAATCATTAGAACTTTGCAATCCTACAATCACTTCATTAAAGGCACGAACTTCGTACGAACTTAAAATGCCCAATTTCTTTGACCAAAAGTTGGGCAACATCATAATATAGTGGCAGGAGTCATTTCGTGAGCTTTGAGTCAAATCCAAGCTCTAGAACTATGCAATGCACCTATCACTCTTTTTACGGTACGAACTTCGAACGAACTTGAAGTGTCCAATTTCTTTGACCAATTGATTTCGGATCGAGCAAAAGACTTGGGCAAAATCATAATATGGTAGGAGGAGTCATTTGGTGAGTTTTGAGTGAAATCCAATCACTAAAACTATGTAATCGTACAACTACTCCTTGAAAGGTACGAAATTTGTACGAATTTGAATTATCCAATTTCTTTGAGCAATTGATTTCGGATAGAGCCCAAAACTTGGGCAGCATCATAATATGGTGGCAGGAGTCATTTGGTGAGTTTTGTGTGAAATCCAATCAACAGAAATATGCAAGGCACCAACCACTCCATGCACGGTACGAACTTGAAGTGTCCAATTTCTTTGACCAATTGATTTCGGATCGAGCCCAAAACTTGGGCAACGTCATAATATGGTGGCAGGAGTCATTTGTTGAGGTTTGAGGAAATCCAATCACCAGAACTACGTAATGCACAAACCACTCCATTTACGGTACGAACCTCGTAGGAACTTGAAGTGTCCAATTTCTTTGACCAATTGATTCTGGATTGAGCAAAATACTTGGGCAACATCATAATATAGTGGGAGGAGTCATTTGGTGAGTTTTGAGTGAAATCCAATCACTACAACTATGCAATGCACCAACCACTCCATTAACTGTACGAAGTTCATACGAACTTAAAGTGTACAATTTCTTTCACCAATTGATTTCGGATAGAGTCCAAAACTTGCGCAACATTGTAATATGGTGGGAGGATTCATTTGGTGAGTTTTGAGTGAAATCCGATCTCCATCACGATGCAATCCTACAACCACTCCGTGTACATTATTAATTTCGTACGATCTTGAAGTGTCCCCTTTCTTTGACCAATTGAATTCGGATCGAGCGCAAAAGTTGTTCAACATCATAAGATGGCGGGAGGAGTCATTTTGTGAGTTTTGAGGGAAATCCAATCACAAGAACGATTCAATCCAACAACCACTCCATGTGCCGTACCAACTTTGAACAAAGATGAAGTGTCCAATTTCTTTGACCAATTGATTTCGGATCGAGCCCAAAACTTAGACCGCATCATAATATGGTGGGAGGAGTCATTTGGTGAGTTTTTTTGGTGAAATCCAATCTCTTGAACAATGCAATCCTCCAACCACTCCACATACTGTACGAACTTTGAACGAACATGAAATGTTCAATTTCTTTGACCAATTGATTTCGGATGGAGTCCTAAACTTGGGCAACATCAAAATCTGGTGGGAGTAATCATTTGGTGAGTTATGAGTGAAATCCAATCAGTAAAACTATGCAGTCCAACAACCACTCCATGAAGGGTAAGAACTTCGTTCGAACATTAAGTGGCCAATTTCTTTGACCAATTGATTTTAGATCGAGCCCAAAACTTGGGCAACATCATAATATGGTGGGAGGAGTTATTTGGTGAGTTTTGAGTGAAATTCAATCACTAGAACAATGCAATCCTTCAACCACTCCATATACAGTACGAACTTCGTGAGAACTTGAAGTGTTCAATTTTTTTGACCAATTGATTTCGGAACGAGCCCAACACTTGGGAAACATCATAATATGGTTGGAGGAGTCATTTGGTGAGTTTTGAGTGAAATCCAATCACCTTAACTATGCAATCCAACAACCACTCCGTGTACAGTTTGAACTTCGTACGTACTTGAAGTGTCCAATTTCTTTGGCCAATTGATTTAGGATCGAGCCCAAAACTTGGACCGCATCATAATATGGTGGGAGGAGTCATTTGGTTTGTTTTTTCGTGAAATCCAATCTCTTGAACGATGCAATCCTCCAACCACTCCACATACGGTACACACTTTGAACGAACGTGAAATGTTCAATTTCTATGACCAATTGATTTCGGATGGAGTCCTAAACTTGGGCAACATCAAAATCTGGTGGGAGGAATCATTTGGTGAGTTATGGGTGAAATCCAATCAGTAGAACTATGCAGTCCAACAACCACTCCCTGAAAGGTAAGAACTTCATTCGAACATTAAGTGGCCAATTTCTTTGGCCAATTGATTTTGGATCAAGCCCAAAATTTGGCAACAAAATAATATGGTGGGAGGAGACATTTGGTGAGTTTTGAGTGTAATCCAATAACTAGAACAATGCAATCCTTCAACCACTCCGTGTACAGAACGAACTTCGTGAGAACTTGAAGTGTCCAATTTTTTTGACCAATTGATTTCGGAACAAGCCCAACACTTGGGAAACATCATAATATGGTGGGAGGAGTCATTTGGTGAGTTTTGAGTGAAATCCAAGCACTTTAACTATGCAATCCAACAACCACTCCGTGTACAGTATGAACTTCAGACGTACTTGAAGTGTCCCTTTTCTTTGACCAATCGATTTCCGATCAAACCCAAAACTTTGGCAACAACATAATATGGTGGGAGGAGTCATTTGGTGAGCTTTGAGTGAAATCCAATCACTACAACGATGCAATCCAACAAGCACTCCATGTGCGTTATGAACATAATACGAACTTGAAGTGTCCAATTATTTTGACCAATTGATTTCAGATCGACCCTAAAACTTGGGCAACATCATAATATGGTGGGAGGAGTCTTTTGGTGAGTTTTGAGTGAAATCCAATCACTAGAACGATGCAATCCTACAACCACTCCGTGTACAGTACGAACTTCATGCGAACTTGAAATGTCCAATTTATTTGACCAATTGAATTTTGATCGAGCCCAAAACTTGGGCAACATCATAATATGGTGGGAGTAACCATTTGTTGAGTTTTGAGTGAAGTCCAATCACTTTAAATATGCAATCCAACAACCACTCCATGCGAACTTGAAGTGTCCATTTTATTTGACCAATTGATTTCGGATCGAGCCTAAAACTTGAGCAACATCATAATATGGTGGGAGGAGTCTTTTGGTCAGTTATAAGTGAATCCAATTACTAGAACTATGCAATCCTACAACCACTCCGTGTACAGTACAAACTTCGTGCGAACTTGAAGTGTCCAATTTATTTGACCAATTGATTTCGGAACAAGCCCAACACTTGGGAAACATCATAATGTGGTGGGAGGAGTCATTTGGTGAGTTTTGAGTGAAATCCAAGCACTTTAACTATGCAATCCAACAACCACTCCGTGTACAGTATGAACTTCGTACGTACTTGAAGTGTCCCTTTTCTTTGACCAATCGATTTCCGATCAAACCCAAAACTTTGGCAACAACATAATATGGTGGGAGGAGTCATTTGGTGAGCTTTGAGTGAAATCCAATCACTACAACGATGCAATCCAACAAGCACTCCATGTGCAATTCGAACTTCGTATGAACTTGAATTGTCCAATTTATTTGACCAATTGATTTCGGATTGGGCAACATCATAATAAGGTGCGAACTTCGTACGACATTATAATATGGTGCGAGGAGTCATTTCGTGAGTTTTGAGTGAAATCCAATCACTAGAACGAAGCAAACCTCCAACCACACCTTGTACGGTTCGAACTTGAACGATCTTGAAGTGTCCAATTTCTTTGACCAATTGATTTCGAATCTAGTCCAAAACTTGGGCAACATCATATTATGGTGGGAGGAGTCATTTGGAGAGTTTTGAGTGAAATCCAGTCACTTTCGTACGAACATGAAGTGTCCAAATTCTTTAACCAATTGATTTCGGATCGAGCCCAAAACTGGGGCGACATCATAATATTATGGTGAACTCCAATCACTAGAACTATGCAATGCACCAATCACTCCATTTACTGTACGAAGTTCGTATGAACTTGAAGTGTCCAAGTTCTTTGACAAATTAATTACGGATAGAGTCTAAAACTTGGGAAACATAATAATATGGTGGGAGGAGTCATTTGGTGAGTTTTGAGTGAAATCCAATCACTAGAACTATGCAATCCGACAACCACGTCGTGTACAGTACGAACTTCATACGAACTTGAAGTGTCCCTTTTCTTTCACCAATTTGTTTCGGATCAAGCCCAAAACTTGGTTAACAGCATAATATGGTAGGAGGAGTCATTTGGTGTCTTTTGAGAGAAATGCAATCACTAGAACTATGCAATCCTACAACCACTCCGTGTACAGTACAAACTTGAATGTCCCTTTTCTTTGACCAATTGATTTCGGATCGAGACCAAAACTTGGGCAACATCACAGTATAGTGGGAGGACATTTGGTGAGTTTTGAGTGAAATCCAATCACTAGAAGCATGCAATCCCACAACCACTCCATGAAAGGAAACAATTTCGTACGAACATGAAGTGTCGAATTTCTTTGACCAATTGATTTTGGAGCGGGACCAAAACTTGGGCAACATCATAATATGGTGGGAGGAGTCATTTGGTGAATTTGAGTGAAATCCAATAACAAGAACGATGCAATCAAACAACCACTCCATATGCAGTACGAACTTCGTACGAACTTGAATTGTCCAATTTATTTGACCAATTGAATTCGTATCGAGCCCAAAACTTGGGCAACATCATAATATGGTGGGAGGGGTCAGTTGGTGAGTTTTGAATTATTTCCAATCACTAGTACTATGCAATGCACCAACCACTGCCTTTACTTTACGAAGTTCGTACGAACTTGAAGTGTCCAATTTCTTTGACCAATTGATTTCGGATCGAGTCCAAAACTTGGGCAACATCATAATATATTTGGAGGAGTCATTTGGTGGGTTTCTTGTGAAATCCAATCAGTAGAACTATGCAATCTTACAACTGCTCCGTGTACAGTACGAACTTCGAACGAACTTGAAGTGTTCCTTTTCTTTGAACAATTGGTTTTGGATCGAGCCCAAAACTTGGGCAACAGCATAATATTGTGGGAGGAGTCATTTGGTGAGTTTTGAGTGAAATCCAATCACAAGAATGATGCAATCCAACAATCACTCCATGTGCAGTACGAAGTTCTTACGAAGTTGAAGGGTCCAATTTATTTGACCAATTGATTTCGGATCGAGCCCAAAACTTAGGGAACATCATAATATGGTATGAGGAGTCGTTTGGTGAGTTTTGAGTGAAATCCAATCAATAGAACGATGCAATCCAACAACCACTCCGTGTACATTATAAATTTAAATACGATCTTAAAGTGTCCCTTTTCTTTGACCAATTGATTTCGGATCGAGCCCAAAACTTGGGCAGCCTCATAATGTGGTGGGAGGAGTCTTTTGGTGAGTTTTGAGTGAAATCCAGTCACTAGAACGATGCAATCCAACAACCACTCCGTGTACATTATAAATTTCGTACGATCTTAAAGTGTCCCTTTTCTTTGACCAATTGATTTTGGACCGAGCCCAAAACTTGGGCAGCCTCATAATGTGGCGGGAGGAGTCTTTTGGTGAGTTTTGAGTGAAATCCAATCACTAGAACGATGCAATCCAACGATAACTCCATGTGAGGTAAGAACTTTGTACGAACTTGAAGTGTCCAATTTCTTTGACCAATTGATTTCGGATCGAGTCCAAAACTTGGGCAGCGTCATAATGTGGTGGGAGGAGTCTTTTGGTGAGTTTTGAGTGAAATCCAATCACTAGAACGATGCAATCCAACAACCACTCCGTGTACATTATAAATTTCGTACGATCTTAAAGTGTCCCTTTTCTTTGACCAATTGATTTCGGACCGAGCCCAAAACTTGGGCAGCCTCATAATGTGGTGGGAGGAGTCTTTTGGTGAGTTTTGAGTGAAATCCAATCACTAGAACGATGCAATCCAACAACCACTCCGTGTACATTATAAATTTCGACGATCTTAAAGTGTCCCTTTTTTTGACCAATTGATTTCGGACCGAGCCCAAAACTTGGGCAGCCTCATAATGTGGTGGGAGGAGTCTTTTGGTGAGTTTTGAGTGAAATCCAATCACTAGAACGATGCAATCCAACGACAACTCCATATGAGGTAAGAACTTTGTACGAACTTGAAGTGTCCAATTTCTTTGACCAATTGATTTCGGATCGAGTACAAAACTTGGGCAACATCATAATATAGTGGGAGGAGTCATTTGGTGAGTTTTTAGTGAAATCCAATCAGTAGAACTATTCAATCTTACAACTGCTCCGTGTACAGTACTAACTTCGTACGAACTTGATGTGTCCCTTTTCTTTGACCAATTGATTTCCGATTAAGCACAAAACTTAGGCAACATCATAAAATGGTGGGAGCGGTCATTTGGTAAGTTTTGAGTGAAATCCTATCACTAGAACGATGGAATCCAACAACCACTCCATGTGCGGTACGAACTTCGTACGAACTTTAAATGTCCAATTTCTTGGACCAATTGATTTCGGATTGAGTCTAAAACATGGGCAACATTATAATGTGGTGGGAGGTGTCATTTGGTGAGTTTTGAGTGAAATCCAATCACTAGAACTATGCAATCCTACAACCACTCCGTGTACAATACAAACTTTGTACGAACTTGAAGTGTTCCTTTTCATTGACCAATTGATTTCGGATCGACCCCAAAACTTGGGCAACAGCATAATATGGTGGGAGGAGTCGTTTGGTGAGTTTTGATTGAAATCCAATCATAAGAACGATGGAATCCAACAACCACTCCATGTGCGGTACGAACTTCGTACGAAGTTGAAGTGTGTAATTTATTTGACCAATTGAATTCGGATCGAGCCCAAAACTTTGGCAACATCATAATATGGTGGGAGGGGTCAGTTGGTGAGTTTTGAATTATTTCCAATCACTAGAACTATGCAATGCACCAACTACTGCCTTTACTTTACGAAGTTCGTACGAACTTGAAGTGTCCAATTTCTTTGACCAATTGATTTCGGATCGGGTCCAAAACTTGGGCAACATCATAATATGGTGGGAGGAGTCATTTGGTGAGTTTTGAGTGAAATCCTACAACCACTCCGTGTACATTATGAATTTGGTACGATCTTGAAGTGTCCCTTTTCTTTGACCAATTCATTTCGGAAGTAGCCCAAAACTTGGGCAACATCATAATATGGAGGGAGTAGTCATTTGGTGAGTTTTGAGTGAACTTGAAGTGTACAATTTATTTGACCAATTGATTTCGGATTGAGCCCAAAACTTGGGCAACATCATAATACGGTGGGAGGAGTCATTTGGTGAGTTTAGAGTGAAATCCAATCACTAGAACTATACAGTCCTACCACCACTACCACCACTACGTATACAGCACGAACTTGAAGTATCCCTTTTCTTTAACCAATTGATTTCGGATCGAGTCCAAAACATGGGCAACATCAAAATATGGTGGGAGGAGTCATTTGGTGAGTTTAGAGTGAAATCCAATGACTAGAACTATGTAATCCAACAGCCACTCCGTGTACAGTACGAACTTCGTACGAACTTGAAGTGTCCCTTTTCTTTGACCAATTGATTTCGGATCGAGCCCAAAACTTGGATAACACCGTAATGTGGAGAGATGTGTCATTTGGAAAGTTTTGAGTGAAATTCAATCAATTGAACGATGCAATCCAACAACCACTCCATGTGCGGTACGAAATTCGTACGAACTTGAAGTGTCCAATTTATTTGACCAATTGATTTCGGATTGAGCACAAAACTTGGGCAACATCATAATATGGTGGAAGGAGTCATTTGGTGAGTTTTGAGTGAAATCCAATCACTAGAACGTTGCAATCCTACAACCACTCCGTGTACAGTACAAAATTCGAATGATCTTAAAGTGTCCCTTTTCTTTAACCAATTGATTTCGGATTGAGCCCAAAGCTTGGGGAACATCTTAATATGGTGCGAGGAGTCATTTGGTGTGTTTTGAGTGAAATCCAATCACTAGAACTATGTAATCCTAGAACCACTCCATGAAAGGTACTAACTTCGGACAAACTTGAAGTATCCAATTTATTTGACCAATTGAATTCGGATCGAGCAAAAAAGTTGGGCAACATCATAATACGGTAGGAGGAGTGATTTGGTGAGTTTTGGCGGAAATCCAACCACATGAACTTTGCAATGCACCAAACATTCCATTTACGGTACGAACTTCGAACGAACCTGAAGTGTCCAATCTTTATAACCAATTGATTTCGGATATAGCCCAAAACTTGGGCAACATCATATTATGGTGGGAGGAGTCATTTTGTCTGTTTTGAGTGAAATCCAATCACTAGAACGATGCAATCCTACAACCACTCCGTTTATTGTATGAACTTCGTACGAACTTGAAGTGTCCAATTTCTTTGACGAATTGATTACAGATTGAGCCCAAAACTTGGGCAACATCATAATATGGTGGCAGTAGTCATTTGGTGAGTTTTGAGTGAAATCCAATCACTAGAACTATACAGTCCTACAACTACTCCATGAAATGTAGGAACTTGAAGTATCCAATTTATTTGACCAATTGATTTCGGATCAAGCCCAAAACTTGGGCAACATCATAATTTGGTGGGAGTTGTCATTTGGTGAGTTTTGAGAGAAATCCAATCAATAGAACTATGCAATGCACCAACCACACTCCATTTACGGTACGAACTTCGTACGAACTTGAAGTGTTTTTAACAAATTGATTTCAAATCGAGCAAAAAACTTGGGCAATAACATAATATGGTGCGAGCAGTCATTTGGTGAGTTTTGAGAGAAATCCAATCACTAGAACTATGCAATGCACCAAGCACTCCATTTACGTTACGAACTTCGTACGAACATGAACTATGCAATTTCTTTGCCCAATCGATTTTGGATCGTGCCCAAAACTTGGGCAACATCGTAATATGGTGGGAGTAGTAATTTGGTGAGTTTTGAGCTAAATCCAATTACTAGAACTATGCAATCCTACAACCACTCCATGAAAGGTTTGTACTTGAAGCATCCAATTTCTTTGACCAATTGATTTCGGATCAAGCCCAAAACTTGGGCAACATCATAATATGGTGGGAGGAGTCATTTGGTTTGTTTTGAGAGAACCACTCCATGTACGGTTCGAACTTCGAACGAACATGATGTGTCCAATTTCTTTGACCAATTGATTTCGGAGCGAGCCCAAAACTAGGGCAGCCTCGTAATATGGTCGGAGGAGTCGTTTTGTTAGTTTTGACTGAAATCCAATCTCAAGCCACCATTTTGAGTGAAGTCCAATTTCTTTGACCAATTGATTTCGGATCAAGCCCAAAACTTGGGCAACATCATAATATGGTAGGAGGAGTCATTTGGAGAGTTTTGAGTGAAATCCAATCACTAGAACTATGCAATCCTACAACCACTCCGTGTACAGTACAAACTTCATACGATCTTGAAGTGTGCGTTTTCTTTGACCAATTGATTTCGGATCGAACCAAAAACTTGGGAAACAACATAATATGGTGGGTGGATTCATTTGGGGAGTTTTCAGTGAAGTCCAATCACTAGAGCGATGCAATTCTACAACCAATCCGTGTACAGTACGAACTTCGTACGATCTTGTAGTGTCCCTTTTCTTTGACCAATTGATTTCGGATCGAGCCCAAAACTTGGGCAACATCATAATATGGTGGGAGGAGTTATTTGGTGGTTTTTGAGTGAAATCCAGTCATTAGATCTATGCAATGCACCAACCACTCCATTTCTTGTACGAATTTCGTACGAACTTGAAATGTTCAATTTCTTTGACTAATTGATTTCGAATTGGGCCCAAAAATTGGGCAACATCATAACAGGGTGGGAGGATGTATTTGGTCAGTTTTGAGTGAAATCCATTCACTAGAACGATGCAATCCTACAACCACTATATGTAAAGTATGAACTTCGTACGAACATGAACTGTCACTTTTCGTTAACCAATTGATTTCGGATCGAGCAAAAAACTTGGGCAACATCATAATATGGTGGGAGGAGTCATTTGGTATGTTTTGAGTGAAATCCAATCTCAAGAACTATGCAATGCACCAACCACTCCATTAAGCCATGGTGTTTGATCATAACCTTGTATTTCCAATTCCTCAATTAAGTCCTTTTTGTCGAACTTAAATCAAGGATAGAATAATGTTTTAAACAACCAAGCATGCATCTAATCCCTATTGGCGAATGTCCATACATACTCATCTTATTCATAGTTCAATTGAAACAAAAGCATAAGGTGTCTACTTCATTTTCAACCAAAACACACAAATCTCAATGATAGCTAGGCATTCAAATTAGCATATAAGTAGGTAGGCGTAATGAATAAGGGCATGAATCTTGAATCAAACTTGAAACTTGAAATTTATAAACCCAGAATATTCATGTTAGGTTACATCAAAGCCCTAGTTATGGATTTAGCTACTCATAATGGGAAAGAAACTTAAACAGCAATGAGGAAACATAATGAATGCAACAAGAGTAGAAAAACCCTTTTCTGAAGTTCTTGTGGTGTCCAATGCTTCTCCAAGTGCTTCCCCACGTCTAGAAGGATGTATGAAGAGGGTAGGATTTGGGATGAGTTTGGGTGAGTGGTGATGGATGAGAAAGAGGAAATTCGTAGGAAAATGTAAGGAAGGCTTGCAGGGACTATTTTGGTGATTTGGGGCTGTTTAGAGTGTTGGGTTGATTTGTGGAGTGTTTGGGGTTGTGGGAGTGTTTGAGAGTGATTTCTGAATATGTTTGGGGAATGATGGGAGTGTGGAGCATGGAATGAAGGGTGGATCAGTTGTGGGAGTGTGACTCGCAGGATGTATGTTATGGAATGAATGATAAAATGAAAGTGTTCTCTTCTCTTCAGCTGATGCCCTATTTTATAGAGTGTTTAAGTCTTCAATTCGTTCTCCCCTTTGGCTTCTGAAGCACATCCCTTTCAGCTACCTCATTAAATGCTATGTAACTGCTATGTAAATGCTACGTAACTGCTCCAGCTACCCAATACATGCATTTGGTGGAATTTTGTTAGGTGCAGAACAACCCTTAAAATGCAGGGATTGCATTGAATGTCTCTTGTTGTCCTCCTCATTATGTCTGCCCATTAATACTCCACTTGAGTTGTAAACAACAATTTAGCTGACCTAACTTTGTCACCAGCAACAAGCAACTTCATTGGATCACGAATTGGGGTTCCATTCCTTATATAACGACTTTAAGCCCTTCATCTTGCAGTTCAGAATGTCATATTTCCAACCACATATTATTTGGCCCAATCCAACTTCGAATAAAGATGTTAAGGATGAAACGAATTGCTAACTCAGTCTGCACATTTTTGCACCATTTTGCTCATTTTCCTATCCAAAGCCACCATTGCTACCCAAAGCTCAATTAACTGATTGACAAACACAATAGAGATTAAAAGCATAAGTTTAACTCAAAAACATAACTAAATCATATGCTAGAAGGGTACAAAATGATATACAATTATGCACTGATCAAATACCCCAAGACCTAGATTTTGCTAGTCCTCAAGCAAAACAAAACAAAACAAAACAAAGATTAAAACAAAACAAGAAGTTAACTAGACCACTTTCGCAGGTAACTCGATTGCATTGACCATATGCAATAAGCCTTTAAACCTATAGGCATCCCCAGTAGGAGGAGTTTTGTCTCCTAAGGTTTTAACAGATACGATACCCACAAACGCTTTACCGACTCTACAAAACAAAGTGGTTAGAAAATAAAAACTTTTGAAATCAACTAATGAAATGAATGAAACCTTAAGTCATACCTCCAACACCATAGAGTTGCCAAGAGAGATGACCAATCAGTGTGTAAAGTGGAAGCTATAGCTCAAAGGCACACGGCTACAAAGCAAGCACACTCAAACCTTGAAGAATGAACATGCTTTGACTCTAATTCTCGCAGATAGTACTCAATCACTCAGAACCTATGGTTTTATTCCCTCAAGCAAGCATAAGTGAGTTTATGACAGAGAAGCACAATTTTTGGTTAGATCTCGTGAAGGGATTCAAATACTAAGAATAAGGAGACATACATACGTACCAGCACCTATGAATACATCCTCAAAGAATTTTAGCACAACCTTGTGATCGTTGGTTTTGGTTGGTATGGCTTCTACCCATTTAGACACATAATCAACAGCAACAAGTATGTAGGTGTAACCAAAGGACTTGAAGAAAGCAGTAGGGATGAGAAATAGAGACACTTTAATCCCTCTCAAGAAAGCAATTAGGCTGGACATAGCTCACTAGAGAAGTCTCCACTATTCTCCTTCAAGTTCATACGAAGTTCGTATCGTAAATGGAGTCGTTGGTGCATTGGATAGTTTTAGTCGTTGGATTTCACACAAAACTCTCCAAATGACTTCTCCAACCATATTAGGATGTTACCCAAGTTTTGGGATCAATCCGAAATCAATTGGTCAAAGAAATTGGACACTTCAAGTTCATACGAAGTTCATATCGTAAATGGGATTGTTGGTGCATTCCATAGTTTTTCTGGTTGGATGTCACGCAAAACTCTCCAAAGGACTCCTCCCACTATATTATGACCTTGCACTAGTCTTGGGGTCTATCCGAAATCAATTGGTCAAAGAAATTGAACAATTCAAGGTCATACGAAGTTCGTATCGTAAATGGAGGGTTGGTGCATTTGATAGGAGCATAATTATGCGACTTAGATGGCTTGTTCTTGTGCGTTTACATTGTGTTTTCTTAGTTAAAGTAGTCATTTAAGTTAGTTTTATGTGTTTTCAGGTTTTAAGGGCAAAGTATGCAAAGTAATGCATTTTGGAGCCTTTTGGAGCACAATTGAGCTTGGAATGGATATCATATGCTTGGAGCCAAAGGAATGGATGATCGGTTCATAATTGTAGCAATGGGGGCCCAAATATGCAAAATGGTCCAAAAACGTGCAGACTGAGTTAGAAATTTGTTTCAGCCTTAACTCCTTCCTCCGAACTTGGATTGGCCCAAATGATATGTGGTTGGAAAGATGACATTCTAAACTTGAAGATGGACGGCTCAATGTCATCAGTTGATTAAGGGAAGCCCAATTCGTGAGCCCATGAAGTTTCTTGGTCATGATGAGCTATGCATGAGATGTGATTTCTGGTGGGGTTCTCCATTAGCTGCATGTGGGAGCTGCACTAGCCAGAAAAGAAGGGAAATTGATTTTCTAATGCATTAGTGTGGTTAGTGGAGGCATTAATCAATTCAGAATTCTCCTTTCATTCTCCTTATAAATACCACTCTCATTCATTCCATAAGACAACATCTTTCACATCCTTCAGATCCTTCACACATCCTTCAGACATCCTTCACACCATCCTCCATACTCCCATAATTCCCCAAACACTCCAGACACCATCCCAACACTCTAAACAGCCTCAAATCACCAAAATTGTCCCTGCAAGCCTGCCTTCCACTTACCTACGAATTTCCTCTTTCTCAACCATCACTACTCACACACCCATCCACATTCCACAAAGAGAGAAGAGAGCTAGTTGCAAAGGAGAGAGGAGCTTGGAGCTGTCCTGAGAACTACCTTGCTACCACCATCTGCTAGCCCAACACGCAGCAAAGAGGAAGGAGGAGTGCCTTGAATGTGCTTGCCATTCAATTGAGGATTGCTGGAACGATTAGGTGTTTTCTTTCTTTTATTTTCAATGTTTCAATTCAATAATCTCTGTGTTGTGAGTATGAAGAACTAAACCCCTCTTAGTTAGGGGTGATTCGAAACCATGCACATACTTGCAATATGAATTGATTACCTTTAGTTGTGATTTCATAAGTTGTGAATTCAATTCGTTTAACTGCTTGATTGATAACTTATTCGTGTATGTTTATTAAGAGTGCACGCTTAGTTTTCATGCATGAATATGATGCTAGAGTATAAGGGAGTTTCACCTAATAGTTACAATCTTATATTCACAAGTAGTGGAGGTCGCTTATAAACGATCGCGTTAAATGAATTCTTGGCACGAGTCTCATGCTCATCATAGTACGAATGCCTCGTCAATACTTATAGTTCTCATATTGCTTAATGATCTTTGATTGTATCTTTATTGTGCTTTTCACGTAAAGGACTTTTGAAGAATGTGTTGAATTGTTGTATGCGCTTTCCCATCCAATTCAATAACTTAAGGAGAACTTGAAGGTTAAGTTAAGCGGACCTAATTAACCTGGGGTGTTGAGTTCCATGATTTATCGAAAGAACAACTGAAAATTGGTTTTTATGCAAGTATGTCATGTGTGGAGAAGAACCCTCTAGCTAACCTTCCATTCATAGTTTCATCCAAACTCGTTTTACAATCTGTTTTAATTACAATCTGTTTTCTTTGTTTCCAAATTCGTCAAAACCAATCCCCCTTTATTTTGAAGTGTCATATTAGTTAGAAAGTGGTTTAGTTTGTGTTTTAAAGTGTCTTGAGTCAAGTTATAACTTATTTTCGTCCAAATTCTTCCTTAGTGTTCAAAACTGCCCAGAAAGTGGTTTTTAGGCAGTTTTGAGTGTTCGCTTTGTTGATTTGAGTCTTTTGGTTTGTTTTGGTGTTTTAAAGTATAGTTTTGCATTCTTTGAGTCTAATTTAGTGTTTTAAACTTTGTTTTAAGTTTTTGAGTCAGATCTCAAGTGATTTAGCTCCCTCCTAATCCCGGCCTAGAACGATCCCTACTTACATTCCATACTACAATTGATAAAAAGAGGGTTTAATTTGTGTGCTTATATTCAACGCACCAAATTTTTGGCGCCGTTGCCGGGATTAGCAATTGCTAATCCCTTGGATCTTTTATTTCTGTTTATTTCAATATGTTTTAGTTTCTGACATTGTGTTGTTTTCTTCCTTTTAGGTACTAGTTCATGACCAGAAGTTCTCAACCCATTCGTGCAAACATCTTGGACTTTAACGACGATTTTGAACGAGATTTGAGAAGGTTGAGGAGGCACCCAACACCTGATCTACTTAGTTCTAGCTCTAACTTTGAATCTGAAGTTGACATTGAAGAGGAATTGGAAGAGGAGCAAGACATGGCAGCGGACAATCGTACAATCAAGGAGCTTTCTGCTTCGGGATTGGACAATGCCGCACCCTTATGCATCCAATACCCTGAGGCTGCTGCAGATAAGACCGCTGAGTTCGAATTGAAGTCGAGCTTGTTGCACCACATTCCAAAGTACCATGGGTTGTCCATGGAGGATCCAAACAAGCATTTGAAAGAATTCGAGGTGGTGTGTTCAAGCATGACTCCTGTCAACGTCGATGGAAGTATATTGAAGATGAAGGCCTTTCCCTTTTCACTCTTGGAAAAGGCGAAAGATTGGTTGTATGAATTGGCTCCCGGAACTGTCACATCTTGGGAGAGCATGAAGCGAGCTTTCTTGGAGAAGTTTTTCCCAACTTCTCGAGTCATCACCATACGAAAAAGGATAAGTGGAATTCAGCAAGTGGAAGGTGAATCTTTTCCTACTTACTATGAACGTTTTAAATCACTTGTTGCTTCTTGTCCACAGCATCAGATGAAGGAGGAGTTACTTCTACAATACTTCTACGAGGGGCTCCTACCAATTGAACGTCAAATGCTCGATGCCTCGGCAGGTGGAGCGTTGGTGGACAAAACACCCATGGCTGCCAAGATTCTAATTGCTAATCGAGCGTTGAACGCTCAACAATACGAAGGCGTTGGCCAAAGAGGACCCCCACAGCAACAAGTGCATGAGGTAAGTTCCAAATCCGACGTTCATGTACAATTAGCTAATCTTACTTCCATTGTGTCTCAGATGGCCGAAGGAATGAAGATGCAAGGACCAATTGTGTGTGGTGTGTGTTCTATCCAAGGACATGCTTCTGAAAAGTGCCCACAATTGATTGAAAATGGTGGATGGGAAAGCGCCAACGCAATTGGATTTCAAGGCCACAATCAGTCAAGGAATGATCCGTATTCCAACACGTACAATCCGGGGTGGAGAGACCATCCAAACTTCAAGTGGAGGGAGCAACAACAACCCCAACAACAAGGTGGTTTTAGGCAGCAACCTCCGGGCTTCTACAACAAGCCATACGTCCCCACACAAGTCCCACAACAATCTGCCCCTAATGCTTCAGGTTCGTCTTTAGATAATGATGCACTTCTTAAAATACTAACCACTTTGTCTCAGGGGCAAGAAAAGCAAACCCAAGCTATGCAAAGCCAAGACAAAAGGGTGGATCAATTGGAGAAACAAATTGGGCAGATTGCAGATTTCGTGGGGAAATTTCGAGACCCGGTCAACTCCCTAGCTCAACCATTCAAAATCCGAAGGAGGCTTGAAAGTGCAAAAGCCATACTCTTGAGAAGTGGAAAAGAAGTTGGGGCAGGTTCTAAACCATCAACATCAGGTCCCATAGAGGATGAAAAACTGAGATTTGAAGAGGAAGAAGCAAAGCCACCCACGGCAAAGGTGGGAACACCTTTGCCGCAAGCTTCCATAGTCCCAAATCTGTCCAACTCGGCCAATAAGGGTAAGAATGTGTCCAATTCAGTTCATACTAATAATGTTTTTCCTTCAAATGTGCCTTTTCCTAGTAGGTTCATGCAAACGAAGAAAGAAGAGGCTGAAAAGGACATCCTTGATACCTTTAGGAAAGTTCAAGTTAACATACCTTTGTTGGATGCAATCAAGCAAGTCCCGAGATACGCCAAGTTTTTGAAGGAGTTGTGCACCACTAGGAAGAGGATTTCAACCAAGGAGGTGGTAAAGGTAGGTGAGAATGTATCCGCCATCTTGCAACGCAAACTACCCCCCAAATGCAAAGATCCGGGTAGTTTTACCATTCCTTGTGTAATTGGTAACACTAGGTTCGAATCTGCCATGCTAGACTTAGGTGCTTCTATAAATGTTATGCCATATTCCATTTATGCATCTATGAACCTAGGAGTGTTGAAAAATGATGGTGTTATCATACAATTGGCCGATAGATCTAATGCCTATCCAAAGGGGGTTTTGGAAGATGTTTTGGTGCAGGTTAATCATTTGATCTTTCCAGCGGATTTCTATGTTCTTGAGATGGATGAATCGGATCATGCACCTTCGCTGCCTATTCTACTTGGAAGGCCATTCATGAAGACGGCCCGGACTAAAATTGATGTGTTTAATGGAACTTTGTCTATGGAATTTGATGGGGAAGTTGTTAATTTCAATCTTTCTGATTCTATTAAGTATCCTAGTGAGGATCATTCATGTTTCTCTATTGATATAATTGACTCTTTGGCGCAGGGATATCTTGAAGATTTGAATGAAGATGCACTTGAAAAGGTCATTACAAGAGGCGTGGAACTCAAAACCAAGGGGGCAGAAATTAAGCTAACCCACGGCACACATGAATCACTTCAAGCCGTGCCCCCTAGTAAGGAAATCAGTGAGATGGTTGCTGCCCTTGAGTCATTACCTAAACATATTGGTAAGCCTCCAATCCCAATTCCAATCCCGTTTCTACTAACAAGTTGTTACCTTCAGTGATTCAGGCACCCATTCTTGAGCTTAAACCATTGCCAGACCATTTGAAGTATATTTTTGGGAGATAAAGAGACGTTGCCCGTCATTGTCTCTTCATCACTCACAGCAATGGAGGAGGAGAAACTGATTCGGGTGTTGAAAGAGTACAAAACAGCCATTGGATGGACCTTGGCCGACATTAAGGGAATTAGCCCTACAACGTGCATGCATCGCATACTTCTAGAGGAGGGGCTAAACCAACTCGAGAGGCTCAACGCCGACTCAACCCTCCAATGATGGAAGTTGTGAAAAAGGAGATTATCAAGCTTCTTGATTGTGGAGTGATTTATCCAATCTCGGATAGTCGTTGGGTTTCACCGGTTCAAGTTGTTCCAAAGAAATCAGGAGTCACTGTGGTAAAGAATGAAGAGAACGAACTTGTGCCTACCCGTATCCAAACAGGTTGGAGAGTTTGCATCGATTATAGAAAGCTCAACGCCACCACAAGGAAGGATCACTTCCCTCTGCCATTCATCGATCAAATGCTTGAAAGGTTAGCTGGTCATTCATTTTATTGCTTTCTTGATGGGTATTCTGGATATAATCAAATTGTCATAGCTCCGGACGATCAAGAGAAGACCACTTTTACTTGTCCATTTGGTACCTTTGCCTATCGTCGAATGCCATTCGGTTTATGTAATGCACCAGCCACGTTTCAAAGATGCATGGTAAGTATCTTTTCAGATTATGTTGAAAAGTTTATTGAGGTTTTCATGGATGATTTTAGTGTCTTTGGTGATTCATTTGATGATTGCTTGGATAATCTCACTTTAATCTTGAAACGTTGTGTTGAAACAAACCTTGTGTTAAATTGGGAGAAATGTCATTTTATGGTTAAACAAGGTATTGTTTTGGGTCATATAATCTCTAAAAAAGGAATTGAAGTTGATAAGTCTAAGGTAGATCTTGTACGCTACTTACCCTCTCCTACTTCGGTTAGAGAGGTTCGCTCTTTTCTTGGTCATGCAGGATTCTATAGACGATTTATCAAGGACTTTTCCAAGGTCGCACAACCCCTATGCCGTCTCCTCCAAAAGGAAGTGTCTTTTGAGTTCAACGAGGCGTGTGAGAAAGCATTCAACCATCTCAAAGACTTACTCACCACGGCACCAATCATCACTCCACCGAATTGGTCCATTCCCTTTGAATTGATGTGTGATGCATCGGATTATGCACTTGGGGCTGTTTTGGGTCAAAGGAAAAACAAACAGCCACATGTTATTTATTATGCATCCCGCACTTTAAATGATGCTCAATTGAATTATTCTACAACCGAAAAAGAACTTTTGGCGGTTGTATTTGCTAGATAAATTTAGATCATATTTAATTGGTACTAAAGTAATTGTTTTCACTGACCATGCAGCCTTGAAGTATCTTTTCACCAAAAAGGAGGCCAAACCAAGGCTCATTCGTTGGATGCTCCTACTTCAAGAATTCGATATTGAAATTAGGGACAAGAAAGGTTGTGAAAACGTGGTGGCTGACCACCTAAGTAGAATGGTGCGTGAAGAGGACCCTCTTCCCATTTCTGAAACGTTTCCGGATGAACAACTTCTGTCCATTGAGGTAAGTACCCCTTGGTATGCCGATTTGGTCAATTTCTTGGTGTCTAAGCAAGTTCCTAACACCCTAAGCAAGGCCCAATGTGACAAACTTAGAAAGGATGCACGTTTTTATGTATGGGATGACCCATATTTGTGGAAAATCTGCCCTGATCAAATTGTGCGCCGTTGTGTTCTTGAATCTGAGTTTAATTCAATTTTGAGTTTTTGCCATTCATATGCATGTGGTGGACACTTTGGCACACAACGCACAGCGCATAAGGTTCTTGAATGTGGTTTTTTTTGGCCTACGTTGTTTAGAGATGCTAGGATTTTTTGTTTGACATGTGATAGATGCCAAAGGACAGGAAATTTAGGCCAAAGAGACCAAATGCCGCAAACCCCCATTCTTGTTGTGGAAATCTTTGATGTTTGGGGTATTGATTTTATGGGTCCTTTCCCTACATTTTTGGTTTTACTTACATTTTACTTGCGGTTGATTATGTGTCGAAGTGGGTGGAAGCCAAAGCCACCCGAACTAACGATTCTAGAGTTGTTGCAGATTTCGTTAAATCTAACATTTTCTCTAGATTTGGGATGCCTAGAGTGCTCATAAGTGATGGCGGATCTCACTTCTGCAACCGCACCATTGAAGCATTGTTGAGGAAGTATAATGTGATGCATAAGGTTTCCACACCTTATCACCCCCAAACCAGTGGCCAAGCCGAAGTTTCGAATAGAGAAATCAAGCAAATCTTGGAGAAGACCGTTGGGCCAAATAGAAAAGATTGGAGCTTGCGATTGGAGGATGCATTGTGGGCGTATAGAACGGCTTACAAAACGCCCATTGGTATGTCCCCATTTCGGCTAGTATATGGCAAGCCATGCCATCTGCCCGTGGAGCTTGAACACAAGGCACATTGGGCGGTCAAAACCTTCAATATGGATGTGGACACGGCTGGAAATCATAGGAAGCTACAATTGAACGAGCTTGAAGAGATTAGGCATGATTCGTATGAGAGTGCCCGGATTTACAAAGAAAAGACCAAGGCGTTCCACGACAAGATGATTAGAGGCAAAACCTTCTCAATTGGGCAGAAAGTGTTGCTATTTAACTCTCGTCTTCGTCTATTCCCGGTAAGTTACGTTCTAAGTGGGTTGGTCCATTTGTTATTACTAATGTTTTTGTGCATGGTGCAGTCCAAATACAAAGTTTGAAAACTGGACAAGAATTCAAGGTTAATGGACATCGGTTGAAGCCCTACTATGAGAACTTTGTTGAGCATGTCGTGGAGGATGTACCCCTCCATGCCGTGGGGCCTATTCAAGCTTAAGCGGAGGTACCGTCCGGCTGGAAGGCGTTAAAGCAAGCGCTTCTTGGGAGGCAACCCATGTGTTGAAACGAGGAACGAAGGAATTCTTGCTCCAAACTCAGATTTGCGTTCCTAAACCCTTCTCTTTCTTGCTTTTACTTTGCCATTTCTGTTATGTTTGTTAGTTGTGTTGTTTGCTTGTTTGTGTGTGAGTCTATGTTTGAAACATTGAGGACAATGTTTGGTTTAAGTGTGGGGGGGGTAAACAAGCTGTTTTTATTGCATGAAATTCGTGGGATTTTATCACCTATCACTTCTAATGTTGTTTCTCACTGTTTTAAGTGTTTTTAGTGTGTTTTGATGTGTTTTAGTGTCATATAACAGAAAAAGAAAGAAAAAAATCGAAAAAGTTTTGAAAAATACCAAAAAGAGTCGTTCTTGAGTCGTTTTTGTATGTTTGTGTCTTAGGGTACCTTCCAACACAATGATGAGGATTCGGTTTTTAATTGCATGATTGTTAAAGAGAGTTATAACATGGATGGAATCTGATTTACTATTTGGTTTATGCTTGGTTATGGTTATAACTTTTGAATTCACATGTAATTACAAAGAAAAAAAAAATCAGTTTTAGTAACATGCCTGAAGGAATGAACTCAAACTAACGCTACAACCTTGTGAGACTTGAGCCGAAACATTTATTTGGAGAGCTGATAATCTGTGCATTCTTGTTTTCTAAAGTCGTTGCATGATCTCATCATTCTTTCCTTGGTTGCTACTGAGAAGGCGTTTCATCATTTAGTTCCAAATACTAGAACTTATGCCCGTTTCATTCAAAGCATGTTATTGAATTGCATAACACATATTCAAGATGAAGTTGTGTAGTGAACCAGAGCCAAATAGCCGAACCCATCTATGTCATTTGTTTTGTAGGTTTTAACCCCATTGAGCCTTGTTTAGCCTTTGTTCTTTGTTAACCACATCATCCTCACCAAGCCTAGTATAGGACTGTCCATACCCTTGTTCTTAAAGCATAGTGAAGCATGACTCAAATTGAATTCCTTTTGATCAATGTATTGCAGAAAACAAGTGTGGGGGAAGTAATTCTTGTGTGTGTGCCAAATTCCTTAATAAGGCACAGGTAGAAAAGAAAAATAAAAGAAATTCATAGAAAAAGAAAAAGAAGAAGAAAAGTGTGTGAAAAGAATGAAAAAGAGTTGGAAAAGATATGAAAAAGAGTTTTAAAGTGTTGTTTGTTGAAGAAAGGGTCCAAAACATTGAATTCGGCCCTAAGTGTTGCTTGAATCTGCCCGTTGTGTTTAAAAGACGATTTCTGCAATCTTAAGTGAATTCTAAGTTTCAATTTCATTACTTTGCTTGCTATCGCTTTAAGAACGTTTGTTATCCCTATCCTTTCGTTGTTAGCCAATACCCCAAGCCCCGTTACAACCCTTGACTTCAATCTTGAGTGTTATGTGTTTCAATTTGTGGAGTTTGAATTTAGTATGAGCATATGGTGTCATTGGTTCTCGCATCTAAGTAGTAGCATTCTATTCATGAGATCATATCTAAACATGCTTAATAACTCCAGAAATTGCTTTCTTTGTTATAACATATGTGAGTGTTTGTTTTCATGTTTACATTAATCTTCTCACATATACCTAGTGTAGGGTGTGTAGTTAGAAAATCTGAGTGAAAATTGAGTGTTTATCTTGTAAGGAATTGAGCAAATTTTCTAAGGCATGTTACTACATTCAAAACATCGTTTTAATTGGTTAATTGTGAACTAGTAAGTGGTGACGGTGATTAAGTATGTGCTCAAGTGTGATGATGATTAAAATCTGTGGAAATGATGATCTTTAACGTGTCATGTGCATTGGAAATCCCTGAGGCAAATGTTGGAAGGACTAGAGTTTGTTTGTAAGTTTGGTTTTGTTTGATTTGTTTTGCTCGAGGACTAGCAAAAGCTAAGTGTGGGGAAATTTGATAGGAGCATAATTATGCGACTTAGATGGCTTGTTCTTGTGCGTTTACATTGTGTTTTCTTAGTTAAAGTAGTCATTTAAGTTAGTTTTATGTGTTTTCAGGTTTTAAGGGCAAAGTATGCAAAGTAATGCATTTTGGAGCCTTTTGGAGCACAATTGAGCTTGGAATGGATATCATATGCTTGGAGCCAAAGGAATGGATGATCGGTTCATAATTGTAGCAATGGGGGCCCAAATATGCAAAATGGTCCAAAAACGTGCAGACTGAGTTAGAAATTTGTTTCAGCCTTAACTCCTTCCTCCGAACTTGGATTGGCCCAAATGATATGTGGTTGGAAAGATGACATTCTAAACTTGAAGATGGACGGCTCAATGTCATCAGTTGATTAAGGGAAGCCCAATTCGTGAGCCCATGAAGTTTCTTGGTCATGATGAGCTATGCATGAGATGTGATTTCTGGTGGGGTTCTCCATTAGCTGCATGTGGGAGCTGCACTAGCCAGAAAAGAAGGGAAATTGATTTTCTAATGCATTAGTGTGGTTAGTGGAGGCATTAATCAATTCAGAATTCTCCTTTCATTCTCCTTATAAATACCACTCTCATTCATTCCATAAGACAACATCTTTCACATCCTTCAGATCCTTCACACATCCTTCAGACATCCTTCACACCATCCTCCATACTCCCATAATTCCCCAAACACTCCAGACACCATCCCAACACTCTAAACAGCCTCAAATCACCAAAATTGTCCCTGCAAGCCTGCCTTCCACTTACCTACGAATTTCCTCTTTCTCAACCATCACTACTCACACACCCATCCACATTCCACAAAGAGAGAAGAGAGCTAGTTGCAAAGGAGAGAGGAGCTTGGAGCTGTCCTGAGAACTACCTTGCTACCACCATCTGCTAGCCCAACACGCAGCAAAGAGGAAGGAGGAGTGCCTTGAATGTGCTTGCCATTCAATTGAGGATTGCTGGAACGATTAGGTGTTTTCTTTCTTTTATTTTCAATGTTTCAATTCAATAATCTCTGTGTTGTGAGTATGAAGAACTAAACCCCTCTTAGTTAGGGGTGATTCGAAACCATGCACATACTTGCAATATGAATTGATTACCTTTAGTTGTGATTTCATAAGTTGTGAATTCAATTCGTTTAACTGCTTGATTGATAACTTATTCGTGTATGTTTATTAAGAGTGCACGCTTAGTTTTCATGCATGAATATGATGCTAGAGTATAAGGGAGTTTCACCTAATAGTTACAATCTTATATTCACAAGTAGTGGAGGTCGCTTATAAACGATCGCGTTAAATGAATTCTTGGCACGAGTCTCATGCTCATCATAGTACGAATGCCTCGTCAATACTTATAGTTCTCATATTGCTTAATGATCTTTGATTGTATCTTTATTGTGCTTTTCACGTAAAGGACTTTTGAAGAATGTGTTGAATTGTTGTATGCGCTTTCCCATCCAATTCAATAACTTAAGGAGAACTTGAAGGTTAAGTTAAGCGGACCTAATTAACCTGGGGTGTTGAGTTCCATGATTTATCGAAAGAACAACTGAAAATTGGTTTTTATGCAAGTATGTCATGTGTGGAGAAGAACCCTTTAGCTAACCTTCCATTCATAGTTTCATCCAAACTCGTTTTACAATCTGTTTTAATTACAATCTGTTTTCTTTGTTTCCAAATTCGTCAAAACCAATCCCCCCTTTATTTTGAAGTGTCATATTAGTTAGAAAGTGGTTTAGTTTGTGTTTTAAAGTGTCTTGAGTCAAGTTATAACTTATTTTCGTCCAAATTCTTCCTTAGTGTTCAAAACTGCCCAGAAAGTGGTTTTTAGGCAGTTTTGAGTGTTCGTTTGTTGATTTGAGTCTTTTGGTTTGTTTTGGTGTTTTAAAGTATAGTTTTGCATTCTTTGAGTCTAATTTAGTGTTTTAAACTTTGTTTTAAGTTTTTGAGTCAGATCTCAAGTGATTTAGCTCCCTCCTAATCCCCGGCCTAGAACGATCCCTACTTACATTCCATACTACAATTGATAAAAAGAGGGTTTAATTTGTGTGCTTATATTCAACGCACCAAATTTTTGGCGCCGTTGCCGGGGATTAGCAATTGCTAATCCCTTGGATCTTTTATTTCTGTTTATTTCAATATGTTTTAGTTTCTGACATTGTGTTGTTTTCTTCCTTTTAGGTACTAGTTCATGACCAGAAGTTCTCAACCCATTCGTGCAAACATCTTGGACTTTAACGACGATTTTGAACGAGATTTGAGAAGGTTGAGGAGGCACCCAACACCTGATCTACTTAGTTCTAGCTCTAACTTTGAATCTGAAGTTGACATTGAAGAGGAATTGGAAGAGGAGCAAGACATGGCAGCGGACAATCGTACAATCAAGGAGCTTTCTGCTTCGATTGGACAATGCCGCACCCTTATGCATCCAATACCCTGAGGCTGCTGCAGATAAGACCGCTGAGTTCGAATTGAAGTCGAGCTTGTTGCACCACATTCCAAAGTACCATGGGTTGTCCATGGAGGATCCAAACAAGCATTTGAAAGAATTCGAGGTGGTGTGTTCAAGCATGACTCCTGTCAACGTCGATGGAAGTATATTGAAGATGAAGGCCTTTCCCTTTTCACTCTTGGAAAAGGCGAAAGATTGGTTGTATGAATTGGCTCCCGGAACTGTCACATCTTGGGAGAGCATGAAGCGAGCTTTCTTGGAGAAGTTTTTCCCAACTTCTCGAGTCATCACCATACGAAAAAGGATAAGTGGAATTCAGCAAGTGGAAGGTGAATCTTTTCCTACTTACTATGAACGTTTTAAATCACTTGTTGCTTCTTGTCCACAGCATCAGATGAAGGAGGAGTTACTTCTACAATACTTCTACGAGGGCTCCTACCAATTGAGCGTCAAATGCTCGATGCCTCGGCAGGTGGAGCGTTGGTGGACAAAACACCCATGGCTGCCAAGATTCTAATTGCTAATCGGCGTTGAACGCTCAACAATACGAAGCGTTGGCCAAAGAGGACCCCCACAGCAACAAGTGCATGAGGTAAGTTCCAAATCCGACGTTCATGTACAATTAGCTAATCTTACTTCCATTGTGTCTCAGATGGCCGAAGGAATGAAGATGCAAGGACCAATTGTGTGTGGTGTGTGTTCTATCCAAGGACATGCTTCTGAAAAGTGCCCACAATTGATTGAAAATGGTGGATGGGAAAGCGCCAACGCAATTGGATTTCAAGGCCACAATCAGTCAAGGAATGATCCGTATTCCAACACGTACAATCCGGGGTGGAGAGACCATCCAAACTTCAAGTGGAGGGAGCAACAACAACCCCAACAACAAGGTGGTTTTAGGCAGCAACCTCCGGGCTTCTACAACAAGCCATACGTCCCCACACAAGTCCCACAACAATCTGCCCCTAATGCTTCAGGTTCGTCTTTAGATAATGATGCACTTCTTAAAATACTAACCACTTTGTCTCAGGGGCAAGAAAAGCAAACCCAAGCTATGCAAAGCCAAGACAAAAGGGTGGATCAATTGGAGAAACAAATTGGGCAGATTGCAGATTTCGTGGGGAAATTTGAGACCCCGGTCAACTCCCTAGCTCAACCATTCAAAATCCGAAGGAGGCTTGAAAGTGCAAAAGCCATACTCTTGAGAAGTGGAAAAGAAGTTGGGGCAGGTTCTAAACCATCAACATCAGGTCCGAAATCACTTGGTCATAGAAATTGGACACTTCAAGTTCATACGAAGTTCGTGTCATAAATGGATTCATTGTAGGATTTTGTAGTTTTACATATTTGATTTCACTCAAAACTCACCAAAGGACTCCTCCCACCATATTGAGATGCTGCCCTAGTTTTGGGCTCGATCCGAAATCAATTGGTCAAAGAAATTGGACACTTGAAGTTCATACAAAGTTCGTATCGTAAATGGAGTGGTTGGTGTATTGCATAGTTTCAGTGGTTGGATTTCACTCAAAACTCTCCAAATGACTCCTCCCACCATATTATGGTGCTGCCCTAGTTTTGGGCTCGATCCGAAATCAATTGGTCAAAGAAATTGGACACTTCAAGTTCAAACAAAGATCGTAGTGTTAATGGACTGGTGGGATGATTGGGTAGTTTTATTTATTTGATTTCAGTCAAAACTCTCCAAATGACTCCTCCCTCCGTATTATGATGCAGCCCTAGTGTTGGGCTCGATCCAAAATCACATGGTCAAAGAAATTGGACACTTCAAGTTCATACGAAGTTCGTATCGTTAATGGAGTGGTTGGTGCATTGCATAGTTTTAGTAGTTGGATTTCACTCAAAACTCTCCATATGACTCCTCCCACCGTATTATGATGACGACCAAGTTTAGGGCTCCATCCGATATCAATTGGTCATAGAAATTAGACACTTCAAGTTCATACGAAGTTCGTATCGTAAATGGAGTGCTTGGTGCATTGCGTAGTTTTAGTGGTAGGATTTCACTAAAAACAATCCAAATGACTCCTGCCACCCTATTAGGATGTTGACCTAGTTTTTTGCTCGATCCGAACTCACTTGGTCATAGAAATTGGACACTTCAAGTTCATACGAAGTTCGTATTGTAAATGGAGTGGTTGGTGCATTGTATAGTTTCAGTGGTTTGATTTCACTCCAAACACTCCTAATGACTCCTCCCACCATATTGTGATGATGCCCTAGTTTTGGGCTCGATCCGAAATCAATTGGTCATAGAAATTGGACACTTCAAGTTCAAACAAATTCGTAGCGTTAATGGAGTGGTTGGAAGATTGCATAGTTTTACATGTTGGATTACACTCAAAACTCTCCAAATGACTCCTCCTACCATATTATGATGTTGCCCTAGTTTTGGGCTCGATCTGAAATCAATTGGTCAAAGAAATTGGACACTTGAAGTTCATACAAAGTTCGTATCGTAAATGGAGTGGTTGGTGTATTGCATAGTCTCAGTGGTTGGATTTCACTCAAAACTCTCCAAATGACTCCTCCCACCATATTATGGTGCTGCCCTAGTTTTGGGCTCGATCCGAAATCAATTAGTCAAAGAAATTGGATACTTCAAGTTCGTACGAAGTTCATATCGTAAATGGATTAGTTGTTGAATTGCATAGTTTGAGTGGTTGGATTTGACTCAAGTTCAAACAAATTCGTAGGGTTAATGGAGTGGTTGGGGGATTGCGTAGTTTTACTAGTTAGATTTCACTCAAAACTCACCAAAGGACTCCTCCCACCATATTGTGATGCTGCCCTAGCTTTGGGCTCGATTCGAAATCAATTGGTCAAAGAAATTGGACACTTCAAGTTCAAACAATGTTCGTAGTGTTAATGGACTGGTGGGATGATTGAGTAGTTTTACTTATTTGATTTCAGTCAAAACTCTCCAAATGACTCCTCCCTCCGTATTATGATGCAGCCCTAGTGTTCGGCTCGATCCAAAATCACTTGGTCAAAGAAATTTGACACTTCAAGTTCATACGGAGTTCGTAGCGTTAATGGAGTGGTTGGAGGATTGCGAAGTTTGACTCGTTGGATTTCACTCAAAACTCTCCAAATGACTCCTCCCACCGTATTATGAAGTAGCCCTAGTTTTGGGCTCGATCAGAAATCACTTGGTCAAAGAAATTGGACACTTCAAGTTCATACGAAGTTCGTATCGTAAATGGAGTGGTTGGTGCATTATATAGTTTTAGTGGTTGGATTTCACTCAAAATTCTCCGAACGACTCCTCCCACCATATTATGATGTTGCCCACGTTTTGAGATTGATCCGAAATCAATTGGTCAAAGAAATTGGACACTTCAAGTTCATACGAAGTTCATACAATAAATGGAGTGGTTGGTATATTGTATAGTTTTAGTTGTTGGATTTCACTCAAAACTCTCCAAATGACTGCTCAATCCAGATTACGATGTTCCCTTAGTTTTGGGCTCGATCCAAAATCACTTGGTCATAGAAATTAGACACTTCAAGTTCATACAAGTTCGTACCGGAAAATGGGGTGGTTGGTGCATTGCACAGTTTTAGTGGACGGATTTCAATCAAAACTCCCCAAATGACTCCTCCCACCATATTATGTTGTTGCCCAAGTTTTGGGATCTATCCGAAATCAATTGGTGAAAGAAATTGGACACTTAGAGTTCATACTATGAAGTGGTTGGAGGATTTTATAGTTTTACTTATTTCATTTCACTCAAGACTCTCCAAATCACTCCTCCCACCATATTATGATGATGCCCAAGTTTAGGTCTCCATCCGATATCAATTGGTCAATGATCGGTGCATAATTACATATCATTTTGTACCCTTCTAACTTATGATTTGGTTATGTTTTTGAGTTAAATTTGTGCTTTTAATCTATTTTGTGTTTGTTTCAGTGTAATAAGCTTATGAGTCATTAAATGCATTTTAGAGACAAGTTAGCTCAAAACGGTGTCTGCAGATCAGTCAACTTCACGGATTGGACTGTAATTGCTCAAGAAGAACCAGATAATGAGCCATACATCATTGGAAAGACACGGAAGTCTATTTTCTGGAGCATTTTACGGTTCATTATTCCGAGTCTTCTAGAGAAAGTTATGCAAGTTTTGGCAGCTTAAGGTCAAAATCGGCAGGATCTGCGTTACTGGGCCAAAAATCACATTTGTAGGTCTTTCCGATTTTTCCTTGAGCTGGGCTGCATATGCTTGGAAAGATAATTCAAAGAACTTCAAGATCCATATTTTTCCAGATTTTTCAGAATGGAGGAACAAGCCCAAAACGAGCCCAAAATCAGACTGCAATGCATTGTCATGCATGACATATGCATGAGCTAATTATTTTTAGTGGGGAATTAGTGTTGTAAGTTGGTGAAGTGAGTGTTGTAGGTAGAAGAAATATAGTGAGGTTCTCCAAACATGTAAACACACCCCAAGGGCGGGAGTTCTCAAACATCTCTCTAGAGCTCCTCTCCCTTCTCTCCCTCAAATTCTCTTAGTTTTCCTTTTTAGTTCTCAATTGTTGTAACAAAATCCTTTTGCTAAATTTTCCTTTAAGTTTCTCTTAGTTGTAATTTATTTTTCATTGTAATGTAAATTCTTTTCTTAAGTTTTCAAGTTTAAAAGGGTACAAAATGATATGTAATTATGCACCGATCACCCACATTTAGGGCTCGATCCGAAATCAATTGGGACCCGAAAATGGAGTAATTGGTGCATTGCAAAGTTTTAGTGGTTGGATTTCACTCAAGACTATCCAAATGACTACTCCCACCATACTATGATGATGCCCAAGTTTAGTGCTCGATCCGAAATTAATTGGTAAACGAAATTGGACACTTCAAGTTCATACGAAGTTCGTATCGTAAATGGAGTGGTTGGTGCATTGCATAGTTTTAGTGGTTGGATTTCACACAAAACTCTCCAAATGACTCCTCCCACCACACCATGATGATGCCCAAGTTTGATGCTCGATCTAAAATCAATTGGTAAAAGAAACACTTCAAGTTCATACGAAGTTCGTATCGTAAATGGAGTGGTTCGTGCATTGCATAGTTTTAGTGGTTGGATTTCACTCAAAACTCTCCAAATGACTCCACCCACCATACAATGATGATGCCCAAGTTTGGTGCTCGATCTGAAATCAATTGGTAAATGATATTGGACACTTCAAGTTCATACGAAGTTCGTATCATAAATGTAGTGGTTGGTGCATTGCATTGTTTTAGTGGTTGGATTTCACTCAAAACTCTACAAATGGCTCTTCCCACCGTACTATGATGATGCCCATGTTTAGGGCTCGATCCGAAATCAATTGGTCAAAGATTTTTGGACACTTCAAGTTCATACGAAGTTCATACCATAAATGGAGTGGTTGGAGAATTTCCAGTTTGACTGATTCGATTTCAGTCAAAACTCTCCAAATGAGTCCTCCCACAATACTATGATGATGCCCAAGTTTGGTTCTCGATCCGAAATCAATTGGTCAAAGAAATTTGACACTTCAAGTTCGTACGAAGTTTGTAACGTAAGTGGAGTGGTTGGTGCATTGCATAGTTTAAGTGTTTGAATTTCACTCAAAACTATGCAACTGCACAAGTTTGGGGATCGATCCGAAATCAATTGGTCAAAGAAATTGGACACCTCAAGTTCATACGAAGTTCGTATCGAAAATAGAGTGGTTGAGGCATTGCATAGTTTTAGTGGTTGGATTTCACTCAAAACTATCCAAATGACTCCTCCCGCCATACTAAGATGATGCCCACGTTTAGGGCTCGATCCGAAATCAATTGGGAAACGAAATTGGACACTTCAGGGTCATACGAAGTTCGTATCGAAAATGGAGTGGTTGGTGCATTGCAAAGTTTTAGTGGTTGGATTTCACTCAAAACTGTCCAAATGGCTACTCCTACTGCTATGATGATGCCCAAGTTTAGGGCTCGATCCGAAATCAATTAGTAAATGAAATTGGACACTTCAAATTCATACGAAGTTCGTATCGTAAATGGAGTGGTTATTGCATTGCATAGTTTTAGCGGTTGGATTTCACTCAAAACTCTCCAAATGACTCCTCCCGCCATACTATGATGATGCCCAAGTTTGGTGCTTGATCTGAAATCAATTGGTAAAAGATATTGGACACTTCAAGTTCATACAAAGTTCGTGTCGTAAATGGAGTGGTTGGTGCATTCCATAGTTTTAGAGGTTGGATTTCACTCAAAACTCTCCAAATGATGCTTCCCACCGTACTATGATGATGCCCAAGTTTCGGGCTCGATCCGATATCAATTGATCAAAGAAATTGGACACTTCAAGTTCATACGAAGTTCATACCATAAATGGAGTGGTTGGAGTAATTTCCTGTTTTACTGATTCGATTTCACTCAAAACTCTCCAAATAACTCCTCCCACGATACTATGATGATGCCAGAGTTTGGTGCTCGTTTCGAAATCAATTGGTAAAAGAAATTGGACACTTCAAGTTCATACGAAGTTTGTATCGTAGATGGAGTGGTTAGAGCATTGCATAGTTTTAGTGGTTGAATTTCACTCAAAACTATGCAAATGACTCCTCCCACCATACTAAGATGATGCCCAAGTTTAGGGCTTGATCCGAAATAAATTGGTCAAAGAAATTGGACACTCAAAGTTCATACGAAGTTCATATCGAAAATGGAGTGGTTGGTGCATTGCATAGTTTTAGTGGTTGGATTTCACTCAAAACTATCCAAATGACTCCTCCCACCATACTAAAATGATGCCCAAGTTTAGTGCTCGATCCGAAATCAATTGGGAACCGAAATTGGACACTTCAAGTTCGTGCGAAGTTTGTATCGTAAATGGAGTGGTTGGTGCATTGCATAGTTTTAGCGGTTGAATTTCACTCAAAACTATGCAAATGCCCAAGTTTAGGGCTCGATCCGAAATCAATTGGTCAAAGAAATTGGACACTACAAGTTCATACGAAGTTCGTATCGAAAATAGAGTGATTGGCGCATTGCATAGTTTTAGTGGTTGGATTTCACTCAAAACTATCCAAATGACTCCTCCCAGCATACTAAGATGATGCCCACGTTTAGGGCTCAATCCTAAATCAATTGGGAACCAAAATTGGACACTTCAAGTTCATACGAAGTTCGTATCGTAAATGGAGTGGTTGGTGCATTGCATAGTTTTAGTAGTTGGATTTCTCACTCAAAACTCTGCAAATGAATCCTCCCACCATACTATGATGATGGCCAAGTTTGGTGCTCGATCTGAAATCAACTGGTAAAAGATATTGGACACTTCAAGTTTATACGAAGTTCATATCGTAAATGGAGTGGTTGGTGCATTGCATAGTTTTAGTGGTTGGATTTCACTCAAAACTTTCCAAATGACTCTTCCCACCGTACTATGATGATGCCCATGTTTAGGGCTCAATCCGAAATCAATTGGTCAAAGAAATTGGACACTTCAAGTTCATATGAAGTTCATACCATAAATGGAGTGGTTGGAGGAATTTCCAGTCTTACTGATTTCACTCAAAACTCTCTGAATGAGTCCTCCCACCATACTAAGATGATGCCTAAGTTTAGGGGTCGATCCGAAATCAATTGGTCAAAGAAATTGCACACTTCAAGTTCATACGAAATTCGTATCGTAAATGGAGTGGTTGGTGCATTGCATAGTTTTAGTGGTTGGATTTCACTCAAAACTCTCCAAATGATTTCTCCCACCATGCCATGATGATGCCCAAGTTTGGTGCTCGATCTGAAAGCAATTTGTAAAAGATATTGGACACTTCAAGTTCATACGAAGTTCATATCGTAAATGGAGTGGTTGGTGCATTGCATAGTTTTAGTGGTTGGATTTTACTCAAAACTCTCCAAATGACTCTTCCCACCGTCCTATGATGATGCTCAAGTTTCGGCTCGATCCGAAATCAATTAGTCCAAGAAATTGGACACTTCAAGTTCATACGAAGTTCGTACCATAAATGGAGTGGTTGGCGGAATTTCCAGTTTTACTGATTTGATTTCACACAAAAGTCTCCAAATGACTCATCCCACAATACTATGATGATGCCCAAGTTTGGTGCTCGATCCGAAATCACTTGGTCAAAGAAATTGGACACTTCAAGTTCATACGAAGTTCGTATCGTAAATGGAGTGGTTGGTGCATTATATAGTTTTAGTGGTTGGATTTCACTCAAAATTCTCCGAATGACTCCTCCCACCATATTATGATGTTGCCCACGTTTTGAGATCGATCCGAAATCAATTGGTCAAAGAAATTGGACACTTCAAGTTCATACGAAGTTCATACAATAAATGGAGTGGTTGGTGTATTGTATAGTTTTAGTTGTTGGATTTCACTCAAAACTCTCCAAATGACTGCTCAATCCAGATTACGATGTTCCCTTAGTTTTGGGCTCGATCCAAAATCACTTGGTCATAGAAATTAGACACTTCAAGTTCATACAAGTTCGTACCGGAAAATGGGGTGGTTGGTGCATTGCACAGTTTTAGTGGACGGATTTCACTCAAAACTCCCCAAATGAATCCTCCGAAATCAATTGGTCAAATAAATTGGACACTTCAAGTTCATACGAAGTTCTTATCGTAAATGGAGTGGTTGGTGCATTGCATAGTTTTAATGGTTGGATTTCACTCAAAACTATCCAAATGACTCCTCCCACTGTACTATGATGATGCTCAAGTATAGGGCTTGATCCAGAATCAATTGGTCAAAAACATTGGACACTTCAAGTTCATACGAAGTTCGTATCGTAAATGGATTGGTTGGTGCAATATATAGTTTTAGTTAGTGGTTGGATTTCACTCAAAACTCTCCGAATGACTCCTCCCACCATATTATGATGTTGCCCACATTTTGGGATCGATCCGAAATCAATTGGTCAAAGAAATTGGACACATCAAGTTCATACGATGTTCGTAGCGTTAATGGAGTGGTTGGGGGATTGCGTAGTTTTACTTGTTGGATTTCACTTAGAATTCTCCAAATGACTCCTCCCACCATATTATGATGCTGCTCATGTTTAGCGCTCAATCCGATATCAATTGGTCCAAGAAATTGGACACTTCAAGTTCATACGAAGTTCGTACCACAAATGGAGTGGTTGGTGCATTGCATAGTTTTAGTGGTTGGATTTCACTAGAAACTCTCCTAACGACTCCTCCCCCCATATTATGTTGGTGTCCATGTTTAGGGCTCAATCTCATATCAATTGGTCAAAGAAATTAGACACTTCAAGTTCAGATGAAGTTCACATGGTAAATGGAGTGGTTGGTGCATTGCTTAGTTTTGGTGGTTGGATTTCACTCCAAACCCTCCAAATGACTCATGCCACTATATTAGGATGTGGCCCAAGTTTTGGGCTCGATCCAAAATCACTTGGTCATAGAAATTTGACACTTCAAATGACTCCTGCCACCATATCGTAAATGGCGTGGTTGGTGCATTGTATAGTTTTAGTGGTTGGATTTCACTCAAAATCTCCAAATGACTCTTGCCACCATATTAGGTTGTTGCCCTAGTTTTGGGCTCGATTCGAAATCACTTGGTCCGCGAAATTTGAAACTTCAAGTTCATACGAAGTTCGTATCGTAAATGTCGTGGTTGGTGCATTGCATAGTATTAGTGGTTGTATTTCACTCAAACCTATCCGAATGACTCCTCCCACCATATTATGATGTTGCCCAAGTTTTGGGATCTATCCAAAATGAATTGGGCAAAGAAACTGGACACTTCAAGTTCATACGAAGTTCGAAGCGTTGATGGAGTGGTTGGAGGATTGCGTTGTTTTACTTGTTGGATTTCACTCAGAACTCTCCAAATGAATGCTCCCACCATATTATGATGATTCCCAAGTTTAGAGCTCAGTCTGATATCAATTGGTTAAAGAAATTGGATACTTCAAGTTTATACGAAGTTCGTACCATAAATGGAGTGCTTGTTGCATTGCATAGTTTTAGAGGTTGGATTTCACTCAAAACTCTCCAAATAACTCCTCCCACCCGATTAGAATGTTGCCCTAGTTTTGGGCTCGATTCAAAATCACTTGGTCATAGAAATTGGACACTTCATGTTCGTACGAAGTTTGTAGCGTTAACGGAGTCGTCGGAGGATTGCTTAGTTTTACTTGTTGAATTTCACTCAGAGCTCTCCGAATGACTCCTCCCACCATACTATGATGATGCCCAAGTTTTGGGCTCGATCCGAAATCAATTGGTCAAAGAACTTGGGCACTTCAAGTTCATACGATGTTCGTATCGTTAATTGAGTGGTTGGTGCATTGCATAGTTTTAGTGGTTGAATTTCACTCAAAACTAACCAAATGAGTCCTCCCACCATACTAAGATGATGCCCAAGTTTCGGGCTCGATCCGAAATCAATTGGTCATAGAAATTGTACACTTCAAGTTCATATAAAGTTCATATCTTAAATGGAGTGGTTGTTGCATTGCATAGTTTTAGCTGTTGGATTTCACTCAAAACTCTCTAAATGACTCCTCCCACCATATTATGATGTTGCCCAAGTTTATGGCTCGATCCGAAATCAATTGGTCAAAGAAATTGGACACTTCAAGTTCATACGAAGTTCGTATCGTAAATGGAGTGGTTGTTGCATTGCATAGTTTTAGTGGTTGGATTTCACTCAAATGACAGGACCCAACCCAAATTCCACTTTGGTATTCGTGTCAAACCCTGTGCGTGTCCAACACCTGGCAGGTGCCGAGCACGAAAGACCAACTTTCCCTTTTAAAACTAAAACTCAAAATAAAACTCTTAAATAAAGTTTGACTTCTGCCGAAAATTCGGCAGAGTCTCCCCTGTAATTGCTCATTTCCCAAAAATTTACACCTGTACAAAACACAATTAAATATTCCTAATTATTCAGCATGCACAAATTTTTAATCACACACATTTTAAAGTATTTAAGCTAAATGGCCTCCGGCCTTACAACAATCCAAACATAATCGTTACCATCAATATAAACCTAACAGTTTCATCCCTTAAAATCATCAATTCTAGTTATATCAATTCGGTCGTATCATCAACAATTCTTGCCATCACATAATATCCAAGGTGAATCCTAGCCAACCTTTCAGCTACATTCGTTTTAGTAGTTATTATACTAACAAGTACATCATCATTAACGATAGCATTACATAAGGAAAACCAACACATGAAGTTCATAATTAAACAAGCTTCAAATCTGAATATCAACCGGGCCTTGAGTCCGCACATCAGTTTAGATTAAATTCAACAAACATGTTCAATAGATTTCCAATTCAAGCCCATGACCAAATTCCAAAATATTCTTGCTCGTGGCTGCATCTAGATTAATCTAGGCTGCCTACGTACCCTCCTTGAGGGATCAAGCCACACGTAGCTCTTTCACAAGAATTTAGAACTCAAACCATCTAATACATTATGTTACAGACTGCAATGGTTCCAAACATTACATTTTAACATCGCCCAAAATAACCTTATCAACGTGAACTGAAGCAATATATATATTGATTAACCCAACCATAAATTCGCAAGAACTCTTTAGACGTAGAAAATTTCCACCATTTGTCATATAAAGGTGAAAATAGATAATAAAACATTTGCCCATAAGTATCCAAAATAAAATTATAAATTTCCCGTTTGAAACCTCTTAAATCTGTACATAACCTCCACCTAGGTGTACCCACAATCATAATCCGTCAATTCCCAGGTATCATTCCGTCAATTCCATATATTATGTACAAGTTACATCCTCGCAGTACTCGGGGAACACAAAGTCAGCCCGAGATGCGTATCCTTTGATTATCTGTCACTTCCAACCTTTAGCGGTCAATTCCATTTCCTCGCAAGACCAGGTGACACGAGGTCGGCCGAGTCGCGTATCCTCGCAAGACTCAGGAGTCACAAAGTCAACCTGAGCCGCGTCCTCGTAAGAACGGGTGATCAGCCCGAACTTGTATTCTCGCTGAATCGGGGGACACCAAGTCTACTAAAGCGCGTCCTCATTCCACACGGTTCGGGCGTCCCCAAACTCGTGGGGCGAATCATAAATGACAATTCGGTTTCCAAGGCAATAAGGGGTACTCCTGAGGTGGGTTTGAAAACCAAATCCAAATCTGAATATCATCACCCTTCGCCAAAAATCCATTTTCATACTTAATTATATAATATAAAATATAATACTCTCAAAATCAGTTTCCCAAATATTCAAAGTACTCAACCATATACTTAATTATAATAGTAATAATAATAATAATAAATAAATAATGAAACTAATACTAAATAACCCAAAGAAATCCCTGTCTCAATGGACTACTTTCATGATCAAATCCGTAACAGTATTCACCATTAAACATACACGAACCATTAGTAAAATAAATATATAATTTCACAATATTATTATAACAATAATAACAATAGTAATAATAATCATGAAAATTCTTAGAAAATCCCATCATCACATACTTAGTAAATAATACCCCACATTTCTTATAGCATCCGAATACAACCGTACCAACTCTATATAAACCAAGAATCCAACATACGAATATTTAATAGAAACCCTGGCAAATCTCATATCTTCACAATCCCTATTTTAACAATATTCTGAGACTCACAGTTAAGACACTAAGCCCAACCATTTATATCAAATTCATTGAACCAAATCCAAACATATCAGATGGTGAACATCACAGCTAATTAATTCATAAAACTGCCATACATAAGCAATTTAATCAATTGGCCCAACAACTCAACCAGGAATTAGACTCAAACCCTAGTTCCTAGTATTCAAGTGCGTGTACGACGTATAGGGTGCTTCTAAGGTCAAACTACATTTTCCGACAGGTGAAACGACCTCGGGAGACACACAGTCAACCCTTGGTCAAACTTCCCGAATATGGTCAACTAAGGCCCGTGCGCCCACGACCTCCAATTGGATCCAAACATTCCTAAAAGTCCAACAAAATAAACTTTTCATGTCCCGAAGGTTTAATCTCGATCGAACGGTCGGATTTCTCACGATCGTACGATCGGACGGTTTTAGTTTAATTAAACTTTAAGTTATTGATCCGGAGCATCTGGGCCTCCGATCCACGATCCGTTAATTTCCACATGATCCTAGAAATACGAGAAACAACATACTAACAATTGGGACCGATCCAACGGTCCGAACTTATCGAACCCGGATAACACGCAATAGGCGTAAATCCGTTCGATTGTTTAACGAACTCCAATTTGAAATCCGAGCACGCCTACGCGCTCGTGATGACGTAAGGATAATAGTAGCAGAAAGTTTGACAATTAAAAGTGGGCCGACGCGTGGGAACACGCACTGGCAGATCCGAGGGCCAAAAAGCGATAAAATTGGAGTTCGGCCAAACTTCGAAACGGAAGCTATCCTTCCGGCTACAAGAAGTTCTCGGCCTCCCAAACACATTTCTCAACTATGGGAAAGTCAATTTCGAACCATAAGGGGGTCAAAACCTAAGCTCAAAGTCGGATGAAACTAAAATTCGAAATTTGAGTTACTTACACTATGATTCGATCTGCACCTACCCAACCATCAGCTAGAGCACGAAAAATAGGTGGAAAAGAATACCTTACTTGTCTCGATCGGTGGCCGGAGGAGGGAGAACGAAGGAGCCAAAGTTTCAGAAAAATCTGTCCGAAACCGCCTGTTTCGTGGCTGATTCCGGCAACTAAGGCTGCGGATTGAGGCGGCGAAAGGCTGGGGCTTGAAGAGGGAAGTGTGGTCGTTCATTTGGGTCCGACCTTGCATGAAACGGAGGTCGGTGTGGAGAGAAATCGCCCTCCAAAGTCGGCTAGTTCACCTGCTCAAAGAGAAATCTGGGTTTTTAAAAAAACTGAAGTTCAAAATATTTACGGTTATGCCACTGGCCTAATCTTGATCACCATTTCTTCGTTACAACTCCGATTCGAGTCCACAATATACCCCGAACCCATATCGACGAGCACGACGTAACGATTTAGCTCACTTCCCCAAATTCTTTCTCAAACTCAAAATGACCTTTTTGCTCTTCTAAAATAATACATGTTATTTTATTCCCAAAATTATTAATTATTTCATCATGTTTTTTAAACCTTTCAATTTATTTATTTATTTTTTCTCCACTCAACTAAATTATTTATTTATTTATTCTCCACTAAACTTAAACCTTTCATCATATTCTCGGGGTAAAAATGTCTTTCACTTAAATAATTTAATATTTAAATATTAATTTAGGGACGGGATGTTACATCAAAACTCTCCAAATGACTCCTCCCACAATAATATGATGATGCCCTAATTTAGGGCTCGATCCGATATCAATTAGTCAAAGAAATTGGACACTTCAAGTTCATACCAAGTTCGTATCGTAAATGGAGCGGTTGGTGCATTGCACAGTTTTACTGGTTAGATGTAACTCAACACTCTCCAAATGACTCCGCCCACCATATTATGATGATGCCCAAGTTTAGGGCTCGATCCGAAATCAATTGGTCAAAGAAATTGGACACTTCAAGTTCATACGAAGTTCATATCGTAAATGGATTGGTTGTTGAATTGCATAGTTTGAGTGGTTGGATTTGACTCAAAACACTTCAAATGACTCGTCCCACCATATTATGATGATACCGAAGTTTAGGGCTCGATCCGAAATCAATTGGTCAAAGAAATTGGACACTTCAAGTTCATATGAAGTTCGTATCGTAAATGGAGTGGTTATTGCGTTGCGTAGTTTTAGTGGTTGGATTTCACTCAAAACTCTCCAAATGACTCTTCCCACTATATTAAGATGTTGAATAAGTTTTCGGCTCGATCCGAAATCACTTCGTCAAAGAAATGGACACTTCAAGTTCAAACGACATTCGTATCGTAAATGGAGTGGTTGGTGCATTACATAGTTTAAGTGCTTTGATTTGACTCAAAAATCTCCGAATGACTCCTCCGACCATATTATGATGTTGCAATAGTTTAGGGCTCGATACGAAATCCATTGGTCAAAGAAATTGAACACTTCAAGTTCATATGAAGTTCGTATCGTAAATGGAGTGGTTGTTGCATTGCATAGTTTTAGCGGTTGGATTTCACTCAAAACTCTCCAAATAACTACTCCCACCATATTATGATGATACCGAAGTTTATGGCTCGATCCGAAATCTATTGGTGAAGCAAATTGGACACTTCAAGTTCATACGAAATTCGTATCGTAAATGGAGTGGTTGTTGTATTGCATAGTTTTAGTGGTTCGATTTGACTCAAAACTCTCCAAATGACTCCTCCCACTATATTAAGATGTTGCCAAAGTTTTGGGCTCGATACGAAATCACTCGGTCAAAGAAATTGGACACTTCAAGTTCATACGAAGTTTGTATCGTAAATGTTGTGGTTGGTGCATTGCATAGTTTAAGTGCTTTGAGTTCACTCAGAACTCTCCAAATGACTCATCCCACCATATTATGATGCTGCCCAAGTTTTGGGCTCGATCCTAAATCAATTGGTCAAAGAAATTGGACACTTCAAGTTCATACGACATTCGTATCGTAAATGGAGTGGTTGGTACATTGCATAGTATTAGTGGTCGGATTTCACTCAAAACTCTCGAAATGACTCCTCACACCATATTATGATGATGCCCAAGTTTAGGGCTCAATCCGATATGAATTGGTCAAAGAAATTGGACTGTTCAAGTTAGACCTGGCAATGTTGCACACGACCCGTTAGCACGACACGAAATCAATTGGTCAAAGAATTTGGACATTTCAAGTTCATACGAAGTTCGTATCGTAAATGGAGTGGTTCCTGAAGTGCATAGTTTTAGTGGTTGGATTTCACTCAAACCTCTCCAAATGACTCCTCCCACCATAATATGATGATGCCCAAGTTTAGGGCTCGATCCGATATCAATTAGTCAAAGAAATTGGACACTTCAAGTTCGTACCAAGTTCGTATCGTAAATGGAGCGGTTGTTGCATTGCGTAGTTTAACTGGTTAGATGTCACTCAAAACTCTACAAATGACTCCGCCCATCATATTATGTTGATGCCCAAGTTTAGGGCTCGATTCGAAATCAATTGGTCAAAGAAATTGGACACTTCAAGTTCATACGAAGTTCGTATCGTCAATGGGGTGTTTGTTGCATTGCATAGTTTTAGCGATTGGATTTGACTCAAAACTCTCCAAATGACTACTCCCTCCATATTATGATGATGCCCATGTTTAGGGCTCGATCCGAAATCAATTGGTCAAAGAAATTGGACACTTCAATTTCATACGAAGTTCGTATTGTAAATGAAGTGGTTGTTGCATTGCACAGTTTTAGCGGTTGGATTTCACTCAAAACTCTCCAAAAGACTCCTGCCATTATATTATGATGTTGCCCAAGTTATGGGGTCGATCCGAAATCACTTGGTCAAAGAAATTGGACACTTCAAGTTCATACGAAGTTCGTATCGTATACGTGCATTGCATAGTTTAGTGCATGGATTTCACTCAAAACTCTCCAAATGACTCCTTCCACCATATTATGATGTTGCCCTAGTTTTCAGCTCGATCCAAAATCAATTGGTCCAAGAAATTGGACACTTGAAGTTCATACGAAGTTCGTATCATAAATGGAGTGGTAGGTGCATTGCATAGTTTAGTGCATGGATTTCACTCAAAACTCTCCAAATGACTCCTTCCACCATATTATGATGTTGCCCTAGTTTTCAGCTCGATCCAAAATCAATTGGTCCAAGAATATGGACACTTGAAGTTCATACGAAGTTCGTATCATAAATCTGGTTGTTGCATTGCATATTTTTACTGGTTAGATGTCACTCAAAACTCACCAAATGACTCCCCCCACCATATTATGATGGTGCGCAAGTTTAGGGCTCGATTCGAAATCAATGGGTAAAAGAAATTGCACACTTCAAGTTCATATCAAGCTCGTATCTTAAATGGAGTGGTTGGTGCATTGCATAGTTTTACTGGTTAGATGTCACTCAAAACTCTCCAAATGACTCCCCCCACAATACTATGATGATGCCCAAGTTTGGTGCTCGATCTGAAATCAATTGGTCAAAGAAATTGGACACTTCAAGTTGATATGAAGTTCCTATCGTAAATGGAGTGGTTGGTGCATTGCATAGTTTTAGTGGTTTAATTTCACTCAAAACTATCCAATTCACTCCTCCCACCATACTATGATGATGCCTAAGTTAAGGGCTCGATCCGAAATCAATTGGTCAAAGAAATTGGACACTTCCAGTTCAAACGAAGTTCGTAGCGTTAATGGAGTGGTTGGAGGATTGTTTAGTTTTACTTGTTTGATTTCACTCAAAACTCTCCAAATGACTCCTCCTACCAAATGAGGATATTGCCCAAATTTTGGGATCGATCCGAAATCAATTGGTCAAAGAAATTGGACACTTCAAGTTCATACGAAGTTCGTATCCTAAATGGAGTGGCTGGTGCATTGCATAGTTTTAGTGGTTGGATTTCGCCCAAAACTCTGCAAATGATTTTTCCCACCATATTATGATGTTGCCCTAGTTTTGGGATCGATCCGAAATCATTTGGCTAGGGAAATTGGACACATCAAGTTCATACGAAGTTCGTATCGTAAATGGAGTGGTTGGTGCATTGCATAGTTTAAGTGGTTAGATTTCACTCAAAACTCTCCAAATGATTACTCCCCTCATATTATGTTGTTGCCCTAGTTTTCGGCTTGATCCGAAATCAATTAGTCAAAGAAGTTGGACACTTCAAGTTCATATGAAATTCGTACCATAAATGCAGTGGTTAGAGGATTTTGTAGTTTTACTTATTTGATTTCACTCGAAACTCACCAAAGGACTCCTTCCACCATATTATGATATTCCCTCGTTTTGGCCCCGATCTGAAATGAATTGGTCAAATAAATTGGACACTTCAAGTTCATACGAAGTTCATAGCCGGCTGGAGGATTGCGTAGTTTTATTTGTTTGATTTCACTCAGAACTCCCCAAATGACTCTTCCTACCATATTATGATGTTGTCCAAGTGTTGGGATCGATCCGAGATCAATTGGTCCAAGAAATTGGATACTTCAAGTTCAAACGAAGTTCGTAGCGTTAATGGAGTGGCTGAAGGAGTGCGTAGTTTTACTTGTTGGATTTCACTCAAAACTCTCCAAATGAGTACCACCAAATTATGATGTTGCCCAAGTTTTAGGCTCAATCCGAAAACACTTGGTCAAAGAAATTGGACACCAAGTTCATACAAAGTTCATACGAAGTTCGTATCGTAAATGGTTGCTCCCACCATATTATGATGTTGCCCTAGTTTTGGGCTCGATCCGAAATCAATTGGTCAGAGAAATTGGACGCCGAGTTCATACGAAGTTCGTATCGTAAATGGAGTGGTTACTGCATTGCATAGTTTTAGTGGTTGGATTTAACTAAAACCTCTCCAAATGACTCCTCCCACCATGCTACGATAACGCCCAAGTTTAGGGCACGATGCGAAATCAATTGGTCAAACAAATTGAACACTTCAAGTTCGTACGAAGTTCATATCGTAAATGGAGTGGTTGGTGCATTGCATAGTTTCAGTGGTTGAACTTTACTCAAAAACTCTCCAAATGATTGCTCCCACCATATTATGATGTTGCTCTAGTTTTGGGCTTGATCCGAAATCAATCGGTCGAAGAAATTGGGCACTTCAAGTTCATACGAAGTTCGTACCTTAAATGCAGTGGTTGGAGATTTTGTAGTTTTACTTATTTGATTTCACTGAAAACTCACCAAAGGACTCCTCCCACCATATTGTGATGTTGCCCAAGTTTTGTCCTCGATCCGAAATCAGTTGGCCAAAGAAATTGGACACTTCAAGTTCATACGAAGTTCGTATCGTAAATGGAGTGGTTGGTGCACTGCATAGTTTTCGTGGTTTGATTTCGCTCAAAACTCTCCAAATGATTGCTCTCACCATATTATGAGGTTGCCCTAGTTTTGGGAACGATTCGAAATCAATTGGTCAAAGAAATTGGACACTTCAAGTTCATACAAAGTTCGTATCATAAATGGAGTGGTTGTTGCATTGCAAAGTTTTAGTGGTTGGATTTCAATCAAAACTCTCCAAATGACTCCTCCTACCATACTTTGATGATGCCCATGTTTAGGGCTTAATCCGAAATCAAATGGTCAAAGAAATTAGACACTTTAAGTTCATACAAAGTTCGTATCTTAAATGCAGTGGTTGGAGGATTTTGTAGTTTTACTTATTTGATTTGACTCAAAACTCACAAAAGGACTCCTCCCACCATATTATGATGTTGCCCTAGTTTTGGCCTCGATCCAAAATCAATTGGTCAAAGAAATTGGACACTTCAAGTTCATACGAAGTTCATAGTGTTAATTAAGTGGTTGGTTGATTGCGTAGTTTTAGTCGTTGGATTTAACTCAAAACTCTCCAAATGACTCTTCCTACCATATTATGATGATGCCCAAGTTTAGTGCTCGATCGAATATCAATTGGTCAAAGAAATTGGACACTTCAAGTTCATACGGAGTTCGTTGGATTAATGGAGAGGTTGGAGGATTGCGTAGTTTTACTTGTTGGATTTCACTCAAAACTCTCCAAATGACTCCTACCCCATATTATGATGTTGCCCTAGTTTTGGGCTCGATCCGAAATCACTTGGTCAAAGAAATTTTACACTTGAAGTTCATACGAAGTTCATATCGTAAATGGAGTGGTTGGTGTATTGCAAAGTTTTAGTGGTTGGATTTCACTCAAAGCTCTCCAAATGACTCCTCCAACCATACTTTGATGATGCCCATGTTTAGGTCTTAATCCAAAATCAAATGATCAAAGAAATTAGACACTTCAAGTTCATACGAAGTTCGTATCGTAAATGCAGTGGTTGGAGGATTTTGTAGTTTTACTTATTTGATTTAAATCAAAACTCACCAAAGGACTCCTCCCACCATCTTATGATGTTGCCATAGTTATAGTGGTTGGATTTTACTCAAAACTCTCCAAATGACTCCTCCCACCGTATATTGATGACTCCCAAGTTTTGGGCTCGATCCGAAATCAATTGGTCAAAGAAATTGGACACCTCAAGTTCATACGAAGTTCGTATTGTAAATGGAGTGGTTGTTGTATTGCATAGTTTTAGTGGTTGGATTTTACTCAAAACTCTCCAAATGATTGCTCCCACCATATTATGATGTTGGCCTAGTTTTGGGATCGATCCGAAATCAATTGGTCAGAGAAATTGGACACTTCAAGTTGATACGAAGTTCGTATCATAAATGGAGTGGTTGGTGCTAGAAAGACAGCTTCAAAGTGTTTGAATCGCTTTCTCACCCTTCTAGTTCAATTGATTGTTGGTCGATTGGTGTGCTTGATTCACTTGTTTTCTCTAAGTTTTTGCTGGCATAATCCAATGATCCATTACAATATATTTTGAGTCAATCTCAAAGTGACTTTGATGAAGAATCTGCACTCATGGAGTTGGTGGCTGCCTTGGAAGCATTAAAACCGTATCCCTCCACTTTTTCACCTCTTATAGAGCCATTAGAACCATCTGCCACACGTCTGATCCCTTCTGTTGTTAGACCTCCAAAACTTGAGCTTAAACCACTTCCATCACATCTAAAATATGCTTACCTAGCTGAGTTTGAAACTCTCCCAGTTATCATAGCATCTGACCTCACCCCTTTGGAAGAAGATAAGCTAATTAGGGTGTTAAAAGAGTTCAAATCAGCCATTGTTTGGTCTATTGCAGATATCAAGGGAATAAGCCCTACCATGTGCATGCATCGAATTTTATTGGAGGAGGGAGCGAAACCAACTCGTGAACCACAAAGAAGGCTCAATCCACACATGAAGGAGGTAGTGAGAGCTGGAGTGTTGAAGTTGCTAGATGTGGGTATCATATACCCGATTTCTGATAGCAAATGGGTCAGCCCTGTTCACGTAGTGCCTAAGAGGATTGGAATCACAGTGGTAAAAAATGAGCATAAGGAGCTTGTTCAAACAAGACCGGCAGCTAGTTGGCGTGTTTGCACCGATTACAGGAAGTTGAATTCGGACACTAGAAAAGATTATTTTCCTATGCCTTTTATTGATCAAATGCTTGAGCGATTAGCTGGTCACTCATATTATTGTTTCCTTGATGGATATTCAGGTTATAATCAAATTGCGATTGCTTCGGAAGATCAAGAGAAGACTACATTCACTTGTCCTTTTGGCACTTTTGCATATAGGAGGATGCATTTTGGGCCTTTGCAATGCCTCAACAACATTCCAAAGATGTATGCTGGCAATCTTTTCAGATATGATTGAGAGATTTATTGAGGTATTCATGGATGATTTTTCAGTTTTTGGTTCTTCTTTTGATGATTGTCTTAACCATCTCTCTCTAGTGCTTCAAAGATGTCAGGAAACAAATTTGATTCTCAATTGGGAAAAGTGTCAATTTATGGTGAAACAAGGTGTTGTGTTGGGGCATGTAATATCCAGCAAGGGTATTGAAGTTGACAAAGCAAAAATTGACATCATCTCGAATATGGCAGACTAGTGAAAGGAGTGAGAAGCTTTCTAGGACATGTTGGTTTTTATCGTCGTTTCATTAAGGATTTTTCCAAGATCACTCATCCATTGTGCAATCTTTTGGCCAAAGATGTTGTATTTCACTTTGATAAAGATTGTATGAATGCATTTAATACCTTGAAACGTGAACTAACCTCTGCTCCTATTATTATGGCACCAGATTGGTCTTCGCCTTTTGAGCTAATGTGTAATGCCTCCGACTATGCTATTGGTGCTGTTTTAGGTCAAAGAGTAAATAAGCTGCCACACGTAATTTACTATGCAAGTCGGACATTAATCGATGCTCAACTCAATTACTCTACCACTGAGAAGGAGTTGCTTGCGTTGTTTTTGCTTTAGAGAAATTTTGTTCATATCTTGTTGGCTCTAAAGTTATTGTTTACTCTGATCATGCAGCTCTTAGGCTTTTGTTGACCAAGAAAGATGCTAAACCGCGATTGATCAGATGGATACTCTTGTTACAAGAGTTTGACCTAGAAATTCGAGACAAGAAAGGGAGTGAAAATGTTGTTGCTGACCACTTGTCGTGCCTTGTTGATGAAAACCATGGAGATGGACAAATTGTGCCTCTCAATGAATCATTCCCGGATGAACAACTCTTTGTCATTCAAGATAAAGAGCCATGGTATGCTGATTTTGTCAATTATCTTGCATCTGGTGTAATTAGAGATGATTTGACTTTTCAGGAGAGAAAGAAGTTCGTTTCAATGGTGAAACACTACATGTGGGATGAGCCTTATTTGTTCAAGTATTGCCCTGACCAAATCATTCGAAGATGTGTTCCAGAGAGTGAGCAGCAAAGCATACTAACATTCAGTCATGTATTGGCATGCGGAGGTCATTTTAGTGCCAAAAAGATAGCTTTAAAGGTTTTACAATCTGGTTTCTTTTGGCCTACATTGTTTAAAGATGCTCTTGATTTTTGCTCTAAGTGTGATAGGTGTCAGAAAATGGGGAGCATCAGTCGCAGGAATGAAATGCCATTAAACAACATTTTAGTGGTGGAGCTGTTTGATGTGTTTGGAATTGACTTCATGGGACCATTCCCATCTTCTTTTGGATACATATACATACTAGTGGCAATAGATTACGTATCAAAATGGGTTGAGGCAACAGCTACACGAACTAATGATCACAAAGTTGTTTTGAATTTTCTTAAAGATATGATTTTCACTAGGTTTGGAACTCCGAGAGCTATCATTAGCGATGGTGGCAGTCACTTCTGCAACAGACCTTTCGAGGCATTGATGAAGAAGTACAACATCACACATAAAGTGGCAACTCCATACCATCCTCAAACCTCTGGACAAGTGGAAATCAGCAATAGAGAAATAAAGAACATCTTGATGAAAACCGTCAGCCCTACAAGAAAGGATTGGTCACTAAGATTGAATGATGCACTTTGGGCTTATCGAACAGCGTACATATTGGGCCATAAAGGCATGTCATTTGCCAATGGAGCTCGTGCACCGTGCATATTGGGCCATAAAGAAGTTCAATTTTGATCTCAAAAAAGCTAGCACAGTGAGGAAGCTCCAACTTAATGAGTTGGAAGAGCTTAGAAATGAATCATATGAGAATGCTAGGAACTACAAATAACGAACCAAGCTCTACCATGACAAACCAATTCTTAGGAAGGAGTTTCAACCAGGTATGAAAGTACTTTTGTATGACTCACGTTTGCGACTTTTTCCAGGTAATTGAACTCTAGATGGGTTGGACCATTCAAAGTGCTTCAAGTATTTCCCCATGGAGCTATGGAGATAGAAAACATCAAGAATGGCACCCGTTTTAAGGTCAATGGACAGCATTTGAAGCCTTATTTGGAGAATGTTTCACAGGAGCAGGTTTATGTAGTTATGGATTCTCTCGAGTTTATGACAACTTAGACACACTACCATGTCTTGCCTAGACATTAAATAAAGCACTTGCTAGGAGGCAACCTAGCTGGGTTTGTGTTCTTTCCTTTTATTTGTGTTTTTTAATTTCATTCCATGCACACTCTGCCAATTTGCATTGCATCCATTCCGTTCATTTGTTTTTAAGTATCGAGGACAATGCTTAGTTTAGGTTTGGGGGTGTGGGATTTTCATTTGTTTTTAGTTCTGGTTAAAGTTTGCTTTTGCTTACTAATGTGAATGTATATGAGGGCTATGGTTTATAATGAGGACTGTTGTGTTGTCATGAAAAAGTTCGTATCATATTTTTTTTTACAAAGCTGTTACTCTTGGAATCATGGTGGTTAAAGTATCATGCTCAAATTCTGGAAGAAGAATAGTGGAGACTACCCTAGTGAGTGATTTTGAGCCTATTTACTTCTCTGAGAGGGTTTAAAGTGTTTGTGCTCCTATCTTTTTGCTTTAATTTCACTTCAAATGATCTCATTACTTTTGTTTGATTGAACACTAAGAATTGTTCTCTTTCGCAGATACCATGTGTTTGGTAACACTCATGAATGAACCCATTGAGACGATGTTAGGCTAAGCATGTCTTAACCAACCAAAAGGCCTAATTTCTTACATTTATGTGTGTGCCATTACCCCCGTTTTGAAGCCAATCGCTTTTAGCAGATATTTAGCCCATTACAGCTATACCCTATAGTTTGGGGAATACCAAAGTGATGAAGACAGAGATAATTCGAGCTCTACATCAAGAAAGTGGTGTGTACTGAGGTATGTGTTGGACGCCACAAACAAACAACAAAGATCAATTCAAGAGGAGAGCTTGATGCTTTCACAAGGAATACACTTTGGTATGTCCCAAGCTTTAGTCTTTCCTATCCCTTCTTTCATAACCCCTGACCTAAGCCGTACAATACAAACTTTGTGAAAGACCTAGCTGATCTTTGAGGATGTTTTCATGGGTGCTGCTAAGTATGTGTGCTATCCATATTCTTAGTGTTTGATTCCTTTCATGAGATCTGCCCAGAAATTGTGCTTTTATTTCATATTTCATATGTGAGGATTTTGATTCCCTTTTACATAACATGTGACGTCTCTAACCTAAAAATACAAGAAAATAAATAAATAAATTGAGTTAAATAAATAAAGAATTAAAAAGGAATTAAATTAAAGAAATTGGAATTAAATAAGAATTTAATAATTTAAGGACATTTTGGTCAACTATATTTTCGGGACGTAATTTGGCGAAATGAGTTGCGCTATTGCGTCCAGCACATCGAAACAAGTTCGTGGAAGTGCGGAAAGTTCGATTCGAAGTTATAACGCTTAAAATGGATTTATTGGTCATTAAAGAAATTGTTTAAAACCCTAATATCTGATGTGGACCAATCAGATCCCTCCATTTCAGCTTCTCTCTCTCTCTCTCTCTCTCTCTCTCTCTCTCTCTCTCTCTCCCCAAGTACGAGCCCCCTCCCCTGTGCATTGCTGATCGGATTTTGCCACCCGACCACCAACTCGCCGCCACGGGGCGGCACCTCACCCAATCGAGCGGCCACCATCCTCGACCTTACCCCAGCCGGACCGTCGTGCACGCTGATCTTACCAGGAAAAAGCTCGATTTTTGGCGGTTTAACCTCGAATTTTCAGTGGCTCATCCGGGCGATTCGGCAACAGAATCCATCGATTCAGTGAGCATTCTTCTTCTCTTGCTCCCCTCTAGATGTTTTGATAGGTCGTGTGGATCGTTTACGCATTTTGGAGCTCGACCAAAACCTAGAAACTGGTCGGTTTTGATTCGAGATTCCGGCCAGTTGCGGCAGTTCTTGACCAGTTCAGGCCGGTTTTGGAACCCCCTCTAGGTGCTGATCGTTTTGGTATAAGCCTTGTCCCTTGAATTAAACCGTAACCGTCCGATCACGCGATCGTGAGCGACCCGACCGTCCGATCATGACCAAACTTCCAGGACATGTTCTTTAAGCCGTAGTGAACCTATAGGAACTTTCGGATCTAAATTTGGAGGTCATGGGACCCACCGGCCCAGTTTGACCTCTTCTGGTTAGTTTGACCAAGTTTGACCAAGCGTCTCCCGAGGTCGGTTTGTCTTCTAACGAACGTCGTTGACCTTAGAATTCTTCGTACGATGTATTGGTACACTTGAGTCGGGATTAGTTAGGGTTGACTTTTAAGGTTATCGCTTCAGTCCGGTTGTTAATCTTAATCCTCGTATTATTGAAATAGGTTCTCAAACTTCTCGTGATCATCGGGGCGGGACCGTATCAAGGTCGGAGTAGCGTGGGACTATCTGTGAGTGGACTTTGTTTCCTAACGAGCATGATTTTAAAGAATTTAATGCGATGCATATAAATGAGATTTAAATATTGTTTTAAATCTTGATTTGACCTTTGATGGGTTTATTATGATTGAATTGATATTTGAGTGTTATATATGATTTGGGTTGCTGATTTGTTTGTGGAGCCCTGTTGGCTATATTTTATTAATATAATTATCTTTAAGTATTGAATTTGGGATGAGTCAAGCGTCCGGTAGAATTTATGTACGTATTTTGGGTATGGTAGAACTTGATGGATTTTCTTTGGGTTTTATATTTAATATTTGGACGTTAGTATAGTCCGGCTGATTACATCTTCAGTTTTGATGTTTAAACCTTATGAATTATAATTACTTATACTTTGATTATATATATATATATATATATATATATATATATATATATATATCTACTTTGAATATAATTATGTATTTGATATGGAGTTTTGGAACTTATATGTATATGGGATTGGACTTTCGGTTATATTTTAATGAATCACTATTTATGTTGTTTTAAAGTATGAATTTAAGGGATGTCAGTGATATGTAGGAATTTCGAATGCTTGAGTATGAGTTATTGTATTTTAAAGGATAGTTATGTTTTGTGTATATATATATATATGTATATTTTGAATAATACGTTCGGGTTTGGACTTTATATTTTTAAGGGGATAGTACCTATACTATGTTTTCGAGTATATGTTTTACTTGGGGTTTGACTTGACGTTTTCTTGACTTGGGTTTTGAATACGGTTTGATTATGCATTTTCAATGATTATGACATTTTAATGGTTTATGGATTGTTACGCTGTCATTTGACGCTTATGTCTATTTTAACTATAGAATTGTATGTTTGGGACGCGTATATGTCCTGGTGTGTGATATTTTGGGGTTCGGGTACATGTGATTAAATATGTATATGTTGATTATCGTGTAGCGATTGATTTGTGTGCGGTTGACACCTTGTTATGTACCTCCCCCTGTTCTTATGATACGATTACTCGAGTATGATTCGATCCAGTGCATACCTTAATGGGGTGTAGCTGTAGACCCTTAATTGGGTAGTCTGCGCGTATGACTTGTTTCGGACGTATGGGTATAAAGGATTCTGCCATACGGGCCGGGTAGCTTAGTCCATTTTTGGATGGCTTGACCTTGGGCACGAGGCCATTGTGATGCCGACCCGGTGTCCAGTTAAATCCTAGGCACGAGTCACATCAGTAATGTTGTCACGGAGTCCAATCAAATGATCCCCTGTTGGATTGTTTTTCCCCTGGTACATGTATTTGGTGTTGAGGGTTGATTTTGGATCGAGCCCAAAACTTGGGCAACATCATAATACCATGGCAGGAGTCATTTGGTGAGTTTTGAGTGAAATCCAATCTCTAGAATTATGCAATCCTACAACCACTCCATGAAAGGTACGAACTTCATACGAAATGGAAGTATCCAATTTCTTTGACCAATTGATTTCGGATCGAGCCCAAAACTCTGGCAACATAATAATATGGTGGGAGGAGTCATTTGGTGAGTTTTGAGTGAAAAACAATCACTAGAACTAAGCAATCCTACAACCACTCCATGAAATGTACAAATTTCGGACGAACTTCAAGTATCCAATTTCTTTCACAAATTGATTTCGGATCGAGCCCAAAACTTGGGCAACATCATAATACCGTGGCAGGAGTCATTTGGTGAGTTTTGAGTGAAATCCAATCTCTAGAACTATGCAATCGTACAACCACTCCATGAAAGGTACGAACTTCGAACGAAATGGAAATATCCAATTTCTTTGACCAATTGATTTCAGATCGAGCCAAAATCTTGGTCAACATGATAATATGTTGGGACGAGTCATTTGGTGAGGTTTGAGTGAAATCCAATCACTAGAACTTTGCAATGCAGCAATCACTCCATGCACGGTACGAACTTCGTACGAACATGAAATGTCCAATTTCTTTGACCAATTGATTTCGGATCTCGCACAAAACTTAGGAAACCACATAATATGGTGGCAATAGTCATTTTTGAGTTTTGAGTGAAATCCAATCACTAGAACTATGCAATCCTACAACCAGTCCGTGTCGAGTACGAACTTCGTACGAACATGAAGTGTCCCTTTTCTTTGACCAATTGATTTCGGATGGAGCCCACTACATGGGCAAGATCATAATATGGTGGCAGGAGTCATTTGTTGAGTTTTGAGAGAAATCCAAGCTCTAGAACTATGCAATGCACCTATTAGCCTTTTTATGGTACGAACTTGAAGTGTCCAGTTTCTTTGACCAATTGATTTAGAATCGAGCCCAAAACATGGGCAACATCATAATATGGTGGGAGGAGTCATTTGGTAAGTTTTGAGTGAAGTTCAATCACAAGAACTATGCAATGCATCTATCACTCATTTTACGGTACGAACAACATACGAACTTGAAATATCCAGTTTCTTTGACCAATTGATTTCGGATCGAGCCTAAAACTTGGGCAACATCATAATATGGTGGGAGGAGTCTTTTGGTGAGTGATAAGTGAAATCCAATCACTAGAACTATGCAATCCTTCAACCACTCCGTGTACAATACGAACTTCGTACGAACTTGAAGTGTTCCTTTTCTTTCACCAATTGATTTCGGATCAAGCCCAAAACTTGGGCAACAGCATAATATGGTGGGAGGAGTCATTTGGTGAGTTTTGAGTGAAATCCAACCACGAGAACTATGAAATGCACCAACCACTCTGTTTACAGTACGAACTTCGTACGAACTTGAAGTGTCCAATTTCTTTGACCAATTGATTTCGGATCGAGCCCAAAACTTGGGCAACATCATAATGTAGTGGCAGTAGTCATTTGGTGAGTTTTGAGGGAAATCCAATCACTAGAAACATGCAATGCACCAACCACTCCATTTACGGTACGAACTTGAAGTGTCCAATTTATTTGACGAATTGATTTCAGATCGAGCAAAAAACTTGGGCAACATCATAATATGGTGGGAGGAGTCATTTGGGGAATTTTGAGTGAAATCCAACCACCAGAACTACGAAATGCACCAACCACTCCGTTTACGTTACGAACTTCGTACCTTGAAGTGTCCAATTTCTTTGACCAATTGATTTTGAATCGAGCCCAAAACGTGGGCAACATCAGAATATGCTAGTAGTAGTTATTTGGTGAGTTTTGAGTGAAATCCAATCACTAGGACTATGAGATGCACCAACGACTCCATGTACGGTACGAACTTCGTACGAACTTGAAAAGTTCAATTTCTTTGACCAATTGATTTCCGATCGAGCCCAAAACTTGGGCAACATCATAATATGGTGGGAGGAATGATTTGGTGAGATTTGAGTGAAATCCAATTGCTAGAACTATGCAATCCTACAACCACTCCGTGAAAGGTACTGTAACAACCCGATCCCAGAGTTAAATATTAAATTATTAAGGTGAAGGAAGGTTATACCCCGATTAAATTATTTGGATTTAAAATTTGACTTTATTTTCGGGAAGGAATTTGGTGGAACAGAGTGCACCGTTGCGTCCGGCTCGTCGAAGCGAGTCCGTGGGCGTCTGGAACACCCGATTCAGAGCCCGAGCGAACGTTTAAAGGTCTAAAAATAGTGGGGGCATTTTAGTAATTTCGAGGAAGGGATAAAATTAAAAAGAAGCTGGCCAATTGGCGGTAGCGTGCGTATCAGACCCCCGATCCTCTTCGTCTTCCTCGCGAGCCGGCCGACCGATCGAACCAGTCTCGGCCTGGCCGTTCGGCCAAGACCGACCGCTCCCACCCCTCCAACCTTCATCTCTCTCTTCCCTCATCTCACCCCTGCCCCGATTCCGATCGTTTCTGTTGGAGAAGCCGTGCGAGAGAGCCTAGATTCGCCGGATTTTCTACGAAAATCCGGCCATTTTCGTGAGTTCCAACATCAATTTTGGTAAGATTTCTACTCCTTTCGTCGAGTTCTAACTGTTTCAAGCGGGTTTTGATCAATTTGAGAGTTTGGAACCGAATTGGTGAGTTAGGGTTTGAGATCGGAAATTTTGAATTTCCGGCGTGTTTCCGGCCGGTTCTTGGCCGGTTCACAATGCCAAAATACTCCCCACCACTCACTGATCACTTGGGTATGTAGATTGTAGGTTGAATCGAGAATTTTCCATCGCCGGAAAATTCTCTCAAGCCACCCAACCTGGCCGCGCGTGTGGCGGCGTGGGCAGGTGGTGGCAGCGGTTTCGTGCCAAAACACTCCACGTAACCTCCCGAGTGCGCAGGTATGCTCGAGCGAATTTTTGGAAATCGTTTGAGCGAAGAACCAATGTTACCGGTTAGGTTTAACTAGGGTTAACTCGGGTTCGTTAAGTTCTAACCGTTGGATCGTAAGGAAACTTGGAAGTTAAGTAATTGGGAATTTTAGAAACCTATAGGAATTTACGGATCGTCGTTTGGAGGTCGGAAACCTAAGGAGCAAGCGAATCAAACCTAATAAGGATTTAATCCAATATTTAATCCAGGAACTTCCAAGTTAACTAAAAGGCTTAATTTGAAATCAAGTGGGCCGGAAACCTTTCTAAACACAATTAAACACCTTAGGCCCGGGGGTCGGGATTTTCTATTAAATTATTATGCCGAGCTTTGGTGAAGTAATAAATGGTTTAATTTTCGTAAATAGGTACTCAAGCTTTGGCGGAGGTGCAGGAAGGCCCTTCTAAGGGTCCGGCAAGCTCGGATCAACTGTGAGTGGACCTTTGATTTTATAAATGAATTTTCTTTCAATAAATGTTTATATTTGAGTATGAATGATGAAATCATTTCCGAATCTTGGAATTGGAATTTATGGTTATGGGTTATGGAAATTGTAAAGGCTCAAGGTTTTACTTATGCAAAGGATTTTAATATTGGTTTATGAAAGGTTTCAAACCACTCTAGGTACCCTAGTATGTAACTGTTGCCTTCGGTTTAATGATGTTGCCTACGGAATAAAAATTGATAAAGGTTATTACCCGGTCTACGGACCTACTGCTGCCTTCGGTTAAAGTCTGCGCGCATGACTCACGCCCCACGAGTCTCGGGGATGCTCGGACCGTGCGGAGCGAGGACGCGGCTCGGGTAAACTTTGTGTTTTCCGAGTCTAGCGAGGACGCGGCTCGGGTAAACTCTGTGTTTCCCGAGTCTTGCGAGGACGCGGCTCGGTTGACTTTGTGTCTCCGAGTCTAGCGAGGAATGGAATTGACGGAAATTATAAGGGTACACCTCGGTGGATTTTATTTTAAAGTTGATTTGATAATATTTCCTTTGATGAATAAGAACTATAACTTTGATGAACTTTGTAAATGTGTTTTATATGCATACTTTAATTTGTTGTTCGTCTTAGAATTATTTTCTTATGTTTTTAACAGTGGGGCTAATATATTGTTTCGATTTTCTAAAACTACTTTTTTGGTCCACTCACCTTTTTAAATGTTTTCGCCCCAGTGTAGGTTGTAGTGAGCACCACCACCGGCCCGTCTTCACCACCACCGCTCTCCTAAAACTCATGTAGGGTCTACGACCAGAAGAACTTTGTAATTAGTACTTTAGAAGCTCTGAACTTGCCCAAACTTTTGTGAGGCCTGAGCCCGTACCTTTTAATTTCTGTTGGTGTGTGAACTTAACTTGTGCTTGCTGAAGTTTGTGGAATTAAAAATTGTGCTTTCGCAGGTGTAACTTATTTGGGAATTGAGCCAATTATATGGGAGACTACTGCGAATTTTCGGCGAAGTCGAACCTTAAAACTCTGTTTTCTCAATTTCTTTACAAAAGGGCAAAATGGTCAAGTGTGTCCGACACCCGACAGATGTCGGCCACGGACAGGGCATGGCCGGATTCCAAAGCGGAATTAGGGTCGGGTCTGTCAACTTGGTATCGAGCTATAGGTTTAAATTCCTGCAGACTTTGCAATCTGTGAATTCCGGTTTAACAAGTGCTTGTTTCTGAAAGCGATATTATGGGCCCAAAGCGTGGTGGTACTCGTAGGGGAACACGTCGATCGTCCGACAGCGTGAACAAGAAGCTTCGGTTTGAGCAGGAAGAACAACCCGATTATGGGGATCGGGCGGGAGCCGTTCGGTGATGCCTACCCCAGTTGTTGATCCTAACCTACAATGAGACCATTGAGCTTTTGACTCAAGCCCTATCCCGAGTGGGCATAGCAGAGATCCCTCCTTGTCCTTTGCGGATCAAGCCAAAAGAATTGGGGCAACCGAGTTTAGTGGAGAAGGCGATCCTGCTGTCGCCGAGGAATGGGTGGAGAAGATGGAAAGGATTATGGAAGTGATGGATGTTCCGCAGAGGCGTAGGGTTATCCTGGCCACTTTCTTCTGTCCGGGGAATGCGAGTCTTGGTGGGAATCGGTGAAAAGAAGATTTGCAGATCCGTCAACCATTACTTGGCAGGTGTTGAAGTGCCTTTGATGATCGGTTCTACCACGAAGCTTATCGAGAAAATGAAGATGGAAGAATTCTTACAGTGGAGCAGGGTAGTATATTTGTCTTTGGAATATGAGAAAAAGTTTATTGAGCTGTCCAAGTATTGTGCACCATTGGTGGCTGATGCAAAGAAGAAGTGCCAAGCTGTTCACCCGTGATGCGAAGCCTGCTATTCGGGACATCGTGATGGCACGGCGGTTGAACAATTATGGGGACTTGGTGATGTCGGCGTCCTTGGTTGAAAATAGTCGGATGATGGTTCATGGGCGCAATGATTCTCGTCGGCAACCAGTATGATTACGGAGGTCCTAGTCAAGGATCGTCCAAGATGGGCGATTATAGTTACTGGATCTTCTAGTGGACGAGGTTATGGTGGATTCAGTGTTAGTTACGACCGGTGGAGTGCAGTCGAGTGTTAGTCTGGACCGAGACGTGGCGGTGGAGCGGCTCGAGGCTCGGGGAATTTGCGGCGGTCGGTGTTAAAGTGGTCGAGGCCGTTCTCGGTGTGAGCGGTGTAACCGTTGGCATACGGGACCACTGTCGGCCAAGACTACGGAGGATGTTATCTTTGTGGACAGCCGGGGCATTTTCGGAGGAGTGCCCATTGCTGCTGCGGGACGAGACCATTTGCCTTGAGTCATCTCGGGAGGTAGCATGCGAGTCGACCTAGGGAGACACCTATGATTTCTGGAGCCTCGTCTAGCGGCGGGGCCCGGACGATCTTCTTGGCGGAGGAGGGACTCGGCGAGAGGGACGCGGTGGGCGTTCGAGCTACGGGCGAGTGTACACCATGACTCGGCAGAGGCTCAAGCATCACCGAGATGTTATTATGGGTATGTTGCCAGTTTTGGTATTCCTTCACGTGTGTTAATTGACCGGGGCTACACACTCTTTTGTTTCACATAGCTTCGCCTAAATGCAGATGTTAGGCTTAGGGCCTTGCAAGGGAACTTATTATTTCTGTACCTACGGGAGATACTCTTGTGGTGAGCACAGTATTCAAAGATAGTTCGGTGTTAGTGGGGGATGTGTACCTGGAGGCAGATCTAATTCCTTTGGATATTGTGATTAAGGGTATGGATTGGTTAGCCAAGCATCATGCTTGATTGATTGTTTCGGAAGGAGGTTGTATTCCGTAGTCGGACGGCCGGAGGTTATTTTCCAAGGAGCGTCAAGTTCTCCCATCTGTATCATTTACGCCATGGCGGCAAGGCGGTTCTTGAGGAAGGGTTGCACCGGGTACTTGGCTCATGTCATTGATACGGGATAACGGTGTGAGGTTGGAAGATATTCACGTAGTGCGGGACTTTCCGGATGTGTTTCTGAAGATCTTCTGGATTGCCTCCTGAGCGGAAATTGAATTCACCATTGAACTTGTTCTGGAACCAACCCCATCTCTCGGACACCGTCTGAGAATGGCACCAGCGAGAATTAAGGGAATTGAAAACTCATTTGCAAGAGTTTGGTAGACAAGGGTTTCATCCGGCCCGGTTTCTCTCCTTAGGGTGCACATTACATTTGTAAAGAAGAAGGATGGCACTATGAGACTGTGCATTGATTACAGACAGTTGAATAAGGTTACGATCGCGGAACCGTTATCCTTTGCCTCGCATTGATGACTTGTTCGATCAGTTGAGGGGTGCAAAAGTATTTTCCAAGATTGACTTGAGGTCGGTTATCATCAATTGTGAGTCGGGAAGATGATGTGCCTAAAACAGCTTTTCGGACGAGGTGTGGGCATTATGAGTTTCTTGTGATGCCTTTTGGGCTGACTAATGCACCAGCGGCGTTTATGGATTTGATGAGCAGTGTTCCGACGCTACTTGGATCGCTTTGTCATCGTATTCATAGACGACATTCTGGTTTACTCAAAAAGTGAAAGAGCACATATGAAGCACTTGGAGATTGTGTTGGGAACCTTAAGAAGGAGGCGGTTATATGCAAAGTTCGGTAAGTGCATGTTACGGTTGGATAGAATCAGTTTCTTGGGGCACGTGATTTCTGTGAAGGAATTTATGTGGATCCTCGAGAAAGTGGAAGCCGTGGTGGCGGGCTCGGCCAACTAGTGTCAGAGATACGAAGCTTCTTGGGTTTGGCAGGTTACTACCGTCGTTTTGTGGAAGGTTTTTCTACCATAGCGGCACCTCTCACCCGGTTAACGAGGAAAGGGGTCAAATTTGAATGGACAGATGAGTGTGAAGGAAGCTTTAATGAGTTGAAAACCAGGTTGACAACCGCTCCGGTGTTGACTTTGCCTGATGACAGTGGAGGTTTTGTAATTTACAGTGATGCTTCACGGCAAGGTTTGGGGTGTGTTTTAATGCAGCATGGAAGGGTAATTGCCTATGCGTCCAGGCAACTTAAGAAGCACGAGTTGAACTATCCTACTCATGATTTGGAGCTTGCTGCTGTGGTGTTCGCCTTAAAGATTTGGCGACATTACCTTTATGGGGAGACCTGCCAGATCTTCACAGATCATAAAAGTTTGAAGTACTTGTTCACTCAGAAAGAATTAAATTTGAGGCAGAGAAGATGGCTAGAGTTGATAAAAGATTATGACTGCACTATTGAACACCATCCAGGAAGAGCTAATGTTGTGGCCGATGCCCTCAGCAGGAAATCATCGGGATCTTTGGCTTATCTCCGAGGGGAGTACCTCCCCCTGTTGAATGAACTGAGGAAGTATAGCGTTAGGTTGGAATTGAGTCATGATGGAGGATTACTTGCAACTCTCCATGTGAGATCGGTCTTGGTAGAACGAATAATTGAAGCTCAGTTGCAGGATCCGTTGATTTGTACGTTAAGGTTGGAGGTTGAGAATGGCACCAGGACGGATTATTCTGTAAGGAATGATGGAGCCTTGATGGTAGGGATAAGGTTGTATGTTCCTGATGACGAGAGGTTAAAAAGAGAAATTCTTGAAGAAGCTCACAGTTCGGCTTTTGCTATGCATCCTAGTAGCACAAAGATGTATCGAACATTACTGGTGGCCTTTCATGAAGAAGGAGATTGCAGAATATGTTAGTAAATGCCTAATTTGTCAGCAAGTGAAGGTAGAACGACAGAAACCATCAGGGTTACTACAACCACTTCCAATTCCTGAGTGGAAGTGGGAACATATCACAATGGACTTTGTGTTCAAGCTTCCTCGGACGCAGAAGAAGCATGATGGAGTTTGGGTAATTGTTGACCGACTCACCAAGTCTGCACACTTTCTACCAGTGAAGGAGACTTATCAATTGAACAAATTGGCAAATCTGTTCGTTGATGAGATTATAAGATTGCACGGTGTGCCAGTTTCTATTGTGTCTGATAGAGATCCGAGGTTCACCTCTCGTTTCTGGATGAAGTTGCAGGAGGGTTTTGGAACTCAATTGCGGTTCAGTACCGCTTTTCATCCTCAAACTGATGGGCAATCTGAAAGAACCATTCAAACTCTAGAAGATATGCTAAGAGCTTGTGCATTGCAATTCCGAGGGGACTGGGATGAGAAATTGCCTTTAATGGAGTTTGCCTACAATATCAGTTACCACTCAAGCATCGGAATGTCACCTTATGAAGCATTGTATGGCGGCAGTGCAGAACTCCACTTATTTGGGATGAGGTTGGTGAGAAAAGAGTAGAAGGAGAGGTTGATATAGAAGCTACTAAAGAAAGAGTCAAGCTGATCAGGGAAAGGCTTAAGGCGGCTCAAGATCAACAGAAAAGTTATGCTGACAACCGCAGAAAAGACCTTCAGTTCGAAGTTGGTGATTGGGTATTCTTGAAATTGTCGTGATCGGTGCATAATTACATATCATTTTGTACCCTTCTAACTTATGATTTGGTTATGTTTTTGAGTTAAACTTGTGCTTTTAATCTATTTTGTGTTTGTTTCAGTGTAATAAGTTTGGGACTCATTTAATGCATTTTGGAGTCAAGTTAGCTCAAAACGGTGTCTGCAGATCAGTCAACTTCACGGATTGGACTCTACTTGCTCAAGAAGAACCAGATAATGAGCCATACGTCATTGGAAAGATACGGAAGTCTATTTTCTGGATCATTTTACGGTTCATGATTCCGAGTCCTCTAGAGGAAGTTATACAAGTTTTGGCAGCTTAAGGTCAAAATCGGCAGGATCTGTGTTACTGGGCCAAAAATGACTTTTGAAGGCCTTCCCGAATTTTCCTTGAGTTGGGCTGCATATGCTTGGAAAGATAAGACAAAGAGCTTCAAGATCCATATTTTTGCAGATTTTTTAGAGTGAAGGAACAAGCCCAAATCGAGCCCACAAGCTGACTGCAATGCATTGTCATGCATGAGCTAATCATTTTAGTGGTGAATTGAGTGGTGTAAGTTGGTGAAGTGAGTGTGATTAATAAATTCAATTGTATAATCAGATTTATACTTCCCCTAGGCCTATAAATAGTGAGTTCTCCAAACATGTAAACACACCCCAAGGGGGGGAGCTCTCAAACATCTCTCTAGAGCTCCTCTCCCTTCTCTCCCTCAAATTCTCTTAGTTTTCTTTTTAGTTCTCAATTGTTGTAACAAAACCATTTTGCTTTTTAGTTGTAATTTATTTTCCATTGTAATGTAATTTCTTTTCTTTAGTTTTCAAGTTTAATTAGCTTCCAAGTTTCAATTATAGTTCTTGTTCTTATTCATTATGCTTATAAGTTAATATGCTTGTTTGAATGAGTGATCACCGTTAAAACTTGTATGTTAGCTATCTTGGTTTGAGTTAAGAGTAGACACCATGCATTAATTCAAATTGAACTATGAATAGGAAGAGTATGTATGGACATTCGACAACATGGATTAGATACATGCTTGGTTGTTTAAAACATTCTTCTTTGCTTAATGGATTTCTAATGCTTAATTTAGGTTCGACAAGAAGGATCTAATTAGGGAATTAGGAATACAAGGTTAGGACCAAACACCATGGCTTAATCATACTTTAGCTAGAATCAATCTGTGAATCTAAATTGAACTTGGTAACTAATTTGCTTAAATTAATTTCTTTTCTTTCTTTCTTGTTTTATTTATTTTCTTTTCATTTCTATTTTGTGCAGGGAATCAAATTGAATCAATCTATCATCAATCCTCGTGGGGGTATTTGATCGGTGCATAATTACATATCATTTTGTACCCTTCTAACTTATGATTTGGTTATGTTTTTGAGTTAAACTTGTGCTTTTAATTTATTTTGTGTTTGTTTCAGTGTAATAAGCTTATGACTCACTAAATGCATTTTGGAGACAAGTTAGCTCAAAGCGGTGTATGCAGATCAGTCAACTTCACGGATTGGACTGTACTTGCTCAGGAAGAACCAGATAATGAACCATACGTCATTGGAAAGATACGGAAGTCTAGTTTCTGAAGAATTTTACGGTTCATGATTCCGAGTCTTCTAGATGAAGTTATGCAAGTTTGGGCAACTTAAGGTTAAAATCGGCAGCATCTGCGTTACTGGGCCAAAAATCACATTTGAAGGTCTTTCCGATTTTGCTTGAGCTGGGCTGCATATTCTTGGAAAGATAATTCAAAGAACTTCAAGATCCATATTTTTCCAGATTTTTCAGAATGGAGGAACAAGCCCAAATTGAGCCCACAAGCTGACTGCAAATTGCTTGGTCATGATTAGCTATGCATGTGCTATTGTTGATAGTGGGGAAGAAGCATGTTAATTGTCATAATTGAAGTAGGTTGTGTAAGAAATAAAGAAAGCAAAAGCATCAAGTGGGAACTAGCCAAATGATGAAAGGAGATGGATGCTCATGTGAACTTGAGGTGGCTATGCAACTTGTTGTCAAAAGAAGAATATTGGCATGTGAGTTTGATGCTTTCCTTCTCCTATAAATAGGAGGCTTGGCTAACCTTCAAACACACCCCAAGGGGAGCTCTCAAACATCTCTCTAGAGCTCCTCTCCCTTCTCTCCCTCAAATTCTCTTAGTTTTCTTTTTAGTTCTCAATTGTTATAACAAAACCATTTTGCTTTTTAGTTGTAATTTATTTTCCATTGTAATGTAATTTCTTTTCTTTAGTTTTCAAGTTTAATTAGCTTCCAAGTTTCAATTATAGTTCTTGTTCTTATTCATTATGCTTATAAGTTAATATGCTTGTTGAATGATTGATCACCATTAAAACTTGTATGTTAGCTATCTTGGTTTGAATTAAGAGTAGACACCATGCTTTAATTGAATTGAACTATGAATAGGAAGAGTATGTATGGACATTCGACAATAGGGATTAGATACATGCTTGGTTGTTTAAAACATTCTTCTATGCTTAATGGATTTCTAATGCTTAATTTAGGTTCGACAATAAGGATCTAATTAGGGAATTAGGAATACAAGGTTAGGACCAAACACCATGGCTTAATCATACTTTAGCTAGAATCAATCTAAGAATATAAATTGAACTTGGTAACTAATTTGCTTGAGTTAATTTCTTTTCTTTCTTTCTTGTTTTATTTATTCTCTTTTGGTTTTCTATTTTGTGCAGGGAATCAAATTGAATCAATCTATCATCAATCCTCGTGGGATCGACCTCGTACTTACACAAGCTATACTATCCAACGCCTCGTGCACTTGCGAACCAACAAAATTTTGGCGCCGTTGCCGGGGATTGACGGCATAGTTTGGTTCTATTTTCTTTCCCTACTTGTTTTACTTTCCTTTTTCCTTTTCATTTCAGTTTTTATTTCCTAATCCTTTTAATCCCATTTCAAGTTCTATGTTTGTTTTTAGCAATATGAGATAGCTCAATAAAAAAAAGGGAGAGAAGGCAACTTCAATCATAAGAATAGGAAGTATGGAGTAGTGGGAGGAGTAGCTACCTCCAAATGCATCCATGCTCGACCTAATCGCTTCAAGGGGGAGTATTCCAATCCTTTTTCTTTTACTTGTATTGTTATTTTAGTAATTTTAATTTTCTGTTTCTTTTATAATTTTAAAAAAAAAAATTAAAAAGATTTTTCATATGAGCTGACTTTTGGTAACTCCAGTAAGCAACTTCCGTCTATGCAGTGTCTAGGAGTTCTTTAAGCGACACCTTCGGTGTCTAAGAAGTTTGGGTTTTAAGCGGGACCATTGTGACCCCTCCAACCTTCCGGAACCCCTTGCTTGTGTTTTTACGAGGCCCTTAACTGGTCATCCTAGAGTTGCTTGTATAATTGTGTGTTCTTAAAATAAATTATTATTTTTTACAATAATAGTTTAGTTTAAATAAAAATTTAAGTTTGGGTATTGTATTCTTGCTTAAATAATAATGTTTTATAGTATGTGATTTTTATTTATTATTATTTTGTGGTGTGGTTAGTTTGTTTGTTTCTGAGTGTTAAAAAAATTACTTTAAATAAGGCTGCATCACTAAAAACTTTATAAAAAAAAATTAAATTGCAATTTGGAACTTCTTTGTTTTCTTTTCTGTTTAGTTGTTTTCTTAAAAGTTAGTCTCTGTTTTTATTATTATTATTTTTTTGTATTATTTTTATTTTTAGTTTTAGTTTTGTGGTGTGGTTAGTTAGTATTTTTCTAAGTGTTAAAAAATAAAATAATTTTAAAAAAAATCACTTCAAACTAGCCGCATTACAACAAAAAAACAAAAAAAAAACAAAAAAACAAAAAAAAACAAAATACAAATAAATATAACTTATTTTTCTTCTTCTTCTTTTTCTTCTTCTTCTTCTTCTTCTTCTTCTTCTTCTTCTTCTTCTTCTTCTTCTTCTTCATCATCTTCATCAGCGTCAGCATCAGCATCATCATGGCACGCTTCCATTCCAAAATTGGAAACTTAGCCGTCTGGACGTCATCCTTTGGGTCTTCACGCACAGCCTCTTGGGGCCCATCACTTGAGCTCCCAAAGATCGCACTTATGGCTGCACTCTTGGCTTGAGCACCACTTGTCTCGTGCTCTGGTTGCTTGCGCTTACCCGGTCGCCCAATAGACTCCAGCTTCGTGCGCATGTCTTTGGCGTACAAATCTACCATCGATGATAGCTGTTTATTCTCCGCCTGCAAACCTTCTAGCTGACGTCGATTAAACTCCACCATCCTTGTCCGCTCCTTTTTCAAGTCCCTTATAATGCCTTGACAATCCTCAACCACATTCTGCGATGCTGCCAACTGAGCCTTTACTAGCTCCAACTCACGGGATTTCGCAATTGGCGATAACCCACGATTGCGATAGTGGTCGTGTTTTGTGCGGCCAGTGCCATGGCATCACCGACGATTCGATTGTCACACTTTGCGCCGAGCACTCGTGCATCTCACAGGGAGTCACTAAACTCCTTGCGACTCCAAGGGCAACCGTTGTCCATGAGTATTGTGTCATTCACTGTCACGGGCCCTCTTCTTGAGCCAAAATAGGGCATCCACGTTGGTGCTGCTCCTTGACTCGACGTACGAATTGGTTGAGCTAGGTTAAGATCGAGTGAAAATGGGAATGGAGACGACATTTTCTTTCTGTTTTTTTCTTTCTCTCTTCTCTCTTCTCTTTCTTTTTCTCTTTTCTCTCTTTTTTTCTTCTTTCTTTTCTCTCTTCCGTGTGGCTGTAATTTTTGTTTTTCTCCCTTAGTTTCCTTTTATAGATATCAAACCCTAGCACCACTCAAGCTCCACAGCCTTACGGCTTTCCCCGTCCCCAAAATAATTTGTCGCGACGTACCTTTTCTGAACGAACGCGTTCAACAAAGTCTTCGCGCCTTTCCATACCGCCCGTAATTTTCGCTTGGGGAAGCGCAAAAGCTCTGCGGCGCCTCTATGCGTCGACACGTGGCTCTTGCTTCGTTGCTCGAGACGACATATGGACCCCCGTTTCAGAATCCACTTCCCACGTAAAAATAAAAAATAAAAAAGTAAAAACGAAAAATTTTAAAATTTTAAATATTAAAACGTGTGGGCTTCGGAATTCATTGTGGGTCGGGTTTCACCGATGGTTTGGGTTTCAAAAGTGTGGGCTTTGGGCTTCAAGTTTTTTGGGTTTCAGTTTGCTTAATTTGTGTGATTAGGGCTTACTTGTTTCGGTTTTTTTTTAAATTTTTTTAATTTTTGTTGTTGTTGTTGTTGTTGTTGTTGTTTGTTTTGTAATTTTTATTTTGTTTTGTATTTTAATTATTGTATTTTGTGATATTTATTTGCTTTAATACCTTTCAATTGTTGTTATGACATTACTTGTGCGTAATTTTTAAACATTGAGGACAATGTTCATTTCTAAGTTTGGGGTATTAGAGTTTAGCAAGTAAATTTGATTTTTCTTATAAAAAATTTAAATTAAAAAAAAAATTTTGTTTTTCTTTTTATTTTAGTCTTGCTTTGTTTTTGTTTTTTTTTTATTTTGAGTCACTTTCCGAACACATATGATGAGATTGTGATAAATGTTTGCATGACTTAAATGAAAATTGGATTTCTTTTTATTTTTTTAAAAAAATTTTAATAAAAATTTTAAAACTTTTGGCATCGTTCTAGCATGATATGTTCGAAACCCTCTTTACACTTGCCATTTGTTTCATAATTTTCTAATTAAAGGATTTGCATGATCCAAAGAATTGTATCAAGCATAAATTAAACTTGTATAACCATATAATGTGAGTTTTTGAGCCTTGTGCTTCATTTCATGAGTGTTATACACATATTCTTATTTTCTTGTCATCTAAGTTGTTGTTTGATCTCATTATTCATTGAATTGGTTGAGCACTTAAAAGTCATTCATTCATATTCAATTTAATTACATGACATTTAAGAAATGATATTAAGGCCCTCTTTGGATCGTTTGTGCCTTTCAAGCTAACCTTATGCATGCTTAAGCATGATTTTCCATTGTTAACCATTTTGAGCCTACATGTAAACCTTTTCTTTCTTTTAACCAATTATATTTCCTCACCTTAGCCTGAAAAACAATTATTTACCTTTCTAAGGAACTCTTGAGCTTTTATTGGGATGTGTTTTTCATACTAAGTTTGGGAAGAGGTGTTACATTTCGAAAAAAATACACAATTGGTGAAAGAAAAGAGAAAAGTTGTGATTAAGTGGTGGTTGAATGAAATTTCATTTTTGGGTTTCTTTATTGGCCTCAAAATAAATTGGTGGTTGTTCAATTAAAAGAAAGGAGTGTGAATCCTTATAAATGGAGGTAAAAGGAGTTTTGAAAAAAAAAAAAAAAAAACCTCATTGTGATTATTCAAGTCTTGGAAAAAATTGTTTTATGCTCTTACATTGTGAGTTCTTTGGACTTTGTGTTATCCATACCTTTCATTTCTCACTCACCTTACACCCTTAGCCCCATTACAACCTATGATAAAGACCTAAATTGATCCTAAATGTCATGTGATTGAATTGCATCCATTTTCCTACTTTTAAGTGTTTGACATCCTTCTTGAGATCATATAATGCAAGTTCTTCATCTTTCTATTGTGAGTTAATTCCCTTATGGTTTAACTCTAATCTCATGTTTATAACTGAGTGATGCATTGTAGCCCTCTTCTGAGTGATTCATTTGTGAGAGGACAACTTTGGTGAGATTTGAAGTTGAATTTGTGTTTTGTATGATTTTTGAAATTGTGTGAAAACTAAGATTGGAGAATTTGTTGCATTTGGCTATCACAACTACTACACTTTGAGCATGTTATGTTTTGAACTTTGCCACATTGTGAATAATGTCCAAAAATGAGCTTTTATTGTTAAAACTTTTGAGTCATGTGCATGAGTCATTTCTCTTCAGAAAATGTTCGGAAATATTGTTTTGTTTTTGTTTTTGTTTTGTTTTTGTTTTCTAACTACTTTGTTTTTGTAGAGTCAGTAAAACGTTTGTGGGTATCGTATCTGTTAAACCCTCAGGAGACACAACTCCTCCTACTAGGGATGCCTAGAGGTTTAAAGGCTTGTTGCATATGCTCAATGCAATCGAGTTACCTGCGAAAGTGGTCTAATAAATTTATTAATTTATTTATTTTTATCTTTGTTTTCCTTTTGTTTTGCTCGAGGACTAGCAAAATATAGGTTTGGGGGTATTTGATCGGTGCATAATTACATATCATTTTGTACCCTTCTAACTTATGATTTGGTTATGTTTTTGAGTTAAACTTGTGCTTTTAATTTATTTTGTGTTTGTTTCAGTGTAATAAGCTTATGACTCACTAAATGCATTTTGGAGACAAGTTAGCTCAAAACGGTGTATGCAGATCAGTCAACTTCACGGATTGGACTGTACTTGCTCAGGAAGAACCAGATAATGAACCATACGTCATTGGAAAGATACGGAAGTCTAGTTTCTGAAGAATTTTACGGTTCATGATTCCGAGTCTTCTAGATGAAGTTATGCAAGTTTGGGCAACTTAAGGTTAAAATCGGCAGCATCTGCGTTACTGGGCCAAAAATCACATTTGAAGGTCTTTCCGATTTTGCTTGAGCTGGGCTGCATATTCTTGGAAAGATAATTCAAAGAACTTCAAGATCCATATTTTTCCAGATTTTTCAGAATGGAGGAACAAGCCCAAATTGAGCCCACAAGCTGACTGCAAATTGCTTGGTCATGATTAGCTATGCATGTGCTATTGTTGATAGTGGGGAAGAAGCATGTTAATTGTCATAATTGAAGTAGGTTGTGTAAGAAATAAAGAAAGCAAAAGCATCAAGTGGGAACTAGCCAAATGATGAAAGGAGATGGATGCTCATGTGAACTTGAGGTGGCTATGCAACTTGTTGTCAAAAGAAGAATATTGGCATGTGAGTTTGATGCTTTCCTTCTCCTATAAATAGGAGGCTTGGCTAACCTTCAAACACACCCCAAGGGGGGGAGCTCTCAAACATCTCTCTAGAGCTCCTCTCCCTTCTCTCCCTCAAATTCTCTTAGTTTTCTTTTTAGTTCTCAATTGTTATAACAAAACCATTTTGCTTTTTAGTTGTAATTTATTTTCCATTGTAATGTAATTTCTTTTCTTTAGTTTTCAAGTTTAATTAGCTTCCAAGTTTCAATTATAGTTCTTGTTCTTATTCATTATGCTTATAAGTTAATATGCTTGTTGAATGATTGATCACCATTAAAACTTGTATGTTAGCTATCTTGGTTTGAATTAAGAGTAGACACCATGCTTTAATTCGAATTGAACTATGAATAGGAAGAGTATGTATGGACATTCGACAATAGGGATTAGATACATGCTTGGTTGTTTAAAACATTCTTCTATGCTTAATGGATTTCTAATGCTTAATTTAGGTTCGACAATAAGGATCTAATTAGGGAATTAGGAATACAAGGTTAGGACCAAACACCATGGCTTAATCATACTTTAGCTAGAATCAATCTAAGAATATAAATTGAACTTGGTAACTAATTTGCTTGAGTTAATTTCTTTTCTTTCTTTCTTGTTTTATTTATTCTCTTTTGGTTTTCTATTTTGTGCAGGGAATCAAATTGAATCAATCTATCATCAATCCTCGTGGGATCGACCTCGTACTTACACAAGCTATACTATCCAACGCCTCGTGCACTTGCGAGTCAACAGTGCAGGAAGGCCCTTCTAAGGGTCCGGCAAGCTCGGATCAACTGTGAGTGGACCTTTGATTTTATAAATGAATTTTCTTTCAATAAATGTTTATTTACTGTTTTTATGAATTGAATAATGATGAACATCGTTTATGAATTTTATGAATTGATTTTCTGAAGTATGAATGATGAAATCATTTCCGAATCTTGGAATTGGAATTTATGGTTATGGGTTATGGAAATTATAAAGGCTCAAGGTTTTACTTATGCAAAGGATTTTAATATTGGTTTATGAAAGGTTTCAAACCACTCTAGGTACCCTAGTATGTAACTGTTGCCTTCGGTTTAATGATGTTGCCTACGGAATAAAAATTGATAAAGGTTATTACCCGGTCTACGGACCTACTGCTGCCTTCGGTTAAAGTCTGCGCGCATGACTCACGCCCCACGAGTCTCGGGGACGCTCGGACCGTGCGGAGCGAGGACGCGGCTCGGGTCAACTTTGTGTTTTCCGAGTCTAGCGAGGACGCGGCTCGGGTAAACTCTGTGTTTCCCGAGTCTTGCGAGGACGCGGCTCGGTTGACTTTGTGTCTCCGAGTCTAGCAAGGAATGGAATTGACGGAAATTATAAGGGTACACCTAGGTGGATTTTATTTTAAAGTGGATTTGATAATATTTCCTTTGATGAATAAGAACTATAACTTTGATGAACTTTGTAAATGTGTTTTATATGCATACTTTAATTTGTTGTTCGTCTTAGAATTATTTTCTTATGTTTTTAACAGTGGGGCTAATATATTGTTTTCGATTTTCTAAAACTACTTTTTTTGGTCCACTCACCTTTTTAAATGTTTTCGCCCCCAGGCTGTAGGTTGTAGCTGAGCACCACCACCGGCCCGTCTTCACCACCACCGCTCTCCTAAAACTCATGTAGGGTCTACGACCCGAAGAACTTTGTAATTAGTACTTTAGAAGCTCTGAACTTGCCCAAACTTTTGTGAGGCCTGAGCCCGTACCTTTTAATTTCTGTTGGTGTGTGAACTTAACTTGTGCTTGCTGAAGTTTGTGGAATTAAAAATTGTGCTTTCGCAGGTGTAACTTATTTGGGAATTGAGCCAATTATAGGGGAGACTCTGCCGAATTTTCGGCAGAAGTCGAACCTTAAAACTCTGTTTTCTCAATTTCTTTACAAAAAGGGCAAAATGGTCAAGTGTGTCCGACACCCGACAGATGTCGGCCACGGACAGGGCATGGCCCGGATTCCAAAGCGGAATTAGGGTCGGGTCCTGTCAGGTACGAACTTGAAGTATCCGATTTATTTGACCAATTGATTTCGGATCAACCCCAAACCTTGGGCAACATCATTCTTTGGTGGGAGTTGTCATTGGGTGAGTTTTGAGAGAAATCCAATCACTAGAACTATGCAATCCTACAACCACTTCGTGTACAGTACGAACTTCGTACGAACTTGAAGTGTCCATTTTCGTTGTCCAATCCATTTCGGATCTAGCCCAAATCTTGGGCAACATCATAATATGGTGAGAGGAGTCATTTGGTGAGTTTTGAGTGAAGTCCTATCTTTAGAACTATGCAATCCTACAGCCACTCCATAAAAGGTACGAACTTGGTACGAACTTGAAGTATCCAATTTCTTTGACCAATTGATTACGGATCAAGCCCAAAACTTGGGCAACACCATAATATGGTGGGATGAGTCATTTGGTGAGATTTGAGTGAAATCCAATCACTATAACTATGAAATCCTACAACCACTGCATGGAAGGTATGAACTTGAAGTATCCAATTTCTTTGACCAATTGATTTCGAATCGAGCCCAAAACGTGGGCAACATCATAATATGGTGGTAGTAGTCATTTGGTGTGTTTTGAGTGAAATCACATCACTAGAAATATGCAATGCACCAACCACTCCATTTGCGGTACGAACATCGTACGAACTATGCCATCCTACAACCACTGCATAAAAGGTACGAACTTGAAGTGTCCAATATCTTTGACCAATTGATTTCGGATCGAGCAAAAAACTAGGGCAACATCATAATATGGTGGGAGGAGTCATTTGGTGAGTTTTGAGTGAAATCCTACACTAGAACTATGACCACAACATTTACGGTACGAACTTGAAGTGCCCAATTTCTTTGACCAATTGATTTCCAATCGAGCCCAAAACTTGGGCAACATCATAATATAGTGGTAGGAGTCATTTGGTGAGTTTTGATTGAAATCCAATCACTAGAACTATGCTATGCACCAACGACTCCATGTACGGTACGAACTTTGTACGAACTTGAAGTGTTCAATTTCTTTGACCAATTGATTTCCGATCGAGCCCAAAACTTGGGCAACATCATAATATGGTGGAGGAATGATTTGGTGAGATTTGAGTGAAATCCAATTACTAGAACTATGCAATCCTACAACCACTCCATGAAAGGTACGAACTTGAAGTATCCAATTAATTTGACCAATTGATTTCGGATCGAGCTCAAAACGTGGGCAACATCATAATTGGGTGGGAGGAGTCATTTGGAGAGTTTTGAGAGAAATCCAATCACTAGAACTTTGCAACGCACCAACCACTCCATTTACGGTACGATCTTCGTACGAACTTAAAGTGTCCGATTTCTTAGAACAATAGATTTCGAATCGAGCAAAAAACTTGGGCAACATCATAATATGGTGGGAGCAGTCATTTGGAGTGTTTTGAGTGAATTTCAATCACTAGAACTATCCAATGCACCAAGCACTCCATTTACGATACGAACTTCGTACGAACTTGAACTGTGCAATTTCTTTGACCAATCGATTTCGGATCGAGCCCAAAACTTGGGCAACAACGTAATATGGTGGGAGTAGTAATTTGGTGAATTTTTTGTGAAATCCAAATTACTAGAACTATGCAATCCTACAACTACTCCATGAAAGGTACGAACTTGAAGTATCCAATTTATTTGACCAATAGATTTCGGACCGAGCCCAGACCTTGGGCAACATCATAATTTGGTGGGAGGAGTCATTTGGTGAGTTTTGAGTGAAATCCAATCACTAGAACTATGCAATGCACCAACCACTCCATTTACGGTGCGAACTTCGTACGAACTTGAAGTGTCCAATTTCTTTGACCAATTGATTTCGGATCGAGTCCAAAACTTGTGCAACATCAAAACATGGTGGGAGGAGTCATTTGGTGAGTTTTTTGTGAAATCCAATTACTAAAACAATGCAATCCTACAACCACTTCGTGTAAAGTACGAACTTCGTACGAACATGAATTGTCCCTTTTCTTTGTCCAATTCATTTCGGATCTAGCCCAAAACTTGGGCAACATCATAATATGGTGAGAGGAGTCATTTGGTGAGTTTTGAGTGAAGTCTAATCTTTAGAACTATGCAATCCTGCAGCCACTCCATAAAAGGTACGAACTTACTTGAAGTATCTAATTTCTTTGACCAATTGATTTTGGATCGAGCCCAAAACTTGGGCAACACCATAATATGGTGGGATGAGTCATTTGGTGAGATTTGAACGAAATCCAATCACTATAACTATAAAATCCTACAACCACTCCATGAAAGGTACGAACTTCATACGAACAGGAAGTGTCCCTTTTCTTTGGCCAATTGACTTCGGATCGAGCCCAAAACTTGGGTAACATCATAATATGGTAGGAGGAGTCTTTTGGTGAGTCTTGAGTGAAATCTAATCTCTAGAACGATGCAATCTTACAACAACTCCGTGTACAGCCCGAACTTCGTACATACATTAAGTGTCCCTTTTCTTTGAACAATTGATTTTGGATCGCTCCCAAAACTTCGGCAACATCATAAAATGGTGGGAGGAGTCATTTGGTTTGTTTTGAGTGAAATCCAATCTCTAGAACTATGCAATCCTACAACCACTACGTGTATAGTACGAACTTCGCACGAACATGAAGTGTCCCTTTTCTTTGACCAATTGATTTTGGCTCGAGCCCAAAACTTGGGCAGCCACATAATATGGTGGGAGGAGCTATTTTGTGAGTTTTTAGTGAAATCCAATCGCTAGAACTATGCCGTCCTACAACCACTCCGTGTACAATACAAACTTAAATGCAATTTGAAGTGTCCCTTTCTTAAACCAATTGATTTCGTATCGAGCCCAAAACATGGTCAACATCATCATATGGTGGAAGGAGTCATTTGGTGAGTTTTGAGTGAAATCCAGTCACTAGAACTATGCAATCCAACAACCACTCAGTGTATAGTACAAACTTGAAGTGTCCCTTTTCTTTGACCAATTGATTTCGGATCGAGCCCAAAACATGGGCAACATCATAATATGGTGGGAGGAGTCATTTGGTGACTTTTGAGTGAAATCCAATGACTAGAAATGATGCAGTACAACAACTCCATGTATGGTACGAACTTAATGCACGAACTTGTAGTGTCCAATTTATTTGAGCAATTGATTTCGGATCGAGCCCAAAACTGGGGCAACATCATAATATGATGGACGGAGTAATTTGGTAAGTTTTGAGTCAAGTCCAATCGCAAGAACTATGCAATGCACCCATCCCTATTTTTACGGTACGAACTTCGTACAAACTTGAAGTATCTAATTTCTTTGAGTAATTGATTTTGGATCGAGCCCAAATCTTGGTCAACATCATAATATGGAGGGAGGAGTCATTTGGTGAGTTTTGAGTGAAATCCAATCACTAGAAAGAAGGAATCCTACAACCACTCCGTGTACAGTACAAACTTCGTACAATCTTGAAGTGTCCCTTTTCTTCGACCAATTGGTTTCAGATCGAGCCCAAAACTTGGGTAACATCATAATATCGTGGGAGGAGTCATTTGGTGAGTTTTGAGTGAAATCCAATAAGTAGAACTACGCAATCCTACAACCACTCCGCGTATAGTACGAACTTGAAGTGTCCAATTTCTTTGACCAATTGATTTCGGATGGAGCCCTAAACTTGGGCAACATCATAATATGGTGGGAGGAGTCATTCGGAAAGTTTTGAGTGAAGTCCAATCACTAGAACTATGCAATTCTCCAACCACTCCATGTACAGTGCGAACTTCACACGAACATGAACTATCCAATTTCTTTTACCAATTCTTTTCGGATTAAGCTTAGCAACATCATAATATGGTTAGAGGAGTCATTTGGGTAGTTTTGAGTGAAGTCCAATCACTAGAACTATGTGATCGGTTCATAATTGTATATCATTTTGTACCCTTCTAGCATATGATTTAGTTATGTTTTTTACTTAAACTTGTGCTTTTAATCTCTTTTATGTTTGTCATTCAGTTAATTGAGCTTTAGGTAGCCATGGGGGCCCAAATATGCAAAATGGTCCAAAAACGTGCAGACTGAGCTAAAAATTTGTTTCAGCCTTAACTCCTTCCTCCGAACTTGGATTGGCCCAAATGATATGTGGTTGGAAAGATGACATTCTAAACTTGAAGATGGACGGCTCAATGTCATTAGTTGATTAAGGGAAGCCCAATTCGTGAGCCCATGAAGTTTCTTGGTCATGATGAGCTATGCATGAGATGTGATTTCTGGTGGGGTTCTCCATTAGCTGCATGTGGGAGCTGCACTAGTCAGAAAAGAAGGGAAACTGATTTTCTAATGTATTAGTGTGGTTAGTGGAGGCATTAATCAATTCAGAATTCTCCTTTCATTCTCCTTATAAATACCACCCTCATTCATTCCATAAGACATCATCTCTCACATCTTTCACATCTTTCACATCCTTCAGATCCTTCACACATCCTTCAGACCTCCTCCACACCATCCTCCACACTCCCATAATTCCCCAAACACTCCAGACACACTCCCATCACTCTAAACAGCCTCAAATCACCAAAACTGTCCCTGCAAGCCTGCCTTCCATTTCCCTACGAATTTCCTCTTTCTCAACCATCACCACTCACCCAAACTCATCCCAAATCACCTTCTTAACCTTCATACATTCTTCTAGACGTGGGGTAGTGCTTGGAGAAGTATTAGGCGTGGAGAAGCTCTTGGAGAAGCATTGGACACCACAAGAACTTCAGAAAAGGGTTTTCTATTCTTATTACATTCATTATGCTTTCTCATTTCTGTTTATGTTTCTTTCCCATTATGAGTAGCTAAATCCATTACTAGGGCTTGATGTAACCTAACATGAATATTCTGGGTTTATAAATTTCAAGTTTCAAGTTTGATTCAAGATTCATGCTCTTATTCATTATGCCTATCTACTTATATGCTAATCTGAATGCCTAGCTACCATTGAGATTTGTGTATTTTGGTTGAAACTAAAGTAGACACCTTATGCTTTTGTTTCAATTGAACTATGAATAAGATGAGTATGTATGGACATTCGTCAATAGGGATTAGATACATGCTTGGTTGTTTAAAACATTCTTCTATGCTTAATGGATTTCTAATGCTTGATTTAAGTTCGACAATAAGGACTTAATTAGGGAATTGGAAATACAAGGTTAGGATCAAACACCATGGCTTAATCATACTTTAGCTAGAATCAATCTTTGAATCTGAATCAGACTTGTCACTTGAATCCTTATAACCTAGAATTGGATTGTTATGGTGAATCGAATGCCCTAGTCTCCAAATCTGTTTCCAACCTCAAAACCACTCTTTGATACACTTGTTTACTTTGCCTTTGTTTGCAATTTTGTTTTGTTTCATTTGTTTTCACAAAGTCAATCAATCTCTCTTTTAAATCTGTTTTAGACTTAACTTCTTGTTTCTAGAATTGGGTAATCTAAGTACATAACTAATTTGAACTTCTCAGTCCTTGTGGGTACGACCTCGTACTTGTCTTGCTATACTACTAATTGGCCCGTACACTTGCGAGTTAACAAAATTTTGGCGCCGTTGCCGGGACTGAACGAAAGTTCTTCCCTGGTTATGTGCCCAAGGTTACCCTATTCTTTTAGTGTTTCTAATTAATTCAAATTTTTCTATTTCAGGTAGTTTATGTCTAAAAGACCATTCATTGATCAAGTGAGGTCTTCATTTAGACATTCTAGATCATTGGAAGGAAGACCAAAGTTGCAACCCAATCGAGTGATCTCTGAAATTCAGAATCGACTAGAAAGAGAGTTGTCAACTGCAAAAGAGCAAGCTCTGGCCACATTCACAAGTCTTGCTCTCCACACTGACCTCCCTGGTTCTTCACTTTCAAATTCGAAGCAAGTTCAGACCAAGAAGAAGAAGAGATGGCTGCCAATGAGTTAATGGGAGACCTTGATATCCCAATAATTCCAGCATCTCCTTCAAGCATTTTGCTACCCCGTAGCTCGAAACTATGAGCTTAAATCTTCTCATCTTAATATGTTGCCTTCCTTTTATGGTTTACCTAATGAAGATCCATTAACTCATATAAAGGATATTATTATTGCTGTGAGTTCTTTCCCCTTGACAGGTGTGACGGAAGATGAACTTGAATGAGAGTGTTTCCTTATACTTTGAAGGATAAGGCGAAGTATTGGCTCAATTCCTTAAAGCCTGGTTCACTCACTACATGGGATGCCATTCAGAAGAAGTTCTTGGAGAAATACTTCTCCACGCAAAAGACCGACACGCTTAGGGACAAGATCTTCTCATTTACACAACAAGATGATGAATCGTTTTGTGAAGCATGGGAGAGATTCAATGCGCTGCTCAATCAATGTCCTCATCATGGGATTCCTTTGAAACTTCAAATGCGTATGTTTTATAAAGGACTAACCCCTTCTAGTCGTAATATTGTCACCAATTTTGCAGGTGGTTCTTATAAAACCAAGACTCCCGAAGAAACATATGAACTCTTTGAGGCGATAGCAATGGAGACCCAACACACTGATACAAGAGGTAAACATGTTGTTAGTGGTTCTAATGATGCTTCTAGTGTGCAGATTTCAAAATTGGAACAAAAACTAGATGCTCTTCTTGCATTGAACTCAAGAAACCCTCCAAAGGAAGTGTGTAGTATATGTGAAACTCATGATCATGCTACCATAGCTTGTCCACTTGGGGCTGCATATCCAGAATTTGTGCAAGAGCAAGCTAAGTTGGTAAGTTCCTACAACCAAGGTTCAAGAAATGATCCATACTCTCAAAGTTATAATCCAGGTTGGAGGAATCATCCAAACTTTTCATGGAGGAATACACAGAATCAAGCCAATCCCTCTTCATTCCAAAGGCCACAACAATCATCATCATTGGAGGATATAGTGAAGCAAATGGCAATCAACCAATCTAATTTCCAACAAACTACACAAGCTGCCATCTCCAAATTGGAAATTCAAATAGGCCAAATAGCTGCGGAGATAACCCAAAGACAACCTGGGAAATTGCCAAGCCAAACCGTGATCAATCCAAATAACCAAGAAGCCAAGGCCATTCACGTGCTCAGAACAGGTAAGATAGTTGATAACAAAGTTGATTCTAATCTTTCAAATGATGTTGTTGTTGTAGAGGACGAAGAAGAGGAGGAGGACGAGACCACAGGTACCCAAGGGCAACAATCTGCTCCTAAGGCTAATTCAGATTCGCAGGGACCTAATCCATTCCAATTGCATAGAAGGGATGATAAATTTGTGCCACCACATCATCAAGAAGATAGATACGTACCACCCGCTCCATATGTTCCACCAATTCCATTTCCAGGCCGTCTAAAGAAAGCAAAGCAAGATAAGGCTTTTAAAGAAATTTATGATATTTTGAGTAAAGTTAATATCAATTTGCCTTTGCTTGATGTTATTGAACAGATTCCTGCATATGGAAAGTTCATCAAGAACTTGAAAACTCACAAGCTCAATTTTGCTCCAAATGAAGAAGTGAGGCTCAACAAGAATGTAAGTGCTGTGTTGCAAAGCAAGCTTCCACCAAAACTAGAAGATCCTGGCAGTTTTGACATTCCAATTAACATTGGAGACAAGAAGGTTGGAAGAGCCATGTTGGACTTGGGAGCAAGCATCAATCTAATGCCATATTCAGTTTATCAAAAGCTTGGCTTAGAAGGAATGAAGAAGACTTCAGTGCGCCTTGAACTAGCTGATCATTCTATCAAATATCCAAAAGGTATTGTAGAAGATATCTTAGTTCAAGTTAATACACTAATCCTCCCTGCTGATTTTGTAGTGATGGACATGGAAGACAACCCAAATGGGGATCGTGTTGATCCTATCCTTTTAGGCCGGCCATTCATGGCTACTGCAGACACAATCATCAAAGTGAAAGATGGCACCCTCTCCATGACCGTTTTGGGTGAAACTGTTGAATTTAAAGTGTTTGATGCTCTAGCTCAACCCTCTATCTCTCTTGATACTTGTTTTTCAATTGATGTTGTGGATCATGAAGTTTCTTCCAAAATTTTGCAGGAAAAGTCCAATGATCCTCTAGAAGTTGTTCTAACACAAGAAGAGGAAGATCTTTGTGAACCGGAGTTCCAAGAAGTGGTAGCTGCCCTAGAAGCGTTCCAGCCATACTCACCATCATTTAGGCCACCACTTGAGCCTCTTGGACCATCCTCCACGAAATTAGAGCCATCCATTATCACACCGCCAAAGCTAGAACTTAAACCTCTGCCTAGTCATCTTAAATATACTTATTTGGGTGTTAATGAAACTCTTCCTGTTATAATTGCTGCAGGTCTCACCTCACATGAAGAAGAGAGCTTAATCAAAGTTCTAAAAGAGCATAAAACTGCCCTTGGGTGGACAATAGCAGATATCAAAGGAATAAGTCCAAGCATGTGCATGCACCGGATTTTAATGGAAGAAAATAGCAAACCATCCCGTGATGCCCAAAGGAGACTAAATCCCAACATGAAAGAGGTGGTGAGAACCGAAGTTTTAAAGCTACTTGATGTAGGAATCATCTACCCAATTTCAGATTCTAAGTGGGTGAGTCCTGTACAAGTTGTTCCAAAGAAGTCCGGAATCACCGTTGTGAAGAATGAGCAGAATGAGCTAGTTCCTACACGAACTGTCACTGGTTGGAGAGTTTGTATTGATTACAGGAAGTTGAACACATCCACAAGAAAAGATCATTTTCCATTACCTTTTATTGATCAAATGCTTGAACGTTTATCTGGCCATGCTTACTATTGTTTTCTTGATGGGTATTCAGGTTATAATCAAATTCCCATTGCTCCGAAGACCAAGAGAAGACCACATTCACATGCCCATTTGGTACATTTGCTTATAGAAGGATGCCATTTGGTTTGTGCAATGCTCCGGCAACTTTCCAAAGATGCATGATGGCAATCTTTTCAGATATGGTGGAGCGATTCATTGAGGTATTTATGGATGATTTTTCAGTTTTTGGATCATCTTTTGATGAATGTCTTCACCACTTGTCTCTAGTGCTTAAAAGATGCCAGGAAACAAATTTGATTTTGAATTGGGAGAAATGTCACTTCATGGTGAAACAAGGTATTGTGCTAGGCCATGTGATCTCAAGCAAGGGAATTGAAGTGGACAAAGCCAAGATTGATCTCATTTCGAATCTACCACCCCCTTCCTCAGTTAAAGGAGTTAGAAGTTTTCTAGGCCATGCAGGATTCTATAGAAGGTTCATCAAAAATTTCTCAAACATTACAAGACCATTGTGTAATCTTCTTGCTAAAGATGTTGTTTTTGAGTTTGATGAAGCTTGCATAGAAGCCTTTACTACCTTGAAGAAGGAGCTAACTTCAGCCCCTATTATCATGGCTCCGGATTGGTCTTTACCATTTGAAATAATGTGTGATGCTTCTGACTTTGCTATTGGTGCAGTTTTAGGTCAAAGGAAGAACAAGCTTCCCCATGTGATTTATTATGCTAGCCGGACCTTGAATGATGCTCAACTCAACTACTCCACAACAGAGAAGGAGTTGCTTTCTGTGGTTTTTGCTTTAGAAAAATTTCGTTCTTACCTTGTTGGTTCTAAAGTAATTGTTTATTCTGACCATGCAGCTCTTAGATACTTGCTCACTAAGAAGGACGCCAAACCACGCTTGATTAGATGGATTCTCTTATTGCAAGAGTTCGATTTGGAGATTCGAGACAAGAAGGGAAGTGAGAATGTGGTGGCCGACCATTTGAGTAGAATTGTGGTTGAAGAACAAGGAGAAGTTGTGCTACCCTTGAATGAGACTTTCCCAGATGAACAATTATATGTTGCCCAAGTCAAAGAGCCATGGTATGCTGATTTTGTTAATTATCTTGCTTGTGGTGTTATTAGAAATGATCTAACTTCTCAGGGCAAGAAGAAGTTCTTTTCCATGGTGAAACACTATATTTGGGATGAACCATTCTTATTCAAGCATTGCCCTGATCAAATCATTAGAAGGTGTGTTCCAGAAGAAGAGCAAGAAAGCATACTTAAGCATAGCCACGAATTGGCTTGTGGAGGTCACTTTGGAGCTAAGAAAACTGCACTTAAAATTCTGCAATCTGGTTTCTTTTGGCCCACTCTATTCAAAGATGCGTTTAATTTTTGTGTTAAGTGTGATAGGTGTCAAAGAATGGGGAACATAAGCCACAGGAATCAAATGCCATTGAACAACATACTCATTGTGGAACTCTTCGATGTTTGGGGTATTGATTTCATGGGACCATTCCCATCTTCATTTGGTTACAACTACATACTTGTTGCAGTTGATTATGTGTCTAAATGGGTAGAAGCCATACCAACCAAAACCAATGATCACAAGATTGTGCTAAAATTCTTGAGGGACAATATTTTCACAAGGTTTGGAACTCCAAGGGCTGTCATTAGTGATGGAGGTAGCCACTTCTGTAACAAGCCATTCGAAGCACTCATGAAAAAGTACAACATCACCCATCGTGTCTCTACACCATATCATCCTCAAACTTCTGGCCAAGTAGAGATAAGCAACAGAGAAATCAAGCACATCCTAGAGAAGGTTGTGAACAATACAAGGAAAGATTGGTCTGCCAAGCTCAATGATGCATTATGGGCTTATAGGACTGCATATAAGACTCCCATCGGAATGAGCCCTTATCGTCTTGTGTTTGGGAAAGCTTGTCACCTGCCAATGGAGCTTGAACACAAAGCTCTTTGGGCCATCAAGAAGTTGAATTTTGATCTAGACAAGGCAGGCCAAGCTAGGAAGTTTCAGCTCAATGAATTGGAGGAGTTAAGACATGAGTCTTATGAGAATGCAAAGCTTTACAAAGAACGAACCAAGAGTTACCATGACAAAAACATTCAACGGAAAGAGTTCACCAAAGGTATGACAGTTCTTTTGTTTAACTCACGTTTGCGTCTTTTTCCAGGAAAATTGAAGTCAAGGTGGCTTGGCCCATTCACCGTGGTCAATGTTTCTCCCTATGGAGCTGTGGAGATTCAAAACCCTAAAGATGGCTCGACTTTCAAAGTAAATGGACAACGTTTAAAGCCATTCTATGAGGGAATTTCAGCTGGCATTCAAACTGGTCGTGTGGTGGATCAACTTCCCTTCATACCATCAACTTAGCTTGTTGCTTAATGTCTTGCCAAGACAGTAACTAAGGCGCTTCTTGGGAGGCAACCCATGTGTTCAAGAAGAAGGTGTTTAGTAGCGGTCGACCTAATTGCATCAAGGGGAGTTTCTCTAAATCCTTTCTTACCTTTCCACCTTATTATTTACAAGTTCCCAATCATCTATGGTTCAAACATTGAGGACAATGCTTCATTTAAGTGTGGGGGAAGGTTTTCAATTTGTTTTCTTTTGTCACTAATTTTTTTAAGAATGTCATTCAATCAGTGCTATGGAGTTGCCATTGAGGTTTTCATATCAGAATTTTTGCACTCACAAAGCTTTTGCTCTTAGAATTCTGGTGGCTAAAGTACCATGCTCAAATTCTTGAAGGAGAATAGTGGAGACTACCCTAGTGAGCTATATCGAGCCTATTTGCTTTCTTGAGAGGGTTTAAAGTGTTTCTAATTCTCATCCCTACTTATTTCTTCAATTCACTCTAAATGATCTCATTGTTCCATTTTGATTGAATACTAAGGATGATTGTCTTTTGCAGATACCATGTGCTTGCTCTCACTCATGAATGAACTCATTGAAGTGATGCTAGGCTATGTGTGCTTAACCGTTCTATATGCTTTCTTTTCATCGTACCCATATGTGTGTTCCATCAGCCCTCTTGAAGCCAAACACTTCAAGCCTTTTTCTTCTACCACCCTCATCATTTCCCTACCTTTGTATCTCAATCTGAGATACTTAACCTTTATAGCCATACACTATAGCTTAGGAATCTACCAAGGTTTGCCAAGATGAAGTTTGAAGCAAGGAAGTTTTTGGCCATGTACATGAAAGAAAATTGGTGTGAATCTATGCAAAGAAGTTAAAGAAGAAGCAGATCAAATCAGAAAATAAGAAAAATAAAAGAGAAAGTGTTTCGATATGATCTAAGTGTGAAAAATAAGGTGTATGCCAAGTCATACCATCAAGTTTGCATCCATGCCATTATAAATCAAAGATACCTTGCAGATCAATAGAGAATGCAACCTTGGTATGTTCTTAAGTTACTTGTTTTCCCTTCCATTTCTTCCATTTTCCCTAACCGTAGCCCTTCATTACAACCTTGTGAAAGACCTAGCAAATCTTTGAGGATGTATTCATGGGTGCTGGTAAGTATGTGTGTATCTCTATTCTTAGTATTTGATTCCTTTCATGAGATCTAACCAAAAATTGTGCTTCTCTGTCATATACTCACTCATGCTTGCTTGAGAGAATAAAACCATAGGTTCCGAGTGATTGAGTACTTTCTGCGAGAATTAGAGTCGAAGCATGTTCTTTCTTCAAAGTTTGAGTGTGCTTGCTTTGAAGCCGTGTGCCTTTGAGCTATAGCTTCCACATTACACACTGATTGATCACTTCTCTTAGGCAACTCTATGGTGTTGGAGGTATGACTCAAGTTTTCTTTCATTTTCATTAGTTGATTTCAAAGGTTTTCTAATCCCTTTGTTTTGTAGAGTCGGGAAAGCGTTTGTGGGTATCGTATCTGTTAAACCCTCAGGAGACACAACTCCTCCTACTAGGGATGCCTATAGGTTTAAAGGCTTGTTGCATATGCTCAATGCAATCGAGTTACCTGCGGAAGTGGTCTAGTTAACTTCTTGTTTTTGTTTTTACCTTTGTTTTGTTTTGTTTTGCTCGAGGACTAGCAAAATCTAGGTCTGGGGGTATTTGATCGGTTCATAATTGTATATCATTTTGTACCCTTCTAGCATATGATTTAGTTATGTTTTTACTTAAACTTGTGCTTTTAATCTCTTTTATGTTTGTCATTCAGTTAATTGAGCTTTAGGTAGCCATGGGGGCCCAAATATGCAAAATGGTCCAAAAACGTGCAGACTGAGCTAAAAATTTGTTTCAGCCTTAACTCCTTCCTCCGAACTTGGATTGGCCCAAATGATATGTGGTTGGAAAGATGACATTCTAAACTTGAAGATGGACGGCTCAATGTCATTAGTTGATTAAGGGAAGCCCAATTCGTGAGCCCATGAAGTTTCTTGGTCATGATGAGCTATGCATGAGATGTGATTTCTGGTGGGGTTCTCCATTAGCTGCATGTGGGAGCTGCACTAGTCAGAAAAGAAGGGAAACTGATTTTCTAATGTATTAGTGTGGTTAGTGGAGGCATTAATCAATTCAGAATTCTCCTTTCATTCTCCTTATAAATACCACCCTCATTCATTCCATAAGACATCATCTCTCACATCTTTCACATCTTTCACATCCTTCAGATCCTTCACACATCCTTCAGACCTCCTCCACACCATCCTCCACACTCCCATAATTCCCCAAACACTCCAGACACACTCCCATCACTCTAAACAGCCTCAAATCACCAAAACTGTCCCTGCAAGCCTGCCTTCCATTTCCCTACGAATTTCCTCTTTCTCAACCATCACCACTCACCCAAACTCATCCCAAATCACCTTCTTAACCTTCATACATTCTTCTAGACGTGGGGTAGTGCTTGGAGAAGTATTAGGCGTGGAGAAGCTCTTGGAGAAGCATTGGACACCACAAGAACTTCAGAAAAGGGTTTTCTATTCTTATTACATTCATTATGCTTTCTCATTTCTGTTTATGTTTCTTTCCCATTATGAGTAGCTAAATCCATTACTAGGGCTTCGATGTAACCTAACATGAATATTCTGGGTTTATAAATTTCAAGTTTCAAGTTTGATTCAAGATTCATGCTCTTATTCATTATGCCTATCTACTTATATGCTAATCTGAATGCCTAGCTACCATTGAGATTTGTGTATTTTGGTTGAAACTAAAGTAGACACCTTATGCTTTTGTTTCAATTGAACTATGAATAAGATGAGTATGTATGGACATTCGTCAATAGGGATTAGATACATGCTTGGTTGTTTAAAACATTCTTCTATGCTTAATGGATTTCTAATGCTTGATTTAAGTTCGACAATAAGGACTTAATTAGGGAATTGGAAATACAAGGTTAGGATCAAACACCATGGCTTAATCATACTTTAGCTAGAATCAATCTTTGAATCTGAATCAGACTTGTCACTTGAATCCTTATAACCTAGAATTGGATTGTTATGGTGAATCGAATGCCCTAGTCTCCAAATCTGTTTCCAACCTCAAAACCACTCTTTGATACACTTGTTTACTTTGCCTTTGTTTGCAATTTTGTTTTGTTTCATTTGTTTTCACAAAGTCAATCAATCTCTCTTTTAAATCTGTTTTAGACTTAACTTCTTGTTTCTAGAATTGGGTAATCTAAGTACATAACTAATTTGAACTTCTCAGTCCTTGTGGGTACGACCTCGTACTTGTCTTGCTATACTACTAATTGGCCCGTACACTTGCGAGTTAACACTATGCAATTCTCCAACCACTCCATATATGATATGAACTTCAGACGAACTTGAAGTGTCCAATTTCTTTGACGAATTGATTTCGGATCAAGCCCAAAACTTGGGCAACTTCATACTATGGTGGGAGGAGTCATTTGGTTTTGAGTGAAATCCAATCACTAGAACGAAGCAATCCTACAACCACTCCGTGTACAGTACAAACTTCGTACGATCTTGAAGTGTCCCTTTTCTTCGACCAATTGGTTTCAGATCGAGCCCAAAACTTGGGTAACATCATAATATCGTGGCAGGAGTCATTTGGTGAGTTTTGAGTGAAATCCAATCTCTAGAACTACGCAATCCTAAACCACTCCGTGTATAGTACGAACTTGAAGTGTCCAATTTCTTTGACCAATTGATTTCGGATGGAGCCCTAAACTTGGGCAACATCATAATATGGTGGGAGGAGTCATTCGGAAAGTTTTGAGTGAAGTCCAATCACTAGAACTATGCAATTCTCCAACCACTCCATGTACAGTGCGAACTTCACAACATCATAATATGGTTCGAGGAGTCATTTGGGTATTTTTGAGTGAAGTCCAATCACTAGAACGATGCAATTCTCCAACCACTCCATATATGATACGAACTTCAGACGAACTTGAAGTGTCCAATTTCTTTGACGAATTGATTTCGGATCAAGCCCGAAACTTGGGCAACTTCATAATATGGTGGGAGGAGTCATTTGGTGAGTTTTGAGTCAAATCCAATCACTAGAAAAATGCAATGCACCAACCACTCTATTTGGTACGAACTTCGTACGAGCATGAAGTGTCCAATTTCTTTGACCAATTGATTTTGGATCGAGCCCAAATCTTGGTCAAAATCATAATATAGAGGGAGGAGTCATTTGGTGAGTTTTGAGTGAAATCCAATCACTAGAACGAAGCAATCCTACAACCACTCCGTGTACAGTACAAACTTCGTACGATCTTGAAGTCTCCCTTTTCTTCGACCAATTGGTTTCAGATCGAGCCCAAAACTTGGGTAACATCATAATATCGTGGGAGGAGTCATTTGGTGAGTTTTGAGTGAAATCCAATCACTAGAACTACGCAATCCTACAACCACTCCGTGTATAGTACGAACTTGAAGTGTCCAATTTCTTTGACCAATTGATTTCGGATGGAGCCCTAAACTTGGACAACATCATAATATGGTGGGAGGAGTCATTCGGAAAGTTTTGAGTGAAGTCCAATCACTAGAACTATGCAATTCTCCAACCACTCCATGTACAGTGCGAACTTCACAAGAACATGAACTATCCAATTTCTTTGACCAATTCATTTCGGATAGAGCTTAGCAACATCATAATATGGTTAGAGGAGTCATTTGGGTAGTTTTGAGTGAAGTCCAATCACTAGAACGATGCAATTCTCCAACCACTCCATATATGATACGAACTTCAGACGAACTTGAAGTGTCCAATTTCTTTGACGAATTGATTTCGGATAAAGCCCAAAACTTGGGCAACTTCATACTATGGTCAGAGGAGTCATTTGGGGAGTTTTGAGTTAAATCCAATCACTAGAACTATGCAATCCTACAGCCACTCCATGTACTGTACGAACTTCATACGACCAGGAAGTGTCCCTTTTCTTTGGCCAATTGATTACGCGAGCACAAAACTTGGGCAACATCTTAATTTTGGTGGGAGGAGTCATTTGGTGAGTTTTAAGTGAAATCCAATCACCAAAACTATGCAATTCACCAACCACTCCATTTACGGTGCGAACTTCGTACGAACTTAGAGTTTCCAATTTCTTTAACCAATTGATTTCGTATCGAGCCCAAAACATGGTCAACATCATAATATGGTGGAAGGAGTCATTTGGTGAGTTTTGAGTGAAATCCAATAACTGGAACTATGAAATCCAAGAACCAGTCAGTGTATAGTACGAACTTGAAGTGTCCCTTTATTTTGACCAACTGATTTCGGATCGAGCCCAAAACTTGGGCAACATCAAAATATGGTGGGAGGAGTCATTTGGTGAGTTTTGAGTTAAATCCAATCACTAGAACTGTGCAATGCACCAACCACTCTATTTACGGTACGAACTTCGTACGAACATGAAGTGTCCAATTTCTTTGACCAATTGATTTAGGATCGAGCCCAAAACTTGGGCAACATCATAATATGGTGGGAGGAGTCATTTGGTAATTTTTGAGTGAAGTCCAATCACTAGAACGATGCAATTCTCCAACCACTCCATGTATGGTGCGAACTTCAAACGAACTTGAACTGACTAATTTCTTTGACCAATTGATTTCGGATCGAGCCCAAATCTTGGCCACCATCATAATATGGTGAGTGGAGACATTTGGGGAGTTTCGAGTGAAGTCCAATCACTAGAATGATGCAATTCTCCAACCACTTCATGTACGGTACGAACTTCATACGAACTTGAAGTGTCCAATTTCTTTGACCAATTGATTTCAGATCAAGCCCAAAACTTGGGCAACATCATAATATGGTGGGAGGAGTCATTTGGTTTGTTTTTAGTGAAATCCAATCACTAGAACGATGCAATACTCCAACTACTCAATGTACGGTTCGAACATCGAGCGAACATGAAGTGTTCAATTTCTTTGACCAATTGATTTTGGAGCGAGCCCAAAAGTTGGGCAGCATCGTAATATGGTCGGAGGAGTCATTTTGTGAGTTTTTACTAAAATCCAATCACAAGAACTATGCAATCCTAGAACCACTCCATGTACGGTTCGAACATCGAACGAACATGAAGTGTTCAATTTCTTTGACCAATTGATTTTGGAGCGAGCCCAAAAGTTGGGCAGCATCGTAATGTGGTCGGAGGAGTCATTTTGTGTGTTTTTACTAAAATCCAATCACAAGAACTATGCAATCCTAGAACCACTCCATGTACGGTTCGAACTTCGAACGAACATGAATTATCCAATTTCTTAGACCAATTAATTTCGGAATGAGCCCAAAACTTGGGCAGCCTCATAATATGGTGGGAGAAGTCATTTCGTGAGTTTTGAGTGAAATCCAATGACTAGAATTATGCAATCCTACAACCACTCCGTGTACGATACGAATTTCGTACGAACTTGAGGTGTCCCTTTTCTTTGACCAATTGATTTCGGATCGAGCCCAAAACTTGGGCAACGTCATAATATGGTAGGAGGAGTCATTTGGTAAATTTTGAGTGAAGTTCAATCACAAGAACTATGCAATGCATCTATCACTTATTTTACGGTACAAACTTCGTACGTACTTCAAATATCCAATTTCTTTGACCAATTGATTTCAGATCGAGCCCAAATGTTGGGCAACATCATAATATGGTGAGAGCAGTCATTTGGGGTGTTTTGAGTGAATTCCAATAACTAGAACGATGCCATTCTCCAAGCACTCCATGTACGTTACGAACTTCATACGAACTTGAAGTGTCCAATTTCTTTGACCAATTCATAATATGGTGAGAGGAGTCATTTGGGAAGTTTTGAGTTAAATCCAATCACTAGAAGTATGCAATCCTACAACCACTCCGTGAAAGGTAAGAACTTCGTACGGACATGAAGTGTCAAATTTCTTTGACCGATTGATTTCGGATCGAGCCCAAACCTTAGGCAACATCCTTATATGGTGAGAGGAGTCATTTGGGGAGTTTTGAGTTAAATCCAATCACTAGAACTATGCAATCCTTCAACCACTCCGTGAAAGGTAAGAACTTCGTACGAACAAGAAGTGTCCAATTTCTTTGACCAATTGATTTAGGATCGAGCCCAAAACCTGGGCCACATCATAATATGGTGGGAGGAGTCACTTGAAATTTTTGAGTGAAGTCCAATCACTAGAACGATGCAATTCTCCAACCACTCCATATACCGTGCGAGCTTCACCCGAACTTGAACTAACCAATTTCTTTGACCAATTGATTTCGGATCGAGCCCAAATCTTGGCTAGCATCATAATATGGTGAGAGGAGTCATTTGGGTAGTTTTGAGTGAAGTCCAATCACTAGAATGATGCTATTTTCCAACCACTCCATGTACGGTACGAACTTCATACGAACTTGAAGTGTCCAATTTCTTTGACCAATTGATTTCGGATCAAGCCCAAAACTTGGGCAACATCATAATATGGTGGGAGGAGTCATTTGGTTTGTTTTGAGTGAAATCCAATCACTAGAACGATGCAATACTCCAACCACTCCATGTACGGTTCGAACATCGAACGAACATGAAGTGTTCAATTTCTATGACCAATTGATTTTCGAGCGAGCCCAAACTTGGGCAGCATCTTAATATGGTCAGAGGAGTCATTTTGTGAGTTTTTACTGAAATCCAATCACAAGAACTATGCAATCCTAGAACCACTCCATGTACGGTTCGAACTTCGAACGAACATGAAGTATACAATTTCTTAGACCAATTAATTTCGGAACGAGCCCAAAACTTGGGCAGCGTCATAATATGGTGGGAGAAGTCATTTTGTGAGTTTTGAGTGAAATCCAATGACTAGACCTATGCAATCCTACAACCACTCCGTGTACGATACGAATTTCGTACGAACTTGAAGTGTCCCTTTTCTTTGACCAATTGATTTCGGATCGAGTCCAAAACTTGGGCAATATCATAATATGGTGGGAGGAGTCATTTGGTAAGTTTTGAGTGAAATTCAATCACAAGAACTATGCAATGCACCTATCACTCATTTTACGGTACGAACTTCGTATGAACTTGAAATATCCAGTTTCTTTGACCAATTGATTTTAGATCGAGCCCAAATATTGGGCAACATCATAATATGGTGAGAGCAGTCATTTGGGGTGTTTTGAGTGAATTCCAATCACTAGAACGATGCAATTCTCCAACCACTCCATGTACGATACAAACTTCATACGAACTTGAAGTGTCCAAATTCTTTGACCAATTGATTTGGGATCAAGGGCAGAACTTGGTCAACATCATAATATGGTGGGAGGAGTCATTTGGTTTGTTTTGAGTGAAATCCAATCACTAGAATGATGCAATCTTCCAACCACCCCATGTACGGTTCGAACTTCGAACGAACATGAAGTGTCCAATTTTTTTGACCAATTGATTTCGGGGCGAGCCCAAAACTTGGGCAGCCTATTAATATGGTCGGAGGAGTCATTTTGTGAGTTTTTACTGAAATCCAATCACAAGAACTATGCAATCCTAGAACCACTCCATGTATGGTTCGAATTTCGAACGAACATGAAATTTCCAATTTCTTAGACCAATTAATTTCTGAACGAGCCCAAAACTTGGGCAGCCTCATAATATGGTGGGAGGAGTCATTTGGAGAGTTTTGCGTCGAATCCACTCACTAGAACTAAGCAATCCTACAACCACTCCGTTACTGGTAAGAACTTCGTACGAACATGATGTGCCCAATTTCTTTGGCCAATTGATTACGGATCGAGCCTAAAACTTGGGCAACCATAATATGGTAGGAGGAGTCATTTGGAGAGTTTTGAGTGAAGTCCAATCACTAGAACAATGCAATTCTCCAACCACTCCGTGTACGGTACGAACTTCATACGAACTTGAAGTGTCCAATATCTTTGGCCAATTGATTTCGGATCGAGCCCAAAACTTGGGCAACATCATAATATGGTGAGAGGAGTCATTTGGGGAGTTGTGAGATAAATCCAATCACTAGAACTATGCAATCCTACAACCACTCCATGTACGGTACGAACTTCATACGATTGTGGGAGGAGTCATTTGGTTTGTTTTGAGTGAAATCTAATCACTTGAATGTTGCAATCCTCCAACCACCCCATGTACGGTTCGAACTTCGAACGAACATGAACTGTCCAATTTCTTTGACCAATTGATTTCGGGGCGAGCCCAAAACTTGGGCAGCCTATTAATATGGTCGGAGGAGTCATTTTGTGAGTTTTTACTGAAATCCAATCACAAGAACTATGCAATCCTAGAACCACCCTTTGTACGGTTCGAACTTCGAACGAACATGAAGTTTCCAATTTCTTAGACCAATTAATTTCGGAACGAGCCCAAAACATGGGCATCCGCATAATACGGTGGGAGGAGTCATTTGGTCGATTTTGTGTCAAATCCAGTCACTAGAACTCTACAATGCACCAACCACTCCATTTATTGTACGCACATGAAGTGTCCAATTTCTTTGACCAATGGATTACGGATCGAGCCTAAAACTTGGGCAACACCATAATGTGGTAGGAGGAGTCATTTGGAGAGTTTTGAGTGAAATCCAATCACTAGAACTATGCAATCCTACAACCACTCCGTGTACAGTACAAACTTCATACGATCTTGAAGTGTGCCTTTTCTTTGACCAATTGATTTCGGATCGAACCAAAAACTTGGTAAACAACGTAATATGGTGGGTGGAATCATTTGGGGAGTTTTCAGTGAAGTCCAATCACTAGAATGATGCAATTCTACAAGCAATCCGTGTACAGTATGATCTTGTAGTTTCCCTTTTCTTTGACCAATTGATTTCGGATTGAGCCCAAAACTTAGGCGACATCATAATTTGGTGGAAGGAGTTATTTGGTGGTTTTTGAGTGAAATCCATTCACTAGATCTTTGCAATGCACCAACCACTCCATTTACTGTACGAACATGAAGTGTCCAATTTCTTTGACCAATTAATTTCGGATCGACGCCAAACCTTGGGCAACAACATAATGTGGTGGGAGGAGTCATTGGGTGAGTTTTGAGTGAAAGCCAATCCCTAGAACAATGCAATCCTACAACCACTACGTGTACGGTACGACCTTCGTACGAACATGAAGTGTCCAATTTCTTTGACCAATTGATTTCGGATCGATCCCAAAACTTGGGCAACATCAAAATATGGTGGGAGAAGACATTTGGTGAGTTATGAGTGTAATCCAATCCCTAGAACGATGGAATCCTACAACCACTCTATGTACAGTACGAACTTCGTACAAACATGAAGTGTCCCTTTTCTTTGACCAATTCATTTCGGATCGAGTAAAGAACTTGGGCAACATCATAATGTGGTGGGAGGAGTCATTTGGTGAGTTTTGAGTGAAATCCATTCACCAGATCTATGCAATGCACCAAACACTCCACTTATTGTACGAACTTCGTACGAACTTGAAGTGTCCAATTTCTTTGTCCAATTGATTTCAGATCGAGCCTGAAACTTGGGCAACACCATAATATGGTGGAGGAGTCATTTGGTGAGTTTTGAGTGAAATCCAATCACTAGAACGATGCAATCCTACTACCACTCTGGGGACAGTACGAACTTCGTACAAATATGAAGTGTCATTTTTTTTTGACCAATTGATTTCGGATCGAGCCCAAAACTTGGGCAACATCATATTGTGGCGGGAGGAGTCATTTGGTGAGTTTTGAGTGAAATCCAATCACTAGAACTATGCAATGCACCAACCACTCCATTTACGGTATGAACTTCGTACGAACTTGAAGTATCCAATGTCTTTGACAGATTGATTTTGGATTGAGCCCAAAACTTGGGCAACATCATAATATGGTGGGAGGAGTCATTTGGTGAGGTTTGAGTGAAATTCAATCACTAGAACTATGCAATGCACCAACCACTCCATCCACGGTATGAAATTCGTACGTACTTGAAGTGTCCAATTTCTTTGACCAATTGATTTCGGATCGAGCCCAAAACTTTGGCAACACCATAATATGGTAGGAGTAGTCATTTGGTCGGTTTTGAGTGAAATCCAATCACTAGAACAATGTAATCCTACAACCACTCCATGTACAGTACGAACTTCGTATGAACACTAAGTGTCCCTTTTCTTAGACCAATTGATTTCAGATCGAGCTCAAAACTTGGAAAACATCATAATATGGAGGGAGGAATCATTTGGTGAGTTTTGAGTGTAATCCAATCACTAGAACTACGCAATGCACCAACCACTCTATTTACGGTACGAACTTGAACGAACTTGAAGTGTGCAATTTCTTTGACCAATTGATTTCGGATCGAGCCCAGAACTTGGGCAACATCGTAATATAGTGGGAGGGGTCATTTGGTGAGTTTTGAGAGAAATCCAATTACTAGAACTATGCAATCGTACAACTACTCCATGAAAGGTATGAACTTGCATTTAACGTGAACGATCCAATTTATGTGACCAATTGATTTCGGATCGAGCCCAAGAGTTAGGCAACATCATAATATGGTGGGAATAGTCATTTGGTGAGTTTTGAGTGAAATTCAATCACTAGAACTATGCAATACACCAACCACTCCATTTACGGTACGAACTTCGTACGAACTTGAAGTGTCCAACTTATTTAACCAATTAATTTCGGATCGAGCAAAAAACTTGGGCAACATTATAATATGGTGGGAGGAGTCATTTGGGGAGCTTTGATAGAAATCTAATCACTTGAACTATGCAATGCACCAACCACTCCATTTATGGTACGGACTTTGTACGAACTTGAGGTGTCCAATTTCTTTGACCAAGTGATTTCGGATCGATCCCAAATCTTGGGCAACATTATAATATGGTGGGAGGAGTCATTTGGTGAATTTTGAGGGAAATCCAATCACTAGAATTATGCAATGCACCAACCACTCCTTTTACGGTACGAACTTCGTACGAACTGGAAGTGTGCAATTTCTTTGACGAATCGATTTCGGATCGGGCCCAAAATATGGGCAACAGCATAATATGGTGGGAGGAGTCATTTGGGGAGGTTTGAGTGAAATCCAATCACTAGAACGATGCAATCCTACAACCACTCCGAGTATAGTACGAACTTCGTACGAACATGAACTTTCCCTTTTCTTTGACCGATTGATTGCAGATCGAGCCCAAACCTGGGGCAACCACTTCGTGCACAGTACGAACTTCAAACGAACATGAAGTGACCCTTTTCTTTGACCAATTGATTTCGGATCGAGCCCAAACCTTCGGCAAGATGATAATATCTTGGGAGGAGTCATTTGTTGAGTTTTGAGAGAAATCCAATCACTAGAACTATGCAATCCTAAAACCACTCCATGAAAGGTTTGAACTTCGTATGAATTTGAAGTATCCAGTTTCTTTGACCAATTGATTTCGGATCGATCCCAAAATATGGGCAACAACATAATATGGTGGGAGAAGTCATTTGGGGAGTTTTGAGTGAAATCCAGTCACTAGAACGATGCAATCTTACAACCACTCCGTGTACAGTACGAACTTCGTACGAACATGAACTTTCCCTTTTCTTTGACCTATTGATTTCGTATCGAGCCCAAAACTTGGGCAACAACATAATATGGTGGGAGGAGTCATTTGGTGAGTTTTGAGTGAAATTCAATCACTAGAATGTTGCAATCCTACAACCACTTGGTGCACTGTACGAACTTCGAACGAACATGAAGTGTCCCTTTTCTTTGACCAATTGATTTCGGATCAAGCCCAAACCTGGGGCAACATGATAATATCTTGGGAGGAGTCATTTGGTGAGTTTTGATTAAAATCCAATCACTAGAACTTTGCAATTCTAAAACCACTCCATGAAAGGTTTGAACTTCGTACGAATTTGAAGTATCCAATTTCTTTTGACCAATTGATTTCGGATTGAGCCCAAAATATGGGCAACAACATAATATGATGGGAAGACTCATTTCGTGAGTTTTGAGTGAAATCGAATCTCTAGAATGTTGCAATCCTACAATCACTTCGTGCACAGTACGGACTTCGAACGAACATGAAGTGTCCCTTTTCTTTGACCAATTGATTTCGGATCGAGCCCAAAACTTGGGCAACATCATAATATGGTGGGAGGAGTCATTAGGTGAGTTTTGAGTGAAATCCAATCACTAATGCAATCCTTCAAACACTCCAATTTTTTTAACCAATTGATTTCTGATCGAGCCCAACACTTGGGCAACATCATAATATGATGGGAGGAGTCATTTGGTGAGTTTTGAGTGAAATCCAATTTTTGGAACGATGCAATACTACATCCAGTCTGTGTATAGTACGAACTTCGTAAGAACATGAAGTGTCCCTTTTCTTTGACCAATTGATTTCGGATAGCGCCCAACACTTGGGCAACATCATAATATGGTGGGAGGTGTCCTTTGGTGAGTTTTGAGTGAAATACAATTACAAGAACGATGCGATCCTACAACCATTACAAGAAAGGTACGAACTTCGTACGAACTTGTAATCTCCAATTTCTTTGACCAATTGATTTCTTATCGTGTCCAAAACTTGAGCAACATCATGATATGGTGGGAGGAGTCAATTGGTAAGTTTTGAGTGAAATCTAATCACCAGAACTATGCAATCCTACAACCACTTCATGAAAGGTACGAACTTCGTACGAACTTGTAGTCTCCAATTTTTTTGACCAATTTATTTCAGATCGAGCCCAAACCATGGGAAACATGATAAGATGGTGGGATGAGTCATTTAGTGAATTTTCAGTAAAATCGAATCACTAGCAATATGCAATCCTACAACCACTCCCTGAAAGGTACAAACTTTATACGTAGTTGAATTATCTAATTTCTTTGACCAATTGAATTCGGATCGAGCCCAAATCTTGGGCAACATCATAATATGGTGGGAGGAGTCATTTGGTGAGTTTTGAGTGCAATCCAATCACTAGAACGATGCAATCATACAACCACTCCGTATACTATACGAACTTCGTACGAACATGAAGTGTCCCTTGTCTTTGACCAATTGATTTTGGATCGAGCCCAAAACTTGGGCAACATCGTAATATGGTGGGAGGACTCAGTTGGTGAGTTTTGAGTGAAATCCAATCACTAGAACTATGCAATCCAACAACCACAACATGAACGGTACGAACTTGAAGTATCCAATTTCTTTGTCAAATTGATTTCGGATCGAGCCCAAAACTTGGGCAAAGACATAATACGGTGGGATGAGTCATTTGGTGAGTTTTGAGTGAAATCCAATCGCTTGAACGATGCAATCCTACATCCACTCTGTGTACAATATGAACTTCGTAAGAACATGAAGTTTTCCTTTTCTTTGACCAATAGACTTCGGATCGAGCCCAACACTTGGGCAAGATCATAATATGGTGGGAGGAATCATTTGGTGAGTTTTGAGTGAAATACAATCAAAAGAACGATGCAATCCTACAACCACAACATGAAAGGTATGAACTTCGTACGAACTTGTAGTGTCCAATTTCTTTGACCAATTGATTTCAGATTGAGTCCAAAACTTGGGCAACATCATAATATGGTGGGAGGATTCATTTGGTGAGTTTTGGGCGAAATCCAATCACTAGAACTTTGCAATCCTACAACTACTCGATGAAAGGTTGTTAACTCGCAAGTGCACGAGGCGTTGGGTAGTATAGCTTGTGTAAGTACGAGGTCGATCCCACGAGGATTGATGATAGATTGATTCAATTTGATTCCCTGCACAAAACAGAAATCCAAAAGAAAATAAATAAAACAAGAAAGAAAGAAAAGAAATTAACTCAAGCAAATTAGTTACCAAGTTCAATTCATATTCTTAGATTGATTCTAGCTAAAGTATGATTAAGCCATGGTGTCTGGTCCTAACCTTGTATTTCTAATTCCCTAATTAGATCCTTGTTGTCGAACCTAAATTAAGCATTAGAAATCCATTAAGCATAGAAGAATGTTTTAAACAACCAAGCATGTATCTAATCCCTATTGTCGAATGTCCATACATACTCTTCCTATTCATAGTTCAATTTGAATTAATGCATGGTGTCTACTCTTAATTCAAACCAAGATAGCTAACATACAAGTTTTAATGGTGATCAATCATTCAAACAAGCATATTAACTTATAAGCATAATGAATAAGAACAAGAACTATAATTGAAACGTGGAAACTAATTAAACTTGAAAACTTAAGACAAGAAGTTCATTACAATGAAAAATAAATTACAACTAAGAAAAACTTGAAGGAAAATTTAGCAAAAGGATTTTGTTACAACAATTGAGAACTAAAAAGAAAACTAAGAGAATTTGAGGGAGAGAAGGGAGAGGAGCTCTAGAGAGATGTTTGAGAGCTCCCCCCCTTGGGGTGTGTTTACAAGTTTGGAGAACCTCACTATATATAGGCCTAGGGGAAATGAAAATCTGAATTAAGTATTGCTTCTACCTACAAACTCACTTCACCAACTTACAACACTTAATTCACACAATTGCATTTGAAAACAATTCTTCTTGTCTTTAAGCTTAGTGTTGCAACTCCCACTTCATCTTATTATACTTCATTTGGCTGCTGCAAAACTCCACTCCAATTATATGTATTGAATATGCTCCACCAAAATTTCCCACAATCAATAACATTTCATCATGCATATGTCATGCTTGACAATGCATTGCAGTCTTCTTTTGGGCTCGTTTTGGGCTTGTTCCTCCATTCTGAAAAATCTGGAAAAATATGGATCTTGAAGTTTTTTGAATTATCTTTCCAAGCATATGCAGCCCAGCTCAAGGAAAAATCGGAAAGACCTTCAAATGTGATTTTTGGCCCAGTAACGCAGATCCTGCCGATTTTGACCTTAAGCTGCAAAAACTTGCATAACTTCCTCTAGAGGACTCGGAATCATGAACCGTAAAATGCTCCAGAAAATAGACTTCCGTATCTTTCCAATGATGTATGGCTCATTGTCTGGTTCTTCTTGAGCAAGTACAGTCCAATCCGTGAAGTTGACTGATCTGCAGACACCGTTTGAGCTAACATGTCTCCAAAATGCATTTATTGAGTTTCAAGCTTATTACACTGAAACAAACACAAAATAAATTAAAAGCACAAGTTTAACTCAAAAACATAACCAAATCATAAGTTAGAAGGGTACAAAATGATATGTAATTATGCACCGATCAAATACCCCAAACCTAGATTTTGCTAGTCCTCGAGCAAAACAAAAGGAAAACAAAAATAAAAACAAAATAAGTAAATAAATTTATTAGACCACTTTCGCAGGTAACTCGATTGCATTGAGCATATGCAACAAGCCTTTAAACCTCTAGGCATCCCTAGTAGGAGGAGTTGTGTCTCCTGAGGGTTTAACAGATACGATACCCACAAACGTTTACTGACTCTACAAAAAAGTAGTTAGAAAACAAAAACAAAACAAAAACAAATACAACAACAAATACAAAACAATATTTCCGAACATTTTCTGAAGAGAAATGACTCATGCACATGACTCAAAAGTTTTAACAATAAAAACTCTTTTTTTAGACATTATTCACAATGTGGCAAAGTTCAAAACATAACATGCTCAAAGTGTAGTAGTGTGATAGCCAAATGCAACAAATTCTCCAATCTTAGTTTTCACACAATTTCAAAAATCATACAAAGCACAAATTCAACTTCAAATCTCACCAAAGTTGTCCTCTCACAAATGAATCACTCAGAAGAGGGCTACAATGCATCACTCAGTTATAAACATGAGATTAGAGTTAAACCACAAGGGAATTAACTCACAATAGAAAGATGAAGAACTTGCATTATATGATCTCAAGAAGGATGCTAAACACTTAAAAGTAGGAAAATGGATGCAATTCAATCACATGACATTTAAGATCAATTTAGGTCTTTATCATAGGTTGTAATGGGGTTAATGGTGTAAGGTGAGTGAGAAATGAAAGGTATGGATAAAACAAAGTCCAAGGAACTCACAATGTAAGAGCATAAAACAATTGTTTCCAAGACTTGAATCATCACAATGAGGATTTTTTTTTCAAAAACTCCTTATACCTCCATTTATAAGGATTCACACTCCTTTCTTTTAATTGAACAACCACCAATTTATTTTGAGGCCAATAAAGAAACCCAAAAATGAATTTTCAATCAACCACAATCACAACTTTTCTCTTTTCTTCCACCAATTGGGTGATTTTTTTCAATATATAATACCCCTTCCCAAACTTAGCATGAAAAACACATCACAATTAAAGCTCATGAGTTCCTTAGAAAAGGTAAATACTTGTTTTTCAGGCTAAGGCGAGGAAATATAATTGGTTAAATGAAAGAAAAGGTTTACATGTAGGCTCAAAATGGTTAACAATGGAAAAATCATGCTTAAGCATGCATAAGGTTAGCTTGAAAGGCACAAACGATCCAAAAAGGGCCTTAATATCATTTCTTAAATGTCATGTAATTAAATTGAATATGAATGAATGACTTTTAAGTGCTCAACCAATTCAATGAATAATGAGATCAAACAACAACTTAGATGACAAGAAAATAAGAGTATGTGTATAACACTCATGAAATGAAGCACAAGGCTCAAAAGCTTACATTATATGGTTATACAAGTTTAATTTATGCTTGATACAATTCTTTGGATCATGCAAATCCTTTAATTGGAAAATTATGAAACAAATGGCAAGTGTAAAGAGGGTTTTGAACATATCATGCTAGAACGATGCCAAAAGTTTTAATTTTTTTAAAATTTTTTTTTTTTGAAATAAAAAGAAATCCAATTTTCATTTAAGTCAAGCAAACATTTATCACAATCTCATCATATGTGTTCGGAAAGTGACTCAAAATAAAAACAAAGCAAGAATAAAATAAAACAGAAAAACAAGAAATCTTTTTTTTTTTTAATTTATTTTAAGAACACACAATTATACAAGCAACTCTAGGATGACCAGTTAAGGGCCTCGTAAAAACACAGCCAGGGGTTCCGGGAAGGTTGGAGGGGTCACAATGGTCCCGCTTAAAACCCAAACTTCTTAGACACCGAAGGTGTCGCCAAAGAACTCCTAGACACTGCATTGACGGAGACGCTCACCGGAGTTACCAAGAGTCAGCTCATATGAAAAATCTTTTTGAATTTTGTTTTTTTAAATTATAAAAAAACAGAAAATTAAAATAACAATACAAGTAAAAGAGAAAGGATTGGAGTACTTCCCCTTGAAGCGATTAGGTCGAGCATGGATGCATTTGAAGGTAGCTACTCCTCCCACTACTCCATACTTCCTATTCTTATGATTGAAGTTTCCTTCTCTCCTTTTTATTGAGCTATCTCATATTGCTAAAACAAACATAGAACTTGAAATGGAATTAAAAGGATTAGGAAATAAAACTGAAATGAAAAGGAAAAAGGAAAGTAAAACAAATAGGGAAAGAAAATAGAACCAAACTATGCCGTCAATCCCTGCAACGGCGCCAAAATTTTGTTAACTCGCAAGTGCACGAGGCGTTGGGTAGTATAGCTTGTGTAAGTACGAGGTCGATCCCACGAGGATTGATGATAGATTGATTCAATTTGATTCCCTGCACAAAACAGAAATCCAAAAGAAAATAAATAAAACAAGAAAGAAAGAAAAGAAATTAACTCAAGCAAATTAGTTACCAAGTTCAATTCATATTCTTAGATTGATTCTAGCTAAAGTATGATTAAGCCATGGTGTCTGGTCCTAACCTTGTATTTCTAATTCCCTAATTAGATCCTTGTTGTCGAACCTAAATTAAGCATTAGAAATCCATTAAGCATAGAAGAATGTTTTAAACAACCAAGCATGTATCTAATCCCTATTGTCGAATGTCCATACATACTCTTCCTATTCATAGTTCAATTTGAATTAATGCATGGTGTCTACTCTTAATTCAAACCAAGATAGCTAACATACAAGTTTTAATGGTGATCAATCATTCAAACAAGCATATTAACTTATAAGCATAATGAATAAGAACAAGAACTATAATTGAAACGTGGAAACTAATTAAACTTGAAAACTTAAGACAAGAAGTTCATTACAATGAAAAATAAATTACAACTAAGAAAAACTTGAAGGAAAATTTAGCAAAAGGATTTTGTTACAACAATTGAGAACTAAAAAGAAAACTAAGAGAATTTGAGGGAGAGAAGGGAGAGGAGCTCTAGAGAGATGTTTGAGAGCTCCCCTTGGGGTGTGTTTACAAGTTTGGAGAACCTCACTATATATAGGCCTAGGGGAAATGAAAATCTGAATTAAGTATTGCTTCTACCTACAAACTCACTTCACCAACTTACAACACTTAATTCACACAATTGCATTTGAAAACAATTCTTCTTGTCTTTAAGCTTAGTGTTGCAACTCCCACTTCATCTTATTATACTTCATTTGGCTGCTGCAAAACTCCACTCCAATTATATGTATTGAATATGCTCCACCAAAATTTCCCACAATCAATAACATTTCATCATGCATATGTCATGCTTGACAATGCATTGCAGTCTTCTTTTGGGCTCGTTTTGGGCTTGTTCCTCCATTCTGAAAAATCTGGAAAAATATGGATCTTGAAGTTTTTGAATTATCTTTCCAAGCATATGCAGCCCAGCTCAAGGAAAAATCGGAAAGACCTTCAAATGTGATTTTTGGCCCAGTAACGCAGATCCTGCCGATTTTGACCTTAAGCTGCAAAAACTTGCATAACTTCCTCTAGAGGACTCGGAATCATGAACCGTAAAATGCTCCAGAAAATAGACTTCCGTATCTTTCCAATGATGTATGGCTCATTGTCTGGTTCTTCTTGAGCAAGTACAGTCCAATCCGTGAAGTTGACTGATCTGCAGACACCGTTTGAGCTAACATGTCTCCAAAATGCATTTATTGAGTTTCAAGCTTATTACACTGAAACAAACACAAAATAAATTAAAAGCACAAGTTTAACTCAAAAACATAACCAAATCATAAGTTAGAAGGGTACAAAATGATATGTAATTATGCACCGATCAAAGGTACGAACTTCGTATGAATATGAATGTCCCTTTTCTTTGACCAATTGATTTCAGATCGAGCACCAAACTTGGGCAACATCATATGGTGGGAGGAGTCATTTCGTGAGTTTTGGGAGAAATCCAATCACTAGAACTATGCAATGCACCTATCACTCTTTTTACGGAACTGACTTCGTACGAATTTAAAGTGTACAATTTCTTTAACCAGTTGATTTCGGATCAACCCGAAAACTTAGGCAACATCATAATATGGTGGGAGGACTCATTTGGTGAGTTTTGAGTGAAATTCAATCACAAGAACTATGCAATCTTACAACCACCCTATGAAAGGCACGAACTTCGTATGAACGTGAAGTATCCAATTTCTTTAAGCAATTGATTTCGGATCGAGCCCAAATATTGGGCAACAACATAATTGGTGGGAGGAGTCATTTGGTGAGTTTTGAGTGAAATACAATCACCAGAACTATTCAACCTTACAACCACTCTATGAAAGGTACGAACTTCGTATGAACTTGAATTATTAAATTTCTTTAACCAATTGATTTCGGATTGAACCCAAATCTTGGGCAACAACATAATATGGTGGGAGGAGTCATTTGGTGTGTTTTGAATGAAATCCAATCACTAGAACTATGCAATCCTACAACCACTCCTGTAGAGTACGAACTTCGTACGAACATGGAGTGTCCCTTTTCTTTGACCAATTGATTTCGGACGGAGCTCTCAACTAGGGCAAGATCATAATATGGTGGGTGGAGTCATTTGGTGAGTTTTGAGTGAAATCTAATAACTTGAATTATGGAATGCACCAACTACTCCATTTACGGAATGAACTTCGTACGAACATGAATTTTCCAATTTCTTTGAGCAATTGATTTCGGATTGAGCCCCAAACATTGGCAACATTGTAATTTGTTGGTAAGAGTCATTTGGAGAGTTTTGAGTGAAATCCAATCACTACAACTATGTAATGCCCCAACCACTCCATTTACGGTATGAACTTCGTACGAACATGAATTTTCCAATTTCTTTGAGCAATTGATTTCGGATCGAGCCCCAAACATTGGCAACATCGTAATTTGTTGGGAGGAGTCATTTGGTGAGTTTTGAATGAAATCTAATCACTACAACTTTGTAATCCTACCACCACTCCATGAAAGGTACAACTTCGAACTAACTTGAAGTATACAATTTCTTTGACCTATTGATTTCGGATCAAGCCCAAAACTTGGGCAACAGCATAATATGGTGGGAGAAGTCATTTGGTGTGTTTTGAGTGAAATCCAATCACTAGATCGATGCAATCGAACAACTACTCCGTGTAAAGTTCAAACTTCGTATGAACATGAAGCATCCAGTTTCTTTGACCGATTGATTTCGGATCGAGCCCAAAACTTGGGCAACATCAAAATATGTTGGGAGGAGTCATTTGGTGAGTTTTGAGTGAAATCCAATCACTAGAACTATGCAATCCAACAACCACTCCATGAAAGGTACAAACTTCGTACGAACTTGAAGTATCTAATTTCTTTGACCAATTGATTTCGGATCGATCCCAAAACTTGGGCAACACCATAACATGGTGAGAGGAGTCATTTGGTGAGTTTTGAGTAAAATCCATCACTAGAACTATGTCATGCACCAACCACTCCATTTACGGTATGCACTTCGTATGAACATGAAGTGTCCAATTTCATTGAGCAATTGCTTTCGGATCGAGCCCAAAACTTGGGCAACATCATAATATGGTGGGAGGAGTCATTTGGTGAGTTTTGAGTGAATTCCAATCATTAGAACTTTGCAATCCTGCAATCACTCCATGAAAGGTACGAACTTTGTACGAACTGGAAGTATCCAATTTGTTTGACCAATTGATTTCGGATTGAGCCCAAAACTTGGGCAACATCAGAATATGGTGGGTAGAGTCATTTGGTGAGTTTTGAGTGAAATCCAATCTCTAGAACTTTGCAATCCTACAACCACTCCATGAAATGTACGAACTTTGTGCGAACTGGAAGTATCCAATTTCTTTCACCAATTGATTTCAGATCGAGCCCAAAACTTGGACAACATCGTAATATGCTGGGAGGAGTAATTGACTGAGTTTTGAGTGAAATCCAATCGCTAGAACTATGAAATCCTACAACCACTATGTGTATATTACGAACTTCGTATGAACTTGAAGTGTCCCTTTTCTTTGACCAATTGATTTCGGATCGAACCCAAATGTTGGCCAACCTCATAACATGGTGAGAGGAGCCATTTTTGGAGTTTTGAGTGAAATCCAATTACTAGAACGATGCAATCCTACAACCACTACGAGTACAGTACGAACTTCGTCCGAACATGTTGTGTCCTTTTTCTCTAACCAATTGATTTTGGATCGAGCCCAAAACCTGGGCAACATCATAATATGGTGGGAGGAATCAGTTGGTGGGTTTTGAGTGAAATCCAATCACTAGAACTATACAATCCAAAAAATACTCCCTGTACAGGACGAAATTCTTATGAACTTGAAGTGTCCCTTTTCTTGAACCAATTGATTTCGAATCGAGCCCAAATGTTGGGCAACTTCATAATATGGCGAGAGGAGCCATTTGGGGAGTTTTGAGTGAAATCCAATTACTAGAACGATGCAATCCTACAACCACTCCGTGTACAGTACGAACTTCGTTTGAACTTATAGTGTCCTTTTTCTTTGACCAATTGATTTCAGATCAAGCCCAAAACTTGGGCCACATCATAATATGGTGGGAGGAGTCATTTACTGAGTTTTGAGTGAAATCCAATCACTAGAACTATGCACTCCAAGTACAGTAAACTTCGTATGAACTTGAAGTGTCCCTTTTCTTTGACCAATTGACTTCGGATCGAGCCCATAACTTGGGCAACATCATAATATGGTGGGAGGAGTCATTTGGTGAGTTGTGAGTGAAATCCAATCACTAGAACTATGCAATCCAACAACCACTCCGTGTACGAAATGAACTTCGTATGAAATTGAAGTGCCCCTTTTCTTTGAGCAATTGATTTCGTATCGAGCCCAAAACTTGGGAAATATCATAATATTGTGGGAGGAGTCATTTTGTGAGTTTTGAGTAAAATCCAATCACTAGAACTATGCAATGCACCAACCACTCCATTTACGGTATTAACTTCGTACGAACATGAAGTGTCCAATTTCTTTGAGCAATTGCTTTCGGATCAAGCCCAAAACTTGGGCAACATCATAATATGGTGGGAGAAGTCATTTGGTGAGTTTCGAGTGAAATCTAATCACTAAAACTTTTCTAATCACCAAAAAATACTCCCTGTACAGGACGAAATTTTTATGAACTTGAAGTGTCCCTATTCTTTGACCAATTGATTTCGGCTCGAGCCCAAATGTTGGGCAACTTTATAATGTGGTGAGAGGAGCCATTTGTGGAGTTTTGAGTGAAATCCAATTCCAAGAACGATGCAATCCTACAACCAGTCCGTGTATAGTACGAACTTCGTTCGAAATTAAAGTGTCCCTTTTCTTTGACCAATTGATTTTGGATCGAGCCCAAAACTTGGGCAACATCATAATACGGTGGGAGGAGTCATTTACTGAGTTTTGAGTGAAATCCAATCACTAGAACTATGCACTCCAAGTACAGTAAACTTCGTATGAACTTGAAGTGTCCCTTTTCTTTGACCAATTGATTTCGGATCGAGCCCAAAACTTGGGCAACATCATAATATGGTGGGAGGAGTCATTTACTGAGTTTTGAGTGAAATCCAATCACTAGAACTATGCACTCTGACAAACACTACAGGTACAGTGCAACTTCGTATGAACTTGAAGTGTCCCTTTTCTTTGAGCAATTGATTTCGTATCGAGCCCAAAACTTGGGCAGCATCATAATTTGGTGGGAGGAGTCATTTACTGAGTTTTGAGTGAAATCAAATCACTAGAACAATGAAGTCCTACAACCACTCTGTGTATAGTACAAACTTCGTACGAACTTGAAGTGTCCCTTTTCTTTGACCAATTGACTTCGGATCGAGCCCAAAACTTGGGCAACATCATAATATGGTGGGAGGAGTCATTTGGTGAGTTTTGAGTGAAATCCAATCACTAGCACTATGTAATCCCACAACCACTCCATGTACAATACGAACTTCGTATGAACTTGAAGTGTCCCTTTTCTTTGCCCAATTGATTTCGGAACGAGTCCAAAACTTGGGCAGCCTCATAATATGGTGGGACGAGTCATTTTGTGAGTTTTGAGTGAAATCCAATCGCTAGAACTGTGGAACTTCGTTCGAACTTGAAGTGTCCCTTTCCTTTGGCCAACTAATTTTGAATCGAGCCCAAAAGTTGGGCAACAACATAACATGGTGGGAGGGGTCATTTACTGAGTTTTGAGTGAAATCCAATCACTAGAACTATGAAATCCGACAACCACTCCGTGTATAGTACGAACTTCATACGAACTTGAAGTGTCCCTTTTCTTTGACCAATTGACTTCGGATCGAGCCCAAAACTTGGGCAACATCAAAACATGGTGGGAGGAGTCGTTTGCTGAGTTTTGAGTGAAATCCAATCACTAGAACTATGCAATCCAACAACCACTGCATGTACAATATGAACTTCGTATGAACTTGAAGTGTCCCTTTTCTTTGACCAATTGCTTTCGTAACGAGCCCAAAACTTGGGCAGCCTCATAATATGGTTGGAGGAGTCATTTTGTGAGTTTTGAGTGAAATTCAATCGCTAGAACTATGCAATTCGTCAACCACTCCATGTATAGTACGAACTTGAAGTGTCCCTTTTCTTTGACCAATTGATTTCGGATCGAGCCCAAAACTTGGGCGACATCATAATATGGTGGGAGGAGTCATTTTGTATGTTTTGAGTGAAATCCAATCGCTAGAACTTCGTACGAACCTGGAGTGTCCCTTTTTTTTAACCAATTAATTTCGGATCGAGCCCAAAACTTGGGCGACATCATAATATTGTGGGAGGAGTCATTTGGTGAGTTTTGAGTGAAATCCATGCGAAGTTCGTACCATAAACAGGGTGGTTGGTGCATTGCATAGTATTGGTGGTAGGATTTCACTCAAAATTCACCAAAGGAATCCTCCCACCATATTATGATGTTGTCCAAGTTTTGGGATCGATCCGAAATCAATTGGTCAAAGAAATTAGACACTTCAAGTTCATACGAAGTTCGTAACGTTAATTGAGTGGTTAGAGGATTGCGTAGTTTTACTCGTTGGATTTCACTCAAAACTCACCAAATGACTCCTTACACCGTACTATGATGATGCCCAAGTTTAGAGCTCGATCTGAAATCAATTGGTCAAAGAAATTGGACACTTCAAGTTCATACAAAGTTCGTAACTTTAATGGAGTGGTTAGAGGATTGTGTAGTTTTACTTGTTGGCTTTCACTCAAAACTCTCCAAATGACTCCTCCCACCACACTATGATGATGCTCAAGTTGAGGTTCAAAATAGATTGAAGACTAGGGCATTCGATTCACCATAACAATCCAATTCTAGGTTATAAGGATTCGAGTGGCAAATCTAATTCAGATTCAAAGATTGATTCTAGCTAAAGTATGATTAAGCCATGGTGTTTGATCCTACCCTTGTATTTCCAATGCCCTAATTAAGTCCTTATTGTCGAACTTAAATCAAGCATAGAAGAATGTTTTAAACAACCAAGCATTTATCTAATCCCTATTTTACGAATGTCCATACATACTCATCTTATTCATAGTTCAATTGAAACAAAAGCATAAGGTGTCTACTTCAATTTCAACCAAAATACACAAATCTCAATGGTAGCTAGGCATTCAAATTAGCATATAAGTAGGTAGGCATAATGAATAAGAGCATGTATCTTGAATCAAACTTGAAACTTGAAATTTATAAACCCATAATATTCATGTTAGGTTACATCAAAGCCCTAGTTATGGAATTAGCTACTCATAATGGGAAAGAAACTTAAACAGCAATGAGGAGGATGTATGGGAAAGAAACTTAAACCTTGAAGAATGCAACAAGGGTAGAAAAACCCTTTTCTGAAGTTCTTGTGGTGTCCAATGCTTCTCCAAGTGCTTCCCCACGTCTAGAAGGATGTATGAAGGTTAAGGAGAGGATTTGGGATGAGTTTGGGTGAGTGGTGATGGATGAGAAAGAGGAAATTCGTAGGAAAATGTAAGGAAATTCGTAGGAAAATGTAAGGAAATTCGCAGGGACTGTTTCGGTGATTGGTGGAGTGTTTGGGGTTGTTGGAGTGTTTGAGAGTGATTTCTGAATGTGTTTGGGGAATGATGGGAGTGTGGAGCATGGAATGAAGGGTGGATCAATTGTGGGAGTGTGACTCGCAGGATGTATGTTATGGAATAAATGATAAAATGAAAGTGTTCTCTTCTCTTCAGCTGATGCCCTCTTTTATAGACTGTTTAAGTCTTTAATTCGTTCCCCCTTTGGCTTCTGAAGCACACCCTTTTCAGCTACCTCATTAAATGCTATGTAACTGCTATGTAAATGTTATGTAACTGCTCCAGCTACCCAATACATGCATTTGGTGGAATTTGGTTAGGTGCAGAACAACCTTTAAAATGCATGGATTGCATTGAATGTCTCTGGTTGTCCTCCTCATTATGTCTGCTCATTAATACTCCACTTGAGATGTAAACAACAATTTAGCTGACCTAACTTTGTCACCAGCAACAAGCAACTTCATTGGATCACGAATTGGGCTTCCATTCCTCATATAACGACTTTAAGCCCTTCATCTTGCAGTTCAGAATGTCATCTTTCCAACCACATATCATTCGGCCCAATCCAAGTTCGAATAAAGATGTTACGGATGAAACGAATTGCTAACTCAGTCTACACATTTTTGCACCATTTTGCTCCTTTTCCTATCCAAAGCCACCATTGCTACCCAAAACTCAATTAACAGAATGACAAACACAATAGAGATTAAAAGCACAAGTTTAACTCAAAAACATAACTAAATCATATGCTAGAAGGGTACAAAATGATATACAATTATGCACTGATCAAATACCCCCAGACCTAGATTTTGCTAGTCCTCGAGCAAAACAAAACAAAGATTAAAAGAAAACAAAAAGTTAACTAGACCACTTCCGCAGGTAACTCGATTGCATTGAGTATATGCAATAAGCCTTTAAACCTATAGGCATCCCCAGTCGGAGGAGTTGTGTCTCCTGAGGTTTTAACAAATACGATACCCACAAACGCTTTACCGACTCTACAAAACAAAGTGGTTAGAAAATAAAAACTTTTGAAATCAACTAATGAAATGAATGAAACCTTAAGTCATACCTCCAACACCATAGAGTTGCCAAGAGAGGTGACCAATCAGTGTGTAAAGTGGAAGCTATAGCTCAAAGGCACACGGCTTCAAAGCAAGCACACTCAAACCTTGAAGAAAGATCTAGTGAGTTTATGACAGACAAGCACCCTCAAGCAAGCATAAGTGAGTTTATGACAGAGAAGCACAATTTTTGGTTAGATCTAGTGAAGGCATTCAAATACTAAGAATAAGGAGACATACATACTTACCAGCACCCATGAATACATCCTCAAAGATCAGCTAGGTCTTTCACAAGGTTGTAATGAAGGGTTAGGGGAAATGGAAGAATTGGAAGGACAAACAAGTAAAACTTAAGAACATACCAAGGTTGCATTCTTCATTGATCTGCAAGGTATCATTTATTTATAATGGCATGGCTGCAAACTTCATGGTCTCACCTGGCGTAGACCTTATTTTGCACACTTAGATCATATCGAAACACTTTCTCTTTTATCTTTCTCTTTTTCTGATTTGATCTGCTTCTTCTTTAACTTCATTGCACAGATTCACACCAACTTTTCATTTAGGTATATTGATCGGTGCATAATTACATATCATTTTGTACCCTTCTAACTTATGATTTGGTTATGTTTTTGAGTTAAACTTGTGCTTTTAATCTATTTTGTGTTTGTTTCAGTGTAATAAGTTTGGGACTCATTTAATGCATTTTGGAGTCAAGTTAGCTCAAAACGGTGTCTGCAGATCAGTCAACTTCACGGATTGGACTCTACTTGCTCAAGAAGAACCAGATAATGAGCCATATGTCATTGGAAAGATACGGAAGTCTATTTTCTGGATCATTTTACGGTTCGTAATTCCGAGTCCTCTAGAGGAAGTTATACAAGTTTTGGCAGCTTAAGGTCAAAATCGGCAGGATCTGCGTTACTGGGCCAAAAAAGGACTTTTGAAGGCCTTCCCGAATTTTCCTTGAGTTGGGCTGCATATGCTTGGAAAGATAAGACAAAGAGCTTCAAGATCCATATTTTTGCAGATTTGTTAGAGTGAAGGAACAAGCCCAAATCGAGCCCACAAGCTGACTGCAATGCATTGTCATGCATGAGCTAATCATTTTAGTGGTGAATTGAGTGGTGTAAGTTGGTGAAGTGAGTGTGATTAATAAATTCAATTGTATAATCAGATTTATACTTCCCCTAGGCCTATAAATAGTGAGTTCTCCAAACATGTAAACACACCCCAAGGGGGGGAGCTCTCAAACATCTCTCTAGAGCTCCTCTCCCTTCTCTCCCTCAAAATTCTCTTGGTTTTCCTTTTTAGTTCTAAATTGTTGTAACAAAATCCTTTTGCTAAATTTTCCTTTAAGTTTTTCTTAGTTGTAATTTATTTTTCATTGTAATGTAATTTCTTTTCTTAAGTTTTCAAGTTGAATTAGTTTCCAAGTTTCAATTATAGTTCTTGTTCTTATTCATTATGCTTATAAGTTAATATGCTTGTTTGAATGAGTGATCACCATTAAAACTTGTATGTTAGCTATCTTGGTTTGAATTAAGAGTAGACACCATGCATTAATTCAAATTGAACTATGAATAGGAAGAGTATGTATGGACATTCGACAACAAGGATTAGATACATGCTTGGTTGTTTAAAACATTCTTCTTTGCTTAATGGATTTCTAATGCTTAATTTAGGTTCGACAATAAGGATCTAATTAGGGAATTAGGAATACAAGGTTAGGACCAGACACCATGGCTTAATCATACTTTAGCTAGAATCAATCTAAGAATATGAATTGAACTTGGTAATTAATTTGCTTGAGTTAATTTCTTTTCTTTCTTTCTTGTTTTATTTATTTTCTTTTGGATTTCTGTTTTGTGCAGGGAATCAAATTCAATCAATCTATCATCAATCCTCGTGGGATCGACCTCGTACTTACACAAGCTATACTATCCAATGGCCCGTGCACTTGCGAGTTAACAAAATTTTGGCGCCGTTGCCGGGGATTGATGGCATAGTTTGGTTCTATTTTCTTTCCCTACTTTGTTTTACTTTTGTTTTTCCTTTTTATTTAAGTTTTTTTTGTTTCCTAATCCTTTTAATTCTATTTCAAGTTCTATGTTTGTTTTAGTAATATGAGATAGCTTAATAAAAAGGGAGAGAAGGAAACTTCAATCATAAGAATAGGAAGTATGGAGTAGTGGGAGGAGTAGCTACCTCCAAATGCATCCATGCTCGACCTAATCGCTTCAAGGGGGAGTATTCCAATCCTTTCTCTTTTACTTGTATTGTTATTATTTTAGTAATTTTAATTTTCTGTTTCTTTTATATATTTTTAAAAAAAAATTTAAAAAGATTTTTCATATGAGCCGACTCTTGGTAACTCCAGTGAGCGTCTCCGTCAATGCAGTGTCTAGGAGTTCTTTAGGCGACACCTTCGGTGTCTAAGAAGTTTGGGTTTTAAGCGGGACCATTGTGACCCCTCCAACCTTCCCTAACCCCTGGTCGTGTTTTCTGAGGCCCTTAACTGGTCATCCTAGAGTTGCTTGTATAATTGTGTTTTCTTAAATTAATTTTTTTTACAATAATGGTTTAGTTTAAATAAAAATTTAAGTTTGGGTATTGTATTCTTGCTTAAATAATAATTACAATAAAAAAAAATATAAAAAAAATTGCAATTTGGAACTTCTTTGTTTTCTTTTCTGTTTAGTTGTTTTATAGTCTGTGATTTTTTATTATTTTAATTTTTATGTGGTGTGGTTAGTTTGTTTGTTTCTGTGTGTTAAAAATTAAAAAAATTACTTTAAATAAAGCTGCATCACTAAAAACTTTAAAAACAAAAAAACAAAAAACAAAAAAACAAAACAAAAAAACAAAAAAACAAAAAACAAAAAACAAAAAAATACATAAAATACAACTACATAAAACTTCTTCTTCTTCTTCTTCGTCTTCTTCTTTCTTCTTCTTCTTCTTCTTCTTCATCATCTTCACAAGATCAGCATCATCATGGCACGCTTCCGATTCCAAAATTGGAAACTTCAGTTTAGCCCTCCGGACGTCATCTTTTGGGTCTTCACGCATGACCTCTTGGGGCCCATCACTTGAGCTACCAAAGATCGCACTTATGGCTGCACTCTTGGCTTGAGCACCACTTGTCTCGTGCTCTGGTTGCTTGCGCTTACCCGGTCGCCCAATAGACTCCAGCTTCGTGCGCATGTCTTTGGCGTACAAATCTACCATCGATGATAGCTGTTTATTCTTCCGCTGCAAACCTTCTAGCCGACGTCGATTAAACTCCACCATCCTTGTCCTCTCCTTTTTCAAGTCCCTTATAATGCCTTGACAATCCTCAACCACATTCTGCGATGCCGCCAATCGAGCCTTTACTAGCTCCAACTCACGGGATTTCGCAATTGGCGATAACCCACAGTTGCGATAGTGGTCGTGCTTTGTGCGGCCAGTGCCATGGCATCACTAACGATTCTATTGTCACACTTTGCGCCGAGCACTCGTGCATCTCTCGGGAGTCACTAAACTCCTTGCGACTCCAAGGGCAACTTCGTTGTCCATGAGTATTGTGTCATTCATCGTCACAGGCCCTCTTCTTTGAGCCAAAATAGGGCATCCACGTTGGTCTGCTCCTTGACTCGACGTCCGAATTGGTTGAGCTAGGTTAAGATCGAGCGAAAATGGGAAAGGAGACGACATTTTCTTTCTCGCTTTCTTTTTCTTTTTCTCTCTTCTCTCTTCTTTTTTTCTTTTCTTTTCTCTTCTTCTTTCCTTTCTCTCTTCCGTGTGGCTGTAATTTTTGTTTTTCTCCCTTAGTTTCCTTTTATAGACTTCAAACCCTAGCACCACTCGAGCTTCGCAGCCTTCTCGGCTTTCCCCGTCCCCAAAATAATTGTCGCGACGCACCCTTTCTCGAACGAACGCGTTCAACAAAGTCTTCGTGCCTTTCTATGACGCCCGTAATTTCCGCTTGGAAAAGCGCAAAGCTCGCGGCGCCTCTATGCATCGACACGTGGCTCTTGCTTCGTTGCTCGAGACGACATATGGACCCCGTTTCAGAATCCACTTCCCACGTAAAAATAAAAATTAAAAATTAAAAATAAAAATTAAAAAATTAAAAAATTAAAAATTTAAAAAAATAAATGTGTGGGCTTGATTTCATTGTGGGTCGGGTTTAACGATGGTTTGGGTTTCAAAATTGTGGGCTTTGGGCTTCAAAGTTTTTGGGTTTCGATTGCGTGGTTTGGTGTGTTTAAGGCTTATTGTTTCGTTTTATTTTATTTTTTTATTTTTTATTTTTTTATTTATTTTTTATTTGTTTGTTTGTTTTGCATTTTTTTTATTTTGTTTTGTATTCTAATTATTGTATTTTGTGATATTTATTTGCTTTAATACCTTTCATTTTTGTTATGACATTGCTTGTGCCTAATTTTTAAACATTGAGGACAATGTTCATTTCTAAGTTTGGGGGTATTAGAGTTTAGCAAGAAAATTTGGTTTTTCTTAAAATAAAATTTTTTTAAAAAAAAATTTTTTTTTTTGTTTTTGTTTTTTTTGTTTGTTTTATTTTAGTCTTGCTTTGTTTTTATTTTGAGTCACTTTCCGAACACATATGATGAGATTGTGATAAATGTTTGCATGATTTAAAATTGGATTTCTTTTTATTAAAAAAAAATTTTAAAAAATTTTTAAAACTTTTGGCATCGTTCTAGCATGATATGTTCGAAACCTTCTTTACACTTGCCATTTGTTTCATAATTTTCCAATTAAAGGATTTGCATGATCCAAAGAATTGTATCAAGCATAAATTAAACTTGTATAACCATATAATGTGAGCTTTTGAGCCTTGTGCTTCATTTCATGAGTGTTATACACATACTCTTATTTTCTTGTCATCTAAGTTGTTGTTTGATCTCATTATTCATTGATTTGGTTGAACACTTAAAAGTCATTCATTCATATTCAATTTAATTACATGACATTTAAGAAATGATATTAAGGCCCTCTTTGGATCGTTTGTGCCTTTCAAGCTAACCTTATGCATGCTTAAGCATGATTTTCCATTGTTTAACCATTTTGAGCCTACATGTAAACCTTTTCTTTCTTTTAACCAATTATATTTCCTCACCTTAGCCTGAAAAACAATTATTTACCTTTCTAAGGAACTCTTGAGCTTTAATTATGATGTGTTTTTCATACTAAGTTTGGGAAGGGGTATTATATATTGAAAATAAAAAATAAAAAAATTACACAATTGGTGAAAGAAAAGAGAAAAGTTGTGATTAAGTGGTGGTTGAATGAAAATTCATTTTTGGGTTTCTTTATTGGCCTCAAAATAAATTGGTGGTTGTTCAAATAAAAGAAAGGAGTGTGAATCCTTATAAATGGAGGTATAAGGAGTTTTTGAAAAAAAAATCCTCATTGTGATGATTCAAGTCTTGGAAAAAATTGTTTTATGCTCTTACATTATGAGTTCTTTGGACTTTGTGTTATCCATACCTTTCATTTCTCACTCACCTTACACCCTTGGCCTCATTACAACCTATGATAAAGACCTAAATTGATCTTAAATGTCATGTGATTGAATTGCATCCATTTGCCTACTTTTAAGTGTTTGGCATCCTTCTTGAGATCATATAATGCAAGTTCTTCATCTTTCTATTGTGAGTTAATTCCCTTATGGTTTAACTCTAATCTCATGTTTATAATCGAGTGATGCATTGTAGCCCTCTTCTCGAGTGATTCATTTGTGAGAGGACAACTTTGGTGAGATTTGTTTGAAGTTGAATTTGTGCTTTGTATGATTTTTGAAATTGTGTGAAAACTAAGATTGGAGAATTTGTTGCATTTGGCTATCACACTACTACACTTTGAGCATATTATGTGTTGAACTTCGCCACATTGTGAATAATGTCTAAAAATGAGTTTTTTTTTTTGGTTAAAACTTTTGAGTCATGTGCATGAGTCATTTCTCTTCAGAAAATGTTCGGAAATATTGTTTTGTATTTGTTTTTGTTTTGTTTTTGTTTTCTAACTACTTTGTTTTTGTAGAGTCAAGAAAACGTTTGTGGGTATCGTATCTGTTAAACCCTCGGAGACACAACTCCTCCTACTGGGGATGCCTAGAGGTTTAAAGGCTTGTTGCATATGCTCAATGCAATCGAGTTACCTGCGAAAGTGGTCTAATAAATTTATTTATTTATTTATTTTTATCTTTGTTTTCCTTTTGTTTTGCTCGAGGACTAGCAAAATATAGGTTTGGGGTATTTGATCGGTGCATAATTACATATCATTTTGTACCCTTCTAACTTATGATTTGGTTATGTTTTGAGTTAAACTTGTGCTTTTAATCTATTTTGTGTTTGTTTCAGTGTAATAAGTTTGGGACTCATTTAATGCATTTTGGAGTCAAGTTAGCTCAAAACGGTGTCTGCAAATCAGTCAACTTCACGGATTGGACTCTACTTGCTCAAGAAGAACCAGATAATGAGCCATATGTCATTGGAAAGATACGGAAGTATATTTTCTGGATCATTTTACGGTTCGTAATTCCGAGTCCTCTAGAGGAAGTTATACAAGTTTTGGCAGCTTAAGGTCAAAATCGGCAGGATCTGCGTTACTGGGCCAAAAAGGACTTTTGAAGGCCTTCCTGAATTTTCCTTGAGTTGGGCTGCATATGCTTGGAAAGATAAGACAAAGAGCTTCAAGATCCATATTTTTGCAGATTTTTTAGAGTGAAGGAACAAGCCCAAATCGAGCCCACAAGCTGACTGCAATGCATTGTCATGCATGAGCTAATCATTTTAGTGGTGAATTGAGTGGTGTAAGTTGGTGAAGTGAGTGTGATTAATAAATTCAATTGTATAATCAGATTTATACTTCCCCTAGGCCTATAAATAGTGAGTTCTCCAAACATGTAAACACACCCCAAGGGGGGAGCTCTCAAACATCTCTCTAGAGCTCCTCTCCCTTCTCTCCCTCAAAATTCTCTTGGTTTTCCTTTTTAGTTCTAAATTGTTGTAACAAAATCCTTTTGCTAAATTTTCCTTTAAGTTTTTCTTAGTTGTAATTTATTTTTCATTGTAATGTAATTTCTTTTCTTAAGTTTTCAAGTTGAATTAGTTTCCAAGTTTCAATTATAGTTCTTGTTCTTATTCATTATGCTTATAAGTTAATATGCTTGTTTGAATGAGTGATCACCATTAAAACTTGTATGTTAGCTATCTTGGTTTGAATTAAGAGTAGACACCATGCATTAATTCAAATTGAACTATGAATAGGAAGAGTATGTATGGACATTCGACAACAAGGATTAGATACATGCTTGGTTGTTTAAAACATTCTTCTTTGCTTAATGGATTTCTAATGCTTAATTTAGGTTCGACAATAAGGATCTAATTAGGGAATTAGGAATACAAGGTTAGGACCAGACACCATGGCTTAATCATACTTTAGCTAGAATCAATCTAAGAATATGAATTGAACTTGGTAATTAATTTGCTTGAGTTAATTTCTTTTCTTTCTTTCTTGTTTTATTTATTTTCTTTTGGATTTCTGTTTTGTGCAGGGAATCAAATTCAATCAATCTATCATCAATCCTCGTGGGATCGACCTCGTACTTACACAAGCTATACTATCCAATGGCCCGTGCACTTGCGAGTTAACATATATGGCAGCAACTTCCTTGCTTCAAACTTTATCTTGGCACACCTTGGTATATTTCTAAGGTATAAGGTAGGGGAATGATGAGGGTGATAGAAGAAAAAGGCTTGAAGTGTTTGGCTTCAAGAGAGCTGATGGAACACTCGTATGGTAAGGTGAAAAGAAAGCACATAGAATGGTTATGCACACATAGCCTAGCATCACTTCAACAAAAGAGAATCATCCTTAGTATTCAATCAAAATGGAACAATGAGATCATTTAGATTGAATTGAAGAAACCAGTAGGGATGAGAAATAGAGACACTTTAAACCCTATCAGGAAAGCAATTAGGCTCAATATAGCTCACTAGGGAAGTCTCCACTATTCTCCTTCAAGAATTTGAGCTTGGTACTTTAGCCACCAGAATTCTAAGAGCATAAGCTTTGTGAAGTGCAAAAATCTGATATGAAAACCTCAATGGCAGCTCCATAGCACTGATTGAATGACATTCTAAAAAATAAAAAAAAAATTTGTGACAAACACCAACGAAACGAAATGAAAACCATTCCCCAGGACTTGAATTGAACATTGTCCTCAATGTTAAAGGAACAATAAAGATAATAGAGAACATGTAAGTTGATCCACCACATGGCCAGTTTGATGGTATGAATGGAAGTTGATCCACCACATGGCCAGTTTGAATGCCAGCTGAAATTCCTTCATAGAATGGCTTTAAACGTTGTCCATTTACTTTGAAAGTCGAGCCATCTTGAGGGTTTTGAATCTCTACAGCTCCATAGGGAGAAACATTGACCACGATGAATGGGACAAGCCACCTAGACTTCAATTTTCCTGGAAAAAGAGTTAAACAAAAGAACTGTCATACCTTTGGTGAACTCTTTCCGTTGAATGTTTCTGTCTTGGTAACTCTTGGTTCTTTCTTTGTAAAGCTTTGCATTCTCATAAGACTCATGTCTTGACTCCTCCAATTCATTGAGCTGAAACTTCCTACCTTCACCTGCCTTGTCTAGATCAACATTCAACTTCTTGATGGCCCAAAGAGCTTTGTGTTCAAGCTCCATTGGCAGGTGACAAGCTTTTCCAAACACAAGACGATAAGGGCTCATTCCGATGGGAGTCTTATTGAAGGATTTTCAAAACATTTTTGAGAAGTTCATTTGAATATTAAACATGCATTTAATCAAATTAATCGCAGCGGAAGTTTATGGTGATTGTTGTTTAAAATCAAAAACAAAACTTCTTCCAAGTATCTTAAGCCATGAACATTGATATGATTTCATGAATGAAAAATTCAAGAGAAAAGGATAAGATCTAATTACCCTTGAAGCAATTATATGAACCAATTTGTGTTTGGTCTTCTCTTGATGATTTCCTCTTTCTTGATCTCCTCTTTGATCTTTGATCTTTGCTCCTTGATCTTTCTCCTCCTTGTGAGCCACAAAAGGATATGGCCTCTAAGTCTCCACACCAATGGAACCTTGAGATGAGAGGGAAGAATCTTGGGAATACAAGGATGCTAGTGCTAGATCCCCAAGACTTGGTTTCAATCTAAACCCCTTGAAAGATGAAAGTGTTTCACTCTTGAAAACTCTCTTTTATCTCTCTTTGATCTCCCAAACCTATTTGGTTGATGTTGGATTGTGTTTGTGTAATAAGCTTATGAAAGATGGCTTATGGAAACAATTCCCATACCCATTTACTTATGCATTTTCGGCCAAATCCCATTGGGCTTCCAAAATTGGGCCTTGTGACACTTAAACCATAATGTTTAGGTGTCTTAAGCCCTTGGGCTTAATACCCAACCATTTGGGCTTCCGTTAACTATTACCGAGGCCCAAATACTCTTTTACACGTAGTAAATCATCCATATCAAATTGATCAAATTTATTTCCACAACATCATATGTATTCCTCAAAGTTAACCATTTAAGGTGTGCGATCCATTAGGTTCTAATTAGCAAGGCAGTGGGAAAATATTAGAACTCTTTCTAACCAACTGAATTAAAACCCCTTTTAATTTTTCCTTTATATGGATTGATCACAATCAATCCTAGGACTTCCACGAACCAAGAGTGACATCTAGCAATATATCAAGGCTACCCAAGCTAACCAGAATTGGTGAAGAACCTATTCAGTTGGAATTACAATGCAATACGGTCCTTCTCTTATACAATGTTTCATATCATATTATTAGGGTACGGATTGATTATGTCAAACCCTTAATATGATTTATAACCTCATATGATTCAATAGAACATGATTAAGAACAACTTTCTAAATCAAGTTCAAAATACTTTGGCCAAAGATTTACTGAATCACATCTCGAAACATTCTCCTTCTTTATCGAAGGTAGAGATTCCTTATTGTACATTCACATGCCCCTATGATGAATTAAGAGATCCCAACAACACTTTAGACAAATCTTTTACGGCTTGCCTTTAAGAGCTATCTAAGATCAATAACGCATCATAGGACAACCATGATGCCTCAGGTCTAAGGACTAATTTGCATTATTGCAACTATGAGTTCTCGTTTGACATGTAGATAAATACTCCATACGAGAACTACGGTTGATCGCGTTCAGTGTACCCATTCACTAATGAGCACCCACATACTTGTATTAGTGTCATCTACACAAATGGTTTGAGACTAACCATCCTCCTAATTGAGCATACATAGTATGTGCTAATCTTGACGGTTTATCAATGCCCATTTGATAATCCTATGATTAGGAACATTTTGGGATACTATAGTAAGAGATTAAAGGTCTCCCTAATCTAATCTTCTTTAGATTACTTTATCTCTTATTTAGCATTCCTGATCGGTGCATAATTACATATCATTTTGTACCCTTCTAACTTATGATTTGGTTATGTTTTTGAGTTAAACTTGTGCTTTTAATTTATTTTGTGTTTGTTTCAGTGTAATAAGCTTATGACTCACTAAATGCATTTTGGAGACAAGTTAGCTCAAACGGTGTATGCAGATCAGTCAACTTCACGGATTGGACTGTACTTGCTCAGGAAGAACCAGATAATGAACCATACGTCATTGGAAAGATACGGAAGTCTAGTTTCTGAAGAATTTTACGGTTCATGATTCCGAGTCTTCTAGATGAAGTTATGCAAGTTTGGGCAACTTAAGGTCAAATTCGGCAGCATCTGCGTTACTGGGCCAAAAATGACTTTTGAAGGCCTTCCTGATTTTTCCTTGAGTTGGGCTGCATATGCTTAGAAAGATAAGACAAAGAGCTTCAAGATCCATATTTTTCCAGATTTGTTAGAGTGAAGGAACAAGCCCAAATTGAGCCCACAAGCTGACTGCAAATTGCTTGGTCATGATTAGCTATGCATGTGCTATTGTTGATAGTTCTTGGTTATGATTAGCTATGCATGTGCTATTGTTGATAGTGGGGAAGAAGCATGTTTATTTGTCATAATTGAAGTAGGTTGTGTAAGAAATAAAGAAAGCAAAAGCATCAAGTGGGAACTAGCTAAATGATGAAAGGAGATGGATGCTCATGTGAACTTGAGGTGGCTATGCAACTTGTTCTCAAAAGAAGAATATTGGCATGTGAGTTTGATGCTTTCCTTCTCCTATAAATAGGAGGCTTGGCTAACCTTCAAACACACCCCAAGGGGGGGAGCTCTCAAACATCTCTCTAGAGCTCTTCTCCCTTCTCTCCCTCAAATTCTCTTAGTTTTCTTTTTTTAGTTCTCAATTGTTGTAGCAAAATCCTTTTGCTAAGTTTTCCTTTAAGTTTTTCTAAGTTGTAATTTATTTTTCATTATAATGGAATTTCTTACTTTAAGTTTTCAAGTTTAATTAATTTTCAAGTTTCAATTATAGTTCTTGTTCTTATTCATTATGCTTATAAGTTAATATGCTTGTTTGAATGATTGATCACCATTAAAACTTGTATGTTAGCTATCTTTGTTTGAATTAAGAGTAGACACCATGCATTAATTCGAATTGAACTATGAATAGGAAGAGTATGTATGGACATTCGTCAACATGGATTAGATACATGCTTGGTTGTTTAAAACATTCTTCTTTGCTTAATGGATTTCTAATGCTTAATTTAGGTTCGACAAGAAGGATCTAATTAGGGAATTAGGAATACAAGGTTAGGACCAAACACCATGGCTTAATCATACTTTAGCTAGAATCAATCTAAGAATATAAATTGAACTTGGTAACTAATTTGCTTGAGTTAATTTCTTTTCTTTCTTTCTTGTTTTATTTATTCTCTTTTGGTTTTCTATTTTGTGCAGGGAATCAAATTGAATCAATCTATCATCAATCCTCGTGGGATCGACCTCGTACTTACACAAGCTATACTATCCAACGCCTCGTGCACTTGCGAGTTAACAAAATTTTGGCGCCGTTGCCGGGGATTGACGGCATAGTTTGGTTCTATTTTCTTTCCCTACTTGTTTTACTTTTGTATTTCCTTTTTTATTTCAGTTTTTATTTCCTAATCCTTTTAATCCCATTTCAAGTTCTATGTTTGTTTTAGCAATATGAGATAGCTCAATAAAAAGGGAGAGAAGGCAACTTCAATCTTAAGGATAGGAAGTATGGAGTAGTGGGAGGAGTAGCAACCTCCAAATGCATCTATGCTCGACCTAATCGCATCAAGGGGAGTATCCAATCCTTTCTCTTTTACTTGTATTGTTATTATTTTAGTAATTTTAATTTTCTGTTTCTTTTATAATTTAAAAAAATTAAAAAGATTTTTCATATGAGCTAACTTTTGGTAACTCCAGTAAGCAACTTCCGTCTATGCGGTGTCTAGGAGTTCTTTAAGGCGACACCTTCGGTGTCTAAGAAGTTTGGGTTTTAAGCGGGACCATTGTGACCCCTCCAACCTTCCCGAACCCCTGGCCGTGTTTTACGAGGCCCTTAACTGGTCATCCTAGAGTTGCTTGTATAATTGTGTGTTCTTAAATTAAAATTTATTTTTTACAATAATAGTTTAGTTTAAATAAAAATTTAAGTTTGGGTATTGTATTCTTGCTTAAATAATAATGTTTTATAGTATGTGATTTTTTATTATTATTATTATTTTAATTTGTATGTGGTGTGGTTTGTTTGTTTGTTTCTGAGTGTTTAAAAAAATTAAATTAAATTGCAATTTGGAACTTCTTTGTTTTCTTCTGTTTAGTTGTTTTCTTAAAAGTTAGTCTCTGTTTTTATTATTATTATTATTTTTTGTATTATTTTTATTTTTAGTTTTAGTTTTGTGGTGTGGTTAGTTAGTATTTTTCTAAGTGTTAAAAATAAAATAATTTTTAAAAAAAAAAATCACTTCAAACCAGCCGCATTACAACAAAAACAAAAAAAACAAAAACAAAAAAAAAAAAAAAAAAAACAAAATACAAATAAATAAAACTTCTTTTTCTTCTTCTTCTTTTTCTTCTTCTTCTTCTTCTTCTTCTTCTTCTTCTTCTTCTTCATCATCTTCATCAGCGTCAGCATCAGCATCATCATGGCACGCTTCCAGATTCCAAAATTGGAAACTTAGCCGTCTGGACGTCATCCTTTGGGTCTTCACGCACGACCTCTTGGGGCCCATCACTTGAGCTCCCAAAGATCGCACTTATGGCTGCACTCTTGGCTTGAGCACCACTTGTCTCGTGCTCTGGTTGCTTGCGCTTACCCGGTCGCCCAATAGACTCCACTTTGTGCGCATGTCTTTGGCGTACAAATCTACCATCGATGATAGCTGTTTATTCTCCTTTGCAAACCTTCTAGCCGACGCGTCGATTAAACTCCACCATCCTTGTCCGCTCCTTTTTCAAGTCCTTTATAATGCCTTGACAATCCTCAACCACATTCTGCGATGCCGCCAATCGAGCCTTTACTAGCTCCAACTCACGGGATTTCGCAATTAGGCGATAACCCACGATTGCGATAGTGGTCGTGTTTTGTGCAGCCGGTGCCATGGCATCACCGACGATTCGATTGTCACACTTTGCGCCGAGCACTCGTGCATCTCTAGGAGTCACTAAACTCCTTGCGACTCCAAGGGCAACTTCGTTGTCCATGAGTATTGTGTCATTCAACATCACGGGCCCTCTTCTTGAGCCAAAATAGGGCATCCATGTTGGTGCCGCTCCTTGACTCGACGTCTGAATTGGTTGAGCTAGGTTAAGATCGAGTGAAAATGGGAAAGGAGACGACATTTTCTTTTCCGATTTCTTTTCTTTTTCTCTCTTCTCTCTTCTTTTTCTCTTTTCCTCTCTCTTTTCTTCTTTCTTTTCTCTCTTCCGTGTGGCTGTAATTTTTGTTTTCTCCCTTAGTTTCCTTTTATAGATATCAAACCCTAGTACCACTCAAGCTCCACAGCCTTACGGCTTTCCCCGTCCCCAAAATAATTTGTCGCGACGTACCTTTTTCGAACGAACGCGTTCAACAAAGTCTCCGCGCCTTTCCATACCGCCCGTAATTTTCGCAGGGAAGCGCAAAAGCTCTGCGGCGCCTCTATGCGTCGACACGTGGCTCTTGCTTCGTTGCTCGAGACGACATATGGACCCCGTTTGAATCCACTTCCCACGTAAAAATAAAAATAAAAAGTAAAAACGAAAAATTTTAAAATTTTAATATTAAAACGTGTGGGCTTCGGAATTCATTGTGGGTCGGGTTTCACCGATGGTTTGGGTTTCAAAAGTGTGGGCTTTGGGCTTCAAGTTTTTTGGGTTTCAGTTTGCTTAATTTGTGTGATTAGGGCTTACTGTTTCGGTTTTTTTTTTTTTTTATAAATTTTTTTAATTTTTGTTGTTGTTGTTGTTGTTTGTTTTGTAATTTTTATTTTGTTTTGTATTTTAATTATTGTATTTTGTGATATTTATTTGCTTTAATACCTTTCAATTGTTGTTATGACATTACTTGTGCGTAATTTTTAAACATTGAGGACAATGTTCATTTCTAAGTTTGGGGGTATTAGAGTTTAGCAAGTAAATTTGGTTTTTCTTTAAAAAAAAAAATTTTTAAAAAGAAAAAAAATCTTGTTTTTCTGTTTTATTTTAGTCTTGCTTTGTTTTTTTTTATTTTTTTATTTTGAGTCACTTTCCGAACACATATGATGAGATTGTGATAAATGTTTGCATGACTTAAATGAAAATTGGATTTCTTTTTATTTTTAAAAAAAAAAATTTAATAAAAATTTTAAAACTTTTGGCATCGTTCTAGCATGATATGTTCGAAACCCTCTTTACACTTGCCATTTGTTTCATAATTTTCTAATTAAAGGATTTGCATGATCCAAAGAATTGTATCAAGCATAAATTAGACTTGTATAACCATATAATGTGAGTTTTTGAGCCTTGTGCTTCATTTCATGAGTGTTATACACATATTCTTATTTTCTTGTCATCTAAGTTGTTGTTTGATCTCATTATTCATTGAATTGGTTGAGCACTTAAAAGTCATTCATTCATATTCAATTTAATTACATGACATTTAAGAAATGATATTAAGGCCCTCTTTGGATCGTTTGTGCCTTTCAAGCTAACCTTATGCATGCTTAAGCATGATTTTCCATTGTTAACTATTTTGAGCCTACATGTAAACCTTTTCTTTCTTTTAACCAATTATATTTCCTCACCTTAGCCTGAAAAACAATTATTTACCTTTCTAAGGAACTCTTGAGCTTTTATTGGGATGTGTTTTTCATACTAAGTTTTGGAAGAGGTGTTACATTTCGAAAAAAAAAAATACACAATTGGTGAAAGAAAAGAGAAAAGTTGTGATTAAGTGGTGGTTAAATGAAATTTCATTTTTGGGTTTCTTTATTGGCCTCAAAATAAATTGGTGGTTGTTCAATTAAAAGAAAGGAGTGTGAATCCTTATAAATGGAGGTAAAAGGAGTTTTGAAAAAAAAAAAAAAACCTCATTGTGATGATTCGAAGTCTTGGAAAAAATTGTTTTATGCTCTTACATTGTGAGTTCTTTGGACTTTGTGTTATCCATACCTTTCATTTCTCACTCACCTTACACCCTTAGCCCCATTACAACCTATGATAAAGACCTAAATTGATCCTAAATGTCATGTGATTGAATTGCATCCATTTTCCTACTTTTAAGTGTTTGGCATCCTTCTTGAGATCATATAATGCAAGTTCTTCATCTTTCTATTGTGAGTTAATTCCCTTATGGTTTAACTCTAATCTCATGTTTATAACTGAGTGATGCATTGTAGCCCTCTTCTGAGTGATTCATTTGTGAGAGGACAACTTTGGTGAGATTTGAAGTTGAATTTGTGCTTTGTATGATTTTGAAATTGTGTGAAAACTAAGATTGGAGAATTTGTTGCATTTGGCTATCACACTACTACACTTTGAGCATGTTATGTTTTGAACTTTGCCACATTATGAATAATGTCCAAAAATGAGCTTTTATTGTTAAAACTTTTGAGTCATGTGCATGAGTCATTTCTCTTGAGAAAATGTTCGGAAATATTGTTTTGTATTTGTTTTTGTTTTGTTTTTGTTTTCTAACTACTTTGTTTTTGTAGAGTCAGTAAAACGTTTGTGGGTATCGTATCTGTTAAATCCTCAGGAGATACAACTCCTCCTACTAGGGATGCCTGGAGGTTTAAAGGCTTGTTGCATATGCTCAATGCAATCGAGTTACTGCGAAAGTGGTCTAATAAATTTATTTATTTATTTATTTTTATCTTTGTTTTCCTTTTGTTTTGCTCGAGGACTAGCAAAATATAGGTTTGGGGTATTTGATCGGTGCATAATTACATATCATTTTGTACCCTTCTAACTTATGATTTGGTTATGTTTTTGAGTTAAACTTGTGCTTTTAATTTATTTTGTGTTTGTTTCAGTGTAATAAGGCATGACTCACTAAATGCATTTTGGAGACAAGTTAGCTCAAAGCGGTGTATGCAGATCAGTCAACTTCACGGATTGGACTGTACTTGCTCAGGAAGAACCAGATAATGAACCATACGTCATTGGAAAGATACGGAAGTCTAGTTTCTGAAGAATTTTACGGTTCATGATTCCGAGTCTTCTAGATGAAGTTATGCAAGTTTGGGCAACTTAAGGTCAAATTCGGCAGCATCTGCGTTACTGGGCCAAAAATGACTTTTGAAGGCCTTCCCGATTTTTCCTTGAGTTGGGCTGCATATGCTTAGAAAGATAAGACAAAGAGCTTCAAGATCCATATTTTTCCAGATTTGTTAGAGTGAAGGAACAAGCCCAAATTGAGCCCACAAGCTGACTGCAAATTGCTTGGTCATGATTAGCTATGCATGTGCTATTGTTGATAGTTCTTGGTTATGATTAGCTATGCATGTGCTATTGTTGATAGTGGGGAAGAAGCATGTTTATTTGTCATAATTGAAGTAGGTTGTGTAAGAAATAAAGAAAGCAAAAGCATCAAGTGGGAACTAGCTAAATGATGAAAGGAGATGGATGCTCATGTGAACTTGAGGTGGCTATGCAACTTGTTCTCAAAAGAAGAATATTGGCATGTGAGTTTGATGCTTTCCTTCTCCTATAAATAGGAGGCTTGGCTAACCTTCAAACACACCCCAAGGGGGGGAGCTCTCAAACATCTCTCTAGAGCTCTTCTCCCTTCTCTCCCTCAAATTCTCTTAGTTTTCTTTTTTTAGTTCTCAATTGTTGTAGCAAAATCCTTTTGCTAAGTTTTCCTTTAAGTTTTTCTAAGTTGTAATTTATTTTTCATTATAATGGAATTTCTTACTTTAAGTTTTCAAGTTTAATTAATTTTCAAGTTTCAATTATAGTTCTTGTTCTTATTCATTATGCTTATAAGTTAATATGCTTGTTTGAATGATTGATCACCATTAAAACTTGTATGTTAGCTATCTTTGTTTGAATTAAGAGTAGACACCATGCATTAATTCGAATTGAACTATGAATAGGAAGAGTATGTATGGACATTCGTCAACATGGATTAGATACATGCTTGGTTGTTTAAAACATTCTTCTTTGCTTAATGGATTTCTAATGCTTAATTTAGGTTCGACAAGAAGGATCTAATTAGGGAATTAGGAATACAAGGTTAGGACCAAACACCATGGCTTAATCATACTTTAGCTAGAATCAATCTAAGAATATAAATTGAACTTGGTAACTAATTTGCTTGAGTTAATTTCTTTTCTTTCTTTCTTGTTTTATTTATTCTCTTTTGGTTTTCTATTTTGTGCAGGGAATCAAATTGAATCAATCTATCATCAATCCTCGTGGGATCGACCTCGTACTTACACAAGCTATACTATCCAACGCCTCGTGCACTTGCGAGTTAACAATTCCCTGGACATTTGTTTCTTTAATTGATGTAAAAGATAACAAATAAGTTTGCCCTTTATTATCATATACGAAATGTATTCTAAGGAGATTACATCAAATGTATTGGCTCTTAGGGCACATTTCTAACAATCTCCCACTTGCACTAGAGCCACATAGCCCTGTATCTAATACCCATTATCTCTGTATGTCTATCCAGTTGTGATCGTGACATAGGCTTAGTGAGTGGATCTGTTACGTTGTTTGCAGATGCAACCTTTAGGATGCAAAACGTCCCATCTAATGGTAACATTTTTCTATGTGTTTGGATCTCTGATGAGACCTTGGTTTCTTGGCTTGAGCTATTGCCCCATTGTTATCACACAAGAAAGGTACTTGTGACATTTATGGTCAGAACCTTATTTAGTTCGGTAATGAACCTTTTATCCAAACAGATTTTATTGTAGCTTCTAAAGCGACAACTTATTCAACTTCAGTTGTTCTCCAACTAACTACGTGTCCATTCAAAATGAAAACGCACCCTTAGGTGGATTTGCAATAATTGATATTAGATATATTATCCAAATCAGTAAATGCTTCCACTTGCTACTCCGATGTTCCTCCCATACGAGGAACATGTCCTTAGTCCTTCTTAAGTATTTAAGAACACACTTGACTCCTCCCTATTGATCTAATCATGGGTTCGATTTATATCTTCTAGTTATACTCATATAACCGATATCATGTCTTGTACATGCTATGACATATATGAGAATCCCTGTTGCATATGCATTAGAGATTTCACTCATCTGCTGTATTTCATCATGAGTTTTTGGACACATGCTCTTAGAAAAGTTAAGTCCATGTCGTACTAGAAGCAAACTTTTCTTAAACTGTTCCATATGAAATCTCCTTAGCACCTTATCAACATACAAGGATTGAGATAATCCAATTATTCTCTTAGATCTATCAGGATAAATCTTTATTCGAGTATGTAAGATACTTCTCTAAAATCATTCATTGAGAATGATTTAATGAGTCACGACTTCACCGAAGATATTATTCATATATCATTTCCGATAAGTGGTATGTCATCTACATACATCACTAAGAATACTACCAAACTCCCACTGGTCTTTGTACACTCATTGGTCATCCATGTTTTGTATGAAGTCAAATGATTTGACAACTTCATCAAATAGGATGTTCCAACTCCTAGAATCTTGCGTCAACCCATAAATGGATCTATGTAGCTTGCATACCTTATGCTTATCAACTTTAGAAATGAAGCTTTCGGGTTAATCTATGTACAGTTCTACGAAGGTGGCCATTGATAAAGCCGTCTTCACATCCATTTGCCAAATCTCATAATCATGGTATGCAGCTATTGCAAGCAAAATCCGAATAGACTTTGTCATAGCAACAGGAGAGAAGGTTTCTTCATAGTCAATTCCTTCTCTCTGCTTGTAGCCCTTTGCTACCAGCCTTGCCTTATAGGTTTCTATTTTCCCATCCGAGCCTATCTTCCTCTTAAAGATCCATTTATTTCCTATTGGTACAATACCAGGAGGCGGATCAACTAGAGTCCAGACTTGGTTGGTATACATAGAATCCATCTCGGATTTCATGGCTCCAAGCCATTTCTGAGTCAATGTCTGACATTGCCTCATTGTAGTTCAAAGGATCTTCGATATCCTCACAATCACTTAGGAGATTTAACTCTCCTTTGTTTTTGTGAAGGAAACCATAATACCATTTAGGCATTCTGCTAACCCTACTTGAACTACGTGGAGTCTGTGTTACAACAAGTTTGTGGATCTGGGATTGCATTTAGCTTAGTGTTGATTTCTAGCTCATTGGACAATTCCATGAGTTCTATCTCATGTACCCTTTTCCCATCAAGAGTGTATTCCCCTTTTAGGAAGGTAGCTGACCTTGCGACAAACAACTTTTGCTCGTCAATGTGATAGAAGTAATATCCCATAGTTTCCTTGTGATACCCTATAAATCAATCACTTCACTAACCTTGCATCTAGTTTATCCGCATCTAGTCTTTTAACATATGCTGGACAACCCCAAATCTTGATATAACCAAGACTTGGTTTCTTCCCAAACCACATTTCGTATGGAGTTTTTGGAACGGATTTGGAAGGCACTCTATTTAACAAATGAATTGCTGTTTCAAGTGCATATCCCCAAAAGGATATAGGTAAATCAGTATAGCTCATCATGGAACGAACCATATCCATTAAGGTTCGATTTCTCCTTTCGTAAAACCCCATTATGTTGTGGAGTCCTGGTGGAGTCCATTGTGATAAGATGCCATGTTCCTTAAGGTAATCAAGAAACTACGTGCTTAAGTATTCACCTCCTCGATCGGATCTAAGGATTTTAATACTCTTGCCTGTTTGGTTTTCAACTTCATTTCTGAATTCTGAAACTTTTCAAAAGATTCAGACTTATGCTTCATTAAGTACAAATACCCAAACCGTGAATAATCATCGGTAAAGGTAATGAAGTATGAATAACCTCCCCTTGCATTTGTAGACAAAGGTCCACAAACATCTGTGTGGATTAGCCCCAACAATTCTGTAACTCTTTGTCCTTTACCGGTGAAAGGAGACTTGGTCATTTTACCTTGCGACAAGATTCACAAGTAGGCATAGGAGCAGGATCTAAAGATCCAAGGCATCCATCTTTTGTCATCCGGTGAATCCTATCTTGGCTAATGTGTCCAAGTTTTAGGTGCCACAACTTAGTTGAGTTATCCACCTCTCTAGGCCTTTTAGGTCTGTGTGCATCTTTATCCATACAGTTAATACTACAATTCATTTCTAAATGAAAAGACCATCAATCAAATTTGCATAAGCAATAATTCGATTATTACGTGAAATAGAACAAAGTAGTTTGTCAAACAAAACAACAAATCCATCTCTTAAAAGCATAGAGACAGATATTAAGTTCTTTACACAACCAAAAATGAAATAACAATTATTCAAATTCGTGGTCTCCCAGGAAGGTTGTGAGATCCCACATCGCCCAACGGAGAGGGTGATGTGCCTTATATGTACATGCTCGCCTTCCAAATAGCACGAGGCCTTTTGGGAGCTCAGCCGGAGTTGTGGGAACTCCGGTTAAGCGAGTTGTGGCTTAGAGCAATTCCAGGATGGGTGACTCTTGGGAAGTTGCTCGTGAGTTCCCGTAAACAAAACCGTGAGGGCCCCGCCCAAAGCGGACAATATCGTGCTACGGCGGAGAGATTCAGGATGTGACAATTTGGTATCGAGCCACTCTGCCGTGTGGTGCGAGTGTGCCGACGAGGACGTCGGGCCCCTAAGGGGGTGGATTGTGAGATCCCACATCGCCCAACGGAGAGGGGGTGATGTGCCTTATATGTACATGCTCGCCTCCAAATAGCACGAGGCCTTTTGGGAGCTCATCGGCCGGAGTTGTGGGAACTCCGAAGTTAAGCGAGTTGTGGCTTAGAGCAATTCCAGGATGGGTGACCATGCGGGAAGTTGCTCGTGAGTTCCCGTAAACAAAACCGTGAGGGCCCCGCCCAAAGCGGACAATATCGTGCTACGGCGGAGAGATTACGGGATGTGACAAGGTAGATTGAGATGATAGGTGCCTACGGCTTTGGCAGCTACCTTAGTGCCATTACCCACGCTTAGCACCATTTCTCCTTTTCCGAGTCTTCTACTTCCTACTAGTCCATGCACACAATTGCATTTTGACTAGCTTCGAATCAACTATTCAATTTAGAAGCTTTTAAGCGTATTTACTAATTTTAGAACAAGAGAGTTACCTTACGAAGGTTTTTCTTGAGGCTTGCAAGACATCTCTTGCAATTCCTCTTCCAATGTCCATCCTTGTCACAGTGAAAACAAGTACCTTTCAGTCACTTGTCTTTCTTTTGTATTCTTTCTCCCTTGGGTTTTTAGAAAACCTTTCTTCTTCTCTCCTTTATCCTTATCTTTTGCTTGGATTTGGAAGAAGAAGAACCTTTCTAAAATTGCAACTATCCCCTTTAACCCTTTATCTTTTGAGATATTCATTTAAGCTACTATAGCCATGTTGAGTAGCTCAGATAGGGTGCTGTTCATCTTTCCCATATTATAGTTCATAACATACTCGGGATTAACTGATGATAGGGATGAAAGAAAGAATCTGTTGAACTTCAACATCAAAGAAAAATCCATATTTCCCGATCTCTTAAGTAATTATATTACTTTGATATCATGTTGATTAACCGGGAACCCACTTATCATTCTTGTCATAACAAGTTTACATATGGTATTGTAAGCTAAGATTAGCTTCACCTTTTCATGGATGCCAACATGTAACTTTTACCTCGGTTGTCATCTAACACATGCTTCTTATAAGCCTTTGTCTCCTCCTCAATGGCATATGGACCAAGAGGGGTATGTGGTGGGGTTTTTCTTATACACAATCAATCTCATCCAATTATAGGATAAGTTGGTGTTTGTGCAATCAAACCGGATAGTTCGTGTCATCTTGGACGTTTGAGTCAAGTATCTTTGAGATTGGGTTTGTGATGGTTATTTTGAAATTATGCATAACGTAAATAGATTTTAATTTAGATTAATCTTCTACCAAGGACTTAGGGTCTTTAAGTCATGATGGTAGCTCCCACTATTTTTGGCAAATTTCATATCCCTCCTGAAACTGAGAGTTTCCGTTGAAACTCTTAGTGGGGATGGGAGACTCACTTTTACATAGTTTTCCTCAACCTAACAGTTTGTTGGATTGCTATGTTACTAATGAGAGGATACTCTTATCCAATCACATCATAATGTGAATACCCATCACTATGGCCTCTAGAGAACTAGACCTCAACCTAACAGTTTGTTGGTTTCGTTCGTCTTAGTTAAGTTATTCCCACCGTGCTTGTGGGTATAGGGTTTCAAGTATGTCCTCAACCTAACAGTTTGTTGGCCATACTCGTTATCTATCCGCACTACATCAAGTATGTGTAATAGGCTTCCCTTGGATGGTTACAAGTACTGGATGTTGCCTCACCGATCGGTGCATAATTACATATCATTTTGTACCCTTCTAACTTATGATTTGGTTATGTTTTTGAGTTAAACTTGTGCTTTTAATCTATTTTGTGTTTGTTTCAGTATAATAAGCTTAAAACTCTTTAAATGCATTTTGGAGACAAGTTAGCTCAAACGGTGTCTGCAGATCGGTCAACTTCACGTATTGGACTGTACTTGCTCAAGAAGAACCAGATAATGAGCCATACATCATTGGAAAGATACGGAAGTCTATTTTCTGGATCATTTTACGGTTCATGATTCCGAGTTCTCTAGAGGAAGTTATGCAAGTTTTGGCAGCTTAAGGTCAAAATCGGCAGGATCTGCGTTACTGGGCCAAAAATCACATTTGAAGGTCTTTCCGATTTTTCCTTGAGCTGGGCTGCATATGCATGGAAAGATAATTCAAAGAGCTTCAAGATCCATATTTTTCCAGATTTTTCAGAATTGATAAACAAGCCCAAAACGAGCCCAAAAGAAGACTGCAATGCATTGTCAAGCATGACATATGCATGATGAAATGTTATTGATTGTGGGAAAGTTTGGTGAAGCATATTCAATACATATAATTGGAGTGGAGTTTTGCAGCAGCCAAAAGAAGTAAAAGAAGATGAAGTGGGAGTTGCAACACTAAGCTTAAAGACAAGAAGAATTGTTTTCAAATGCAATTGTGTGTTAGGTAAAGTTAGTGAATTAAGTGTAAGCAATACTTAATTCAGATTTTCACTTCCCTAGGCCTATATATAGTGAGGTTCTCCAAACTTGTAAACACACCCCAAGGGGGAGCTCTCAAACATCTCTCTAGAGCTCCTCTCCCTTCTCTCCCTCAAATTCTCTTAGTTTTCTTTTTAGTTCTCAATTGTTTCCTTTAAGTTTTTCTTAGTTGTAATTTATTTTCCATTGTAATGTAATTTCTTTTCTTAAGTTTTCAAGTTTAATTAGTTTCCAAGTTTCAATTATAGTTCTTGTTCTTATTCATTATGCTTATAAGTTAATATGCTTGTTTGAATGATTGATCACCATTAAAACTTGTATGTTAGCTATCTTGGTTTGAATTAAGAGTAGACACCATGCATTAATTCAAATTGAACTATGAATAGGAAGAGTATGTATGGACATTCGACAACATGGATTAGATACATGCTTGGTTGTTTAAAACATTCTTCTATGCTTAATGGATTTCTAATGTTTAATTTAGGTTCGACAAGAAGGATCTAATTAGGGAATTAGGAATACAAGGTTAGGACCAGACACCATGGCTTAATCATACTTTAGCTAGAATCAATCTGTGAATCTAAATTGAACTTGGTAACTAATTTGCTTGAGTTAATTTCTTTTCTTTCTTTCTTGTTTTATTTATTTTCTTTTGGATTTCTGTTTTGTGCAGGGAATCAAATTGAATCAATCTATCATCAATCCTCGTGGGATCGACCTCGTACTTACACAAGCTATACTATCCAACGCCTCGTGCACTTGCGAGTTAACACTCACTGAGGTCCAACAAGGTGTAAATGTGCCACCCAATAAGAGACTACCACGGTGGAAGGCCACAAAATAGCATTCAAAGTGCCATTTCGCTTATCAACTTAATATTGCTTTGAGGGTAGTTAAATTTGGTCTCATTTTAATCCAATTTTAATCCTATTAAAATTACCTATCTAATCTCATTAAATGGTTCCCAATGCAACATATTAGTAGCACATAATACTCCCACTAAATATTTTAGAAACCATTTGCTTAAGATAGTGAGAATACATGGTACTACTAATTGATTGATTATTGTCATTACCGAACATTCCAATTGCATTGGGCTTATAGGATGATTATGGACTTTCTTGTTGATCCAACACGAGCCACCATGTTGGATCATGGTCTCGGATGGTGATTCATTTTAATTACGCGCGCATAAAAATAAATTAGGCATGAAAGCCATTTCATTATTACATAGCCAATCAAAATCGAATTACATATCCAATAGGCGGCCAATCACATAGCTCAATTGTTTGGTCTAAGTCCATAACCATCCTTTAATTATTTAAACGCTTTAAACAATTAAACTAGCAATGTAAATACATGCTCTTGGGTTGCATACATATATATGGGTTTAATTCAAGTGGTAACCATGTTCAAATAAAAGAAATTTACCATGGAGTGAAAACATTTTACTACAATAGTAAATGTAATTGTAGAAACCTTTTAGGCATAGTTACACTTATCATATATTGCAACTAGGTCCAAAACTATTCAACAATTAATAATGGATCCAAAGTTAATCCACTAGGGTGTGGGGTTAAAGCATGCATTTGTATAACACAAAGTGGTGATCATGATTTCCAACTAAGTGAATAATCATGAATGTGACTAGGTAGGCCAACCACACTCACCAAAGTAATCAAAATTAATTTTAGTGTGGTGGGTAAATAATTAGTGATAGGAATAATTTGATCAACTTTTGCATTTTATATCAAATCACTATCATTTACATCTATATAGACCCTACACACTCACCAAAGTAATCTTATTAATTTTATTGTGGTGGATAAAAGTTTATTAAGTGGAAACATTTTGAAAAAACTTTCAATTTTATAATAAAACATCATCATAACCATTATGACTAATTTTGGTGGAAAAATCCACTAACACAATCAACAAAATTAATCACCTAACTTATGGATCAAAAAGATCCCATAACAAGAACATCAAGAACACCAAGAACATGCATATGAACTAGTATGAATGTTCTTACTATTTCCGGAAAAATCCATATTCCATTTTAACCATCTCATGCTCTTAATATCAAATATTTCATGAAGTTAAAATCATGGGGGTTTTAATGCAACTATGCTCTAATTGTAACATCCCTGACCCAATTTCACTATTCAATCCCAATTGTTTAGTCAAATAAATAATTTTGGCGAAATTACAGTTTTGCCATCGGGATTAAGGGTATTTTAGGCACTTTAAATTTCCAAAAGGAATTTGGGAAATTGAGTTGTGCCGTTGCGTCTGCTCGTCGAAACGAGTTCGGGATATGCGGTACACCAAATTCGAGTTGTAACGATCGGAAGCGATAAAAAAAAAAAAAAAACGGAATTTCAGAATTTACTGTAGCGGCTACAGTAGCGCTACAGTAAAATGCTACAGTAGCCGGATTTTGTTCTTCTCCCCGACGGCTCTCTTCTTCTCCCATTTGTTTTTCTTCCTCTCTTCGGGGCAGTCACTTTGACTGCCCATATCTCCCTCATCCGAAGTCCGTTTTAGGTGATTCCAGGTGCTAAATCTTCGTCTCTTCCTCCTCTACAAAGCCTGCCCATTAGCCCAGCTCAGAAACTCAAGGATTTTAAACTGGAGCGACTGAAAGTTCGATGGTTATCAAACTTTCCGACGAGTTTTCCGGCGACTCGGCAACCGTTTGGGTCGAGTGAGGTATGAAACTTCATCTACTCTTCATACTCTATCCATTTATGTATGTTTTGTAGATCGGTTTCAAGCCTAGGTTGTTCGATTTAGAAACCCATTTTAGGCCGGTTTTTGAGTTGAATTTCCGGCCACTTGCCGGCCAAACTAGGTGTTGCCGTAGTTGAATAAGTTGCTCCACTTGTTGAGTTGAACCTTTAGCTGAAGTCTTGACCCTTGGTTTGAAGTTTTTCCGGTCACCGGAATTACTATGCACACCCAATTCCGGCGAGTTTCGGGGCACTGTTGTGGTGGTGCATTGTGTCCCAAAATGTTTCCCATGTCGTCCCGAGCATGTAGGTGTGCTCGGATTCCAATTTGGTTATCGTTTGATTCGAGCGGATTTACGCCTATTATGCGTTATCCAGGTTCGATATGTTCGGGCCGTTGGATCAGTCCCATTTCCAAGTATGTTGTTCCCCGTACCTCTAGGATCGTGTAGGAACAAACGGATCAAGAATCGGAGTCCGGATACTCCGAATCATTAACCCTAGGGTTAGGTAACCTGGTCGTGCGATTAGCGCGATCCCGACCGCTCGATCTAGACCAAACTGCCTAGATATGTTTAGTAAACCTTGTTGAACATTTAGGAATGTTCGGATCGAAAGTCGGAGGTCGTGGGCCCCGGAGGCCCGGTTTGACCTAGTCGGGTCGGTTTGACCAAGTTTGACTAGGGTTGACCGAGGGTCTCTGAGGTCGCCTTGCCGTGTAGTTGACTTTGTTGGACTTCTAGGAATGTCCGGAACCTTTTGGAAGTAGTGGGCCCAACGGGCCCGGGTTGACCAAAACGGGGTGTTTGACCGCCAATTGACCGTGAGTCTTCCGAGGTAGTCCCTCATATTGAAGAGCGTAGTTTGACTCTAGAAACTCCCCGGTAGTTGTGCACGCTTATTTTGAGACCCGAGAACTAGTTTCTTGAGTTAAAGTTTGTTGTTGGGTACGCGTATTAATTAAACCGTTTATTCTCTCAATTAGGTACTCTTGCTTCGCGTACTCCGGAAGAAAAGCTCTCTAAGGATTGAGCAGCATGGACTTGTTGTGAGTGGACATTTGTTTTGAACGAGCATATTTTTAAAAGAATGAATTGCAATGCATATGAAATGATTTATTTTGATGATTGGGATTTCAAATATTGTTTAAGTCTTGGACTTGATTTTTGATGGAATTATCGGGAAATTTATGCATATAAAACTAGTCACTTTGACTAAGGGGTTTTAATGATATTTTGAATCTTGGATAGAATATTTTGTGAGGTTATTTGGAATTTAAATTATATTCAAAGTTTATGCATGTTTTGGAGTCCCGGTTTATTTGTGGGACATTAAAGATTATACATTTAACTAAAGGTATTTGAGTATTAAATTTGGGACGGGACCAACGTCCGGTAATCTTTGTATACGGTTTGGGTATGGTGAAATACCCGGGAATTTCTTGAGTTCTATATTTGTTAAATTGAGGATTTATTATTATGTTGGTTTTCGAAATTATTTACTTTGGTTAAGTTAATCTTGAAATTTTTATATTGTTTTAAATCAAGGAATTTTCTATTTACCTTAATATCTGAAATTTGTTAAGAAAATGTGAATTTTATGATTTTGGGAATTTATAGTTTATATTTTATATTTTATATTTATACGTTGATTAAATCTTTTGGGTCTTGGATTTCTCGTTTTTAAGAAATTCTATTTACCTTTCGATTATGCAATTATATATTGGTTTCAATTTTGGACTTGGTATTATATGGGTTTTACATATTATATTTGATATTGGAAGTTTATGAATATTTTGGGTTCCGGATATATGTATATGTTGAGACATTGATGTTTATATTCTTATTGTATACATAATTTGGGTGTCAATTATGGACGAGGTAACGTCCGGATATTATTATGTTCGGGTTTGGTGCGGGCTGAATACCCTGGAATTTAGGGTATGTCAGGGATTATGTATACTAGATGGAGTGCTATTAGCACCACTTTATGTACCTCCCTGACATCGGTTATCGAAATGGATACAGGATACAAAGGAACCCGGTTCACCCTTGACGGGTGTTCTTGTAGGCCCATGCCGGGTGATCTGTAGCGTAGGACTTTATTCAGCTGCACATTATTGAGGTATTTTCTTTTGTGCATGTCTGGGAGTTAGTCCCAGTTGGGACGGCTGGTTCCCGGCTACGTGGTTGTAAAGGAATTTTTCTCCACGTGGTCAGTCAACAATCCCCTTGTTGGATTGTTTCCCCGGTACAAGTATTGGTCTAAGAGTCTTACTATTTATGTATAATATATATATACGTATTACTATAATTCCTTTCTTATTTTCTTTTAAGTGAGGATCCTTCCTTGCTTGCCGTGCCTACGGGCATTGCGTCGGGAAACAGCTTGGTTGGGAATTTGGTTTTTCTTGGTTTGTAGTCGTTTTGGTTTTATATTTTCCTTATTGGGATTTTCTGAGACTTTATATTTATGTTTTATATATGTGTGTGTGTACGAATTAGTGTGGGTGTGTCTATGGATTTTAATTCCAGGTTGGTTTTATTTGGATATGTGCACCGGGACAGTGATGCACAGTACATATTTTAAGTTAAGGTTTGAAGTTTGGACGAGTTGGGTTCCGGGAAAAAGGGAGTTATTCAAGATATCGTATTTTACTTAAATGAGGAATTTTTGGATGGATTCAATTCCATGGTTTTTATGTTAAGGATTCAGTGTTTAAGTTTATGGTTTTCAAGAAATTGCAGAAGTAGCAAAGCTACATTTTTCATTATGGTATTTCAAGGTACAAATTTAATAGAATTGTTTTCAAGTATCGGTTTGTATAAATATGTACGTTTATACAAGGATTTTTATTGCATAAGTGTTTTATCATTATTTGCGAAAACGGAGGGGGTTATATGTTCTTTGAAAAAGGAGGTTTAAAGTTGATTTTTCGTCCACTCACATTTTCTGTTTTGCGCCCCCCAGGTACTAGATCCCGAGGTCGAGACCACCACGTCGAGGCATCACGGATAATGGCTCCTGTAGGGGTTTTCTTGTATTTATACTTTGCTATCCTTTACTCAGGTTGTAAAGTTTAAATCTCTTTAGATTGCTTCGTAGCGCTCACCTAGGATTGAGGTAGAGGCCGAAGGCCTCCCTATTAATCTATGTGCTTCTGCTTTGTGCATGCTGCCTGTTGGGAAATTTTCTGTTGTTTTTGACAGGTGGACATTTTGGGAAAGTCCATTTTTCAGAGGAGACTCTGCCGGATTTTCGGCAGAAGTCAACTTTCCTATTTCTTGAAACTAGGTCAAGGGGCGTTTTAGTAAATTAAGTTCCTGCGTCAGGGTAGTGTCTGACGGGAAGCAGGGTTGGACACGAGTTCCGAGGGGGAATTCGGGTCCGGTCCTGTCACTAATGTTCATACATACATATATGCATACAAAGAGAGCATCAATCATCAAAACATAAATCCGGAAATCCAAAATCCCAAACAACCCATTTCACTCCATTTGATTTTTATTCAATCATATCAAAATAAATCAAGTATAACCATTATACTTTTAAATGAATTTACAACCCATATATGTATCTCTAAACCCTAGAAACATATCAAGTTCATGACCTATGGCTCTGATACCAATTGAAGGATTTTCAAAACATTTTTGAGAAGTTCATTTGAATATTAAACATGCATTTAATCAAATTAATCGCAGCGGAAGTTTATGGTGATTGTTGTTTAAAATCAAAAACAAAACTTCTTCCAAGTATCTTAAGCCATGAACATTGATATGATTTCATGAATGAAAAATTCAAGAGAAAAGGATAAGATCTAATTACCCTTGAAGCAATTATATGAACCAATTTGTGTTTGGTCTTCTCTTGATGATTTCCTCTTTCTTGATCTCCTCTTTGATCTTTGATCTTTGCTCCTTGATCTTTCTCCTCCTTGTGAGCCACAAAAGGATATGGCCTCTAAGTCTCCACACCAATGGAACCTTGAGATGAGAGGGAAGAATCTTGGGAATACAAGGATGCTAGTGCTAGATCCCCAAGACTTGGTTTCAATCTAAACCCCTTGAAAGATGAAAGTGTTTCACTCTTGAAAACTCTCTTTTATCTCTCTTTGATCTCCCAAACCTATTTGGTTGATGTTGGATTGTGTTTGTGTAATAAGCTTATGAAAGATGGCTTATGGAAACAATTCCCATACCCATTTACTTATGCATTTTCGGCCAAATCCCATTGGGCTTCCAAAATTGGGCCTTGTGACACTTAAACCATAATGTTTAGGTGTCTTAAGCCCTTGGGCTTAATACCCAACCATTTGGGCTTCCGTTAACTATTACCGAGGCCCAAATACTCTTTTACACGTAGTAAATCATCCATATCAAATTGATCAAATTTATTTCCACAACATCATATGTATTCCTCAAAGTTAACCATTTAAGGTGTGCGATCCATTAGGTTCTAATTAGCAAGGCAGTGGGAAAATATTAGAACTCTTTCTAACCAACTGAATTAAAACCCCCTTTTAATTTTTCCTTTATATGGATTGATCACAATCAATCCTAGGACTTCCACGAACCAAGAGTGACATCTAGCAATATATCAAGGCTACCCAAGCTAACCAGAATTGGTGAAGAACCTATTCAGTTGGAATTACAATGCAATACGGTCCTTCTCTTATACAATGTTTCATATCATATTATTAGGGTACGGATTGATTATGTCAAACCCTTAATATGATTTATAACCTCATATGATTCAATAGAACATGATTAAGAACAACTTTCTAAATCAAGTTCAAAATACTTTGGCCAAAGATTTACTGAATCACATCTCGAAACATTCTCCTTCTTTATCGAAGGTAGAGATTCCTTATTGTACATTCACATGCCCCTATGATGAATTAAGAGATCCCAACAACACTTTAGACAAATCTTTTACGGCTTGCCTTTAAGAGCTATCTAAGATCAATAACGCATCATAGGACAACCATGATGCCTCAGGTCTAAGGACTAATTTGCATTATTGCAACTATGAGTTCTCGTTTGACATGTAGATAAATACTCCATACGAGAACTACGGTTGATCGCGTTCAGTGTACCCATTCACTAATGAGCACCCACATACTTGTATTAGTGTCATCTACACAAATGGTTTGAGACTAACCATCCTCCTAATTGAGCATACATAGTATGTGCTAATCTTGACGGTTTATCAATGCCCATTTGATAATCCTATGATTAGGAACATTTTGGGATACTATAGTAAGAGATTAAAGGTCTCCCTAATCTAATCTTCTTTAGATTACTTTATCTCTTATTTAGCATTCCCTGGACATTTGTTTCTTTAATTGATGTAAAAGATAACAAATAAGTTTGCCCTTTATTATCATATACGAAATGTATTCTAAGGAGATTACATCAAATGTATTGGCTCTTAGGGCACATTTCTAACACTTATATGCAGTCCTATAAGCCCACAATGCATCATTAAGCTTGGCAGCCCAATCTTTCCTTGTATGGTTCACAATCTTCTCTAGGATGTGCTTAATTTCTCTGTTGCTTATCTCTACTTGACCAGAAGTTTGAGGATGATATGGTGTAGAGACTGGATGGGTGATGTTGTACCTTTTTATGAGTGCTTCAAATGGCTTGTTACAGAAGTGGTTGCCTCCATCACTAATGACAGCCTGATCGGTTCATAATTGTATATCGTTTTGTACCCTTCTAGCATATGATTTAGTTATGTTTTTAAGTTAAACTTGTGCTTTTAATCTCTTTTATATTTGTCATTCAGTTAATTGAGCTTTAGGTAGCAATGGGGGCCCAAATGTGCAAAATGGTCTAAAAACGTGCAGACTGAGTTAGCAATTTGTTTCAGCCTTAACTCCTTCCTCCGAACTTGGATTGGCCCAAATGACATGTGTTTGGAAAGATGACATTCTAAACTTGAAGATAGATGGCTCAATGTCATCAGTTGCTTAAGGGAAGCCCAATTCGTGAGCCCATGAAGGTTCTTGGTCATGATGAGCTGTGCATGTGATGTGATTTCTGGTGGGATTCTTCATGAGTTGCATGTGAGAGCATATAGGGTGAGCTGCAAAAGCTAGAAAAGTATCCATGAGCTGCATGTGGGAGCTGCAATAGCCAGAAAAGAAGAGAAACTGATTTTCTAATGCATTAGTGTGGTTGGTGAAATGAGTGCTGTTGGTGGAGGCATTAATCAATTCAGAATTCTCCTTTCATTCTCCTTATAAATACCACTCCCATTCATTCCATAACACACATCCTTCACACCATCCTCCACACTCCCATAATTCCCCAGACACTCCAGACATCAACCCAACACTCTAAACAGCCTCAAATCACCAAAACTGTCCATAGGCGCCTTCCATGTCCCTACGAATTTCCTCTTTCTCAATCATCACCACTCACCCAAACTCATCCCAAATCACCTCCTTAACCTTCATACATTCTTCTAGATGTGGGGAAGTTCTTGGGGAAGTATTAGGCGTGGAGAAGCTCTTGGAGAAGCATTGGACACCACAAGAACTTCATAAAAGGGGTTTTCTATTCTTGTTACATTTATTATGCTTTCTCATTTCTGTTTAAGTTTCCTTCCCATTATGAGTAGCTAAATCCATTACTAGGGCTTAGATGTAACCTAACATGAATATTCTGGGTTTATAAATTCCAAGTTTCAAGTTTGATTCAAGATTCATGCTCTTATTCATTTTGCCTATCTACTTATATGCTAATCTGAATGCCTAGCTACCATTGAGATTTGTGTATTTTGGTGAAACTAAAGTAGACACCTTATGCTTTTGTTTCAATTGAACTATGAATAAAATGAGTATGTATGGACATTCGCCAATAGGGATTAGATACATGCTTGGTTGTTTAAAACATTCTTCTATGCTTAATGGATTTCTGATGCTTGATTTAAGTTCGACAACAAGGACTTAATTAGGGAATTGGAAATACAGGGTTAGGATCAAACACCATGGCTTAATCATACTTTAGCTAGAATCAATCTTTGAATCTGAATTAGACTTGTCACTTGAATCCTTATAACCTATAATTGGATTGTTATGGTGAATCGAATGCCCTAGTCTTCAAATCTGTTTCCAATCTCAAAACCACCCTTTGATACACTTGTTTACTTGTTTTTAATTGCAATTTAGTTTTGCTTCATTTGTTTTCACAAAAATCAATCACTCTCACTCTAAAATCTGTTTTAGACTTAACTTCTTGTCTCTTGAATTAGGTAATCTAAGTACATAACAAATTTTAACTTCTCAGTCCTCGTGGGTACGACCTCGTACTTGTCTTGCTATACTACTAATTGGCCCGTACACTTGCAAGTTAACACAGCCCTTGGAGTTCCAAACCTTGTGAAAGTATTGTCCCTCAAGAATTTTAGCACAACCTTGTGATCGTTGGTTTTGGTTGGTATGGCTTCTACCCATTTAGACACATAATCAACAGCAACAAGTATGTAGGTGTAACCAAAGGAAGATTGGAATGGCCCATGAAATCAATTCCCCACACATCGAAGAGTTCCACAATGAGTATGTTGTTCAATGGCATTTGATTCTTGCGGCTTATGTTCCCCATTCTTTGACACCTATCACACTTAACTCAAAAATTAAACACATCTTTGAATAGAGTGGGCCAAAAGAAACCAGATTGCAGAATTTTAAGTGCAGTTTTCTTAGCTCCAAAATGACCTCCACAAGCCAATTCATGGCTATGCTTAAGTATGCTTTCTTGCTCTTCTTCCGGAACACACCTTCTAATGAGTTGATCAGGGCAATGCTTGAATAAGAAAGGTTCGTCCCAAATATAATGTTTCACCATGGAAAAGAATTTCTTCTTGTCATGAGAAGTTAGATCACTTCGAATAATACCACATGTAAGATAATTAACAAAATCATCATACCATGGCTCTTTGACTTGGGCAACATATAGTTGTTCATCCGGGAAAGTCTCATTCAAAGGTAGCACAACTTCTCCTTGTTCTTCAACCACAATTCTGCTCAAATGGTCAGCCACCACATTCTCACTTCCCTTCTTGTCTCGAATCTCCAAATCGAATTCTTGCAACAAGAGAATCCATCTAGTGGTTTGGCGTCCATCTTAGTGAGCAAGTATCTAAGAGCTGCATAGTCAAAATAAACAATTACTTTAGAACCAACAAGGTAAGAACGAAATTTTTCTAAAGCAAAAACCACAGCAAGCAACTCCTTCTCTGTTGTGGAGTAGTTGAGTTGAGCATTATTCAAGGTCCGGCTAGCATAATAAATCACATGGGGAAGCTTGTTCTTCCTTTGACCTAAAACTGCACTAATAGCAAAGTTAGAAGCATCACACAATATTTCAAATGGTAAAGAGCAATCCGGAGCCATGATAATAGGGGCTGAAGTTAGCTCCTTTTTCAAGGTAGTAAGGGCTTCTATGCAAGCTTCATCAAACTCAAAAACAACATCTTTAGCAAGAAGATTACACAATGGTCTTGTAATGTTTGAAAATTTTTTGATGAACCTTCTATAAAATCCAGCATGGCCTAAATAACTTCTAACTCCTTTAACTGAGGAAGGGGGTGGTAGTTTGATATGAGATCGATCTTGGCTTTGTCCACTTCAATTCCTTTGCTTGAGATCACATGGCCTAGTACAATGCCTTGTTTCACCATGAAGTGGCACTTCTCCCAATTCAAAATCAGATTTGTTTCCTGGCATCTTTTAAGCACTAGAGACAAGTGGTGAAGACATTCACCGAAAGATGATCCAAAAACTGAAAAATCATCCATAAATACCTCAATGAATCGTTCAACCATATCTGAAAAGATTGCCATCATGCATCTTTGGAAAGTTACTGGAGCATTGCACAAACCAAATGGCATCCTTCTGTAAGCAAATGTACCAAATGGGCATGTGAATGTGGTCTTCTCTTGGTCTTCCGGAGCAATGGGAATTTGATTATAACCTGAATAACCATCAAGAAAACAATAGTAAGCATGGCCAGATAAACGTTCAAGCATTTGATCAATAAAAGGTAATGGAAAATGATCTTTTCTTATGGATGTGTTCAACTTCCTGTAATCAATACAAACTCTCCAACCAGTGATAGTTCGTCTATGTTATGGAATAAATGATAAAATGAAAGTGTTCTCATCTCTTCAGCTGATGCCCTCTTTTATAGAGTGTTTAAGTCTTCAATTCGTTCTCCCCTTTAGCTTCTGAAGCACACCCCTTTCAGCTACCTCATTAAATGCTATGTAACTGCTATGTAAATGCTATGTAACTGCTCCAGCTACCCAATACATGCATTTGGAGGAATTTGGTTGGGTGCAGAAACACCCTTAAAATGCATGGATTGCATTGAATGTCACTTGTTGTCCTCCTCATTATGTCTACCCATTAATACTCCACTTGAGTTGTAAACAACAATTTAGCTGACCAAACTTTGTCACCAGGAACAAGCAACTTCATTGGATCACGAATTGGGCTTCCATTCCTCATATAACGACTTTAAGCCCTTCATCTTGCAGTTCAGAATGTCATCTTTCCAACCACATATCATTTGGCCCAATCCAAGTTCGAATAAATATGTTAAGGCTGAATCGAATTGCTAACTCATTCTGCACATTTTTCTACCATTTTGTTCCTCTTCCTATCCAAAGCCACCATTGCTACCCAAAGCTCAATTAACTGAATGACAAACACAATAGAGATTAAAGGCACAAGTTTAACTCAAAAACATAACTAAATCATATGCTAGAAGGGTACAAAATGATATACAATTATGCACTGATCAAATACCCCAAAACCTAGATTTTGCTAGTCCTCGAGCAAAACAAAACAAAACAAAACAAAGATTAAAACAAAACAAGAAGTTAACTAGACCGCTTCCGCAGATAACTCGATTGCATTGAGCATATGCAATAAGCCTTTAAACCTATAGGCATCCCTAGTAGGAGGAGTTGTGTCTCCCGAGGGTTTAACAGATACGATACCTACAAACGCTTTACCGACTCTACAAAACAAAGTGGTTAGAAAATAAAAACTTTTGAAATCAACTAGTGAAATGAATGAAACCTTAAGTCATACCTCCAACACCATAGAGTTGCCAAGAGAGGTGACCAATCAGTGTGTAAAGTGGAAGCTATAGCTCAAAGGCACACGACTTCAAAGCAAGTACACTCAAACCTTGAAGAAAGAACATGCTTCGACTCTAATTCTCGCAGATAGTACTCAATCACTCAGAACCTAGGGTTTTATTCCCTCAAGCAAGCATAAATGAGTTTATGACAGAGAAGCACAATTTTTGGTTAGATCTCTTGAAGTTAATCAAATACTAAGAATAAGGAGACACGCATACTTACCAACACCCATGAATACATCCTCAAAGATCAGCTAGGTCTTTCACAAGGTTGTAATGAAGGGCTAAGGTTAGGGGAAATGGAAGAATGGGAAGGACAAATAAGTAAAACTTAAGAACATACCAAGGTTGCATTCTTCATTGATCTGCAAGGTATCATTTATTTAGAATGGCATGGCTGCAAACTTCATGGTATCACCTGGCGTAGACCTTATTTTTCAAACTTAGATCATATCGAAACACTTTCTCTTTTATCTTTCTCATTTTCTGATTTGATCTGCTTCTTCTTTAACTTCATTGCACAGATTCACACCAATTTTTCATTTAGGTATATGGCAGCAACTTCCTTGCTTCAAACTTTATCTTGGCACACCTTGGTATATTTCTAAGCTATAAGGTATGGCTATAATGGGTTAAATATCTCAGATTGAGATACAAAGGTAGGGGAATGATGAGGGTGATAGAAGAAAAAGGCTTGAAGTGTTTGGCTTCAAGAGAGCTGATGGAACACACATATGGTAGGGTGAAAAGAAAGCACATAGAATGGTTATGCACACATAGCCCTGTATAATTTCAATGAGTTCATTAATGAGTGAAAGCAAACATATGATATCTGCAAAAGAGAATCATCCTTAGTATTCAATCAAAATGGAACAATGAGATTATTTAGAGTGAATTGAAGAAAGCATTAGGGATGAGAAATAGAGACACTTTAAACCCTCTCAAGAAAGCAATTAGGCTCGATATAGCTCACCAGGGAAGTCTCCACAATTCTCCTTCAAGTTCATACGAAGTTCGTATCGTAAATGGAGTGGTTGGTGCATTGGATAGTTTTAGTCATTGGATTTCATAGACAACTCTCCAAATGACTTCTCCAACCATATTAGGATGTTGCCCAAGTTTTGGGATCGATCCAAAATCAATTGGTCAAACAAATTGAACACTTCAAGTTCATACGAAGTTCGTACCGTAAATGGAGTGGTTGGTGCATTGCATAGTTTTTGTGGTTGGATTTCACAATAAACTCTCCAATGACTCCTCCCACCATATAATGATGTTGCCCAAGTTTTGGGATTGATCCGAAATCAATCGGTCAAAGAAATGGACACTTCAATTTCATAAGAAATTCGTAGCGTTAATGGAGTGGTTGGAGGATTGCGTAGTTTTACTTGTTGGATTTCAATCAAAACTCACCAAATGACTCCTCCCACCATATTAGGATGTTGCCCTAGTTTTGTGCTTGATCCAAAATCACTTGGTCATAGATATTGGACACTTCATGTTCATACGAAGTTCGTATCGTAAACGGAGTGGTTGGTGCACTGCATAGTTTTAGTGGTTGGATTTCACTCAAAATTCTCCAAATGACCCCTGATACCATATTAGGATGTTACCCTAGTTTTGGGCTCTATCCGAAATCACTTGGTCATAGAAATTGGACACTTCAAGTTCATACGAAGTTTGTGTCATAAATGGAGTCATTGTAGGATTTTGTAGTTTTACATATTTCATTTCACTCAAAACTCACCAAGGACTCCACCCACCATATTGTGATGCTGCCCTAGTTTTGGGCTCGATCCGAAATCAATTGGTCATAGAAATTGGACACTTCAAGTTCAAACAAAGTTCGTAGCGTTAATGGAGTGGTTGGAGGATTGTGTAGTTTTACTTGTTGGATTTCACTCAAAACTCTCCAAATGACTCCTCCCACCATATTATGATGTTGCCCTAGTTTAAGGCTCGATCTGAAATCAATTGGTCAAAGAAATTGGACACTTCAAGTTCATACAAAGTTCGTATCGTAAATGGAGTGGTTGGTGCATTGCATAGTTTCAGTGATTGGATTTCACTCAAAACTCTCCAAATGACTCCTCCCACCATATTATGATACTGCCCTAGTTTTGGGATAAATCCGAAATCAATTGGTCAACGAAATTGGACAATTCAAGTTCAAACGAAGTTCGTAGCGTTAATGGAGTGGTTGGAGGATTGCGTAGTTTTACTTGTTGGGTTTCATTCAAAACTCTCCACATGACTCCTCCCACTATATTATGATGTTGCCCTAGTTTTGGGCTCGATATGAAATCAATTGGTCAAAGAAATTGGACAGTTCAAGTTCATACGAAGTTTATATCGTAAATGGAGTTGATGGTACATTGCATAGTTTTAGTGGTTGGATTTCACTCAAAACTCTCCTAAAGACTCCTCCCACCATATTATGATGATGCCCAAGTTTAGAGCATAATCTGATATTAATTGGTCAAAGAAATTGGACACTTCAAGTTCTTGCGAAGTTCGTAGGGTTAATGGAGTGGTTGGGGAATGATCGGTGCATAATTACATATCATTTTGTACCCTTCTAACTTATGATTTGATTATGTTTTTGAGTTAAACTTGTGCTTTTAATTTATTTTGTGTTTGTTTCAGTGTAATAAGCTTAAAACTCAATAAATGCATTTTGGAGACATGTTAGCTCAAACGGTGTCTGCAGATCAGTCAACTTCACGGATTGGACTGTACTTGCTCAAGAAGAACCAGACAATGAGCCATACATCATTGGAAAGATACGGAAGTCTATTTTCTGGATCATTTTACGGTTCATGATTCCGAGTCCTCTAGAGGAAGTTATACAAGTTTTGGCAGCTTAAGGTCAAAATCGGCAGGATCTGCGTTACTGGGCCAAAAATGACTTTTGAAGGCCTTTCCGAATTTTCCTTGAGTTGGGCTGCATATGGTTGGAAAGATAAGACAAAGAGCTTCAAGATCCATATTTTTGCAGATTTGTTAGAGTGAAGGAACAAGCCCAAATCAAGCCCACAAGCTGACTGCAATGCATTGTCATGCATGAGCTAATCATTTTAGTGGTGAATTGAGTGGTGTAAGTTGGTGAAGTGAGTGTGATTAATAAATTCAATTGTATAATCAGATTTATACTTCCCCTAGGCCTATAAATAGTGAGTTCTCCAAACATGTAAACTCTCCACATGACTCCTCCCACTATATGGAGTGGTTGGAGGATTGCGTAGTTTTACTTATTGGATCTCACTCAAAACTCTCCACATGACTCCTCCCACTATATTATGATATTGCCCTAGTTCTGGGCTTGATCTAATTTCAACTGGTCAAAGAAATTGGACACTTCAAGTTCATACGAAGTTTGTATCGTAAATGGAGTGGTTGGAGGATTGCATAGTTTTACTTGTTGGATTTCACTCAAAACTCTCCAAATGACTCCTCCCACCATATTATGATGTTGCCCTAGTTTTGGGCTCAATCTGAAATCAATTGGTCAATGAAATTGGACATTTCAAGTTCATACGACAATCGTATCATTAATGGAGTGGTTGGTGCATTGCATAGTTTTAATGGTTGGATTTCACTCCAAACCCTTCGAATGACTACTCCCACCATATTATGATGATGCCCAAGTTTAGAGCTTAATCCGATATTAATTTGTCAAAGAAATTGGACACTTCAAGTTCATACGAAGTTCGTAGGGTTAATGGAGTGGTTGGAGGATTGCGTAGTTTTACTTGTTACATTTCAGTCAAAACTCTACAAATGACACCTCCCACCATATTATGATGTTGCCCAAGTTTAGGGCTCAATCCGAAATCAATTGGTCCAAGAAATTGGACACTTCAAGTTCATACGAATTCGTATCGTAAATAGAGCGGTTGGTGCATTGCGTAGTTTTAGTGGTTGGATTTCACTCAAAACTCTGCAAATGACTCCTCCCACCATATTTTGATGTTGCCCCAGTTTTGGGCTCGATCAGAAATCAATTGGTCAAAGAAATTGGATACTTCAAGTTCATACGAAGTTTGTATCTTAAATGGAGTGGTTGGTGCATTGCATAGTTTTAGGGATTGGATTTCACTCAAAACCCTCCAAATGACAACTCCTTCCATATTACGACGATGCCCAAGTTAGGCCTCAATCCGATATCAATTGGTCAAAGAAATTGGACACATCAAGTTCATACGAAGTTCGTAGTGTTAATGGAGTGGGTTAAGGATTGCGTAGTTTTAATTGTTGGATTTCACTCAAAACTCTCGAAATGACTCCTCCCACCATATTATGATGTAGCCCTAGTTTTGGGCACGATGCGAAATCACTTGGTCATAGAAATTGGACACTTCAAGTTCATACGAAGTTCAAAGCTTTAATGTAGTGGTTGGTGCATTGCGAAGTTTTAGTTGTTGGATTTCTCTCAAAGCTCTCCAATGTCTCTTGCCACTATATTAGGATGTGGCCCAAGTTTTGGGCTCAATCCGATATCAATTGGTCAAAGAAATTAGACACTTCAAATTCATGCGAAGTTCGTACCATAACTGTAGTGGTTGGTGCATTACATAGTTTTAGTGGTTGGATTTCACTCGAAACTCTCCAAATGACTCCTCCAACCATATTAGGATGTTGCCCTAGTTTTAGTCTCGATCCAAAATCACTTGGTCATAGAAATTGGACACTTCAAGTTCATACGACGTTAATAACACAAATGGAGTGGTTGGAGGATTTTGTAGTTTTACTTATTTGATTTTACTCAAAACTCTCCAAATGACTCCTCCCAACATATTATGATCATGCCCAAGTTTCGGGCTCAATCTGATATCAATTGGTCAAAAAAATTGGACAGTTCAAGTTCATACGAAGTTCATAGCGTTAATGGAGTGGTTGAAGGATTGCATAGTTTTACGTTTTGGATTTCACTTAAAACTCTCCAAATGACTCCTCCTACAATATTATGATGATGCTGTTTCCCTCTTTTCGGCCGAGGTGGCCAATGGAAGGAACTTTTGGTCCTTCTTCTGTTGGATTGCGTGGCGTGCCACCACCAAGCCACCGATTGGCTTGAATGGAAAAAGTCGGGTTGTTGTGTTCGCGCTTCGACTTCTAACCAGCCGATTGTTCGGCCAAGCAAGGAACCTCCTCTTGGCCTAGGTTCTTTCACTTCCTCGGGGTCGAGGATGGTTAGGTTTTCTATGGATGTTTTTGTTATTTTTAGGTTTTTTTAGTAAGAATGGTGCAATTAACTTAAAAAAACGAATTTAAACTAATAACAATAATTAAAGTGCAAGAAAATGAATCAAAGTGATAAATAACGTAAAATAAAGTAAGAACGAAATAAGAACGATAATAACAATAAACTAAATTAAACTTGAAATTAAACTCAATAAAATTCAATAACAACGAAAGTAAAGGAATTGAAATAGCTTGAATTTAAAAAGACAAGGTAACATAAATTGCGAGAAATTAAACTTACACTAATGAAAGCGAAAAACTGATCTAGTCTACTTGCTTGGAAAATAAAACCTAGTCTAGGAATAGAAAAGTGAAAGACAAAAAGTAGGTTTTTGTGTCCGATGTCGGGGCTTTTCTCTTCATCTCGATGGGGTTTATATAGGGTGACCATCCACCCATGGGCTGGCCATTAAATGGCCCATAGGTTAACTTCGTTCAAAATCTTGCCTTGTGTGGCTTCCTAAATCCACGGAAGTGATTTACATGAGATCATCGGATTGAAATCTGATTCCTTGATTCTCTCCTTCTTAGGAATGTTCCGGATTTACATCTATTTCTTTGATTGCTTTCTTGAAGTAGCTCTCGCCACGTGCATGAAAACATCCGGAGGTTTCGGGCCTACTTCCGTGAGTTGGACTTGAACTTAAAGACTTGTCTTGACATCTGGTGAAACGGACTTCTAATCTTGAGAGAATATATCTCGCCACGTGCATGAAAACATCCGGAGGCTTCGGGTCTACTCCTGTGGGTTGGGCTTAGACCTCCGAGAATTTGGCCTGACATCTGGTCAGATAGAGTTCTAGTCATGATTGAAAACCATCCCCTGAAGTTGGATAACTTGGAATCCAATAAATCTACATGAATTTTTAAGGTATCTTGATATATATAATATGCATGAATTCTCACTTAAAACGTAATACATCTATCAAATAGGTCATTTAATGGCCATCGAGAATACCCAAACCACAAGGCCATGATTTAGTATTTGTAACTATATATATATATATATATAAATAATAATAAAAATACACTAAGACAATCGGATTGGCCATTTCGAATTAAAGGCCATTGATTTGGCCATTATATTATATATATAATATATATATTAGTATAATATGAAAACGAACATGAATTTGAAAGCACATATATAATACATTGGGTCTGTATGTGTTGTTGGCCAACTGGCCATTTAGTTCACGTAAGGCCAACTTGGCCTTTAACCCTTAGTAAAATATGTTAATATCATTTCAGTTCATGGGATCCAAGTAACTCACGCCAGTATTCTGATCAATCCAACTTTCTTTGGATTGTCAAACACGCACACCTGACTCATTTAAGGTACTTGACTTCAGACTGCAACCTTACACACAAATACATATATAAGGGTTGGCTGCTTTAAAAGCCAACTAGTCAACTCAAACAAGCATGGGTTCGTGCACATGAAGGTTGGCCACCAATCCGAACAAGTGTTTTAATATTAGCAGGCCAACGTTTGACCTCCCGGGTAAAAACCACTCTTCAACCAACTCAAAGTCCCAAGCATTTTCAGCCACTTAAAAACCAGTCGCACCTGCACCTCAACTCCATCCAACCGAAATCCCAGCCACATCTCCAATCAATTTTCGGCCAGCGCAAAGGCCACCCTTCCAGCCAAGTTTTCGTTAGTGAGGTGGACTTGGAGTATTCAAGTCCCAAAACGCTTTTGGCTTCCATACTTGCGCACCAGCCAACTCTAAGAGGCCATCTCTTGGCCATATTATATATATAATAATTAGTTGGCTTTTGAATGAAGTCCCAGCCACACCTTGTCAATTTTCAGCCAATATATATATATATTTATATATGTCAAAACGCTTCATGTGTGTTAACTCGCAAGTGCACGAGGCGTTGGGTAGTATAGCTTGTGTAAGTACGAGGTCGATCCCACGAGGATTGATGATAGATTGATTCAATTTGATTCCCTGCACAAAATAGAAATGAAAAGAAAATAAATACAACAAGAAAAAAAGAAAAGAAATTAAATTAAACAACTCAAGCAAATTAGTTACCAAGTTCAATTCATATTCTTAGATTGATTCTAGATAAAGTATGATTAAGCCATGGTGTCTGGTCCTAACCTTGTATTTCTAATTCCCTAATTAGATCCTTGTTTTCGAACCTAAATTAAGCATTAGAAATCCATTAAGCATAGAAGAATGTTTTAAACAACCAAGCATGTATCTAATCCATGTTGTCGAATGTCCATACATACTCTTCCTATTCATAGTTCAATTTGAATTAATGCATGGTGTCTACTCTTAATTCAAACCAAGATAGCTAACATACAAGTTTTAATGGTGATCAATCATTCAAACAAGCATATTAACTTATAAGCATAATGAATAAGAACAAGAACTATAATTGAAACTTGAAAAGTAATTAAACTTGAAAACTTAAGAAAAGAATTTACATTACAATGAAAAAAATTACAACTAAGAGAAACTTAAAGGAAAATTTAGCAAAAGGATTTTGTTACAACAATTGAGAACTAAAAGAAAACTAAGAGAATTTGAGGGAGAGAAGGGAGAGGAGCTCTAGAGAGATGTTTGAGAGCTCCCCCTTGGGGTGTGTTTACATGTTTGGAGAACTCACTATTTATAGGCCTAGGGGAAGTATAAATCTGATTATACAATTGAATTTATTAATCACACTCACTTCACCAACTTACACCACTCAATTCACCACTAAAATGATTAGCTCATGCATGACAATGCATTGCAGTCAGCTTGTGGGCTCGATTTGGGCTTGTTTCTTCACTCTAAAAAATCTGCAAAAATATGGATCTTGAAGCTCTTTGTCTTATCTTTCCAAGCATATGCAGCCCAACTCAAGGAAAATTTGGGAAGGCCTTCAAAAGTCATTTTTGGCCCAGTAACGCAGATCCTGCCGATTTTGACCTTAAGCTGCCAAAACTTGTATAACTTCCTCTAGAGGACTCGGAATCATGAACCGTAAAATGATCCAGAAAATAGACTTCCGTATCTTTCCAATGACGTATGGCTCATTATCTGGTTCTTCTTGAGCAAGTAGAGTCCAATCCGTGAAGTTGACTGATCTGCAGACACCGTTTTGAGCTAACTTGACTCCAAAATGCATTAAATGAGTCCCAAACTTATTATACTGAAACAAACACAAAATAGATTAAAAGCACAAGTTTAACTCAAAAATATAACCAAATCATAAGTTAGAAGAGTACAAAATGATATGTAATTATGCACCGATCAATGTGTGCAACCAATTGTTGTCTTTTATATATATATTTTTGAAACATTTGGCAGACTTGGCCGCCAGTCTAAAAGTTGGCTATTAATAGCCAACTATTCAACCTTAACCCACACTTCTCTTGAATTTCCAAAGCTTCAGACAATTCACACTGAGCAACTGTAAGGCCATGATTTGGCATTTTAATATATATATATATATATATATATATTTAGCTTTTCAACTTTTGCTCCGTTTGAGAACATCAAAGTGAACCCACCTTTCAAACCCTCAGCTTTCTCCAACCAGTGCGAACCCCAGCCACACAATAGACAAAGTACAACTGACTCAAACTCCAGCTGCACCTCACTAGCCAACTTAAACACTTCATTGAAAAAATCTTCAGCCGAACAAAATAATTCCAACAACTACTTCTACTCTTTAGCCAACCAAAACCAGCCGCACCTCACCATGAGCCTCACCAGCCGAATTCTTCATTCAACTTCACCAGCCACACACTTGGTCTTGTGTCTGCAAGGGAGAGGAAACCCAATCACTTGCTGAAGCTGGCTGGTGAGAATTTTAATTAGAATTTCCACTTGGTTCATCTTTTATTCTAAACCCAACTAGTTGGATTTAATTATTTACTGCTTTTATCTATTGCCTTTCCTCATTTGGCTAGGCCTCTTGGAATTGAATTGGCTGAAATTTGGACCACTTGACATCGGCTGGAATTTGGTGACCACCTCCAAACATTGCCCCCTTGATTCCTTGGCCTTTGATTGGTGAAAGGGTAAGCGAATCAAAATTCTCACGACTCTTCACTTTTCTGAAGCTTGAGACTTTTTGCTTGCTTTGCACGTTATCGCTTTTTGAATCGGGTTGGAATTTAGGAAGACACCAATTAAATTGGAGGGACTTTTGAACTTCCTATCCGTTAAAAACCCTAAGAATTACAAATACTCAAGTGTTCTCCTCATTTCCACATAAAACATTTCCACCATAGTCATAGCTTTTAGAGAGCTTTCCTCAAAACCCATATCCTTTCCACTTTCATATTCTTCGTTTCGTGCACCGAATCCGCTTCAATCAACGTCAAACTTGAGGTATGCAAGTTTTTAGGCACATTGCACTAATTTTCTGTTGATTTTGATATGCTTTTGATGAACTTTGTGACCATTGAAAGTTTACTTTTCAAACTTTGAAAAGCTTGAATGTTCTTCATGTTCTTGGCCAATTTTTGCTTTTTGCCACTATATTTTTTCTTGATTCAAATAATACTTGTGTTTGTAGGATGGATCCAAAACGTAAGGTGGATCCAAAACTAAAGTTGGATCCAAAACTAGAGGCCATCCTCTCCCATTTGGCCAAGCTAAAGAAAATTGTGAATGAAAGTAGGCCGAAACCCGAAGAATCATATGCCATAAAACTCCACGGCGACATCCCAAGATATGTTCTTGGCCCTTTGTACCCAGATCAACCTCCGGATGAAGTGGTCAAGATTTGGGCAGAGCAAAGTGATGATCCTCCACCTTACACCATGGAATTTGATTGGAAGTCAACTTGGGAGAGTATTCGACCTTTCAAAGGTTGGCCTTGCGGACTTTCTGAGGTAGACCTTGTGGTTGAGAAAAAGTCCAAGGCCAAGAAACCCAACCAAGAGACCAACAATGAGCCCAAGAGAACTTGGTATGATTGGTATAAGGCTTTGGAGCCGAAATTGAAGACTTTTTGGCAAGCAATCGGTATTTATGATGTTTTGGCTCTTTGCACCTCCGGGAATTTTCCTTGTGATCGTTCACTTATCATCGCGGCCTTATGTTTTTGGTCATCTTCCACCAATTGCATGAGGCTCCGGTTTGGGATGATGACCCCACTCTACTTGATCTGGCCGCTATCGCCGACCTTCGTCCACATGGGGTGGTTTACTCGGCAGCCGATCTTCCTACATCCGTTTTGAAGTTGGACAACACTAGGCCCAACAAGAATTTCGCAATCGGGGTTAAAACCTATTTTGGCTATCTTGGGTCATCCTCCGGAGCTCCGATTGGTCCAACAAATGGTGTATCTTACACAGAGCATGTGGCTTTTCTCCAGATGTGGCTATGCAAGTTCTTGACTTGCTCAAAGTCTAGCCAGATCACCAAAGAAGTCCAACCTTTGGCTGAGGTTCTTGCGGATGGCCAAGTAGTGGCCTTGGGTCCTATCTTTTTGGCCTATCTTTACAGATGCCTTCATGAGGTCGTTTCAAAACCTATGAAATGCACCGCTTCAGGCCCGATTTGGCTTTTCCAATTGTGGCTCCAGATCTATTTCCTGAGTTGGGTCCAGCTAATGTCACATTTCAAGTGACACACTTCTAGGCACGTCGATTGCTAGCCTCCCTTTTCCCAAGCATCATGTAGAAGACTGCTTCAAAATCTTCTACGAATGTTCAGAGAGGTCGCCTGCTGACTTATCCATGTGCTTGGACCATCGTTACCCAAGCCAAGGCCTTGGATCTTGCCAACTCCCCCACTTTGGAGACCAAAGAGGAACGACGAGAGCTTTGGGCAAGCATCTTAATCAGCCGAGACCTTCCTTGTGGCCTTGCATTGGCCAAAACAAACCATTATCCATGTGGTTGGGAAATCTACTACCCTGCCGCCGTCGATCGTCAAATGGGTTTTATTCAGGGTGTTCCATCTCCGATGATTGACTCTCGCAACCATTTTTCATCATGGAGAGTATCCTTAAAGGAAGAAAGCGAGGTGAATTCCGTGGTGAACTTCAATCGTGACTTGATCAAATCTTTCGACTTTCCGACCCGCGACCCCGAATTCGGCTTCACCGCATCCTTCAAGGCTTGGTGCGAGAAAATGTCAACCCCTTGGTTCTCCCAACCTTCTAGTGTCCATATGGAGAAAATCTTCCGAGGTTGTGCTTGCTCTTCCACTTACTATAGTTTCAAGCAAGGTAAGTTTTTAATCATCATTTCTATATGTTAGTCTTGACTATTAGTATGCTAACATCTCTACCTCTGATCGGTGCATAATTACATATCATTTTGTACCCTTCTAACTTATGATTTGGTTATGTTTTTGAGTTAAACTTGTGCTTTTAATCTATTTTGTGTTTGTTTCAGTATAATAAGCTTAAAACTCATTAAATGCATTTTGGAGACAAGTTAGCTCAAAACGGTGTCTGCAGATCAGTCAACTTCACGGATTGGACTCTACTTGCTCAAGAAGAACCAGATAATGAGCCATACGTCATTGGAAAGATACGGAAGTCTATTTTCTGGATCATTTTACGGTTCATGATTCCGAGTCCTCTAGAGGAAGTTATACAAGTTTTGGCAGCTTAAGGTCAAAATCGGCAGGATCTGCGTTACTGGGCCAAAAATGACTTTTGAAGGCCTTTCAGAATTTTCCTTGAGTTGGGCTGCATATGCTTGGAAAGATAAGACAAAGAGCTTCAAGATCCATATTTTTGCAGATTTGTTAGAGTGAAGGAACAAGCCCAAATCGAGCCCACAAGCTGACTGCAATGCATTGTCATGCATGAGCTAATCATTTTAGTGGTGAATTGAGTGGTGTAAGTTGGTGAAGTGAGTGTGATTAATAAACTCAATTGTATAATCAGATTTATACTTCCCCTAGGCCTATAAATAGTGAGTTCTCCAAACATGTAAACACACCCCAAGGGGGGGAGCTCTCAAACATCTCTCTAGAGCTACTCTCCCTTCTCTCCCTCAAATTCTCTTAGTTTTCTTTTTAGTTCTCAATTGTTTCCTTTAAGTTTTTCTTAGTTGTAATTTATTTTCCATTGTAATGTAATTTCTTTTCTTAAGTTTTCAAGTTTAATTAGTTTTCAAGTTTCAATTATAGTTCTTGTTCTTATTCATTATGCTTATAAGTTAATATGCTTGTTTGAATGATTGATCACCATTAAAACTTGTATGTTAGCTATCTTGGTTTGAATTAAGAGTAGACACCATGCCTTAATTCGAATTGAACTATGAATAGGAAGAGTATGTATGGACATTCGACAATAGGGATTAGATACATGCTTGGTTGTTTAAAACATTCTTCTATGCTTAATGGATTTCTAATGCTTAATTTAGGTTCGCCAATAAGGATCTAATTAGGGAATTAGGAATACAAGGTTAGGACCAAACACCATGGCTTAATCATACTTTAGCTAGAATCAATCTGTGAATCTAAATTGAACTTGGTAACTAATTTGCTTGAGTTAATTTCTTTTCTTTCTTTATTGTTGTATTTATTTTATTTTCATTTCTATTTTGTGCAGGGAATCAAATTGAATCAATCTATCATCAATCCTCGTGGGATCGACCTCGTACTTACACAAGCTATACTATCCAACGCCTCGTGCACTTGCGAGTTAACAAAATTTTGGCGCCGTTGCCGGGGATTGACGGCATAGTTTGGTTCTATTTTCTTTCCCTACTTATTTTGCTTTTGTTTTCCTTTTTCAATTCAGTTTTTATTCTCAATCATTTTAATTCCGTTTCAAGTTCTATGTTTGTTTTAGCAATATAGGATAGCTCAATAAAAAGGGAGAGAAGGAAACTTCAATCATAAGAATAGGAAGTATGGAGTAGTGGGAGGAGTAGCTACCTCCAAATGCATCCATGCTCGACCTAATCGCTTCAAGGGGAGTATTCCAATCCTTTCTCTTTTACTTGTATTGTTATTTTAGTAATTTTAATTTTCTGTTTCTTTTTTAATTTAAAAAAAAATTTAAAAAGATTTTTCATATGAGCTGACTCTTGGTAACTCCAGTGAGCGTCTCCGTCAATGCAGTGTCTAGGAGTTCTTTAGGCGACACCTTCGGTGTCTAAGAAGTTTGGGTTTTAAGCGGGACCATTGTGACCCCTCCAACCTTCCCGAACCCCTGGGTATTTTCCGAGGCCCTTAATCGGTCATCCTAGAATTGCTTGTATAATTGTGTTTTCTTAAAATAATTTTTTTACAATAATGGTTTAGTTTAAATAAAAATTTAAGTTTGGGTATTGTATTCTTGCTTAAATAATAATTACAAAAAAAAATTGCAATTTGGAACTTCTTTGTTTTCTTTTCTGTTTAGTTGTTTTATAGTCTTTGATTTTTTATTATTTTAATTTTTATGTGGTGTGGTTAGTTAGTTTGTTTCTGTGTGTTAAAAATTAAAAAAAAAAATTTACTCTAAATAAAGCTGCATCACTAAAAACTTAAAAAAACAAAAACAAAAAAACAAAAAACCAAAAAAAACCAAAAAAATGCATAAAATACAAATAAATTAAACTTCTTCTTCTCCTTCGTCTTCTTCTTTTTCTTCTTCTTCTTCTTCATCTTCATCTTCTTCTTCATCTTCGTCGACATCGGTATCATCATGGCACGCCTGCATTCCAAAATTGGAAACTTTAGTTTAGCCTTCTCGACGTCGTCTTTTGGGTCTTCACGCATGACCTCTTGGGGCCCATCACTTGAGCTCCCAAATATCGCACTTATGGCTGCACTCTTGGCTTGAGCACCACTTGTCTCGTGCTCGCTGCTTGCGCTTACCCGGTCGCCCAATAGACTCCGGCCGTGCGCATGTCTTTGGCGTACAAATCTACCATCGATGATAGCTGTTTATTCTCTGCTCGCAAACCTTCTAGCCGACGTCGATTAAACTCCACCATCCTTGTCCTCTCCTTTTTCAAGTCCCTTATAATGCCTTGACAATCCTCAACCACATTCTGCGATGCCGCCAATCGAGCCTTTACTAGCTCCAACTCACGGGATTTCGCAATTAGGCGATAACCCACGATTGCGATAGTGGTCGTGTTTTGTGCGGCCCGGTGCCATGGCATCACCGACGATTCGATTGTCACACTTTGCGCCGAGCACTCGTGCATCTCTCGGGAGTCACTAAACTCCTTGCGACTCCAAGGGCAACTTCGTTGTCCATGAGTATTGTGTCATTCAGCATCACGGGCCCTCTTGCTGAGCCAAAATAAGGCATCCACGTTGGTGCTGCTCCTTGACTCGACGTCTGAATTGGTTGAGCTAGGTTAAGATCGAGCGAAAATGGGAAAGGAGACGACATTTTCTTCTGCTTTCTTTTTCTTTTTCTCTCTTCTCTCTTCTTTTTTTTCTTTTCTCTTCTCTCTTCTTCTTTCCTTTCTCTCTTCCGTGTGGCTGTAATTTTTGTTTTTCTCCCTTAGTTTCCTTTTATAGACTTCAAACCCTAGCACCACTCGAGCTCCACAGCCTTACGGCTTTCCCCGTCCCCAAAAATAATTTGTCGCGCGTAACCTTTACGAACGAACGCGTTCAACAAAGTCGTCACGACTTTTCATGCCCCGTAATTTTCGCTTGAGCTCTGCGGCGCCTCTATGTGTCGACACGTGGCTCTTTGCTTCGTTGCGAGACGACATACGGACCTCGTTTGAGAATCCACCAATTCACGTTTTAAAAAATTAATTAAAAAAAAAAAAATTTAAAATTTAAAATTAAAAAATAATAATAATAACAAAAAAATTTTAAACGTGTGGGCTTGAATTCATTGTGGGTCGGGTTTCACCGTGGTTTGGGTTTCAAATTGTGGGCTTTGGGTTTCAATTTGCGTAATTTGGTGTGTTTAGGGCTTCTTGTTTCGTTTTTATTTTATTTTTATTCGTTTGGTTGTTTTGCAATTTTTATTTTTTTGTATTTTAATTATTGTATTTTGTGATATTTATTTGCTTTAATACCTTTCATTTTTTGTTATGACATTGCTTGTGCCTAATTTTTAAACATTGAGGACAATGTTCATTTCTAAGTTTGGGGGTATTAGAGTTTAGCAAGAAAATTTGGTTTTTCTTAAAATAAAATTTAAAAAAAAAAAAAAATTTGTTTTTTTGTTTTATTTTAGTCTTGCTTTGTTTTTATTTTGAGTCACTTTCCGAACACATATGATGAGATTGTGATAAATGTTTGCATGATTTAAATGAAAATTGGATTTCTTTTTATTAAAAAAAAAAAAATTTTTAAAAAATTAATAAAAATTTGGCATCGTTCTAGCATGATATGTTCGAAACCTTCTTTACACTTGCCATTTGTTTCATAATTTTCCAATTAAAGGATTTGCATGATCCAAAGAATTGTATCAAGCATAAATTAAACTTGTATAACCATATAATGTGAGCTTTTGAGCCTTGTGCTTCATTTCATGAGTGTTATACACATACTCTTATTTTCTTGTCATCTAAGTTGTTGTTTGATCTCATTATTCATTGATTTGGTTGAACACTTAAAAGTCATTCATTCATATTCAATTTAATTACATGACATTTAAGAAATGATATTAAGGCCTTCTTTGGATCGTTTGTGCCTTTCAAGCTAACCTTATGCATGCTTAAGCATGATTTTTCCATTGTTAACCATTTTGAGCCTACATGTAAACCTTTTCTTTCATTTAACCAATTATATTTCCTCGCCTTAGCCTGAAAAACAAGTATTTACCTTTTCTAAGGAACTCATGAGCTTTAATTCGGATGTGTTTTTCATGCTAAGTTTGGGAAGGGGTATTATATATTGAAAAAAAAAAAAATCACCCAATTGGTGGAAGAAAAGAGAAAAGTTGTGATTAAATGGTGGTTGAATGAAATTTCATTTTTGGGTTTCTTTATTGGCCTCAAAATAAATTGGTGGTTGTTCAAAAGGAGTGTGAATCTTTATAAATGGAGGTATAAGGAGTTTTGAAAAAAAAAAAAAAAATCCTCATTGTGATGATTCGAAGTCTTGGAAACAATTGTTTTATGCTCTTACATTATGAGTTCCTTGGACTTTGTTTTATCCATACCTTTCATTTCTCACTCACCTTACACCCTTGGCCCCATTACAACCTATGATAAAGACCTAAATTGATCCTAAATGTCATGTGATTGAATTGCATCCATTTTCTACTTTTAAGTGTTTGGCATCCTTCTTGAGATCATATAATGCAAGTTCTTCATCTTTCTATTGTGAGTTAATTCCCTTATGGTTTAACTCTAATCTCCTGTTTATAATCGAGTGATGCATTGTAGCCCTCTTCTGAATGATTCATTTGTGAGAGGACAACTTTGGTGAGATTTGAAGTTGAATTTGTGCTTTGTATGATTTTTGAAATTGTGTGAAAACTAAGATTGGAGAATTTGTTGCATTTGGCTATCACACTACTACACTTTGAGCATGTTGTGTTTTGAACTTTGCCGCCTTATGAATAATGTCTTAAAACGGAGCTTTTATTGTTAAAACTTTTGAGTCATGTGCATGAGTCATTTCTCTTCAGAAAATGTTCGGAAATATTGTTTTGTATTTGTTTTTGTACTTATTTTTGTTTTGTTTTTGTTTTCTAACTACTTTGTTTTGCGAGTCGAGAAACGTTTGTGGGTATTGTATTTGTTAAACCCTCAGGAGACACAACTCCTCCTACTAGGGATGCCTAGAGGTTTAAAGGCTTGTTGCATATGCTCAATGCAATCGAGTTACCTACGAAAGTGGTCTAATAAATTTATTTACTTTTTTTGTTTTTATTTTTTTGTTTTCCTTTTGTTTTGCTCGAGGACTAGCAAAATCTAGGTTTGGGGGTATTTGATCGGTGCATAATTACATATCATTTTGTACCCTTCTAACTTATGATTTGGTTATGTTTTTGAGTTAAACTTGTGCTTTTAATCTATTTTGTGTTTGTTTCAGTATAATAAGCTTAAAACTCATTAAATGCATTTTGGAGACAAGTTAGCTCAAAACGGTGTCTGCAGATCAGTCAACTTCACGGATTGGACTCTACTTGCTCAAGAAGAACCAGATAATGAGCCATACGTCATTGGAAAGATACAGAAGTCTATTTTCTGGATCATTTTACGGTTCATGATTCCGAGTCCTCTAGAGGAAGTTATACAAGTTTTGGCAGCTTAAGGTCAAAATCGGCAGGATCTGCGTTACTGGGCCAAAAATGACTTTTGAAGGCCTTTCAGAATTTTCCTTGAGTTGGGCTGCATATGCTTGGAAAGATAAGACAAAGAGCTTCAAGATCCATATTTTTGCAGATTTGTTAGAGTGAAGGAACAAGCCCAAATCGAGCCCACAAGCTGACTGCAATGCATTGTCATGCATGAGCTAATCATTTTAGTGGTGAATTGAGTGGTGTAAGTTGGTGAAGTGAGTGTGATTAATAAACTCAATTGTATAATCAGATTTATACTTCCCCTAGGCCTATAAATAGTGAGTTCTCCAAACATGTAAACACACCCCAAGGGGGAGCTCTCAAACATCTCTCTAGAGCTACTCTCCCTTCTCTCCCTCAAATTCTCTTAGTTTTCTTTTAGTTCTCAATTGTTTCCTTTAAGTTTTTCTTAGTTGTAATTTATTTTCCATTGTAATGTAATTTCTTTTCTTAAGTTTTCAAGTTTAATTAGTTTTCAAGTTTCAATTATAGTTCTTGTTCTTATTCATTATGCTTATAAGTTAATATGCTTGTTTGAATGATTGATCACCATTAAAACTTGTATGTTAGCTATCTTGGTTTGAATTAAGAGTAGACACCATGCCTTAATTCGAATTGAACTATGAATAGGAAGAGTATGTATGGACATTCGACAATAGGGATTAGATACATGCTTGGTTGTTTAAAACATTCTTCTATGCTTAATGGATTTCTAATGCTTAATTTAGGTTCGCCAATAAGGATCTAATTAGGGAATTAGGAATACAAGGTTAGGACCAAACACCATGGCTTAATCATACTTTAGCTAGAATCAATCTGTGAATCTAAATTGAACTTGGTAACTAATTTGCTTGAGTTAATTTCTTTTCTTTCTTTATTGTTGTATTTATTTTATTTTCATTTCTATTTTGTGCAGGGAATCAAATTGAATCAATCTATCATCAATCCTCGTGGGATCGACCTCGTACTTACACAAGCTATACTATCCAACGCCTCGTGCACTTGCGAGTTAACAACCTCTTGCAGCCACTAAAGAGGCGAGTGCCGACTCTAGTTCTAGTCGGGGTGAGAAGAGGCCACTTCACTCCACCCAAGGTAAGCCAACTTTTGCTGGACTTCTGGCCATTTCTCATTTAATCTTGGACTTTTCAGGAGCTAACACTTCTGATGTTTTCTTCCAGATGTTGGAGCTGATGAAAACGCCTCCGACTATGATATTGAGATTCCACCAGCCGATGACACCAACCTTGCCCGACCGAGAAAGATCCCGAGGAATCCATTACCTACATGTATGGTCGGTTTTTTTTTTTTTAAAAAAAACTATAAACTTAACCGGACTTTGGCCTTGTAGGCTCGAGTGTGATAGTAGAGCAGCCCAACCCCAGTCACTCGACCATGGCCATTCACCCAGCCGTTTCTTCTTCGGCTGCTCAGGTAAGTTTCATTTTCATCCTCTTTTTTTCTTTTTCTTTTTATTAATATTCGCTTAACTTGGCGGTTTGAATGTAGGAATTCCAACTTCCCACGTTTGAGGCTAAGGTTGGTGACCAGACTATTTATCCAGAGGCGGAAGTAGAGGTAAGCTCTTTTGGCCCATCCTGGTCGAATTTTCCACACTTAGACTTTCTTAACTTTGTTTGGCGAATTCAGCTGGAGGTGGTTGGTGCCAATCCTTCCACCAACCCAGATGTTCGCATGGAAGAAACTCAGCCAGTCATCAAGCCATCGGGAGATCGTGAGGTTGATCGTAGAGTTATTGACGACTCGTCCCATATGCCAGATCACCAGGTAATCTTGGGATTTCCAATCCATCAAATAGTTTACTGCTATATATATGAATATATAACATGCCCCCAGTCCTTTTACTAAAACCTGGAATCTTTTTAGGTGGCTCCTCTTAGTCTTGAGACCACTTTGGTTGACCCATCGACCTTTAGAGAGGAAGTCCCAATTTTACCAGATCATGCCTCAGATCCCCAACACCCATCCGACCATTCCTTTGACAGTCGGACTCTTCAGGTAAATCCACGCATTTCATCATTTTTCATATCCCAGAGACTTTCAATAACTTATGTTTTCTTCTTTAGGCGGATGTTGTGGTTTGTCAGACCACTTTGGCCGATCAGACGGCCAACGTCAGTGGGGTACCTCAGCCCATTCTAGCCACACCGAGTGATGGGCATGCACTACAGACTGAGCTCATCGCCCCTCCGTCTTCGGACATTCACGCCTTGACGATCACCCCTAGTCCGATGGATCAGCGCCATGAGGTATGTCTTGACATCCTGGTTTTTTTTTGTTTGAATAGCATTTCAACTCATACGATCTCATGCTAGGTTGGTGAGCCTATTATGCCCGATCCCTCCTCTATTGGGGCGGGCCTAGCTGGAGTTTTGGTCGAGAGTGACTTTGGGCGACCATTATCGCAGATCAAGATGACCTTATTCAGTCACTTGTTGATCATGTAAGTAACTTCCACCAATTCATCTTAGTTATTTTTATCTCCTCTTACTTTGGGAATTTTGATATTCATAGACTCTCATTTGCAGGCCCTGTTGACATCTTTGCCAATCTCGACCGGTGGGATGCCTTGGCCACCACTGCAGGCTTCTACCCGTCATGCCACCTCTTCGACCGTGACCGGGTGCTTCTAGATCCCGACGCTGAGTAAGGTCATCTTGACCGGGGTGCTTCTACCCGTCATGCCACCTCTTCGACTGTGACCGGTGGGATGCCTTGGCCGACAAGGATGAGAAAGATAGGGTCCAGGCCGCCATTGATGCACTTTGGTGAACTCGGCATTTTTCCTAACAGGCTTGCAATGCGCACGATCACTCACCTCTTTGGAGAGGTAGCGAGATTGGTTCCCCGCCATCCTTCTATTCGAGAAGAACTAAGGGTGGGCGAGGCCTTAGAGCAGCAGATCGCCTCGACGAGTGCCATCATTAGGCGAAGGTCGAGCTTGGCCGCGGAAAAATATGAGGTTAGAGGTATTGATGAGCAAATCAGGCAGCTTCGGGAGCAGATCGACGGCCGGGAGAGACGGGCTACCATTCTCACCGAGGTCTCCGAGGATATCCGGAGTTATGAACCTCTTGAGGCCCAACTGCGCCGAGACTCGGCCGCAGCACAGTCATTTGAGGCGAGGAAGCTGACCATCATATCCGCCTTATCCGCCGGGAAAGCGCGTGTGAGGCCTTCAGTGGCTGCCCTTCGTAGCATTTTCCCGGATGCTTAGATAGGTGTTAGGCCATTAGTTGGCCCATTTTGTATCTAGCTAGACATGTCTTTTGTTATTATCTTGTATGACAGAACTAGCCGATCTATTTATTTTGATGGATGTTTTGGCCATTACTTGGCCTATTTTGTACCGAGTCTATTTGACATATTAATATACATGATGTTGCTCGGACTTTTACTTTACTTTGAAGGTCTCGCCCATTTAACAAGCTAACTTCAAAGTTCTACCAAGCCTAAGTATCTTGATAGATTATTTCTCCATCATCTCCTAAGCCGAAGGGTAATATTTTTTCAAAAATCGGCCATTAATGGATGCATCATGGACTCGACCATTTTGGTCGCTCAACTTATAGGCTCCTTTCCCTAAAACTTGGTTGATGAGAAATGGACCTTCCCAAGTCGGAGACCACTTGCCGAACCTAGGATCTTTGGACCCGACTGGAAGGATGGTCTTCCATTCCAAGTCACCAACTCCGAAACTTTTGGCCCTAGTTCTTTTGTCGTATGCTCGGGCCACCGATTCTTTGGGCCTTCAATTTGTCCAAGGCATCCAACCTCACTTCATCGAGGTCATCCAACTCTTGCACCATAGCTTGGTTGTATTCATCCTCACTCCACTCGTCATGGCGAGCCACCCTCAATGATCTAATTGATATTTCGAGGGGCAGGACGGCATCATGACCATATGTGAGCGAATGGCGTTGTTCCCGTACCAGATCTTCTTGAGGTCCTATATGCCCATAGGGTATTAGAGAGTAAGGAATGCCATTCTTTGGGGTTATCCTCGATCATTTTTCCTAAGATCCCCTTTATAACTTTATTGCTGGCCTCGGCTTGGCCATTTGATTGAGGATTATATGGAGTGGATTGCACCATTCTAACTCCCCAATTTCTCGCGGATGCTTGGACAGCCTCTCCCATAAAAGCCGTTCCTCGATCAGTCATGATGGACTCGGGAAGACCGAATCGATGGATGGTATTTTTCTCAATGAATTCTATCACCTCGGCTTGGGTTACTTGCTTCAGTGGGACGGCCTCCACCCACTTTGTGAAGAAGTCGGTGGCCACTAAGATGTATTTGTGGCCTTTGGACGACTTCGGTGAATTTGACCGATTACATCCATCGCCCAACCTTTGAAAGGCCAAGCCTTCACAATGGGGTTCATAGGTCCAGCCGAACATGTTGAACCGGACCATGCCTTTGACAATCTTGGCACCCCTTGGCATACTCGATGCAATCTTTGAGGATGGCTGGCCAATAATAGCCATGCCTTCTCAAAAGCCATCTCATCTTGATGCCGGCTTGATGAGCTCCACATATGCCTTCATGAACTTCAGTCATGGCTACAAGTTGTTCTTTCTTTCCTAAACATTTCATGAGTAGATCATCAGAACCTATGCGAAAGAGTATTTCATCCCTTATCACGTAATGTCGGGCCCTCCGCCGAACTTGTTGGCTATGTGGTCCATTTGGGGCCTTCAAATAAGATACGATATCATGCCTCCAGTCATCTGGTGCTATGGTTAACACCATGACTTCCGTTGGAATTCCTCTCTCAAAGACGGAGGAAAGAGATCGTTTCTCTACCTTGAAAAGTTCTTCAGAAAGTCCTTCGGAGATTTGAACTCCGGATGCCAATTGGGCCATGGCGTTGGCCTGGGAATTATGTTCCCTTGGTAGGTGAGTAAGTGTCACCTCGTCAAAATCCTCGATTAGTTGGCTAGCCAAGGCGTGGTAGCCGAGTAAAGCTTGGCTGGTTACCTTGAAATCCCCAGATAATTGTTTCAAAACCAACATCGAATCTCCAAGAATCGCCACATTACTTATTCCAAGTTCTCTCATGATCTCCAGCCCGATGATCAAGGCCTCATATTCGGCCTGATTGTTGGAACAATCAAAGTCCAATTGGAATGAATAGCGGGTTCGGAATCCTTGGGGTGATTCTATGATGACGCCGGCACCACCCATATTTGAAGTCCGAGATCCATCGAAATAGAGACGCCACGGAAATAGACTCAATACGTTGACCGCAAAATAGTCCATGTCTTCTATCTCGACACAAGGGTGAGCAGCCAAGAAATCAGCCAAAGCTTGCCCCTTGACGGCCTGTTGAGGTACGTATCGAAAAGTAAACTCAGCCAAAGCCATCGTCCACTTTCCTATTCGACCCCTAATAATTGGGCGAGTAAGCATGTATTTAATCAAATCAGTCTTAGCAATTATATGAACCGTGGAAGGCAACATGTAGTGCCTCAACTTAGTCGCGGTGAAGTATAAAGCTAAGCAAAGTTTTTCCACTGGTGAATACTTCCTTTCGGTGGCCGTTAGAATTCGGCTAAGGTAGTATACCGCTTGCTCTTTCTTTTCATCGTTGTCTTCAGCTAAAAGACTTCCGATGGAATTCTCCGCGCCGAAAATATAAAGTTTCAAAGGTCGGCCTCGTTTTGGAGGGATGAGCATGGGAGGTTTGGTCAAATATTCCTTGATAGAGTCGAATGCCTTTTGGTGGACTTCTTCCCACCGAAATTCCTCTTCATCCTTGAGTTTTAGTAAAGATGAAAAAGGCTCGACCTTTCCCGCTGAATTTGCTATAAACCTCCGGAGGAAATTTATTTGGCCTAACAAGCTTTGCAACCCTTTTTTATTTTTCGGGGTGGCGCATCGATGATGGCCTTAGCTTTGTTTTTGTCGATCTCGATCCCCTTTGGTGCACCAAAAATCCTAAGAAGTTTCAATTGAAACCCCAAAGGCACATTTTTCGGATTCATCCTCAATTGATGTTTCCGCATTCTCTCAAAAGCCGACCAGAAGGTCAATCAAGTGACCTGGCCTTGACTCCGACTTCACAACTACATCGTCGATGTAAACTTCCAAATTTCGACCGATCATGTCGTGGAAGATGGCATTCATCGCTCACGATATGTGGCCCCGGCATTCTTAAGGCCGAATGGCATTACCACATATTCAAAGGTTCCAATAGAACCCGGACATCTCAAGGCTGTCTTATGGACATCCTCCTCGGCTATGAAAATTTGATTATAACCGGAGTGTCCGTCCATGAAGGATAAAATCTCATGCTTGGCTGCCCCATCAATTAAAAGGTCAGCCATAGGCATGGGGTATTCATCTTTGGGAGTTGCAAGATTAAGATTACGAAAATCAACACAAATTCTTATTGCTCCCGTTTTTTCTTTACAGGTACAATATTTGAAAGCCATTCTACATACCTAGCTGGCCTAATAAATTTGGCTTTAATAAGCCTTACAATTTCTTCTTTAACCTGTAATTCTACTTCCGCCGACATTCGGCGAGGTGGTCGCTTAAAAGGCTTGAATTCTTCCGATGTTGGTAGGCGATGCTCGACCAAGTCACGACTTAATCCTGGCATTTCGGTGTAATCCCAAGCAAAGCAATCTTTGAATTCCCTAAGAAGTTCCTCCATCTTGGCCCGAAGTTCGGGCTCCATCAGCCACTAATGTAAATTGGCCGATGATCATCTTCCGTCCCAAGGTTAATCTCCAACAGCGGGTCTTGGACTTGACCTTAGAATCATCCATCTCACTTGGCGCCAATTCTACTTCTTCCATATCAAGTGCATCGTCTTACGGACCTTCATGAAGGAATTCCACCAAGTTGGCGGTGGAACCATGCTCGGCCGCTCTCTCGGCCCAAAAATCATATAGCCGTCTCAAAGTGTCTTCCACCGCATGACTCTTTTCTCTTCCTCATCGATTGTACTACTCATTGAGATAAAAGAAGTCAGCAATGGTGGGGCGTTCCCCATCCGCTTGGACATCATGTGCCCCCAAGTCTATCAATTTTTGGGCCGAGACTCCGTAGGTCGGCCGTTTTTATCTCGACCAGTGAAATAAAGAGGACCAAGATCATCCTCATAAAATCTGGCCTCTCTGCGTTGGCTGAAGCCATGAAAGGCCGTGAGTCGGCCTGAACCAATTCCACACTTCCATCTTCGTGCCAAAATTGTAAAGTCTGATGAAGCGAGGAAGGAACACACATACTTCCGTGGATCCAATCTCGACCCAACAATGCACTAAAGTGAGCCGTTATTTCCACCACGAAGAAGGCTGTCATCTTGACCTTCTCCCCTACTCGACTTGGAGTGGGATGATTCCCTTTGCTATTGTGGTATCTCCCACAAAGCCACCGACCGTCGTCTCGGTCGGGATTAATTCATCTGAACTTTTCTTCAATTTCTTCATCACCGTGGCTGGGAGGATGTTCACCGTAGCTCTGTGTCGACTAAAACCTTTCTCACCGGAACCCCATCAAAATGAGCATTCACGTATAGAGGTTTGAGGTGGGAAGCCATCCTCTTGGTGGGCATCTCATAGCACACATTCTCCGGCATTTTCTTCTCTAAACTTGGCAACACGATTTGTGGCTGAACTACCTCCGCCTCCAGGAACTTCTCGAGTCACCTCGATTTCCTTGATTCGTTCATCTGAACCATGGATTCGACTTCATCGAAAACATCCCCATCCATGGAATTTGGTTGACCTGGCCGAGCTTCGAAAAATAGCGGAAGTGTGACTACCATGGCCTCGACCTCGTCGAAGTCTCCAAACTTCACCTTGGTCTTATTAGTCTTCGATCGTTCTCAAACTTGGCCATCTCTTCATTACGTTAATTCGCTAGTTGCTCCATCATTTCTTCCGTAAGATCTTGAAATACTCCTCCTCGCCATACTCTTCGTCTTCTCCATAAAGCTCTTCGTCGTCACCAAAGTGCCTTCGGGATTTTCTCAAGCTTCTTTGGCTTCTACTTCAACCGTAAGTTCGCCCTTTTCCTCCACCTCGAGTGTCTGAGCATCGACCATAACTTGATCCTCTTCCACCTTTGGCTTGTTTTCCCCCATCTGGGACTTAGTCCTAACATCCTTGACCGTTTCTCGGTCATTCTCTTTCTTCTCATCGACCTTGGGTGGGGATACCACCTTAGCCACCACTTGACTCTTGGGGACCAAAGGCTTGGCCTTCAACTGAAACTTCCTAGATTTCTCAACTTTTGGTGGTCCGTCATTCGACCCATTCATTGGTCTGTTAGGTTCGACCTTGGAATTGTTTGCTTCAAAGGCTCCGGTCAAATGAGCCTCCAACTCCAAGATTGGCTCATCTTCGGCCGACACCACTACTCGGCCATTCACCCATTGCCTACGCATTTTCATTTCTTCAGCCGCTGCTGCCTCCAATGAAGCCACGGCATCGGCTTTGGCCAATTCCAACTCTTCTCTTCGGAGCCTTTCTCGAAGCTCGACCAATCGGTCAAGTTGGGCTTGCCTCTTGTCCGCCCACTCAAACTCTGCATTGCATGAGGCGGCATATTGCCTTTGAGCCCTTCTGGTTTGAGTTTTGCTCAAAGGTATCGGAGGAAGTTTTGGTCCTCTGCTTCTATACCATTGACCTGCCTTGGTGTTTGGCATCTTGAAAGTTGGCACACCATTACCATCCGATGGACGAGGTCTTGATACATAGGCCACATCTCGATTTTTACCTTCCCCTACCGAAACCCAAATACTTCGATTCTTGTCTTGGTTTGAATTTCGTGGATCTTCCGCAATATCCTCATATCTCAGAGGCATCGGCTGACTTCTTCTTTTATGCTGAAATCGTGGCCTTTCGTACCTATCTTGGTACTCATGCAATGACCGTTTGTTCGGTCTCACCTCCGTCATGCCCCTTGGGCTATGTGGGCCGTAGTTCTCGGCCGGACTTCTCATCACATTTTTCCCAACACTTTTGGGTCTACTTATCGGGACTTGCTCCTTGACCAACTCCCTAGTCGGTTCTCTGGATGGCTCCTTGGGTTTTGGTGGAGCTACCTCCAATGAAACCTCACATTGACATCGGCTACATAGCACAATGGCCTTAGGAGGCTCTTCCTTGATTGGAAACTTCTCGTCTAGACCTTCCGGCCACTGGGTACATCTTGGCCTTACCCTTTGCCTTAGGATCCACTCGGTCTCCCTAGCTCTTCTCTCTGCCGCTGCTTTTCCCGAGCCACCCAAGTCCAACCTTGGTCAACGTTGATCCGGCCTTGGGAAGTTGGCATTCACCATGTTGGCCTCGAGCATTAGGAAACGGATTCGATCAACACCCATCGTAGCTTTCTCTGGAAATTTCAAGATCTTTCGATCAATGAGGTCCTGCACAACATTCCGAAAAACAAGGCAATTGTTAGTCGCATGAGACCAAACATTATGCCATTTGCAAAAAATCTTATTTCTAAGCTCGTTAGCCGACGGAATATCATGACCATTAGGTAATTTTATCATCTTTTCTTTTAGAAGTTGGTCAAATATTAATTCGGCTTTCGAAATGTCAAAGGTATAAGACTTGGTTCCGACTCCTTTTTGCGAGGTTCCGCTAAATTTAGAAATCTGGACCGTCGTCGGCCTTCGATCTTTGGAGGCTCTTGACAAAGCCTTGCATACATGTGGTCCGCTGACCACGATTTCGGCCAAGTTTATCCCAGCCGATTCCTCTTCTTCTTCTTGGCAGACTTCCTCATCAGCCTCATCCGAGTCCATACCTTCGACATCCACTGCATGGACAGCCGTGGTTCTAGATGTGGAAGGTTTTGGCAGATCTCTATAAAAGGTCGGCCGAGATGTAGGCCGATTCTTTTGTTGTTCCTCCTTTAGAAGGGCCTCGTATCTATCCACCCGAAGTAAGAGATCATAGATATCACGGAATTCGATCCCCTCGAATTTCTTCCGGAGGTCGAGCAACAACCCACTTTGGGCTAACTTTGCAAACTCATGTTCAGGCATGTTGACCGTACATCTAGCCCTTGCTTCTTTGAACTTCCCCAAGTATTCTTGGACGGACTCATTTGGTCCTTGGCGCATCTTGGCCAAGTCGGCCATCGAAACCTCTGGCTCGGCCGATAAAATTGTTCGTGGAAAATTTGCTCCATGGTTTGCCAATTTGGGACGGAATTCTGAGGTAGTTTGACATACCATGTAAAGGCAGCCCCGTTAGGGTACTCAGAAATAGCCTCAATTTCAAGGCCTCACGATGTCCAATTTCTGCACATTGGGCCGTGAATCGGCCAATATGCTCCACTGTCGATTGAAGTCCATCTCCTGAAAACAATGCAAAGTCCGGAACTTTGAATCCTCGTGGAAATTCTTCTTGATCAAAGTGCTCCGGATAGGGCCTTCGGTAAACTGGTCTACCAATCCTCCGAGCATGAGGCACCATATCCTGGATCATCTGTTCGATCGCTCCTCGATCGATTGCTTGGTTTCCTTGTAGTGGATTATTCAAGTTTGCATTCCCACCAAGGTTATTCCATCCACCGACTCCGGCGAATTGGTTGATATGAGGTCCAGCGAAGTTGACTCCTGCCCCCTGGTGGGCTTGTGGGCGGAATTGGTTATATGGCTGGAAACCTTGAAATTGGTTGGCAGCCACATATGGGTTGTTACCAATCGGTGGAATATTGACCGGCGGGCTGGGTTGCCCTGACTATTGGGTTTGGTTGAGGCGGATTTGCACCGACTCCATTTGGTTGGGCCTCCACCGAGGCCCCGCCGCTGGTACTCCATTCGGACCAACTTGATTCCCATTTTGGCCATTTTGTTGGCCTAACAATCGATCAAACCTCTCGTTGATCTCGAGCATTTTGAGTAGCCATGGTTTGAACCATGTCTTGCATCCGCCGATGGTTGAGTTGGTTCGATGTCTCCATAGCTCGGATGAGTTGCTGGATATCCAAAGAAGTGGCACGATTCGGCCTTAAGACTGGACCTCGGCGACCTCCGTAACATCTTCGACCAACACTTGGTTGGTGTCAACGTTGTGGTTCGACCGAGGCCATTACGGCCTTGTTGAGTGTTCGAGGATATTTTGTGGCTGAGTATTCATGGGAAGTGAACCAGCCATGCTCGTCTCCGATTCGAACGAAGTCTAGACTCTTCAAACTCTCGATCTCTTCTAGGATTGTTCCTAGTGTTGACGACCATGCAAAACCTAGTGGGTCCCACTGGGCGTGCCAAATTATGTTTCCCTCTTTTCGGCCGAGGTGGCCGATGGAAGGAACTTTTGGTCCTTCTTCTGTTGGATTGCGTAGGCATGCCACCACCAAGCCACTGATTGGCTTGAATGGAAAAAGTCGGGTTGTTGTGTTCGCGCTTCTGACTTCTAACCAGTCGATTGTTCGGCCAAGCAAGGAACCTCCTCTTGGCCTAGGTTCTTTCACTTCCTCGGGGTCGAGGATGGTTAGGTTTTGTATGGATGTTTTTGTTATTTTTAGGTTTTTTTAGTAAGAATGGTGCAATTAACTTAAAAAAACGAATTTAAACTAATAACAATAATTAAAGTGCAAGAAAATGAATCAAAGTGATAAATAACGTAAAATAAAGTAAGAACGAAATAAGAACGATAATAACAATAAACTAAATTAAACTTGAAATTAAACTCAATAAAATTCAATAACAACGAAAGTAAAGGAATTGAAATAGCTTGAATTTAAAAAGACAAGTTAACATAAATTGTAGAAATTAAACTTACACTAATGAAAGCGAAGAACTGATCTAGTCTACTTGCTTGGAAAATAAAACCTAGTCTAGGAATAGAAAAGTGAAAGACAAAAAGTAGGTTTTTGTGTCCGATGTCGGGGCTTTTCTCTTCATCTCGATGGGGTTTATATAGGGTGACCATCCACCCATGGGCTGGCCATTAAATGGCCCATAGGTCAACTTCGTTCAAAATCTTGCCTTGTGTGGCTTCCTAAATCCACGGAAGTGATTTACATGAGATCATCGGATTGAAATCTGATTCCTTGATTCTCTCCTTCTTAGGAATGTTCCGGATTTACATCTATTTCTTTGATTGCTTCCTTGAAGTAGCTCTCGCCACGTGCATGAAAACATCCGGAGGTTTCGGGCCTACTTCCGTGAGTTGGACTTGAACTTAAAGACTTGTCTTGACATCTGGTGAAACGGACTTCTAAAGACTTGTCCCAAGCATTTTCAGCCACTTAAAAACCAGCCGCACCTGCACCTCAACTCCATCCAACCAAAATCCCAGCCACATCTCCAATCAATTTTCGGCCAGCGCAAAGGCCACCCTTCCAGCCAAGTTTTCGTTAGTGAGGTGGACTTGGAGTATTCAAGTCCCAAAACGCTTTTGGCTTCCATACTTGCGCACCAGCCAACTCTAAGAGGCCATCTCTTGGCCATATTATATATATAATAATTAGTTGGCTTTTGAATGAAGTCCCAGCCACACCTTGTCAATTTTCAGCCAATATATATATATTTATATATGTCAAAACGCTTCATGTGTGCAACCAATTGTTGTCTTTTATATATATATTTTTGAAACATTTGGCAGACTTGGCCGCCAGTCTAAAAGTTGGCTATTAATAGCCAACTATTCAACCTTAACCCACACTTCTCTTGAATTTCCAAAGCTTCAGACAATTCACACTGAGCAACTGTAAGGCCATGATTTGGCATTTTAATATATATATATATATATATTTAGCTTTTCAACTTTTGCTCCGTTTGAGAACATCAAAGTGAACCCACCTTTCAAACCCTCAGCTTTCTCCAACCAGTGCGAACCCCAGCCACACAATAGACAAAGTACAACTGACTCAAACTCCAGCTGCACCTCACTAGCCAACTTAACACTTCATTGAAAAAATCTTCAGCCGAACAAAATAATTCCAACAACTACTTCTACTCTTTAGCCAACCAAAACCAGCCGCACCTCACCATGAGCCTCACCAGCCGAATTCTTCATTCAACTTCACCAGCCACACACTTGGTCTTGTGTCTGCAAGGGAGAGGAAACCCAATCACTTGCTGAAGCTGGCTGGTGAGAATTTTAATTAGAATTTCCACTTGGTTCATCTTTTATTCTAAACCCAACTAGCTGGATTTAATTATTTACTGCTTTTCTCTATTGCCTTTCCTCATTTGGCTAGGCCTCTTGGAATTGAATTGGCTGAAATTTGGACCACTTGACATCGGCTGGAATTTGGTGACCACCTCCAAAAAAAATTGGTCAAAAAAATTGAAAAGTTCAAGTTCATACGAAGTTTATAGCGTTAATGGAGTAGTTGAAGGATTGCATAGTTTTACTTTTTGGATTTCACTCAAAACTCTACAAATGACTCCTCCCACTATATTATGATGATGCCGAAGTTTAGGGCTCCATCCGAAATCAATTGGTCAAAGAAATTGGACACTTCAAGTTCATACGAAATTCGTAGCGTTAATGCAGTTGTAGGAGGATTGGTTAGTTTTACATGTTTGATGATCGGTGCATAATTACATATCATTTTGTACCCTTCTAACTTATAATTTGGTTATGTTTTTGAGTTAAACTTGTGCTTTTAATTTATTTTGTGTTTGTTTCAGTGTAATAAGCTTAAAACTCAATAAATGCATTTTGGAGACATGTTAGCTCAAACGGTGTCTGCAGATCAGTCAACTTCACGGATTGGACTGTACTTGCTCAAGAAGAACCAGACAATGAGCCATACATCATTGGAAAGATACAGAAGTCTATTTTCTGGAGCATTTTACGGTTCATGATTCCGAGTCCTCTAGAGGAAGTTATGCAAGTTTTGGCAGCTTAAGGTCAAAATCGGCAGGATCTGCGTTACTGGGCCAAAAATGACTTTTGAAGGCCTTCCCGAATTTTCCTTGAGTTGGGCTGCATATGCTTGGAAAGATAAGACAAAGAGCTTCAAGATCCATATTTTTGCAGATTTGTTAGAGTGAAGGAACAAGCCCAAATCGAGCCCACAAGCTGACTGCAATGCATTGTCATGCATGAGCTAATCATTTTAGTGGTGAATTGAGTGGTGTAAGTTGGTGAAGTGAGTGTGATTAATAAATTCAATTGTATAATCAGATTTATACTTCCCCTAGGCCTTTAAATAGTGAGTTCTCCAAACATGTAAACACACCCCAAGGGGGAGCTCTCAAACATCTCTCTAGAGCTCCTCTCCCTTCTCTCCCTCAAATTCTCTTAGTTTTCTTTTAGTTCTCAATTGTTTCCTTTAAGTTTTTCTTAGTTGTAATTTATTTTCCATTGTAATGTAAATTCTTTTCTTAAGTTTTCAAGTTTAATTAGTTTCCAAGTTTCAATTATAGTTCTTGTTCTTATTCATTATGCTTATAAGTTAATATGCTTGTTTGAATGATTGATTACCATTAAAACTTGTATGTTAGCTATCTTGGTTTGAATTAAGAGTAGACACCATGCATTAATTCAAATTGAACTATGAATAGGAAGAGTATGTATGGACATTCGACAACATGGATTAGATACATGCTTGGTTGTTTAAAACATTCTTCTATGCTTAATGGATTTCTAATGCTTAATTTAGGTTCGACAACAAGGATCTAATTAGGGAATTAGGAATACAAGGTTAGGACCAGACACCATGGCTTAATCATATTTTAGCTAGAATCAATCCGTGAATCTAAATTGAACTTGGTAACTAATTTGCTTGAGTTAATTTCTTATTTTCTTGTTGTATTTATTTTCTTTTCATTTCTATTTTGTGCAGGGAATCAAATTGAATCAATCTATCATCAATCCTCGTGGGATCGACCTCGTACTTACACAAGCTATACTACCCAACGCCTCGTGCACTTGCGAGTTAACATTTGATTTCACTCAAAACTCTCCAAATGACTCCTCCCACCATATTATGATGATAACCACGTTTTGGGATCGATCCGAAATCAATTGGTCAAAGAAATTGGATAGTTCAAGTTCATACCAAGTTCGTATCGTTAATGTAGTGGTTGATGCATTGCATAGTTTTAGTGGTTGGATTTCACTCAAAACTCTCCAAATGACTCCTACCACAATATTATGATGATGCCCAAGTTTGGGGCTCTATCCGATATCAATTGGTCAAAGAAATTGGACACTTCAAGTTCATACGAAGTTCGTACCATAAATGGAGTGGTTGGTGCATTGAATAGTTTTAGTGGTTGGATTTCACTCAAAACTATCCAAATGACTCCTCCAACCAGATTAGAATGTTGCCCTAGTTTTGGTCTCGATCCAAAATCCTTTGGTCATAGAAATTGGACACTTCAAGTTCATACGACGTTAATACCATAAATGGAGTGGTTGGAGGATTTTGTAGTTTTACTTATTTGATTTCATTCAAAACTCTCCAAATGACTCTCCCACCATATTATGATCATGCCCAAGTTTCGGGCTCAATCTGATATCAATTGTTCAAAAAAATTGGACAGTTCAAGTTCATACGAAGTTCGTATCGTAAATGGGTTGGTTGGTGGTTTGCGTAATTTTGGTGGTTGGATTTCACTCAAAACTCTGCAAATGACTCCTCCCACCATATTTTGATATTACCCAAGTTGGGGCTCAAACCGATATCAATTGGTCAAAGAAATTTGTCACATCAAGTTCATACGAAGTTCATAGCGTTAATGGAGTGGTTTGAGGATTGCGTGGTTTTAATTGTTGGATTTCACTCAAAACTCTCGAAATGACTCCTCCCACCATATTATGATGTAACCCTAGTTTAGGGAGCCATCCGAAATCAAATGGTCAAAGAAATTGGACACTTCAAGTTCATACGAAGTTCGTAGCGTTAATGGAGTGGTGGGAGGATTGGGTAGTTTTACTTGTTTGATTTCACTCAAAACTCTCCAAATGACTCCACCCACCATATTATGATGATGCCCAAGTTTTGGGATCGATCCGAAATCAACTGGTCAAAGAAATTGGACACTTCAAGTTCATACGAAGTTCGTATCGTTAATGGAGTGGTTGGTGCATTGCATAGTTTTAGAGGTTGGATTTCACTCAAAACTCTCCAAATCACTCATCCCACCATATTAGATGATGCCCAAGTTTAGGGCTCCATCCGATCTCAATTGGTCGAAGAAATTGGACACTTCAAGTTCATATGAAGTTCGTATCGTAAATGGAGTGCTTGGTGCATTGTGTAATTTTAGTGGTAGGATTCCACTCAAAACTCTCCAAATGACTCCTGCCACCCTATTAGGATGTTGCCCTAGTTTTTTGCTCGATCCGAAATCACTTGATCATAGAAATTGGGCACTTCTAGTTCATACAAAGTTCATAGCGTCAATGGAGTGGTTGGTGCATTGCATAGTTTCAGTGGTTGGATTTCACTCAAAACACTCCTAATGACTCCTCCCACCATATTGTGATGATGCCCAAGTTTTGGGCTCAATCCGATATCAATTGGTCAATGAAATTGGACACTTCAAGTTCATACGAAGTTTTTGTACCATAAATGGAGTGGTTGGTGCAGTGCATAGTTTTAGTGGTTGGTTTTCACTCAAAACTCTCCAAATGACTCCTCCCACCAGATTAGGATGTTGCCTTAGTTTTGGGCTCAATCCAAAATCACTTGGTCATAGAAATTGGACACTACAAGTTCATACAAAGTTCGTATCGTAAATGGAGTGGTTGGTGCATTGCAAAGTTTTAGTGGTTCGATTTCATTCAAAACTCCACAAATGACTCTTCCAACCATATTATGATGTTGCCAAAGTTTTGGGATCGATCTGAAAGCAATTGGTCAAAGAAATTGGACTCCTAGAGTTCATACTATGAAATGGTTGGAGGATTTTATAGTTTTACTTATTTCATTTCACTCAAAACTCTCCAAATGACTCCTCCCACCATATTATGATGTTGCCCAGGTTTTGAGATCGATCCGAAATCAATTGGTCAAAGAAATTGGACACTTAAAGTTCATACGAAGTTCAAAGCGTTAATGGAGTGGTTGGAGGATTGCGTTGTTTTACTACGGGAAAGTCAATTTCGAACCCTAAGTGGGTCAAAACCTAAGTTCAATGTCGGCTGAAACTAAAGTTCGAAATTTGTGTTACCTACGCTACGATTCGATCTACACCTACCCAACCATCAGCTAGAGCACGAAAAATAGGTAGAAAAGCATACCTTACTTGTCCCGATCGGTGGCCGGAGGAGGTAGAACGAAGGGGCTAAAGTTTCAGAAATAAATGTCCGAAACCGCCCGTTTCGTGGCTGATTCCGGCGACTACGGCGGTGGATCGAGGCGGCGAAGGGCTGGGGCTTGAAGAGGGAAGTGTTGTCGTTCATTTGGGACCGGCCTTGCTTGAAACGGAGGTCGGTGAGGAGAGATATCACCCTTCAAAGTCGGCTAATCGAGCTGCCCGAAAAGAGAGAAATCTGGGTTTTTTTTAAAAACTGAACTTTGAAATATTTACGGTTATGCCACTGACCTAATCTTGATCGCCATTTCTTCGTTACAACTCCGATTCGAGCCCACAATATACTCACGAACTCGTATCGATGAACACGACGCAACGGTGTGGCTCACTTCCCCAAATTCTTTCTCAAACTCAAAATGACCTTTTTGCCCTTCTAAAATATTAAATGTTATTTTATTCCCAAAATTCTTAATTATTTTATCTCATTTTATTTTATCAATTTTTAAAGCTTTCAATTTATTTTCTTTTATTTAGTCAACTCAACTTAATTATTTAACTTATCATACTCTCGGGGGTAAAAATGTCTTTCACTTGAATAATTTAAGATTTAAATATTAATTTAGGGACGAGATGTTACTGTTGCCCTAGTTTTGGGCTCGATCCGAAATCACTTGGTCAGCGAAATTTGAAACTTCAAGTTCATACGAAGGTCATATCGTAAATGTAGTGGTTGGTGCATTGCATAGTTTTAGTGGTTGTATTTCACTCAAAACTCTCCGAATGACTCCTCCCACCATATTATGATGTTGCCCAAGTTTTGGAATCGATCCGAAATCAATTGGTCAAAGAAATTGGACAGTCCAAGTTCATACGAAGTTCAAAGCGTTAATGGAGTGGTTGGAGGATTGCGTTGTTTTACTTGTTGGATTTCACTCAGAACTCTCCAAATGAATCCTCTCACCATATTATGATGATTCGCAAGTTTAGGGCTCAATCCGATATCAATTCGTCAAAGAAATTGGACACTTCAAGTTCATACGAAGTTCGTACCATAAATGTAATGGTTGGTGCATTGCATAGTTTTAGAGGTTGGATTTCACTCAAAACTCCCCAAATGACTCCTCCCACCATACTAAGATGATGCCCAAGTTTAGGGCTCGATCCGAAATCAATTGGTCAAAGAAATTGGACACTTCAAGTTCATATGAAGTTCGTATCGTAAATGGAGTGATTGTTGCATTGCATACTTTTAGCGGTTGGATTTCACTCAAAACTCTCCAAATGACTAGTCCCACCAAATTATGATGTTGCCCTACTTTAGGGCTCGATCCGAAATCAATTGGTCAAAGATATTGGACAATTCAAGTTCATACTAAGTTTGTATCGTAAATGGAGCGGTTGGTGCATTGCATAGTTTTACTGGTTAGATGTCACTCAAAACTCTCCAAATGACTCCGCCCACTATATTATGATGATGCCCAAGTTTAGGGCTCGATTCAAAATCAATTGGTCAAATAAATTGGACACTTCAAGTTCATACGAAGTTCGTATCGTAAATGGGGTGGTTGTTGCATTGCATAGTTTTAGCGGTTGGATTTCACTCAAAACTCTCCAAATGACTCCTCCCACCATACTATGATGAAGCCCAAGTTTTGGGCTCGATCCGAAATCAATAGGTCTATGAAATTGGACACTTGAAGTTCTTCCGAAGTTCGTATCGTAAAGGGAGTGGTTGTTGAATTGCATAGTTTTAGTGGTTGGATTTGACTAAAAACACTTCAAACGACTCCTCCCACCATATTATGATGAAACTGAAGTTCAGGGCTCGATCTGAAATAAATTGGTCTAAGAAATTGGACACTTCAAGTTCATATGAAGTTCGTATCGTAAATGGAGTGGTTGTTGCATTGCATAGTTTTAGTGGTTGAATTTGACTCAAAACTAACCAAATGACTCCTCCCACCATACTAAGATGATGCCCAAGTTTAGGGCTCGATCCGAAATCAATTGGTCAAAGAAATTGGACACTTCAAGTTCATACGAAGTTCAAAGCGTTAATGGAGTGGTTGGTGCATTGCATAGTTTAAGTGCTTTGATTTCACTCAAAACTCTCCAAATGACACCTCCCATAATATTGTGATGTTGTCCTAGTTTAGGGCCTGATCCGAAATCAATTGGTCAAAGAAATTGGACACTTCAAGTTCATATGAAGTTCGTATAGTAAAAGGAGTGGTAGTTGCATTGCATAGTTTTAGCGGTTGCATTTCACTCAAAACTCTCCAAATGACTACTCCCACCATTTTATGATGTTGCCCTAGTTTAGGGCTCGATCCGAAATCAATTGGTCAAAGAAATTGGACACTTCAAGTTCATACGAAGTTCGTATCATTAATGGAGTGGTTGGTGCATTGCATAGTTTAAGTGGTTGAATTTGACTCAAAACTAACCAAATGACTCCTCCCACCATACTAAGATGATGCCCAAGTTTAGGGCTCGATCCGAAATCAATTGGTCAAAGAAATTGGACACTTCAAGTTCATACGAAGTTCAAAGCGTTAATGGAGTGGTTGGAGGATTGCGTTGTTTTACTTGTTGGATTTCACTCAGAACTCTCCAAATGAATCCTCCCACCATATTATGATGATTCTCAAGTTTAGGGCACAATCCGATATCAATTCGTCAAAGAAATTGGACACTTCAAGTTCATACGAAGTTCCTACCATAAATGGAATGGTTGGTGCATTGCATAGTTTTAGAGGTTGGATTTCACTCAAAACTCTCCAAATGACTCCTCCCACCCGATTAGAATGTTGCCCTAGTTTTGGGCTCGATCCAAAATCACTTGGTCATAGTAATTGGACACTTCAAGTTCATACGAAGTTTGTAGCGTTAACGGAGTGGTCGGAGGATTGCGTAGTTTTACTTGTTGGATTTCATTCAAAACTAACCAAATTACTCCTCCCACCATACTAAGGTGATGCCCAAGTTTAGGGCTCGATCCGAACTCAATTGGTCAAACAAATTGGACACTTCAAGTTCATATGATGTTGGTATCGTAAATGGAGTGGTTGTTGCATTGCATAGTTTTAGCTGTTGGATTTCACTCAAAACTCTCGAAATGACTAGTCCCACCAAATTATGATGTTGCCCTAGTTTAGGGCTCGATCCGAAATCAATTGGTCAAAGATATTGGACACTTCAAGTTCATACCAAGTTCGTATCGTAAATGGAGCGGTTGGTGCATTGCATAGTTTTACTGGTTAGATGTCATCCAGAACTCCCCAAATGACTCCGCCCACCATATTATGATGATGCCCAAGTTTAGGGCTCAATTCGAAATCCATTGGTCAATGAAATTGGACACTTCAAGTTCATACGAAGTTCGTATCGTAAATGGGGTGGTTGTTGCATTGCATAGTTTTAGAGGTTGGATTTCACTCAAAACTCTCCAAATGACTCCTCCCACCATACTATCATGATGCCCAAGTTTTGGGCTCGATCCGAAATCAATAGGTCTAAGAAATTGGACACTTCAAGTTCATCCGAAGTTCGTTTCGTAAATGGGGTGGTTGTTGAATTGCATAGTTTTAGTGGTTGGATTTGACTCAAAACACTTAAAACGACTCCTCCCACCATATTATGATGATACCGAAGTTCAGGGCTCGATCCGAAATCAAATGGTCTAAGAAATTGGATACTTCAAGTTCATATGAAGTTCGTATCGTAAATGGAGTGATTGTTACATTGCATAGTTTTAGCGGTTGGATTTCACTCAAAACTCTCCAAATGACTACTCCCATCATATTATGATGTTGCCCTAGTTTAGGGCTCGATCCGAAATCAATTGGTCAAAGAAATTGGACCTAATCGCTTCAAGGGGGAGTATCCAATCCTTTCTCTTTTACTTGTATTGTTCTTATTTTAGTAATTTTAATTTTCTGTTTCTTTTATAATTAAAAATATATATATTTAAAAAGATTCTTCATATGAGCTGACTTTTGGTAACCCCAGTGAACGTATCCGTCAATGCAGTGTCTAGGAGTTCTTTAGGCGACACCTTCGGTGTCTAAGAAGTTTGGGTTTTAAGCGGGACCATTGTGACCCCTCCAACCTTCCCGGAACCCCTGGCTGTGTTTTCTGAGGCCCTTAACTGGTCATCCTAGAGTTGCTTGCATAATTGTGTGTTCTTAAAATAAATTATTTTTTTACAATAATGGTTTAGCTTAAATAAAAATTTAAGTTTGGGTTTTGTATTTTTGCTTAATAATAATTTGAAAATTTTAAAAAATAATAATAAAAGAAAATAAAATTGCAATTTGGAACTTCTTTGTTTTCTTTTCTGTTTAGTTGTTTTATAGTCTCTGATTTTTTATTTTTTTATTTTTTTAAATTTTTATGTGGTGTGGTTAGTTAGTTTGTTTCTGAGTGTTAAAAAAAAATTTACTTTAAATAAGGCTGCATCACTAAAAACTTAAACAAAAAAACAAAAAAACAAAAAATACAAATAAATAAAACCTCTTTTTCTTTTTCTTCTTCTTCTTCTTCATCTTCATCTTCATCAGCATCATCATGGCACGCTTCCTGATTCCGAAATTGGAACCTTTAGTTTAGCCCTATGGACGTCATCTTTTGGGTCTTCACGCACAGCCTCTTGGGGCCCATCACTTGAGCTCCCAAAAATCGCACTTATGGCTGCACTCTTGGCTTGAGCACCACTTGTCTCGTGCTCTGGTTGCTTGCGCTTACCCGGTCGCCCAATAGACTCCAGCTTCGTGAGCATGTCTTTAGCGTACAAATCTACCATCGTTGATAGCTGTTTATTCTCTGCCTGCAATCCTTCTAGCTGAAGTTGATTAAACTCCACCATCCTTGTCCTCTCTTTTTTCAAGTCCTTTATAATGCCTTGACAATCCTCAACCACATTCTGCGATGCCGCCAACTGAGCCCTTACTAGCTCCAACTCACAGGATTTCGCAATTAGGCGATAACCCACAGTTGTGATAGTGGTCGTGCTTTGTGCGGCCAGTGCCATGGCATCACTCACGATTCGATTGTCACACTTTGCCCCGAGCACTCGTGCATCTTGATCGGTTCATAATTGTATATCATTTTGTACCCTTCTAGCATATGATTTAGTTATGTTTTTGAGTTAAACTTGTGCTTTTAATCTCTTTTATGTTTGTCATTCAGTTAATTGAGCTTTAGGTAGCCATGGGGGCCCAAATATGCAAAATGGTCCAAAAACGTGCAGACTGAGCTAGAAATTTGTTTCAGCCTTAACTCCTTCCTCCGAACTTGGATTGGCCCAAATGATATGTGGTTGGAAAGATGACATTCTAAACTTGAAGATGGACGGCTCAATGTCATCAGTTGATTAAGGGAAGCCCAATTCGTGAGCCCATGAAGTTTCTTGGTCATGATGAGCTATGCATGAGATGTGATTTCTGGTGGGGTTCTCCATTAGCTGCATGTGGGAGCTGCACTAGTCGAAAAAGAAGGGAAACTGATTTTCTAATGTATTAGTGTGGTTAGTGGAGGCATTAATCAATTCAGAATTCTCCTTTCATTCTCCTTATAAATACCACCCTCATTCATTCCATAAGACATCATCTCTCACATCCTTCACATCTTTCACATCCTTCAGATCCTTCACACATCCTTCAGACCTCCTCCACACCATCCTCCACACTCCCATAATTCCCCAAACACTCCGGACACACTCCCATCACTCTAAACAGACCTCAAATCACCAAAACTGTCCCTGCAAGCCTGCCTTCCATTTCCCTACGAATTTCCTCTTTCTCAACCATCACCACTCACCCAAACTCATCCCAAATCACCTTCTTAACTTTCATACATTCTTCTAGACGTGGGGAAGTGCTTGGAGAAGTATTAGGCGTGGAGAAGCTCTTGGAGAAGCATTGGACACCACAAGAACTTGAGAAAAGGGTTTTCTATTCTTATTACATTCATTATGCTTTCTCATTTCTGTTTATGTTTCTTTCCCATTATGAGTAGCTAAATCCATTACTAGGGCTTCGATGTAACCTAACATGAATATTCTGGGTTTATAAATTTCAAGTTTCAAGTTTGATTCAAGATTCATGCTCTTATTCATTATGCCTATCTACTTATATGCTAATCTGAATGCCTAGCTACCATTGAGATTTGTGTATTTTGGTTGAAACTAAAGTAGACACCTTATGCTTTTGTTTCAATTGAACTATGAATAAGATGAGTATGTATGGACATTCGTCAACAGGATTAGATACATGCTTGGTTGTTTAAAACATTCTTCTATGCTTAATGGATTTCTAATGCTTGATTTAAGTTCGACAATAAGGACTTAATTAGGGAATTGGAAATACAAGGTTAGGATCAAACACCATGGCTTAATCATACTTTAGCTAGAATCAATCTTTGAATCTGAATCAGACTTGTCACTTGAATCCTTATAACCTAGAATTGGATTGTTATGGTGAATCGAATGCCCTAGTCTCCAAATCTGTTTCCAACCTCAAAACCACTCTTTGATACACTTGTTTACTTTGCCTTTGTTTGCAATTTCGTTTTGTTTCATTTGTTTTCACAAAGTCAATCAATCTCTCTTTTAAATCTGTTTTAGACTTAACTTCTTGTTTCTAGAATTGGGTAATCTAAGTACATAACTAATTTGAACTTCTCAGTCCTTGTGGGTACGACCTCGTATTTGTCTTGCTATACTACTAATTGGCCCGTACACTTGCGAGTTAACACATCTCTGGGAGTCGCTAAACTCCTTGCTACTCCAAGGGCAACTTCGTTGTCCATGAGTATTGTGTCATTTACTGTCACGGGCCCTCATGCTGAGCCAAAGTAGGGCATCCACACTGGTGCCGCTCCTTGATTCAACGTATGAATTGGTTTTTTCTCTCTCTTCTCTCTTCTCTTTCTTTTTCTCTTTTCTCTCTTCTTTTTCTTCTTTCTTTTCTCTCTTCAATGTGGCTGTAATTTTTTTCTCCCTTAGTTTCCTTTTATAGACATCAAACCCTAGCACCACTCGAGCTCCACAGCCTTCTGGCTTTCCACCGTTCCCAATTTGTCGCGACGTGCCCTTTCTGAATGGACGCGTTCAACAAAGTCGTCACGACTTTTCATGGCCCGTAATTTTCGCGCTTGAGCTCTGCGGCGCCTCTATGTGTCGACACGTGGCTCTTGCTTCGTTGCCCGAGACGACATATGGACCCTCGTTTCAGAATCCACTTCCCACGTAAAAAAACTAAAAATTAAAAATTAAAAAAATCAATTTAAATAAATAAAATGTGTGGGCTTCGGATTTCATTGCGAGTCGGGTTTCACCGTGGTTTGGGTTTCGAAATTGTGGGCTTTGGGCTTCAAAGTTTTTTGGGTTTCAATTTGCGTAAGCTTGTGTGTTTAGGGCTTACTGTTTCGTTTTTTTTTAAATTTTTTTATTCGTTTGTTTGTTTTGCAATTTTTATTTTGTAATTATTTTATTTTGTTTTGTATTTTAATTACTGTATTTTGTGATATTTATTTGCTTTAATACCTTTCAATTGTTGTTATGGCGTTACTTGTGCCTAATTTTTAAACATTGAGGACAATGTTCATTTCTAAGTTTGGGGGTATTAGAGTTTAGCAAGTAAATTTGGTTTTTCTTAAAATAAAATTTACTTGCTAAACTCTAATACCCCCAAAATTTTATTAAAAAAAAAATCTTGTTTTTCTGTTTTATTTTAGTCTTGCTTTGTTTTTATTTTGAGTCACTTTCCGAACACATATGATGAGATTGTGATAAATGTTTGCATGACTTAAATGAAAATTGGATTTCTTTTTATTTCAAAAAAAAAAATTTTTTTTTTTAAATTAAAACTTTTGGCATCGTTCTAGCATGATATGTTCGAAACCTTCTTTACACTTGCCATTTGTTTCATTATTTTCCAATTAAAAGATTTGCGTTATCCAAAGAATTGTATCAAGCATAAATTAAACTTGTATAACCATATAATGTAAGCTTTTGAGCCTTGTCCTTCATTTCATGAGTGTTATACACATACTCTTATTTTCTTATCATCTAAGTTGTTGTTTGATCTCATTATTTATTGATTTGGTTGAACACTTAAAAATCATTCATTCTTATGCAAATTTGATTACATGACATTTGAGAAATGATATTAAGGCCCTCTTTGGATTGTTTGTGCTTTTCAAGCTAACCTTATGCATGCTTAAGCATGATTTTCCATTGTTAACCATTTTGAGCCTACATGTAAACCTTTTCTTTCTTTTAACCAATTATATTTCCTCACCTTAGCTTGAAAAACAATTATTTACCTTTCTAAGGAACTCTTGAGCTTTTATTGGGATGTGTTTTTCATACTAAGTTTTGGAAGAGGTGTTACATTTCGAAAAAAAAAAATCACACAATTGGTGAAAGAAAAGAGAAAAGTTGTGATTAAGTGGTGGTTGAATGAAATTTCATTTTTGGGTTTCTTTATTGGCCTCAAAATAAATTGGTGTTTGTTCAATTAAAAGAATGGAGGTATAAGGAGTTTTGATCATGTAAAAAATAAAAAATTAAAAAAAAATCCAATCATGATTATTCGAAGTCGTGGAAACAATTGTTTTATGCTCTTACATTGTGAGTTCCTTGGACTTTGTTTTATCCATACCTTTCATTTCTTACTCACCTTACACCTTTAGCCCCATTACAACCTATGTTAAAGACCTAAATTGATCTTAAATGTCATGTGGTTGAATTGCATTCATTTTGCTACTTTTAAGTGTTTGGCATCCTTATTGAGATCATATTAATGCAAGTTCTTCATCTTTTCGAGTTAAGTCCCTTATGGTTTAACTCTAATCTTATGTTTATAACTGAGTGATGCATTGTAGCCTTCTTCTGAGTGATTCATTTGTGAGAGGACAACTTTGGTGAGATTTGAAGTGGAATTTGTGCTTTGTATGATTTTTGAAATTGTGTGAAAACTAAGATTGGAGAATTTGTTGCATTTGGCTATCACACTACTACACTTTGAACATGTTATGTTTTGAACTTTGCCACATTGTGAATAATGTCTAAAAATAAGCTTTTATTGTTAAAACTTTTGAGTCATGTGCATGAGTCGTTTCTCTTCAGAAAATGTTCGGAAAGATTGTTTGAGTTTTTGTTGTTTTTGTTGTTGTTTTGCTTAAGGACTAACAAATCTAATAAGTTTTCTAACTACTTTGTTTTGTAGAGTCAGTAAAACGTTTATGGGTATCGTATATGTTAAACTCTCAGGAGACACAACTCCTCCTACTAGGGATGCCTAGAGGTTTAAAGGCTTGTTGCATACGCTAAATGTAATCGAGTTACCTACGAAAGTGGTCTAATTAACTTCTTATTTTGTTTTTATCTTTGTTTTCCTTTTGTTTTGCTCGAGGACTAGCAAAATAGGTTTGGGGGTATTTGATCGGTGCATAATTACATATCATTTTGTACCCTTCTAACTTATGAGTTGGTTATGTTTTTGAGTTAAACTTGTGCTTTTAATCTATTTTGTGTTTGTTTCATTGTAATAAGCTTATGACTCATTAAATGCATTTTGGAGACAAGTTAGCTCAAAATAGTGTCTGCAGATCAGTCAACTTCACGGATTGGACTGTACTTTCTCAGGAAGAACCAGATAATGCACCATACATCATTGGAAAGATGCGGAAGTCTAGTTTCTGAAGAATTTTACGGTTCAGGATTCCGAGTCTTCTAGAGAAAGTTATACAAGTTTTGGCAGCTTAAGGTCAAAATCGGCAGCATCTGCGTTACTGGGCCAAAAATCACATTTGAAGATCTTTCTGATTTTTCCTTGAGCTGGGCTGCATATGCTTGGAAAGATAATTCAAAGAACTTCAAGATCCATATTTTTCCAGATTTTTCAGAATGGAGGAACAAGCCCAAACGAGCCCAAGAGCAGACTGCAATTGCTTGGCCATGATTAGCTATGCATGTGCTATTGTTGATAGTTCTTGGTCATGATTAGCTATGCATGTGCTATTGTTGATAGTGGGGAAGAAGCATGTTTATTTTTCATAATTGAAGTGGGTTGTGTAAAGAAATAAAGAAAGCAAAAGCATCAAGTGGGAACTAGCCAAATGATGAAAGGAGATGGATGCCCATGTGAATTTGAGGTGCCTATGCAACTTGTTGTCAAAAGAAGGAATTAAATAAACCAAGAAGAATATTGGCATGTGAGTTTGATGCTTTCATTCTCCTATAAATAGGAGACTTGGCTAACCTTCAAACACACCCCAAGGGGGGGAGCTCTCAAACATCTCTCTAGAGCTCCTCTCCCTTCTCTCCCTCAAATTCTCTTAGTTTTCCTTTTTAGTTCTCAATTGTTGTAACAAAATCCTTTTGCTAAATTTTCCTTTAAGTTTCTCTTAGTTGTAATTTATTTTTCATTGTAATGTAAATTCTTTTCTTAAGTTTTCAAGTTTAATTAGTTTCCAAGTTTCAATTATAGTTCTTGTTCTTATTCATTATGCTTATAAGTTAATATGCTTGTTTGAATGAGTGATCACCATTAAAACATGTATGTTAGCTATCTTGGTTTGAATTAAGAGTAGACACCATGCATTAATTCAAATTGAACTATGAATAGGAAGAGTATGTATGGACATTCGACAACAGGGATTAGATACATGCTTGGTTGTATAAAACATTCTTCTTTGCTTAATGGATTTCTAATGCTTAATTTAGGTTCGACAACAAGGATCTAATTAGGGAATTAGGAATACAAGGTTAGGACCGGACACCATGGCTTAATCATACTTTAGCTAGAATCAATATGTGAATCTAAATTGAACTTGGTAACTAATTTGCTTGAGTTAATTAATTTCTTTTCTTTCTTTCTTGTTTTATTTATTTTATTTTCATTTCTGTTTTCTGCAGGGAATCAAATTGAATCAATCTATCATCAATCCTCGTGGGATCGACCTCGTACTTACACATGCTATACTATAAAACGCCTCATGCACTTGCGAGTTAACAAAATTTTGGCGCCGTTGCCGGGGATTGGCAACATAGTTTGGTTCTATTTTCTTTCCCTACTTTGTTTTACTTTTGTTTTTCCTTTTTATTTAAGTTTTTTGTTTCCTAATCCTTTTAATTTCGTTTCAAGTTCTGTGATTGTTTTAGCAATATAGGATAGCTCAATAAAAAGGGAGAGAAGGCAACTTCAATCATAAGGATAGGAAGTATGGAGTAGTGGGAGGAGTAGCGACCTCCAAATGCATCCATGCTCGACCTAATCGCTTCAAGGGGGAGTATCCAATCCTTTCTCTTTTACTTGTATTGTTCTTATTTTAGTAATTTTAATTTTCTGTTTCTTTTATAATTATAAAAAAAAATATTTAAAAAGATTTTTCATATGAGCTGACTTTTGGTAACCCCAGTGAGCGTATCCGTCAATGCAGTGTCTAGGAGTTCTTAGGCGACACCTTCGGTGTCTAAGAAGTTTGGGTTTTAAGCGGGACCATTGTGACCCCTCCAACCTTCCCGAACCCCTGGCTGTGTTTTCCGAGGCCCTTAATCGGTCATCCTAGAGTTGCTTGGAACTTCTTTGTTTTCTTTTCTGTTTAGTTGTTTTATAGTCTGTGTTTTTTTTTATTATTTTTATTTTAATTTTTATGTGGTGTGGTTAGTTAGTTTGTTTCTGAGTGTTAAAAAAACTAAAAAAAAATTACTTTAAATAAGGCTGCATCACTAAAAACTTAAACAAAAAAACAAAAAAAACAAAAAATAAAAAATACAAATAAATAAAACTTCTTTTTCTTTTTCTTCTTCTTCTTCTTCTTCTTCTTCATCTTCATCTTCATCAGCATCATCATGGCACGCTTCCTGATTCCAAAATTGGAACCTTTAGTTTAGCCCTCTGGACGTCATCTTTTCGGTCTTCACGCACAGCCTCTTGGGGCCCATCACTTGAGCTCCCAAAAATCGCACTTATGGCAGCACTCTTGGCTTGAGCACCACTTGTCTCGTGCTCTAGTTGCTTGCGCTTACCCGGTCGCCCAATAGACTCCAGCTTCGTGCGCATGTCCTTAGCGTACAAGTTGTGGGGTCGATCCGAAATCACTTGGTCAAAGAAATTGGACACTTCAAGTTCATACGAAGTTCGTATTGTAAATGGAGTGGTTATTGCATTGCAATAGTTTTAGTGGTTGGATTTCACTCAAAACTCTCCAAATGACTCCTCCCACTATATTATGATGTTGAACTAGTTTTCGGCTCGATCTGAAATCACTTCGTCAAAGAAATTGGACACTTCAAGTTCATACGAAGTTCGAATCATAAATGGAGTGGTTGTTGCAATGCATAGTTTCAGTGATTGGATTTCACTCAAAACTCCCCAAATGACTCCTCCCATTATATTATGATGTTGCCTAAGTTGTGAGGATGATCAAAAATCACTTGGTCAAAGATATTGGACACTTGAAGTTCATGCGAAGTTCGTATCATAAATGGAGTGGTTGTTGCATTGCATAGTTTTAGTGATTCGCTTTGTTTGGGATGAACTCGCAAAGACTCGACCCGAGGACTTCCCTCGTAGAGTTGCGTCTTTTATAAGACTCGAGTTTCTCAGTGGAACTAAAAAAAAGAGTTTGAGCTCTTTTGGCTTACTTTTAGCCACGCGGGGCGGCTATCCACATGTGTCCCAAGGTGACGTCCATTTTTTGGTAATGGGTATACTCGAGAGATAAGTTTGGAATTCGAATGACTCCTTCCATTATATTATGATGTTGCCTAAGTTGTGGGGTCGATCCGAAATCACTTGGTGAAAGAAATTGGACACTTGAAGTTCATGCGAAGTTCGTATCAAAAATGGAGTGGTTGTTGCATTGCATAGTTTTAGTGATTGGATTTCACTCAAAACTCTCCAAACAACTCCTCCCATTATATTAAGATGTTGCCCAAGTTATGGGGTCGATCTGAAATCACTTGGTCAAAGAAATTGGACACTTCAAGTTCATACGAAGTTCGTATTGTAAATGGAGTGGTTGTTCCATTGCATAGTTTTAGTGGTTGGCTTTCACTCAAAACTCTCCAAATGACTCCTCCCACTATATTATGATGTTGAACTAGTTTTCGGCTCGATCCGAAATCACTTCACAAAGAAATTGGACACTTCAAGTTCATACGAAGTTCGTATCATAAATGGAGTAGTTGTTGCATTGCACAGTTTTAGTGATTGGATTTCACTCAAAACTCTCCAAATGACTCCTCCCATTATATTATGATGTTGCTGAAGTTATGGGGTCGATCCAAAATCACTTGGTCAAACAAATTGGACACTTCAAGTTCATGCGAAGTTCGTATTGTAAATGGAGTGGTTGTTGCATTGCATAGTTTTAGTGATTGGATTTCACTCAAAACTCTCCAAATGACTCCTCCCATTATATTATGATGTTGCCTAAGTTGTGGGGTCGATCCGAAATCACTTGGTCAAAGAAATTGGACACTTGAAGTTCATGCAAAGTTCGTATCATAAATGGAGTGGTTGTTGCATTGCATAGTTTTAGTGTTGGATTTCACTCAAAACTCTCCAAATGACTCCTACCATTATATTATGATGTTGCCCAAGTTATGGGGTCGATCCGAAATCACTTGGTCAAAGAAATGGGACACTTCAAGTTCATACGAAGTTCATATTGTAAATGGAGTGGTTGTTGCATTGCATAGTTTTAGTGGTTGGATTTCGCTCAAAACTCTCCAAATGACTCCTCTCATTATATTATGATGTTGCCCAAGTTATGGGGTCGATCCGAAATCACTTGGTCAAAGAAATTAGACACTTCAAGTTCATACGAAGTTCGAACTGTAAATGGAGCGGTTGTTCCATTGCATAGTTTTAGTGGTTGGATTTCACCCAAAACTCTCCAAATGACTCCTCCCATTATATTATGGTGTTGCCCAAGTTATGGGGTCGATCCGAAATCACTTGGTCAAAGAAATTGGACACTTCAAGTTCATATGAAGTTCGTATTGTAAATGGAGTGGTTGTTGCATTGCATAGTTTTAGTGGTTTGATTTCACTCAAAACTATCCAAATGACTCCTCCCACCATATTATGATATTGCCCTAGTTTAGGGCTCGATCCGAAATCAATTGGTCAAAGAAATTGGACACTTCAAGTTCATACGAAGTTCGTATTGTAAATGGAGTGGTTGTTGCATTGCATAGTTTTAGTGGTTGGATTTCACTCAAAACTCTCCAAATGACTCCTCCCACTATATTATGATGTTGAACTAGTTTTCGGCTCGATCTGAAATCACTTCGTCAAAGAAATTGGACACTTCAAGTTCATACGAAGTTCGCATCGTAAATGGAGTGGTTGTTGCATTGCATAGTTTTAGTGGTTCGGTTTGACTCAAAACTCTCCAAATGACTCCTCTCACTATATTATGATGACGCCCAAGTTTAAGGCTCGATTCGAAAGCAATTGGTCAAAGAAATTGGACACTTGAATTTCATACGAAGTTCGTATTGTAAATGGAGTGGTTGGTGCATTGCAAAGTTTTAGTGGTTGGATTTCACTCAAAACTATCAGAATGACTACTCCCACCATATTATGATGTTGCCCTAGTTTAGGGCTCGATCCGAAATCAATTGGTCAAAGAAATTGGACACTTCAAGTTCATACGAAGTTCGTATTGTAAATGGAGTGGTTGTTTGTTAAGCTCATAATTTCACATATATATATGCCTTATTCACTTAGACTTTTGTTTAGTTTCTTAGCATTTTAAGTCATTTACCTCTCTTTATGTGTTTTGTAGGTCAAAAGAGCAAGAGAGCATAATAAATGCAATCCAAGCATGATAAGGCCTGATTTGGATGAATGGAAGAAGAGCTCAAAGACAAACCCAATTTGGGAAACACTTCCTTGTCAATCCAGTTTCGTAGGTCACATTGCAGGCTTTGTTGCAGCAACCTATACAGCTCGGATGAGGCAACATTCTGCATGGAAGTTGGTCCAATGGGTGTCTACTACAACATATCCAAAATTCAGCCCCATTGGATAAATCCGGAGTCCGTTGCCTACCAAACATTGAACCATGCTCAGGAGGTATTGTGTCTGCGCGGCCAAACGAGTTAGCAATTTGTTTCAGCCTTAACTTTCTCCTCCGACCTTGGATCGGCCCAAATGACATGTGGTTGGAAAGATAACATTCTGAACTTCAAGATGGAGGACTCAAAGTCATCATTTGCTTAAGGGAAGACCAATTCGTGAGCCCATGAAGTTGCTAGAGGATGAGCTGTCCATGAGCTGCATGTGGGAGCATGTGTGAGTAGCATGTGGGAGCTGCAAAGCTAGAAAAGTATCCATAGCTGCATGTGGGAGCTAGGGTGAGCTGCAAAGTCAGAAAAGTATCCATAGTAGCATGTGGGAGCTGCAAAGCTAGAAAAGTATCCATAGCTGCATGTGGGAGCATAGGGTGAGCTGCAAAAGCTAGAAAAGTATCCATAGCTGCATGTGGGATCTGCAATAGCCAAAAGAGAAGAGAATTGATTGTTAATTCTGATTCACCCATCCCTTGTGCCTATAAATAGAGAGTCTCCAAAGAGATTAGGAGTCAGAAATTCATATCCTTCATTTACACTTAATTGTACACAAAGAGAGGGAGAGTTGAGAGTCACAAAGGGAGAGAAGAGAGAGGGCAGCAGCTGGGAGGCTTTGGCCTCCTAGCAGCCATGGGGATGCAGTTTTTCCATCTCTAGCATGCTGTCCCTATCTTCTTCTCCTCCCTTTGCCTTTTATTTTTCTTCTTGTATTTCCTTAGTTCTACTTTGTTTCAATAAACACCATGATGATTTTAAGTTTTTGAAGTTTGATTGGTTTCCAAGTTTCAATTTTAGTTCTTGTTCTTATTCATTGTGCTTATAAGTTAATATGCTTGTTTGAATGCTTGTACACCATTAAAACTTGTATGTTAGCTATCTTGGTTTGAATTAAGAGTAGACACCATGCATTAATTCAAATTGAACTATGAATAGGAAGAGTATGTATGGACATTCGTCAACATGGATTAGATACATACTTGGTTGTTTAAACCATTCTTCTTTGCTTAATGGATTTCTAATGCTTAATTTAGGTTCGACAAGAAGGATCTAATTAGGGAATTAGGAATACAAGGTTAGGACCAAACACCATGGCTTAATCATACTTTAGCTAGAATCAATCTAAGAATATAAATTGAACTTGGTAACTAATTTGCTTGAGTTAATTTCTTTTCTTTCTTTCTTGTTTTATTTATTTTCTTTTTGATTTCTGTTTTGTGAAGGGAATCAAATTGAATCAATCTATCATCAATCCTCGTGGGATCGACCTCGTACTTACACAAGCTATACTATCCAACGCCTCGTGCACTTGCGAGTTAACATTGTTGCATTGCATAGTTTTAGTGGTTGGATTTCACTCAAAACTCTCCAAATGACTCCTCCCACTATATTATGATGTTGAACTAGTTTTCGGCTCGATCTGAAATCACTTCGTCAAAGAAATTGGACACTTCAAGTTCATACGAAGTTCGTATCATAAATGGAGTGGTTGTTGCATTGCATAGTTTTAGTGATTGGATTTCACTCAAAACTCTCCAAATGACTCCTCCCATTATATTATGATGTTGCCTAAGTTGTGGGGTCGATCCGAAATCACTTTGTCCAAGATATTGGACACTTGCCACATTCACAAGTCTTGCTCTCCACACTGACCTCCCCAGTAAACTTTCAAATTCCCGAAGCAAGTTCAGACCAAGAAGAAGAAGAGATGGCCGCGAATGAGATCATGGGAGACCTTGATGTCCCAACAATCCCAGCATCTCCTTCAAGCATTTTGCTGCCTACCGTAGCTCGAAACTATGAACTTAAATCTTCTCATCTTAATATGTTGCCTTCCTTTTATGGTTTACCAAATGAAGATCCATTAACTCATATAAAGGATATTTTTAATGTTGTGAGTTCTTTCCCCTTGACAGGTGTGACGGAAGATCAACTTCGAATGAGAGTGTTTCCTTATACTTTGAAGGATAAGGCGAAGTATTGGCTCAATTCCTTAAAGCCTGGTTCACTCACTACATGGGCTGCCATTCAGAAGAAGTTCTTGGAGAAATACTTCTCCACACAAAAGACCGACATGCTTAGGGACAAGATCTTTTCATTTGCACAACAAAATGATGAATCGTTTTGTGAAGCATGGAAGAAATTCAATGGGCTGCTCAATCAATGTCCTCATCATGGGATTCCTTTGAAACTTCAAATGCGTATGTTTTATAAAGGACTAACCCCTTCTAGTCATAATATTGTCACCAATTTTGCAGGTGGTTCTTATAAAAACCAAGACTCAGAAGAAACGTATGAACTCTTTGAGGAGATAGCAATGGAGACCCAACACACTGATACAAGAGGTAAACGTGTTGTTAGTGGTTCTAATGATGCTTCTAGTGTGCAGATTTCAAAATTGGAACAAAAACTAGATGCTCTTCTTGCATTGAACTCAAGAAACCCTCCAAAGGAAGTGTGTAGCATCTGTGAAACTCATGATCATGCTACCATAGCTTGTCCACTTGGGGCTGCATATCCAGAATTTGTGCAAGAGCAAGCTAAGTTGGTAAGTTCCTACAACCAAGGTCCAAGAAATGATCCATACTCTCAAAGTTATAATCCAGGTTGGAGGAATCATCCAAACTTTTCAGGGAAGAATACACAAAATCAAGCCAATCCCCTTTCATTCCAAAGGCCACAACAATCATCATCATTGGAGGATATAGTGAAGCAAATGGCAATCAACCAATCTAATTTCCAACAAACTACACAAGCGGCCATCTCCAAATTTGAAATTCAAATAGGCCAAATAGCTGCTGAGATCAACCAAAGAGAGCCCGGGACATGGCCAAGCCAAACTGTGATCAATCCAAACAACCACGAAGTCAAGGCCATTCACGTGCTCAGATCAGATAAGATGGTTGATTGTTAACTCGCAAGTGCACGAGGCGTTGGATAGTATAGCTTGTGTAAGTACGAGGTCGATCCCACGAGGATTGATGATAGATTGATTCAATTTGATTCCCTTCACAAAACAGAAATCAAAAAGAAAATAAATAAAACAAGAAAGAAAGAAAAGAAATTAACTCAAGCAAATTAATTACCAAGTTCAATTCATATTCTTAGATTGATTCTAGCTAAAGTATGATTAAGCCATGGTGTCTGGTCCTAACCTTGTATTCCTAATTCCCTAATTAGATCCTTATTGTCGAACCTAAATTAAGCATTAGAAATCCATTAAGCAAAGAAGAATGTTTTAAACAACCAAGCATGTATCTAATCTTTGTTGTCGAATGTCCATACATACTCTTCCTATTCATAGTTCAATTTGAATTAATGCATGGTGTCTACTCTTAATTCAAACCAAGATAGCTAACATACAAGTTTTAATGGTGATCACTCATTCAAACAAGCATATTAACTTATAAGCATAATGAATAAGAACAAGAACTATAATTGAAACTTGGAAACTAATTAAACTTGAAAACTTAAGAAAAGAAATTACATTACAATGAAAAATAAATTACAACTAAGAAAAACTTAAAGGAAAATTTAGCAAAAGGATTTTGTTACAACAATTGAGAACTAAAAAGGAAAACTAAGAGAATTTGAGGGAGAGAAGGGAGAGGAGCTCTAGAGAGATGTTTGAGAGCTCCCCCTCTTGGGGTGTGTTTACAAGTTTGGAGAACCTCACTATATATAGGCCTAGGGGAAGTGAAAATCTGAATTAAGTATTGCTTCTACCTACAAACTCACTTCACCAACTTACAACACTTAATTCACACAATTGCATTTGAAAACAATTCTTCTTGTCTTTAAGCTTAGTGTTGCAACTCCCACTTCATCTTTTTTACTTTATTTGGCTGCTGCAAAACTCCACTCCAATTATATGTATTAAATATGCTTCACCAAAATTTTCCACAATCAATAACATTTCATCATGCATATGTCATGCTTGACAATGCATTGCAGTCTTCTTTTGGGCTCGTTTTGGGCTTGTTTCTCAATTCTGAAAATTCTGGAAAAATATGGATCTTGAAGCTCTTTGAATTATCTTTCCAAGCATATACAGCCCAGCTCAAGGAAAAATCGGAAAGACCTTCAAATGTCATTTTTGGCCCAGTAACGCAGATCCTGCCGATTTTGACCTTAAGCTGCCAAAACTTGTATAACTTCCTCTAGAGGACTCGGAATCATGAACCGTAAAATGATCCAGAAAATAGACTTCCGTATCTTTCCAATGACGTATGGCTCATTATCTGGTTCTTCTTGAGCAAGTAGAGTCCAATCCGTGAAGTTGACTGATCTGCAGACACCGTTTTGAGCTAACTTGTCTCCAAAATGCATTTAATGAGTTTTAAGCTTATTATACTGAAACAAACACAAAATAGATTAAAAGCACAAGTTTAACTCAAAAACATAACCAAATCATAAGTTAGAAGGGTACAAAATGATATGTAATTATGCACCGATCATTGATAACAAAGTTAATTCTAATCTTTCAAATGATGTTGTGGTTGTAGAAGATGAAGATGAAGAGGCGGAGATCACAACTACAGAAGAGAAACAACAGAAAACGTCCAAATCTGCTTCTAAGGCCAAATCAGATTCTCGGGGACCCAATCCATTCCAATTACATAAAAGGGATGACAAATTCCTGCCCCCACATCATCAAGAAGATAGATATGTGCCGCTCCATATGTTCCACTAATACCATTTCCAGGGCGTCAAGCAAGATAAGGCTTTTAAAGAGATTTATGATATTTTGAGTAAAGTTAATATCAATTTGCCTTTGCTTGATGTTATTGAACAGATTCCTGCATATGGAAAGGTCATCAAGAACTTGAAAACTCACAAGCTCAATTTTGCTCCAAATGAAGAAGTAAAGCTCAACAAGAATGTAAGTGCAGTGTTACAAAGGAAGCTTCCACCAAAACTAGAAGATCCTGGCAGCTTTGACATTCCCATTAACATTGGAGACAAGAAGGTTGGAAGAGCCATGTTGGACTTGGGAGCAAGCATCAATCTAATGCCATATTCAGTTTATCAAAAGCTTGGCTTAGAAGGGATGAAGAAGACTTCAGGTGCGACTTGAACTAGCTGATCATTCTATCAAATATCCAAAAGGTATCGTAGAAGATATTTTAGTTCAAGTTAATACACTAATTCTCCCTGTTGATTTTGTAGTGATGGACATGGAGGACAACCCAAAGGGAGATCGTGTTGATCCTATTCTCTTAGGCCGGCCATTCATGGCCACTGCGAACACAATCATCAATGTGAAAGATGGCACCCTCTCCATGACTGTGTTGGGTGAAACTGCTGAATTTAAAGTGTTTGATCCTCCATCTCAACCTTCTACCTCTCTTGATACTTGTTTTTCAATTGATGTTGAGAATGATGAAGTTTCTTCCAAGACCTTGCAGAAACAGTTGATCGGTGCATAATTACATATCATTTTGTACCCTTCTAACTTATGATTTGGTTATGTTTTTGAGTTAAACTTGTGCTTTTAATCTATTTTGTGTTTGTTTCAGTGTAATAAGCTTATGACTCACTAAATGCATTTTGGAGACAAGTTAGCTCAAAACGGTGTATGCAGATCAGTCAACTTCACGGATTGGACTGTACTTGCTCAGGAAGAACCAGATAATGAACCATACGTCATTGGAAAGATACGGAAGTCTAGTTTCTGAAGAATTTTACGGTTCATGATTCCGAGTCTTCTAGATGAAGTTATGCAAGTTTGGGCAACTTAAGGTCAAATTCGGCAGCATCTGCGTTACTGGGCCAAAAATGACTTTTGAAGGCCTTCCCGATTTTTCCTTGAGTTGGGCTGCATATGCTTAGAAAGATAATACAAAGAGCTTCAAGATCCATATTTTTCCAGATTTGTTAGAGTGAAGGAACAAGCCCAAATTGAGCCCACAAGCTGACTGCAAATTGCTTGGTCATGATTAGCTATGCATGTGCTATTGTTGATAGTTCTTGGTTATGATTAGCTATGCATGTGCTATTGTTGATAGTGGGGAAGAAGCATGTTTATTTGTCATAATTGAAGTAGGTTGTGTAAGAAATAAAGAAAGCAAAAGCATCAAGTGGGAACTAGCCAAATGATGAAAGGAGATGGATGCTCATGTGAACTTGAGGTGGCTATGCAACTTGTTGTCAAAAGAAGAATATTGGCATGTGAGTTTGATGCTTTCCTTCTCCTATAAATAGGAGGCTTGGCTAACCTTCAAACACACCCCAAGGGGGAGCTCTCAAACATCTCTCTAGAGCTCCTCTCCCTTCTCTCCCTCAAATTCTCTTAGTTTTCTTTTAGTTCTCAATTGTTGTAACAAAACCATTTTGCTTTTTAGTTGTAATTTATTTTCCATTGTAATGTAATTTCTTTTCTTTAGTTTTCAAGTTTAATTAGCTTCCAAGTTTCAATTATAGTTCTTGTTCTTATTCATTATGCTTATAAGTTAATATGCTTGTTTGAATGAGTGATCACCATTAAAACTTGTATGTTAGCTATCTTGGTTTGAATTAAGAGTAGACACCATGCATTAATTCAAATTGAACTATGAATAGGAAGAGTATGTATGGACATTCGTCAACATGGATTAGATATATGCTTGGTTGTTTAAAACATTCTTCTTTGCTTAATGGATTTCTAATGCTTAATTTAGGTTCGACAAGAAGGATCTAATTAGGGAATTAGGAATACAAGGTTAGGACCAAACACCATGGCTTAATCATACTTTAGCTAGAATCAATCTAAGAATATAAATTGAACTTGGTAACTAATTTGCTTGAGTTAATTTCTTTTCTTTCTTTCTTGTTTTTTTTATTCTCTTTTGGTTTTCTATTTTGTGCAGGGAATCAAATTGAATCAATCTATCATCAATCCTCGTGGGATCGACCTCGTACTTACACAAGCTATACTATCCAATGGCCCGTGCACTTGCGAGTCAACAACAGTCCAATAAGGCTATAGAAGTTGTCCTTTCACAAGAAGAGGAAGGTCATGTTGAACTGGAGTTTCAGGAAGTGGTAACTGCCCTAGAAGTATTCCAGCCATACCCACCATCTTTTGGGCCACCACTCGAGCCTCTTGGACCATCCTCCACCAAATTGGAACCATCCATGGTCACCATAATGTTCAATGTTGCACTCCCTACACACATGAAGGAAAAGAAAAGGAAAAAACAAAGGAAGCGAAGGAAAAGGAGAAGAAGCTGGGTAAACTATCTAGCTATGCATAAAGAGGCGATTGAGCCGAAACCCCCCAATTCATCATAAATAGTTGGATGTCTTGCCAAGACAGTAACTAAGGCGCTTCTTGGGAGGCAACCCATGTCTTCAAGAAGAAGGTGTTTTGTAGCGGTCGACCTAATCGCATCAAGGGGGAGTTTCTCTAAATCCTTTCTTACCTTTCCACCTTATTATTTACAAGTTCTCAATCATCTGTGCTTCAAACATTGAGGACAATGCTTCATTTAAGTTTGGGGGTGGAAGACGATTTTTAGTTTTTGTTCAATGCTGAAAACGTAGGCTTCTTGATTGCTACAATTTGTTTAATTTCTACATCTGTTTTGAACTTTTGGTCCGCTGTGTTCTTCAGTTTTTCATGCTGAATCCAACGACATAAAGAACGTTAAATTTGACCAAGTGGTTTGAAAGTTACATGTCAAAATAAAACATATGTCGAAATATGGCAAAATAGCAATTTGAAACCTCTAGTTCTTCCCTTTAGTCTTTCATTTGGTTATTTGTTGTTTTGTTTCCTTTCCCTGGATTTGATTTGCTTTGCTTGATGTTACTCTTTTAATCATTGAGGACAATATTCAATGCTAGTGTGGGGGGGAAGGTTTTCAATTTGTTTTCTTTTGTCACTAATTTTTTTTTTAAGAATGTCATTCAATCAATGCTATGGAGCTGCCATTAAGGTTTTCATATCAGATTTTTGCACTCACAAAGCTTTTGCTCTTAGAATTCTGGTGGCTAAAGTACCATGCTCAAATTCTTGAAGGAGAATAGTGGAGACTACTCTAGTGAGCTATATCGAGCCTATTTGCTTTCTTGAGAGGGTTTAAAGTGTTTCTAATTCTCATCCCTACTTATTTCTTCAATTCACTCTAAATGATCTCATTGTTCCATTTTGATTGAATACTAAGGATGATTGTCTTTTGCAGATACCATGTGCTTGCTCTCACTCATGAATGAACTCATTGAAGTGATGTTAGGCTATGTGTGCTTAACCATTGTAAATGTTTCTTTCTATCATAACCTTATGTGTGTTCCATCAGCCCTCTTGAATCCAAACACTTCAAACCTTTTTATTCTATCACCCTCATCATTCCCCTACCTTTGTATCTCAATATGATATATTTAACCTATTGTAGCCATACCCTATAGCTTAGGAATCTACCAAGGTTTGCCAAGATGAAGTTTGAAGCAAGGAAGTTTCTGCCATGTCATGAAAGAAAATTGGTGTAATTCTATGCAATGAAGTTAAAGAAGAAGCATATCAAATCAGAAAATAAGAAAGATAAAAGAGAAAGTATTTCGATATGATCTAAGTGTGAAAAATAAGGTGTATGCCAGGTCATACCATCAAGTTTGCATCCATGCCATTCTAAATTAAAGATACCTTGCAGATCTAACCAAAAATTGTGCTTCTCTGTCATATACTCACTTATGCTTGCTTGAGTGATTGAGTACTTTCTGCGAGAATTAGAGTCAAAGCATGTTCTTTCTTCAAAGTTTGAGTGTGCTTGCTTTGAAGCCGTGTGCCTTTGAGCTATAGCTTCCACCTTACACACACACTGATTGATCACTTCTCTTGGCAACTCTATGGTGTTGGAGGTATGACTCAAGTTTTTTTTCATTTGCATTAGTTGATTTCAAAGGTTTTCTAACCGCTTTGTTTTGTAGAGTCGGGAAAGCGTTTGTGGGTATCGTATCTGTTAAACCCTCAGGAGACACAACTCCTCCTACTAGGGATGCCTATAGGTTTAAATCTTGTTGCATATGCTCAATGCAATCGAGTTACCTGCGGAAGTGGTCTAGTTAACTTCTTGTTTTTGTTTTTACCTTTGTTTTGTTTTGTTTTGCTTGAGGACTAGCAAAATCTAGGTCTGGGGGGTATTTGATCGGTTCATAATTGTATATCATTTTGTACCCTTCTAGCATATGATTTAATCTCTTTTAGGTAGCAATGGGGACCCAAATATGCAAAATGGTCCAAAAACGTGCAGACTGAGTTAGCAATTTGTTTCAGCCTTAACTCTTTCCTCCGAATTTGGATTGGCCCAAATGATATGTGGTTGGAAAGATGACATTCTAAACTTGAAGATGGATGGCTCAATGTCATCAGTTGATTAAGGGAAGCCCAATTCGTGAGCCCATGAAGTTTCTTGGTCATGATGAGCTGTGCATGTGATGTGATTTCTGGTGGAATTCTCCATGAGCTGCATGTGGGAGCTGCAATAGCCAGAAAAGAAGAGAAACTCATTTTCTAATGCATTAGTGTGGTTGGTGAAATGCATTAGTGTGGTTGGTGAAATGAGTGTTGTTGGTGGAGGCATTAATCAATTCAGAATTCTCCTTTCATTCTCCTTATAAATACCACTCCCATTCATTCCATAAGGGACACAAACTTCAGACATCCTTCAGACATCCTTCACACCATCCTCCACACTCCCATAATTCCCCAAACACTCCAGACATCAACCCAACACTCTAAACAGCCTCAAATCACCAAAACTGTCCCTACAAGCCTGCCTTCCATTTCCCTACGAATTTCCTCTTTCTCAACCATCACCACTCACCCAAACTCATCCCAAATCACCTCCTTAACCTTCATACATTCTTCTAGACGTGGGGAAGTGCTTGGAGAAGTATTAGACGTGGAGAAGCTCTTGAAGAAGCATTGGACACAACAAGAACTTCAGAAAAGGGTTTTTCTATTCTTGTTACATTCATTATGCTTTCTCATTTCTGTTTATGTTTCTTTCCCATTATGAGTAGCTAAATCCATTACTAGGGCTTCGATGTAACCTAACATGAATATTCTGGGTTTATAAATTCCAAGTTTCAAGTTTGATTCAAGATTCATGCTCTTATTCATTATGCCTATCTACTTATATGCTAATCTGAATGCCTAGCTACCATTGAGATTTGTGTATTTTGGTTGGAATTAAGAGTAGACACCACATGCCTTAATTCTAATTGAACTATGAATAAGATGAGTATGTATGGACATTCGCCAATAGGGATTAGATACATGCTTGGTTGTTTAAAACATTCTTATATGCTTAATGGATTTCTGATGCTTGATTTAAGTTTGACAATAAGGACTTAATTAGGGAATTGGAAATACAAGGTTAGGATCAAACACCATGGCTTAATCATACTTTAGCTAGAATCAATCTTTGAATCTGAATTAGACTTGTCACTTGAATCCTTATAACATGGAATTGAATTGTTATGGTGAATCGAATGCCCTAGTCTCCAAATCTGTTTCCAACCTCAAAACCACTCTTTGATACACTTGTTTACCTTGCCTTTGTTTGCAATTTCGTTTTGTTTCATTTGTTTTCACAAAGTCAATCAATCTCTCTTTAAAATCTGTTTTAGACTTAACTTCTTGTTTCTAAAATTGGGTAATCTAAGTACATAACTAATTTTAATTCCTCAGTCCTCGTGGGTACGACCTCGTACTTGTCTTGCTATACTACTAATTGGCCCGTACACTTGCGAGTTAACAATGGGTTCGATCCGAAATCACTTGGTCAAAGAAATTGGGCACTTCAAGTTCATACGAATTTCGTATTGTAAATGGAGTGGTTGTTGCTGTAACATCCTTGACTTGATTTTACTATTCAATCCCAATTGTTTAGTCAAATAAATAATTTTGGTGAAATTACAGTTTCGCCACTGGGATTAAGGATATTTTAGGCACTTTAAAATTTCCAAAAAGAATTTGGGAAATTGAGTTGTACCGTTGCGTCCGGCTCGTCGATCCGAGTTCGTGGATATGCGGTACACCAAATTCCGGGTTGTAATGATCGAGAAGCGATTAGAAGAACAATAAATAAATAAATTTTAAAAAAAAAATTCAGATTTTACTGTAGCGGTACGGTGAACCGCTTCTTCTTCTTCCCCTGACGGTTCTCTCTTTCTCTCCCATTTTTTCTTCCTCTCTTCGGGCCAAACTTTGGCAGGCGATTTCTCCCTCCACAAGTGTCCGATTCAGGTGATTCCAGTTCCTCAATCTTCGTCTCTTCCTCCTCTACATAGCCTGCCCCTTCCCTCAGCTCAAAAACGCAAGGATTTTAAACTGGAGCGACTGAAAGTTCGATGGTTATCGAACTTTCCAACGAGTTTTTCGGCGACTCCGGCAACCGTTTCGGTCGAGTGAGGTATGAAACTTCATCTACTCTTCGTGCTCTATCCATTTATGTAGGTATTGTAGATCGGTTTTAAGCCTAGGTTGTTCTATTTAGAAACCCATTTTTGGCCGATTTTGAGTTGGAATTTCCGGCCACTTGCCGGCCAAACTAGGTGTTGCCGTAGTTGAATAAAATGCTCCACTTGTTGAGTTGAACCTATACCTGAAGTCTTGACCCTTGGTTTGGAGTTTTTTCGGTCACCGGAATTACTATGCACACCCAATTCCGGCGGGTTCCGGGGCACTGTTGTGGTGGTGCATTGTGTCCTAAAATGTTCCCCATTTCGTCCTGAGCGCGTAGGTGTGCTCGGATTCCAATTTGGTTATCGTTTAACGGTCGAACATATTTACGTTATCCGGGTTCGATATGTTCGGGCCGTTGGATCGGTCCCATTTCCAAGTATGTTGTTCCCCGTACCTCTAGGATCGTGTAGGAACAAACGGATCAAGAATCGGAGTCCCGGATACTCCGAATCATTAACCCTAGGGTTAGGTAACTCGGTTACCATCCGATCGTGCGATTGGCGCAGGTCCGACCGCTCGATCGAGACCAAACTGTCTGGATGTATTTAGTAAACCTAGTTGAACATTTAGGAATGTTCGGATCGAAAATCGGAGGTCATGGGCCCCGGAGGCCCGGTTGACCTATTCAGGAAGTTTGACCAATCGGTTGACCGTGAGTCTTCCGAGGTGGTCCTACCTGTTGAAGAGCGTAGTTTGACTCTAGAAATTCCCCGGTAGTTGTGCACGCTTACTTTGAGACCCGAGAACTAGTTTCTTGAGTTAAAGTTTGTTGTTGGGTACGTGTATTAATTAAACCGTTTATTCTCTCAAATAGGTACTCTTGCTTTGCGTACTCCGGAGGAAAAGCTCTCTAAAGATTGAGAAGCGTGGACTTGTTGTGAGTGGACTTTGTTTTGAACGAGCATATTTTTAAAGAACAAATTGCAATGCATATAAAATGAATTATCTTGATGATTGGGATTTTAAATATTGTTTAAGTCTTGGATATGATTTTGATAGAATTATCGGACAATTTATGCTTATAAAACTAGTCACTTTGACTATGGAGTTTTAATGATATTTTGAATTTTGGATAGAATATTTTATGAGGTAATTGGAATTTAAATTATATTTGAAACGTATGCATGTTTTGGAGTCTCGATCTATTTGCGGGACACTGATGGCTATATTTTAAATTAAAGGTCTTTAAGTATTAAATTTGGGGACGGGACCATCGTCCGGTAATTTTTGTATACGGTTTGGGTATGGTGAAATACCCGGGAATTTCTTGAGCTTTATATTTGACAAATTGAGGATTTAAGGTTACGTCGGTTTTCGGAATTATTTACTTTGGTTATCTTGAGCTTAGAATTTTTATATTGTTTTAAATCAAGGAATTATCTATTGACTTTAATATTTGAAAGTTATTAAGAGAGTGAATTTTATGTTTTCGGGAATTTGTAGTTTATGTTTTATATTTTATATTTGTACGTTGATTAAATGTTTCGGGTCTTGGATTTCACGTTTTTAAGAAATTATATCTACTTTTCGATTATGGAGTTACATATTGGTTTCAATTTTGGAATTTGTGTTTTATGGGTTATACTAATTATATTTGATATTGGAAGTTTATGAATACTTTGGGTTCCGGATATATATATATATGTTGAGACAGTTGTATCTATATTCTTATGGTATATATTTTGGGTGTCAATTATGGACGGGGTAACGTCCGAATGTTATTGTGTTCGGGTTTGGGTACGGGCTGAATACCCTGGAATTTAGGGTATGTCAGGGATTATGTATAATAGATGGAGTGCTATTAGCACCACTTTATGTACCTCCCCGGATACTTGGTTACTGAAATGGATACAGGATATAACGGAACCCGGTTCACCCTTGACGGGGTGTTACTATAGGCCCATGCCGGGCAGTTTGCGCGCGTAGGACTTTATTCAGCCGCACAATATTGAGGTATTTTCTTGTATTTTTACGTCTAATGGCATCACGGCTAATGGCTCCTGTAGGAGTTTTCTTGTATTTTTACTTTGCTATCTTTTGCTCAGGTTGTAAAGTTTAAATTTCTTTAGATTGCTCCGAAGTGCTCACCTAGGATTGAGGTAGAGGCCGGAGGCCACCATATTAATCTGTGTGCTTATGCTTTGTGCATGCTGCCAGTTGGTTTATCTCTGTGTTTTTGACATGTGGACATTTTGGGAAAGTCCGTTTTTCACAGGAGACTTTGCCGGAAATTCGGCAGAAGTCGACTCACCTATTTCCTTAAACCAGGGTTAAGGGCGTTTTAGTAAAGTAGGTCCTGCGTCGGGGTAGTGTCTGACGGGAAGCAGGGTTGGACACGAGTTCCGAGGGGGAATTTGGGTCCGGTCCTGTCAGTTGCATTACATAGTTTTAGTGATTGGATTTCACTCAAAACTCTCCAAATGACTCCTCCCATTACATTATGATGTTGCCTAAGTTCTGGGGTCGATCCGAAATCACTTGGTCAAAAATTGGACACTTGAAGTTCAAACGAAGTTCGTATCATAAATGGAGTGGTTGCTGCATTGCATAGTTTTAGTGATTGGATTTCACTCAGCACATTCCAAATGACTCCTCCCATTATATTATGATATTGCCAAAGTTATGGGGTCGATCCGAAATCACTTGGTCAAAGAAATTGGACACTTCAAGTTCATACGAAGTTCGTACTGTAAATGGAGTGGTTGTTCCATTCCATAGTTTTAGTGGTTGGATTTCACCCAAAACTCTCCAAATGACTCCTCCCATTATATTATGATGTTGCCCAAGTTATGGGGTCGATCCGAAATCACTTGGTCAAAGAAATTGGACACTTCAAGTTCATACGAAGTTCGTATTGTAAATGGAGTGGTTGCTGCATTGCATAGTTTTAGTGGTTTGATTTAACTCAAAATGATCCAAATGACTCCTCCCACCATATTATGATGTTGCCCTAGTTTAGGGCTCGATCCGAAATCAATTGGTCAAAGAAATTGGACACTTGAATTTCATACGAAGTTCGTATTGTAAATGGAGTGGTTGTTGCATTGCATAGTTTTAGTGGTTGGATTTCACTCAAAACTCTCCAAATGACTCCTCCCACTATATTATGATGTTGACCTAGTTTTCGGCTCGATCTGAAATCACTTCGTCAAAGAAATTGGACACTTCAAGTTCATACGAAGTTCGTATTGTAAATGGAGTGGTTGCTGCATTGCATAGTTTTAGTGGTTTGATTTCACTCAAAACGATCCAAATGACTCCTCCCACCATATTATGATGTTGCCCTAGTGTAGGGCTCGATCCGAAATCAATTGGTCAAAGAAATTGGACACTTGAATTTCATACGAAGTTCGTATTGTAAATGGAGTGGTTGTTGCATTGCATAGTTTTAGTGGTTCGGTTTGACTCAAAACTCTCCAAATGACTCCTCTCACTATATTATGATGACGCCCAAGTTTAGGGCTCGATTCGAAATCAATTGGTCAAAGAAATTGGACACTTGAATTTCATACGAAGTTCGTATTGTAAATGGAGTGGTTGGTGCATTGCAAAGTTTTAGTGGTTGGATTTCACTCAAAACTATCAGAATGACTACTCCCACCATATTATGATGTTGCCCTAGTTTAGGGCTCGATCTGAAATCAATTGGTCAAAAAAATTGCATAGTTTTAGTTGTTGGATTTCACTCAAAACTCTCCGAATGACTCCTCCCACCATATTATGATGTTGTCCAAGTTTTGGGATCGATCAGAAATTAATTGTTCAAAGAAATTGGATACTTCAAGTTCTTACGAAGTTCGTACCATAAATGGAGTGGTTGATGCATTTTATAGTTTTAGAGGTTGGATTTTACTCAAATCTCTCCAAATAGTTCTCCCACCCGAGTAGAATATTGCCCTAGTTTTGGGCCGATCCAAATCACTTGGTCATAGAAATTGAACACTTCAAGTTCATATGAAGTTTGTAGCGTTAATGGAGTGGTTCGGATTGCATATTTTTACTTGTTGGATTTCACTCAGAACTCTCCAAATGACTCCTCCCACCATACTATGATGATGCCCAAGTTTGGGCTCGATCCGAAATCATTTGGTCAAAGAAATTGGACACTTCAAGTTCATACGAAGTTCGTATCGTAAATGGAGTGGTTGGCACATTGCCTAGTTTTAGTGGTTGGATTTCACTCAAAACTATCCAAATGATTCCTCCCACCTTATTATGATGTTGCCCAAGTTTAGGGCTCAATCCGATATCAATTGGTCAAAGAAATTGGACACTTCAAGTACATACGAAGTTCGTATCGTAAATGGAGTGGTTGGTGCATTGCTTAGTTTTAATGGTTGGATTTCATTCAAAACTCTCCGAATGACTCCTCCCACCATACTATGGTGTTGCCCGAGTTTTGGGGTCGATCTGAAATCAATTGGTCAAAGAAATTGGACACTTCAAGTTCATACGAAGTTCGTATCGAAAATGGAGTGGTTGGTGCATTGCATAGTTTTAGTGGTTGGATTTCACTCAAAACTGTCCAAATGACTACTCCCACCATACTATGATGATGCCCAAGTTTAGGGCTCGAGCCGAAATCAATTGGTAATAGAAATTGGACACTTCAAGTTCATACGAAGTTCGTATCGTAAATGGAGTGGTTGGTGCATTGCATAGTTTTAGTCGTGGGATTTCACTCAAAACTCTTCAAATGACTTCTCCCACAATACTATGATGATGCCCAAGTTTGGTGCTCGATCTGAAATTAATTGGTAAAAGATATTGGACACTTCAAGTTCATACGAAGTTCGTATCGTAAATGGAGTGGTTGGTGCATTGCATAGTTTTAGTGGTTGTATTTCACTCAAAACTCTCCAAATGACTCTTCCCACCGTACTATGATGATGCCCAAGTTTAGGGCTCGATCCGAAATCAATTGGTCAAAGAAATTGGACACTTCAAGTTCATACGAAGTTCGTACCATAAATGGAGTGGTTGAAGGAATTTCCAGTTTTACTGATTCGATTTCACTCAAAACTCTCCAAATGACTCCTCCCGCAATACTATGATGATGCCCGAGTTTGGTGATCGATCCGAAATCAACTGGTCAAAGAAATTGGACACTTCAAGTTCATACGAAGTTCGTACCATAAATGGAGTGGTTGGTGCATTGCATAGTTTTAGTGGTTGGATTTGACTAGAAACTCTCCTAACGACTCCTCCCCCCATATTATGATGATGTCCATGTTTGGGGCCCAATCTCCTAGAAATTGGTAACAGAAATTAGACACTTCAAGTTCTGACGAAGTTCGCATGGTAAATGGAGTGGTTGGTGCATTGCATAGTTTTAGTGGTTGGATTTCACTCCAAACCCTCCAAATGACTCTTGCCACTATATTAGGATGTGGCCCAAGTTTTGGGCTCGATCCAAAATCACTTGGTAATAGAAACTGGACACTTCAAGTTCATACGAAGTTCGTACCGTAAATGGAGTGGTTGGTGCATTGTATAGTTTTAGTGGTTGGATTTCACTCAAAACTCTCCAAATGACTCCTGCCACCATATTAGGTTGCTGCTGACTGGACCCGACCCAAATTCCCCTTAAGAATCCGAGACCCTGTGCGTGTCCGACACCTGGCATGTGCCGAGGACAATTGACCTGATTGCCCTTTTTGACCAAAACTCAAAGAAATCCTTTTGAATGTTCGACTGTAGAAAAAATTAAGCAGAGTCTCCCCTGTAAAATGGACAATTCCCCATTTATTCCACCTGTAAAACAGATAGTTTAATATTCTCAAACGTTCAGCATGCACAAGTTATAAACACAGTTAACTAAAAGCAATTGTTCCGAATGGCATACGGCCTTACAAACGGCCTGGACCACAAACTTCTCAACAACTCAATCTTCGATTCTCAACCATGGAAAACATCAATTCTCAATATAACAATTCGACAACAAAGTCATCATTTTATGCCGTCTTATATTATCCCAACAAGAATCCCAATCATTGTCATTAAATGAGGAAATCAGATAATTAGAATTCATCAACAACCAAGACACAATCAATCGGGCCTTGAGCCCGCACATAAATCCAGATTGAAATCAATTAAGATGTTAAGTAGATCTCAAACTCAACTCCAACACAACTTACATAATATCCTCTTTCGTGGCTGCACCTAGATTAATCTAGGCTGCCTACGTACCCTCCGTGAGGGATCAAGCCACACGTAGCTCTTCCATTAAGAAAAACTAAGTTCCAACCATACATTGCATGAAGTTAAATTTTTATTCCTTTTTCTCATATCAAACCCTTCAAATTATAATTAATTTACCAATACCCATGCAAATATACATATATATATATATATATAAAAATATATATATATATAACCAATCCTTTATATCATTAAGCCATACCTATACCTGTCCGCATAGCTCATATTCTGAAGGCAACCAATATACTTCTCAGAAGGCCACATTATGTGTTTTCCGAAGGCAACCGGGAGATGGGGAAACTGGCTAGCCACCTGTGTAGATAAATCGGGCAGGTGGCTAGGGAACATCTTGGGCAACATCACTGGCCGGACACTCGTACTTGTGATACGAGTACAGGCAATAATCTCAAGGCAACCTGGGGATGGGAGAAACTGACCAATCACCCGTGTAGTCAATCGGGCAGGTGACTGGGGAAAAATATCATGGCCGGACACCTACAGAGCAAGCTCGATGTAGGTACATGCATTTACACATATTCTAGTCGGACACCCACAGAGTAATCTCTATGCGGGTACAGGCAATCAACAATTCCATGGCCGGACCTGTGTGATCAGCACAGGTACATGCAATATCACTTACATATACATATCCTCATACATATCATGACCGGACACCTACAAAGTAGTCTCCATGTAGGTACATGCAATACTAGTCACGTGCACAGACTTTACCGAAGGCAACTCATTCACTTAAACAGATCACAATAATACCAAATAATAACTGATTCTAATAATAATAATAATAAATATAATAATGGTAATAAAATCATGAAAAATCCTTAGAAATTTCCATAATCAGATATTAGTAATTAAAACCCCAAATCCTTTATATCATTCCAATTACAACCGTATCGACTTTATATAAACCGAAAACCAATATACGAACACTTAATAATTATAATAACCTTCACTGACCATAGGGCACTTATACACATAATCGGTATTTGAATAAGTCAATACGTTAAAAATACCATACCATTCATATTAATACTCGATATCACCTCAATCACACTTATTCTGCTAACCTCAGAATTCTCAAATTTCTTTCTCAATACATACTCAACTTTTCAAACTAACCATATTGAACAATAAACATGCTCGTATAAAAACATTTATTTAAAAACATACTCACATGCTTGGAAAATAAACCCATAAACATTTATTTAAAAACATACAATACACAGAAATCACTAGTCTTAGAGCCTCTCTCAAGTCTAGAATGGTCTGCTAGAGACCCGGGACTCAAAAGCGATAAAGTACCAGAAAGTCAACCCGGGACCCCGTGGGGTCCACGACCTCGAAATTCTGATCCGGAAGTTTCTATAAGTTCCAATAGACCTAGGACACATGTCCCTAGAATTTGGTCTCAATCGGACGGTCGGATTGCTCACGATCGCGTGATCGGACGGTCGGATGATTTTCCGAAACCCTAACCCTAGGGTTCGTGATTTCGGAGTATCCGGGACTCCGATTCCCGATCCGTCGAATCCTACACGATCCTGGAATTTTCTAGATCAACCTACTAAGAACTGGGACCGATCCGACGGTCCAAACACATTGAACCCGGATAACGCGCAATAGGCGTAAATCCGTTCGACTGTCATACGAACTCCAAATTGTAATCTCAGCACGCCTACGCGCTCGTTACAACGTAAGGATTGGTGCATTGCATAGTAGTAGTGGTTGGATTTCCCTCAAAACTCGCCAAATGACTCATCCCACCATATTATGATGTTGCCCTAGTTTTGGGCTCGATCTGAAATCAATTGTTCAAAGAAATTGGACACTTCAAGTTCATACGAAGTTCGTAGAATTAATGGAGTGGTGGGAGGATTGGGTTGTTTTACTTGTTTGATTTCACTCAAAACTCTCCAAATGACTGCTCCCACAGTATTATGATGTAGCCCTTCTTTTGGGCTCGATCCGAAATCACTCGGTCAAAGAAATTGGACACTTCAAGTTCATACGAAGTTCGTAGCGTTAATGGAGTGGTTGGTGCATTGCATAGTTTTAGTGGTTGGATTTCAGTAGAAACTCTCCTAACAAATCCTCCCACCATATTATGATGATGTCCAAGTTTAGGGCTCAATCTGATTTCAATTGGTCAAAGAAATTGGACACCTCAAGTTCAGACAAAGTTCGCATCGTAAATAGAGTGGCTGGTGCATTTCATAGTTTAAGCAATTGGATTTCACTCCAATCTCTCCAAATGATTCCTGTCACTATATTAGGATGTGGCCCAAGTTATGGGGTCGATCCGAAATCACTTGATCAAAGAAATTGGACACTTCAAGTTCATACGAAGTTTGTATTATAAAAGGAGTGGTTGTTGCATTGCATAGTTTTAGTGCTTGGATTTCACTCAAAACCCTCCAAATGACTCCTCCCATTATATTATGATGTTGCTCAAGTTATGGGGTCGATCCGAAATCACTTGGTCAAAGAAATTGGACACTTGAAGTTCATACGAAGTTCGTATCGTAAATGGAGTGGTTGTTGCATTGCATAGTTTTAGTGATTGGATTTCACTCAAAAGTCTCCAAATGACTCCTCCGATTATATTATGATGTTGCCCAAGTTATGGGGTCGATCCGAAATCACTTGGTCAAAGAAATTGGACACTTCAAGTTCAAACGAAGTTCGTATTTTAAATGGAGTGGTTCTTGCATTACATAGTTTTAGTGGTTGGATATCAATCAAAACTATCCAAATGACTTCTCCCACCATATTATGATGTTGCCCTAGTTTAGGGCCCGATCTGAAATCAATTGGTCAAAGAAATTGGACAATTCGAGTTCATACGAAGTTCGTATAGTAATTGGAGTGCTTGTTGCATTGCATAGTTTTAGTGGTTGGATTTCACTCAAAACTCTCCAAAGGACTCCTCCCATTATATTATGATGTTGCCTGGTGCGTTGAATATAAGCACACAAATTAAACCCTCTTTTTATCAATTGTAGTATGGAATGTAAGTAGGGATCGTTCTAGGCCGGGGATTAGGAGGGAGCTAAATCACTTGAGATCTGACCCAAAAACTTAAAACAAAGTTTAAAACACTAAATTAGACTCAAAGAATGCAAAACTATACTTGAAAACACCAAAACAAACCAAAAGACTCAAATCAACAAGCGAACACTCAAAACTGCCTAAAAACCACTTTCTCGGGCAGTTTTGAACACTAAGGAAGAATTTGGACGAAAATATGTTATAACTTGACTCAAGACACTTAAAAACACAAACTAAACCACTTTCTAACTAATATGACACTTCAAAATAAAGGGGGGATTGGTTTTGACGAATTTGGAAACAAAGAAAACAGATTGTAATTAAAACAGATTATAAAACGAGTTTGGATGAAACTATGGATGGAAGGTTAGCTAGAGGGTTCTTCTCCACACACGACATACTTGCACATAAACCAATTTTCAGTTGTTCTTTCGATAAATCATGAAACTCAACACCCCAGGTTAATTAGGTCCGCTTAAATTAACCTTCAAGTTCTCCTTAAGTTATTAAATTGGATGAGAAAGCGCATACAACAATTCAACACATTCTTCAAAAGTCCTTTACGTGAAAAGCACAATAAAGATACAATCAAAGATCATTAAGCAATATGAGAACTATAAGTATTGACGAGGCATTCGTACTATGATGAGCATGAGACTCGTACAAGAATTCATTTAACGCGATCATTTATAAGCGACCTCCACTACTTGTGAATATAAGATTGTAACTATTAGGTGAAACTCCCTTATACTCTAGCATCATATTCATGCATGAAAACTAAGCGTGCACTCTTAATAAACATACACGAATAAGTTATCAATCAAGCAGTTAAACGAATTGAATTCACAACTTATGAAATCACAACTAAAGGTAATCAATTCATATTGCAAGTATGTACATGGTTTCGAATCACCCCCTAACTAAGAGGGGTTTAGTTCCTCATACTCACAACACAGAGATTATTGAATTGAAACATTGAAAATAAAAGAAAGAAAACACCTAAACGTTCCAGCAATCCTCAATTGCATGGCAAGCACATTCAAGGCACTCCTCCTTCCTCTTTGCTGCGTGTTGGGCTAGCAGATGGTGGTAGCAAGGTAGTTCCCAGGACAGCTCCAAGCTCCTCTCTCCTTTGCAACTAGCTCTCTGCTCTCTTTGTGGAATCTGAAGGGGTGTGTGAGTAGTGATGGTTATGGATGATGTAGAATGGTGGAAAAGTGTCTAGGATGGGAGTATGGCACGGCTAGGAAGGTTTAGGGTCAGAAAATATGGAGATTGGTGAAGGATGGTGACTGCAGAGAATGGGTGAAGTTTTCTGGTGTGAATGGTGAGAGAATGGTTGAGTCCCCCTCTCTCTCTTTTTGCAACTGAATGTGTATCTGAATCCCCCCTCATGTGAGTCTCTCTATCCCCCTTTAGAGTGTGAAATTCGTCCTCCCTTTGGTTGGTGTAAAGTAGCCCACCAGAAATCATGGAAACTGCTCCTTGATTTGTGCAAACAGGTTTCCCCTAATTGGGCATGACTTAATTTGCTCCTTGAGACTTCCACAGCTGAAATGTCTCCCTAATTTGCTCAACATGTTAGGCTTAAAGTCAGGTACAACTAAGGTGAGGCACATGGCTCAAAGGAGATGTGGAACACAAAGCTCATAAGCTGGCAGCTGCACATTAAATGTCTCCTGAGCAAGGTTCAGTGTTTGATGGGCAAAGGACTCCAGATTTCTCCAATTGGGCTGAAATTTGGATATGTTATTCTAGACACCCATGTGAACAACTTCCATGAAGAATATCTTCTCATCCGATCTGTGTAGGTTACTGAAATGAGGCCTGCAAGATGAGCTACGAAACTGGACTGACAGGGGGTGTGGGCCAAATTGGGTTTGTCTTTAAGCTCAATTTCCTCTCATCCCAATCATGTCATAACATGCTTGAATTGCATGCATTCTGCTCCCTTCCTATCTTTAAATCTTCAATTTCGTCCATTCCTTTGGCTCCAAGCATATGATATCCATTCCAAGCTCAATTGTACTCCAAAAGGCTCCAAAATGCATTACTTTGCATACTTTGCCCTTAAAACCTGAAAACACATAAAACTAGCTTAAAGGACTACTTTAACTAAGAAAACACAATGTAAACGCACAAGAACAAGCCATCTAAGTCGCATAATTATGCTCCTATCAAATTCCCCACACTTAGCTTTTGCTAGTCCTCGAGCAAAACAAATCAAACAAAACCAAACAAGTAAACAAACATACTCTAGTCCTTCCAACATTTGCCTCAGGGATTTCCAATGCACATGACACGTTAAAGATCATCATTTCCACAGATTTTAATCATCATCACACTTGAGCACATACTTAATCATGGTCACCACTTCCCAGTTCACATATAACCAACTAAAACGGTGTTTTGAATGTAGTAACATGCCTTAGAGAAGTTGCTCAATTCCTTACTAGATATGCACTCAATTTTCACACACATTTTCTGACTACCCACCCTACACTAGTTATATGTGAGAAGATTTATGTAAATATGAAAACGAATACTCACATATGTTATAGCCAAGAAACACTTTTCTGCGTATATGAATATGATCTCATGAATGGAATGCTACTACTTAGATGCGAGAACCAGTGACACCATATGCTCATAACAACTTCAAACTCCACATATTGAAACACATAATACTCAAGATAGAAGTGCAAGGGTTGAAACGGGCTAAGGGGTATTAGCTAACAAAGAAAGGATGGGATAAACAAAAGTTCTTAAAGCGAAGTAAACAAAGTAATGCATAGTTTAGTGGTTGGATTTCATTCAAAACTTTCTAAATGACTCCTCCCATTATATTATGTGGTTGCCCAAGTTATGGGGTCGATCCGAAATCACTTGGTCAAAGAAATTGGACACTTCAAGTTCATACAAAGTTCGTATCGTAAATGGAGTGGTTGTTGCATTGCATAGTTTTAGTGATTGGATTTTACTCAAAACTCTCCAAATGACTCCTCCCAATATATTATGGTGTTGCCCAAGTTATGGGCTCGATCCGAAATCACTTGGTCAAAGAAATTGGACACTTCAAGTTCATACGAAGTTCGTATCGAAAATGTAGTGGCTGTTGCATTGCATAGTTTTAGTGGTTGGATATCACTCAAAACTATCCAAATGACTCCTCCCACCAAATTATGATGTTGCCCTAGTTTAGGGCTCGATCCGAATTCAATTGGTCAAAGAAACTGGTCAAAGAAATTGGTCACTTCAAGTTCATACGAAGTTCGTATTGTAAATGGAGTGGTTGTTGCATTTCATAGTTTTAGTGGTTGGATTTCATTCAAAACACTCCAAATGACTCCTCCCATAGAATTATGATGTTGCCCAACTTATGGGGTCGATCCGAAATCACTTGGTCAAAGAAATTGGACACTTCAAGTTTATACGAAGTTCGTATTGTAAATGGAGTGGTTGTTGCATTGCATAGTTTTAGTGGTTGGATTTCACTCAAAACTTTCCAAATGACTCCTTCCGTTATATTATGATGTTGCCCAAGTTATGGGGTCGATACGAAATCACTTGGTTAAAGAAATTGGACACTTCAAGTTCATACGAAGTTCGTATTGTAAATGGAGTGGTTGTTGCATTGCATAGTTTTAGTGGTTGGATTTCACTCAAAACTATCCAAATGACTCCTCCCACCATATTATGATGTTGCCCTAGTTTATTGCTCGATACGAAATCAATTGGTCAAAGAAATTGGACACTTCAAGTTCATACGAAGTCCGTATAGTAAATGGAGTGGTTGCTGCATTGCATAGTTTTGGTGGTTGGATTTCACTCAAAACTATCCAAATGACTGCTCCCATTATATTATGTTGTTGCCCAAGTTATGGGGTCGATCCGAAATCATTTGGTCAAAGAAATTGGACACTTGAAGTTCATACGAAGTTCGTATCGTAAATGGAGTGGTTGTTGCATTGCATAATTTTAGTGATTGGATTTCACTCAAAAGTCTCCAAATGACTCCTCCGATTATATTATGATGTTGACCAAGTTATGGGGTCGATCCGAAATCACTTGGTCAAAGAAATTGGACACTTCAAGTTCAAACGAAGTTCGTATTGTAAATGGAGTGGTTGTTGCATTGCATAGTTTTAGTGGTTGGATATCACTTAAAACTATCCAAATGACTCCTCCCATTATATTATGATGTTGCCCAAGTTATGGGGTCGATCCGAAATCACTTGGTCAAAGAAATTGGACACTTAAAGTTCATACGAAGTTCGTATTGTAAATGGAGTGGTTGTTGCATTGCATAGTTTTAGTGGTTGGATTTCACTCAAAACTATATAAATGACTCCTCCCACCATATTATGATGTTGCCCTAGTTTAGTGCTCGATCCGAAATCAATTGGTCAAAGAAATTGGACACTTCAAGTTCATACGAAGTTCGTATTGTAAATGGAGTGGTTGTTGAATTGCATAGTTTTAGTGGTTGGATTTCACTCAAAACTGTCCAAATGACTCCTCCCATTATATTATGTTGTTGCCCAAGTTATGGGGTCAATCCGAAATCACTTGGTCTAAGAAATTGGACACTTGAAATTCAAACGAAGTTCGTATCGAAAATGGAGTGGCTGTTGCATTGCATAGTTTTAGTGGTTGGATTTCACTCAAAACTCCCCATATGACTCCTCCTCCCAATATATTATGATGTTGCCCAAGTTATGGGGTCGATCCGAAATCACTTGGTCAAAGAAATTGGACACTTGAAGTTCATACGAAGTTCGTATCGAAAATGTAGTGGCTGTTGCATTGCATAGTTTTAGTAGTTGGATTTCACTCAAAACTCTCCAAATGACTCCTCCCATTTTATTATGATGTTTCCCAAGTTATGGGTTCGATCCGAAATCACTCGGTCAAAGAAATTGGACACTTCAAGTTCATTCGAAGTTCGTATTGTAAATGGAGAGGTTGTTGCATTGCATAGTTTTAGTGGTTGGATATCACTCAAAACTATCCAAATGACTCCTCCCACCATATTATGATGTTGCCCTAGTTTAGGGCTCGATCCGAATTCAATAGGTCAAAGAAATTGTTTACTTCAAGTTCATACGAAGTTCGTATTGTAAATGGAGTGGTTGTTGCATTGCATAGTTTTAGTGGTTGGATTTCATTCAAAACTCTACAAATGACTCCTCCCATTATATTATGATGTTGCCCAAGTTATGGGGTTGATCCGAAATCACTTGGTCAAATAAATTGGACACTTCAAGTTCATACGAAGTTCGTATTGTAAATGGAGTGATTGTTGCATTGCATAGTTTTAGTGGTTGGATTTCACGCGAAACTCTCCAAATGACTCCTCCCATTATATTTTGATGTTGCAAAAGTTATGGGGTCGATCCCAAATCACTTGGTCAAACAAATTGGACACTTCAAGTTCATACGAAGTTCGTATTGTAAATGGAGTGGTTGTTGCATTGCCAAGTTTTAGTGGTTGGATTTCACTCAAAACTATCCAAATGACTCCTCCCACCATATTTTGATGCTGCCCTAGTTTAGTGCTCGATCCGAAATCAATTGGTCAAAGAAATTGGACACTTCAAGTTCATACGAAGTTTGTATTGTAAATGGAGTGGTTGTTGCATTGCATAGTTTTAGTGGTTGTATTTCACTCAAAACTCTCCAAATGACTCCTCCCATTGTATTATGTTGTTGCCCAAGTTATGGGGTCAATCCGAAATTACTTGGTCTAAGAAATTGGACACTTGAAGTTCATACGAAGTTCGTATCGAAACTGGGGTGGCTGTTGCATTCCATAGTTTTAGTGGTTGGATTTCAGTCAAAACTCTCCAAATGACTCCTCCCATTATATTATGATGTTGCCCAAGTTATGGGCTCGATCTGAAATCACTTGGTCAAAGAAATTGGACACTTCAAATTCATACGAAGTTCGTATCGTAAATGGAGTGGTTGTTGCATTGAATAGTTTTAGTGGTTGGATTTCACTCAAAACTCTTCAAATGACTCGTCCCACCATATTATGATGATGCCCAAGTTTATGTCTCGATCCGAAATCAATTGGTCTAAGAAATTGGACACTTCAAGTTCATACGAAGTTCGTATCGTAAATGGAGTGGGTGGTGCATTGCATAGTATTAGTGGTCATATTTCACTCAAAACTCCTCCCACCTTATTATGATGATGCCCAAGTTTAGGTCTCGATCCGATATGAATTGGTCAAAGAAATTGGACTGTTCAAGTTAGACCTGGCAATGTTGCACACGACCCGTTAGCACGACACGAATTCGCACAAAATTGTCAATATTTGGGTTGAGCTTAATGGTTCCGGTTGAAAACAGGAGAATCCGTTGGCCACCCGTTAAGCTAACGGGTTGTGTTGGGTCGAAAACCGGTGAACCCGTTACCACCCGTTAAGGAAGGTTATTTTGTAAAATCCGTTTTTTTTCCTTTTCTTCTTCACCTTTTCCTCTTGCCTTTTCTTCTTTCCTTCTTTTCCTTTTCTTCTTCCCTTCTTTTCCCTTTCTTCTTTCTCTTCCCGTCATTCTTCTTCCTCACCTTTTTTTTTCCCTGCTGTCCTAAGTAGTATTCTATGATTAAAGCCACTTTAGTAACTTGATCTACAAAATGCATCCCAACTTTGAGTTCGGATTTTGCTTTTTATTTTTAACTTAAAAGATTTGAAATATTAAGATGGCTTACCATTTGGCAGGTCAGAATCGCGGAAGATTGACAGTCTTCCCGATTGTATGCTTCTCCGGCCATCTTACGATTAACGAAGTTCTTTAATACTTTGTTGTTTTGCAGTTCCAGAGTGGAGAGAAGAAGAGAAGAAGGAATGAGAAGGCATGTTGGTTGTCTGGGAAGAAAAGCCGTGTTGTGATAGGTTTTTTTTTTTTTCTAGTTTATTCTTAACGGGTCGTGTCGGATATTCGCGAATTGTAATGGGTCGTGTTTGGGTCTAGCATTTGTCACCCGTTAACTTAACGGGTCGTGTCGTGTTAACCCGTTAACTTAACGGGTTGACACGAACACGACCCGAAACCCGTTAATTCAACCCGTTTCCTAGGTCTAGTTAAAGATCATACGAAGTTCGTATCGTAAATGGATTGGTTGGTGCATTGCAAGTTTTAGTGGTTGGATTTCACTGAAAACTCTCAAAATGACTCCTCCCACTATATTTTGACGTTGCCCTAGTTTTGGGTACGATCTGAAATCAATTAGTCAAAGAAATTGGACACTTCCAAGTTCGTACGAAATTCGAACCATAAATGGAGTGGTTGGAGGATTTTGTAGTTTTACTTATTTGATTCCACTCAAAACTCACCAATTGACTCCTCCAACCATATTATGATGTTGCCCAAGTTTTCGGCTCGATCCGATATCAATTGGTCAAAGAAATTGGACACTTCAAGTTCATACGAAGTTTGTATTATATATGGAATGGTTGGTGCATTGCATAGTTTTACTGGTTGAATGTCACTCAAAACTCTTTAAATGATTCCTCCCACCATAATATGACGATGGCCAAGTTTAGGGCTCGATCCGAAATCAATTGGTCAAAGAAATTGGACACTTCAAGTTCAGACGACGTTCGTTTCGTAAATGGAGTGGTTGTTGCATTGCATAGTTTTAGTGGTTGGATTTCACTCAAAACTCTTCAAATGACTCCTCCCACCATATTATGATGATGCCCAAGTTTAGGTCTCAATCCGAAATCAATTGGTCAAAGAAATTGGACACTTCAAGTTCATACGAAATTCGTACCATAAATGGAGTGGTTGGAGGATTTTGTAGTTTTACTGATTTAATTTCACTCAAAACTCACCGAAGGATTCCTCCCACCATATTATTATGTTGCCCTAGTTTTGGCCTCGATCCAAAATCAATTGGTAAAAGAAATTGGACACTTCAAGTTCATACGAAGTTTGTACAGTTAATGGAGTGGTTGGAGTGTTTCGTAGTTTTACTTGTTTGATTTCACTCAAAACTCTCCAAATGACTCCTCCTACCATATGAGGATGTTGCCCAAATTTTGGGATCGATCCGAAATCAATTGGTCAAAGAAATTGGACACTTCCAGTTCAAACGAAGTTCGTAGCGTTAATGGAGTGGTTGGAGGATTGCATAGATTTAGTTGTTGGATTTCACGCAACACTCTCCAAATGACTCATCCCACCATATTATGATGTTGCCCTAGTTATGGGCTCGATTTGAAATCAATTGGTCAAAGAAATTGGACACTTCAAGTCCATACGAAGTTCGTAACGTTAATGGAGTGGTTGGAGGATTGAGTAGTTTTACTTGTTGGATTTCACTCAAAACTCTCCAAATGACTCCTCTCACCATATTATGATGTTGCCCTAGTTTTGGGCTTAATCTGAAATCACTTGGTCAAAGAAATTCTACGCTTCAAGTTCATACGAAGTTTGTAACGTAAATGAAGTGGTTTTTGCGTTGCATAGTTTTAGTGGTTGGATTTCACTCAAAACTCTCCAAATAACTCCTCCCTCCATTCTATGATGATCCCCAAGTTTAGGGCTCGATCCGAAATCAATTGGTAAAAGAAATTGGACACTTCCAGTTCATACAAAGTTCGTGTCAGAAATGGAGTGGTTGGATTTCATTGAAAACTCTCCAAATGACTCCTCTGACCATATTATGATGTTGCCCTAGTTTTGGGCTCGGTCCAAAATGAATTGGTCAAACAAATTGGACACTTCCAGTTCATACGAAGTACATATCATAAATGAAGTGGTTGGTGCATTGCATAGTCTTAGTGGTTGGATATTACTCAAACCTCTCCAAATGAATCCTCCCACCATATTAAGATGATGCCCAAGTTTTGGCTCTTTCCGAAATCAATTGGTCAAAGAAATTGGACACTTCAAGTTCATACGAAATTCGTACCATAAATGGAGTGGTTGGAGGATTTTGTAGTTTTACTGATTTAATTTCACTCAAAACTCACCGAAGGACTCCTCCCACCATATTATGATGTTGCCCTAGTTTTGGCCTCGATCCAAAATCAATTGGTAAAAGAAATTGGACACTTCAAGTTCATACGGAGTTTGTACAGTTAATGGAGTGGTTGGAGTGTTTCGTAGTTTTACTTGTTTGATTTCACTCAAAACTCTCCAAATGACTCCTCCTACCATATGAGGATGTTGCCCAAATTTTGGGATCGATCCGAAATCAATTGGTCAAAGAAATTGGACACTTCAAGTTCGTACGAAGTTCGTAGCGTTAATGGAGTGGTTGGAGGATTGCGTGGTTTTACTTGTTGGATTTCACTCAAAACTCACCAAATGACTCCTCCCACCATATTATGATGTTGCCCTAGTATTGGCCTCGATCCGAAATTAATTGGTCAAAGAAATTGGACACTTCAAGTTCATATGAAGTTCATAGCGTTAATGGAGTGGTTGGTTGATTGCGTAGTTTAACTTGTTAGATTTCACTCAAAACTCTCCAAATGACTCTTCCTACCATATTATCGTGATGTCCAAGTTTAGGGCTTGATCCGATATCAATTGGTGAAAGAAATTGGACACCTCAAGTTCATACGAAGTTCATATCGTAAATGGAGTAGTTGGTGAACTGCATAGTTTTAGTGGTTGGATTTCGCTCAAAACTCTCCAAATGATTGCTCTCACCATACTATGAGGTTGCCCTAGTTTTGGGAACGATTCGAAATCGATTGGTTAAAGAAATTGGACACTTCAAGTTCATACAAAATTCGTATCGTAAATGGAGTGGTTGGTACATTGCAAAGTTTTAGTGGTTGGATTTCACTCAAAACTCTCCAAATGATTCCTCCTACCGTACTTTGATGATGCCCATGTTTAAGGCTTAATTCGAAATCAAATATTCAAAGAAATTAGACACTTCATGTTCATACGAAGTTCGTATCGTAAATGCAGTGGTTGGAGGATTTTATAGTTTTACTTATTTGATTTCACTCAAAACTCACCAAAAAGACTCCTCCCACCATATTATGATGTTGTCCAAGTTTTGGCCTCGATCCAAAATCAATTGGTCAAAGAAATTGGACACTTCAAGTTCATACGAAGTTCATAGCGTTAATGGAGTGGTTGGTTGATTGCGAAGTTTTACTTGTTGGATTTCACTCAAAACTCTCCATATGACTCTTCCTACCATATTATGATGCCCAAGTTTAGGGCTTGTTCCAATATCAACTGGTCAAAAAATTGGACACTTCAAGTTCATACGAAGTTCGTATCGTAAATGGAGTGGTTGGTGCACTGCATAGTTTTAGTGGTTTGATTTCACTCAAAACTCTCCAAATGATTGCTCTAACCATATTATTAGGTTGCCCTAGTTTTGGGAACGATCCGAAATCAATTGGTCAAAGAAATTGGACACTTCAAGTTCATACGAAGTTCGTATCATAAATAGAGTAGCTGGTGCATTGCAAAGTTTTAGTGGTTGGATTTCAATCAAAACTCTCCAAATGACTCCTCCCACCATACTTTGATGATGCCCATGTTTAGGGCTCAATCCGAAATCAAATGGGCAAAGAAATTAGACACTTCAAGTTCATACGAAGTTCGTATTGTAAATGCAGTGGTTGGAGCATTTTGTAGTTTTACTTATTTGATTTCACTCAAAACTCACCAAAGGACTCCTCCCTCCATGTTATGATGTTGCCCTAGTTTTGGCCTCGATCCAAAATCAATTGGTCAAAGAAATTGGACACTTCAAGTTCATACGAAGTTCGTATCGTAAATGGAGTGGTTGGTGCATTGCATAGTTATTGTGGTTGGATTTCACTCAAAACTCTCCAAATGACTCTTCCTACCATATTAGGATGATGCCCAAGTGTATACGAAGTTCGTTGCGTTAATGGAGAGGTTGGTAAGAAAAATCGGACACTTCAAGTTCATACGAAGTTCGTTGCGTTAATGGAGAGGTTGGAGGATTGCGTAGTTTTACTTGTTGGATTTCACTCAAAACTCTCCAAATGACTCCTCCCCCATATTATGATGTTGCCCTAGTTTTGGGCTCGATTCGAAATCACTTGGTCAAAGAAATTTTACACTTGAAGTTCATACGAAGTTCGTATCGTAAATGGAGTGGGTGGTGCATTGCAAAGTTTTAGTGGTTGGATTTCACTCAAAACTCTCCAAATGACTCCTCCTACCATACTTTGATGATGCTCATGTTTAGGTCTTAATCTGAAATCAAATGATCAAAGAAATTAGACACTTCAAGTTCATACGAAGTTCGTATCGTAAATGCAGTGGTTGGAGAATTTTGTAGTTTTACTTATTTGATTTCACTCAAAACTCACCAAAGGACTCCTCCCACCATCTTATGATGTTGCCATAGTTTTGGCCTCGATCCGAAATCAATTAGTCAAAGAAATTGGACACTTCAAGTTCATACGAAGTTCGTATCGTAAATGGAGTGGTTGGTGCATTGCATAGTTATAGTGGTTGGATTTTACTCAAAACTCTCCAAGTGACTCCTCCCACCATATATTGATGACTCCCAAGTTTTGGGCTCGATCCGAAATCAATTGGTTAAAGAAATTGGACACTTCAAGTTCATACGAAGTTCGTATTGTAAATGGCGTGGTTGGTGCATTGCATAGTTTTAGTGGTTGGATTTCACTCAAAACTCTCCAAATGATTGCTCCCACCATATTATGATGTTGGCCTAGTTTTGGGATCTATCCGAAATCAATTGGTCAGAGAAATTGAACACTTCAAGTTCACACGAAATTCGTATCGTAAATGGAGTGGTTGGTGCCAAAAAGACAGCTTCAAAGTGTTTGAATCGCTTTCTCACCCTTCTAGTTCAATTGATTGTTGTTCGATTGATGTGCTTGATTCACTTGTTTTCTCTACGTTTTTGCTGGCATAATCCAATGTTCCATTACAATATATTTTGAGTCAATCTCAAAGTGACTTTGGTCAAGAATCTGCACTCATGGAGATGGTGGCTGCCTTGGAAGCATTAAAACCATATCCCTCCTCTTTTTCACCTCTTATAGAGCCATTAGAACCATCTGCCACACGTCTGATCCCTTCTGTTGTTAGACCTCCAAAACTTGAGATTAAACCACTTCCATCACATCTAAAATATGCTTACCTAGCTGAGTTTGAAACTCTCCCAGTTATCATAGCATCTGACCTCACCCCTTTGGAAGAAGATAAGCTAATTATGGTGTTAAAAGAGTTCAAATCAGCCATTGGTTGGTCTATTGCAGATATCAAGGGAATAAGCCCTACCATGTGCATGCATCGAATTTTATTGGAGGGAGCGAAACCAACTCGTGAACCACAAAGATGGCTCAATCCACACATGAAGGAGGTAGTGAGAGTTGGAGTGTTGAAGTTGCTAGATGTGGGTATCATATACCCGATTTCTAATAGCAAATGGGTCAGCGCTGTTCACGTAGTGCCTAAGAGGATTGGAATCACAGTGGTAAAAAATGAGCATAAGGAGCTTGTTCAAACAATACCGGCAGCTAGTTGGCGTGTTTGCACCGATTACAGGAAGTTGAATTCGGACACTAGAAAAGATTATTTTCCTATGCCTTTTATTGATCAAATGCTTGAGCGATTAGCTGGTCACTCATATTATTGTTTCGTTGATGGATATTCAGGTTATAATCAAATTGCGATTGCTTCAGAAGATCAAGAGAAGACTACATTCACTTGTCCTTTTGGCACTTTTGCATATAGGAGGATGCCTCTTGGCCTTTGCAATGCCTCGGCAACATTCCAAAGATGTATGCTGGCAATCTTTTCAGATATGATTGAGAGATTTATTGAGGTATTCATGGATGATTTTTCAGTTTTTGGTTCTTCTTTTGATGATTGTCTTAACAATCTCTCTCTAGTGCTTCAAAGATGTCAGGAAACAAATTTGATTCTCAATTAGGAAAAGTGTCAATTTATGGTGAAACAAGGTGTTGTGTTGGGGCATGTAATATCCAGCAAGGGTATTGAAGTTGACAAAGCAAAAATTGACATCATCTCGAATATGGCAGCCCCTACCTCAGTGAAAGGAGTGAGAAGCTTTCTAGGACATGCTGGTTTTTATCGTCGTTTCATTAAGGATTTTTCCAAGATCACTCATCCATTGTGCAATCTTTTGGCCAAAGATGTTGTATTTCACTTTGATAAAGATTGCATTTAATACCTTGAAACATGAACTAACCTCTACTCCTATTATTATGGCACCAGATTGGTCTTTGCCTTTTGAGCTAATGTGTCATGCCTCCGACTATGCTATTGGTGCTGTTTTAGGTCAAAGAGTAAATAAGCTGCCACACGTAATTTACTATGGAAGTCGGACATTAAACGATGCTCAACTCAATTACTCTACAACTGAGGAGGAGTTGCTTGCGTTGTTTTTGCTTTAGAGAAATTTTGTTCATATCTTGTTGGCTCTAAAGTTATTGTTTACTCTGATCATGCAGCTCTTAGGTTTTTCTTGACCAAGAAAGATGCTAAACCGCGATTGATCAGATGGATACTCTTGTTACAAGAGTTTGACCTAGAAATTCGAGACAAGAAAGGGAGTGAAAATGTTGTTGCTGATCACTTGTCACGCCTTGTTGATGAAAACCATGGAGATGGACAAATTTTGCCTCTCAACGAATCATTCCCAGATGAACAACTCTTTGTCATTCAAGATAAAGAGCCATGGTATGCTGATTTTGTCAATTATCTTGCGTCTGGTGTAATTAGAGATGATTTGACTTTTCAGGAGAGAAAGAAGTTCTTTTCAATGGTTAAACACTACATGTGGGATGAGCCTTATTTGTTCAAGTATTGCCCTGACCAAATCATTCGAAGATGTGTTCCAGAGAGTGAGCAGCAAAGCATACTAACATTCAGTCATGCATTGGCATGCGGAGGTCATTTTAGTGCCAAAAAGATAGCTTTAAAGGTTTTACAATCTGGTTTCTTTTGGCCTACATTGTTTAAAGATGCTTTTGATTTTTGCTCTAAGTGTGATAGGTGTCAGAAAATGGGGAGCATCAGTCGTAGGAATGGAATGCCATTAAACAACATTTTAGTGGTGGAGCTGTTTGATGTGTGGGGAATTGACTTCATGGGACCATTCCCATATTCTTTTGGATACATATACATACTAGTGGCAGTAGATTACGTATCAAAATGGGTTGAGGCAACAGCTACACGAACTAATGATCACAAAGTTGTTTTGAATTTTCTTAAAGATATGATTTTCACTAGGTTCTTGGTCAAAGGAATTGGACACTTCAAGTTCATACGAAGTTCGTACCATAAATGGAGTGGTTGGAGGATTTTATAGTTTTACATTTCGAATTCTCTCAAAACTCACCAAAGGACTCCTCCCACCATATTATGATGCTGCCCAAGTTTTTGGATTGATTCGAAATCAATTGGTCAAAGAAATTGGACACTTCAAGTTTATACGAAGTTCGTAGCGTTAATGGAGTGGTTGGAGGATTGTGTAGTTTTACTTGTTGGATTTGACTCAAAACATTCCAAATGACTCCTCCCACCCACCATATTATGATGTTGCACATTGCTTTGGGATCGATCCGAAATCACACTACTACAAATATTGAAAAAGACAACGCTTAATACACAACAGTTGGCTCCAAAACCGTTGTAGTTGTTTCTTCTATAACGGTTATTACATAAGCAACCGTTGTTAAAAGGGGTTTTTAAGCGTCGTGGTTTAGAGTACGTTGTTTTCTGATTTTATTTCACAACTTTCTATAATGGTTCCAAGTTGCAAAGATTGAAGCTTAAAAAAAACACGGAGTGAACCATGACTCAATATTTTTTCTCAATGCCCGATGGTTCTCGTTCTCTCCTATCTCTCTTATCTCTCTTCTCTCTCTTGTTCTTCCCACGACTCTCAAGCTCTTCCCTTTTTTTCTGTCTCACCATCACTCCCCTCTTCGCCTTGCCTTCACCACGACCAGAGACTCTCTCTCTCTCTCTCTCTCTCTCTCCCGTATCCTTCTCTCTCCTCCCTCCTTCTACTTCAGTCAACAAAGGTCAGGAAAATTTAGGGTTACTGATTTGGGTACTAATCTAACCATTTGGGTGTTGGCTTAAAAATGACCAGCACCAGGTCTCCACCCAAAATCAGCCTCGCGATACCATCCAACAATAGACTCAAGCACCCACAGATCAACGTCCATGCTCACGACTCTTTCCGTACAAACACCACCGAAGCCACACCCTCGCCTCCATGCGACGATCTCCCTCACTGGGTACAAAGGTTTAGGCTTTTATCTATTAGTTTTGTATTTTGATTTTTCTTTTTATTTGTGTTTGGAGTTATTCCAACGACCAAGCTACCACCACCATCAACCATCGAGCCAGTACATGAAAAAGAATATATTTTGTATTTTTTAATGTTATTTTATTTCCTTTTGTTTTCGTTTGGGTTTAATTTGTGTTTTGAAGTACCTGATTATAGATTGGACTTCTTGGGCACTCACTTTTTCTCTTTAATGGCTGATACGCTGGCTGGGATTTTGGGGAGAGATGTTGAGATTACAGTGAGTTACTGAGAGCTTGAGGAAATTGAAACCGGCTTCCGGGTTTTATTGTTTTCATCATTATCGTCGCGATGTGACCCGACCAATTCCAGCCGGAACCGAGCCGGACCTCGTTGATGGGCCCAACACCAACCCATGCCGGGCCCACAAACCGAACAGTTACCCTCTTCCCGACAAACAACAAACTTTGGGCCGAGACTTCGCCGAAAATCGGACAGAGTCTCCCTACAAAGTGAACAATCCCCAAAGTTAAAACCTGTTCAAACAAGCAACGAAACAAAGCCCAAGCACCAAGCATGCTACGGATAAACTACCTGTGCCTCGGCCAACAAATTAACCCTTACAGGCAATACAGAGCAATCTAAGAGTTTAGGAATTCAGCAGCGGAAAAGAATAAACAGAATATGAGTTTAGGGTTCAAGGACAACAGATCCTACCCTTCACCAAAGCTCGAGAAGAGGAGCGCACGGCCGAACAAAGTGTCGACGCAACTACCTCCTGGGGGCGCAAAGCAGAAAGAGTGTGAGTGGACAAAAACAAAGTTTTGCATACTTAAAACAATATACTAACCCCACCTTTTAAAACCATGCAAACCATGCATATGAAATCCTTATAGAATTTTTAAAGTGCCTAAAATACCCTTAATCCTAGTGGCAAAACTGTAATTTCCCCAAAATTATTTAAATTGAATAAATTCAATTAAATTGGGTCAGGGATGTCACAACCTACCCACCTTATAAGAATTTCGCCCTCGAAATTCCACAACTACTTCAGTACACCAACACGGTACCCAACAACTCCAAAACCACCGTAACATCCCACACCAACCACACTTCCACCAAAAGGACAATCAACTTCTTAAGTTAACGAACTCAATTTCATATTTTCTAAATATGAAAACCTCAACAGAATTTTCAAATCCTAAGATTTCTCTTTAACTTACGTGCACAACCACCACCAGTTCGTGCACGCCACTAAGTGTTCTAAACACGTGTAACTTCGGGTTCTAAAGAATCTCGTACAAAACAACAAAGAGATAGGAATCATGCCATAGACGACATCGGGTGTGACTGTGCCTCATGTCGAGTCATAGGAAACACCGCGCCTTAGTCGTCAAACGCCTTTGGCTGACCCCTCGAATTCCTTCCGCCACTTCCACGGAAAGTCAATCAATACCACTACTCGTAGCGGTACCAGAACTAGAGGATGAGGCATCACCCCAACTATGCCTCCGACTACCTTGCTCCTACGAGGTCACGAATTCATGCATTGCTGCGCCACTCCGAAAGAGATTAGGATGGTTCCCGCTTGGTATGCCCAACTTGCCCACAAGCATAACAAGTTAGGACACAACCTTGGCCACGTCAACCCCTCTATACGGGATGGGAACAGTCCGCCCAAAGTGTCCAACTTCATCGCATTTAAGACAACTCACACAACCCGTTGCGAGCTATCCCCAAGTTGTACCGCAAGAATCGATCGCTGCCCAAAGACGCTTAAACTTAGTATCTCCATTCTTTGATAGACCTTGCCTTGATCCATCAAGGTCGGGCCGTATCTCTACGACGCGCCTACATTAACACCAGCACCACACCTCTGTGCCACCCCGTCGACAATTTCAATCAAGGCTCCCATGGTCGGATAGACAGTGGCAGAAAGCACAACCTGAATATCCAATCACAGACATTCGTCCTTCAACCTTACCGTACAAACTGTTCCACGTTACTTAGCTTTAACTAAAGCACCAATGGCATTCCGCCAACTGCCCAACTCTTAAGACTAACTCGAGACGCTCAACCGTCTTACGCCCTTTTAAACTAAACACGTGAACCCCGACAAACACCTTCAGTTGCAAGGAAACTTGTTCCAACAACTAACTTTCGTCAAGCCTACCTCGATCATTAAAACATTCCCCGTAAGTCAACCGCAGAATCACCCGCTGTTGACTCATGGTCCAACTTAATGGGCTTCGATCCCCAATTCAACCACGTCCAACAAATTTTCCTTAGGGTCACCACCACACCGTAAACAAGGAACCTACAAGTACTCGGCTACTTAAATGCCTCAACTTTCTTCACTAGCCTCAGCCAACTCCAAGGCTGCCTGGGTACTCCAACTTGAGATACCCACGATCAATTACTTTCCATGAATGTCACACAAGTGCAACATCCAAACTTAGCGAAACTTACGCTAACGGATCAAACTCCAAATCCCCTTCAAAACAAAAGCAACCAACCGAACCTTGTCACCGTCAGGGGCACCTCATGACAAAGAACTACCATTTCCAATCGGTGAGCCGGCCTCGGCCAGGTCGGCCTTTGCCCAATAGTCATGAGCTCCCATATTGACTAATTCTCTTAACGCCGGTAGCTTCCGGTTACCTCTCGCACGTAACGCCGTAACATTGATCAAGTAAACTGGTCAAGCACTTAACGTAGATCCAGCTCACTCACGCTCGTTGGTTCGATGGTAGGTGGAGGAAGAACAGACTCTCAAGTCTCGGGAAAGGAACTCTCCACCTACAACTTCTCGGGAGAACGAAACTTGAAGAGGAAAACGAGAAAACACGGAAACCATTCGCAACAAAGTGCACAATGGAAGCGAAGTCCGAAGGAAATTGAACCTAATGCTCGATACCAAGTTGACAGGACTGACCAATTCCAGCCCGAACCCGAGCCGGACCCTGTTGATGGGCCCAACACCAACCCATGCCGGGCCACAACCGAAACGATTACCCTCTTCCCGACAAACAACAAACTTTGGGCGAGACTTACGCCGAAAATCGGACAGAGTCTCCCCTACAAAGTGAACAATCCCCAAAGTTAAAACCTGTTCAAACAAGCAACGAAACAAAGCCCAAGCACCTCATGCTACGAGATAAACTACCAGGCCTCGGCCAACAAATTAACCCTTACAGGCAATACAGAGCAATCTAAGAGTTTAGGAATTCAGCAGCGGAAAAGAATAAACAGAATATGAGTTTAGGGTTCAAGGACAACAGATCCTACCCTTCAGTCAAAGCTCGAGAAGAGGAGCGCACGGCCGAACAGTGTCGACGCAACTACGATGCTGGGGCGCAAAGCAGAAAGAGTGTGAGTGGACAAAAACAAAGTTTTGCATACTTAAAACAATATACTAACCCCACCTTTTAAAACCATGCAAACCATGCATATGAAATCCTTATAGAATTTTTAAAGTGCCTAAAATACCCTTAATCCTAGTGGCAAAACTGTAATTTCCCCAAAATTATTTAAATTGAATAAATTCAATTAAATTGGGTCAGGGATGTCACAGTCAGTGGTTGAGATGTGGGATGACAAGGAGGAGGGGGAGAGGGGTTTGGTGGGTTTTTATTGAGGATTCAGGGTTTAGGGTTTGGGGAGAGGGAATAAGATCTTGCTGCATTTGATAAGGGAAGGTGATGCTCCAGAGAAATAAATATGTAATATAGGTATTTGATTTTAATTTGTTTTAATATACTAACAATGAAGAACCCAAGTGCTGTGTTGAGAAAACTTACTTTATTGAGATTGATTTTGCAAGCTTGTTTTGATTTTTTTTTTCTTTCCTCAAATGCTCTGTTTCTTTCTTTATTTGCAGATTAACAAAGAAGGATTGGGATTTGTAGAGGTCAATTTCCTTCTTCTGCTATATTGAAATTGCCTCTGCATCTATTATCTGCTATCACAAGTCCAAGGTTTGTTCTAGAATCATTTTTAGCGCTGCTTTTTGTTGTTGTTTCTTTTTCCTTTCTGTAACTATTGATACAGTGCAGCACTTGACCTTCATTCTCATGCATGACTTCACTTATGCATGTTTATGTCTGTTGATATATATCTCTTCTAGCAAGCACTTGTGCCAGTCTGATGTGAAGTTCTTTGTATACGAAAACAAGTCGTTAGTTTAGCTTTATGGAGATATATCGGTGAGATGTGGCAAGTGCTGCCAATTTAAACATCTGATATTCTCATAGAGCTGAGATTTATTGAAGTGTCTCCATTGAAGTTCTGCTTTGAGTCTCAATGCTGATATTTGTCCTAGTGAAAAGAATTATTGAAGCATCTCTATCGAACTTTTGATTGAGCATCAATGCTGATCTTTATACTATTCTCGAAAAATAAAAAAACTTAGGGCCCGTTCGGTAACGTTTTCGGAGAATGTTTTATGAGAAAACGTTTTCCACGAGAATGAAAACAACTTTTTTCTGTTTTCTACACGAGAATGAAAACATGCTACCGAACGTGTTTTTGAGTCATTTTTGTAATGTTTTATGAGAAAACGTTTTCCACGAGAATGAAAACAACTTTTTTCTGTTTTCTACAAGTATACATGAAGTTGTTTTCATTTTACGAAAGCGTTTTCCACGAGAATGAAAACATGCTACCGAACGTGTTTTTGACTCATTTTTGTTTTCTGAAAATGAAAACAACCTCCGAAAACGTTACCGAACGCACCCTTAGTAGTTTAATTTTGGCAGTCTCAGACCTTGCACTTAGGTAATGATGTAGTATTCATTTTGGCAGTGCCTTTCATTTGCACTTCAAGGAATGTTCACGATCACCTTTTGTTCATTTTTGTTCATACTTTTTTGTTTTTTGTTCTTGCAGTTAATTGGAATTTCTGGATACACATGATTCAAAGAAATTCTGCCTTTCTTGAAAGCAACATTCTTACAAAGGATTTCAGGCAATGTCTAGCTCTGCAAAAGCTTTGGATCCAGCGTTTCAGGGAGCAGGTCAAAGAGTGTATCCTTTTATCATAGATGGTGACTCAAGGAAATGTAGTTTGGTAGATAGTTCTTTCTAAACACTATAACAAATAAGAGGAACAAACATCTTACTATTTTACTTCCACGACAGAAAAGTGAAAGTAACTTAAAAATGAAATATGGCCTAGGATATAATGGAATTGAGGCCAGGTTTCATGTAGCTGATCCCATATAGTTGAGTCAAGGTATTGTTCTTATAGACAAAAAGTTAGAGTAGGTGGTTGTACTTGGTGTCAGTTTTTGGCGTATGTACTTTTAAATATCTTAAACATGTTATTTGAGGTTCTCAAACTTAACATATAATAGAGGGATTGAAATTTGGCGAATTGAGAACTTCCAGCCAGTTCCTTTGCCAAAATCTGAACATGGAAAATTGTATATTGGGGATTCTTATATAGTCTTGCAGGTTTGTCTTCAAATTTTCACTCTTTAATTATTTTCAACGCCCTATTTATGTTTTTTTCCTTGCAAGACTGCTGAAATAAAAACTGAATTTGTAAGCGTAACATTTTTCTTTTGGGAAATGCACAAGTTCAATTTGTCTTGGGCTGAACAATAAGTTGATATCATGATTGAATAGCATTTTTGTTGTTCTCCCAATTTACTCAAGTGATAATTATGATATCAGCCTTTGCTCTGGGGTTTAATAAAAGTATGGTGGATCTTTGTACTCGAAGAAATCTCGGCACTCAAATATGGTGCACATTATCGCTCTCTACAAAAACTGATATCATTTTCCTTTTTGTGTGTTCCACCTTAAGAAAGGGGAAGGAGGGGGAGGGGGAGGGGGAGGGGGAGGGGGAAGGGGAAGATGAGGAATGGGAAAAGGACAAGCCAAGGAAAACGAGTCGTTAGAATTTGAAACTAGATTTACAAAGGTTGAGGAAGAAGAATTTGAAACTTGATTGTATGTCCGCAAAGGAAAATGAGTTTTTAGAATGAAGCAAGTATCCTGTTATACTTACATGACAGTTTAGAGGTCAATTAAGTTTCTTTGATGTAATTCTGCTGGTGGTTAAAGGGAATTTCACACTGCATTTTAATTGTGTAGGTTCCTTTCTCGCGTCCTTCACTGAATCATGACGATGTGTTCATCCTGGACACTAAGAACAAGATCTTTCGGTTCAATGGAGCAAATTCCAATATTGAGGAAAGGGCGAAGGCTTTAGAAGTAATCCAGTTTTTGAAGGAAAAGTATCATGACGGGACCTGTGATGTTGCAATAGTTGGTAAGTGCATGTACGGTATATCTCTGTATATATACAAGCTCACACAACTCACTGTGTTGCCTTTTCCTCTAATATTGGAAATGCCTGCATTATCCAACCAGAATTGTTACCTTACATGTTTACTATCTGTGCTGCCCATTCTCACCAGTTACGCCATAGAGTGAAAATTTCTATGTTGACCTGATGTTTATAAATTTTATCCATGTATTCGGACTTCTACAGTGAACAAAGTTTGAAATCATAAAATATTACATGCTTCTATTCGTGCCAAAGCAAATTACAACTACGTTCCAACATCCTCATATCTGTACTTTTTGGAACTTCAGATTGACACTCCCATGTTGGCCTTAGAATGGACAAGACCTGGTATGCTGAGCCATTTTACTGTTATCCGTAAGCTTGATGGAGGCATATTTCCAATGGGATTCACTAAAGAGGCTATAGCTAAGAACTCTAAAGCTGGATCAGATGTTTTAAGCATTGAAAGCAAGTAAGTTTTACTCACATATCTAGTTCTCTTTCAGTCCTTTTCTTTGTTCACTCTAGAAAAAGTAGCAACTCTCCTAACTAATCCATGTAAAAGTTTGATTTCAATATACTTTTCTAATTTAAAACCATATCTGTCCAGCATTTGATGGTTCAGTGACTAATTTTTAGGTATGGAATCTTGTTTCTTCCAATCTAATCCATGTAAAAAGTTTGCCCACCAGCTGTTTGAATGACTCTGTTACTACGACCCTTGTAAAATTGTTAAGCATGCACTTCAAATGATCCTCTCATAATCACTTTCACTACTCTAGCTTTTGATCTTTGTCTTGGTGTTGTTCCTTTGGTATCTCCACTTTTTATTTTATTTGCCCTAGTCAATGTTCACAAGATAGGATGTACAAATCCAAGATATGCTTCTTTTAGTTAAGTTCGTGTGTATGGGTTTAGTTAATTTTACAGGAGTACAATATATGTTTCACAACTGTGGAAAGATCCCAGGAAGGATTGGCTCCTCGTTTGCCATCGAGTAAGACAACTGGACTTCTACCTGAGGTATAATATCATCCTCAGTAATGCATTGTTGTTTATTCATTTAGTACATTTTAGCTCAAACATATTATTTCCTAATGAGTATCTGTTATAGTATAGAGCTCTATGCCTCATATCTTTGTTTTCATTTTCTTCTTAAGAAATTAGGTGTAGGCATATGATATCTTTTGCACTCTGTTTCAGTTGTGTTGAAATAAAAATTTCACCGACAGCAAATTAAATTCGAGGCCCAAGTTTAAAGAGATTGGGCTCATAGCTAATACAATCTCGTGGGTTTATTGTTAAAATTGGTTTAAGCCCAAAAGAAATTAATATTAATATTTTTATAAGGAAATATTAATATAGTGGATAAAAAAGAGTTGAAGTTTGATTTCCTGATCATGGCAACGTGACTTTGGGAATATGCTAGAAGGCTGACTGAAAGTGGGAAGTTACTCTTCCCACGTACCCACTCAGTACGTGAATAACCAGCTTCATTTCTCTCAGTCTCTCTTGGTCTATAAAAAGGGGTCTGTGCTGAACATAAAGGGGCAGAAAGAGAGGCAAAGGCAGAAGGCAGAAGGCAGGCGCAGAGGCAAAAAGCAGAGGCGCGAGAAGTCTGAAGGAGGAACAAAGTGCTGTAGAAATTGAAGGAGGCAGACGCAGAGGAGAAAAGCATAGAAACAGAGGCAAAGGCAGAAGTCAGAGGCAGAAGAGAAAGACGCAGAGACAAAAAAAGGAGAAACCAAAGTGTTGCAGAAGGTTAGAGGAAAACAAGAAGGAAAACAGTGAACAACAAGAAGCGAGGCAACGCAGGAAGAGAAGGAACCCAAAATCTGAGAAGGTAAAAGTGAAATAAATATTATGTGCTTATTTCAGGTCCGATATGCGTTCAAAGCTTCATGGCTGTCTCGTTCATCCACAACAAATCTTGAACCCGATGCAAACATCAAACTGTGCAAGTCCAGTCCCAACAAGTCATGCGGCTCTTTCATTCTTGAGGTTGTGCTTCTCTAAAATTTCCACAAGTGATGTGGGCGTGCAGGCATCATTGTAGATTACACAAGCAAGCCAACAAATCAAAGAAACTTGTTCTGAGAATTTGCAGCACGAAATTCCTCCATGTCCCTGTTGTCAAAGAAATCTCAAGAAATTGTGATGGTTGCACAACTTACACAAAGAGAGCTCTCGCAAGGACCTCTCTGTTGTGAAAATATACTGATGGGCTTCCACAAGACCCCACTGTATCAAGTGCTATGAACGCCTTGTGGGTGTTCATAGGTACCAAAAGCAGAAGAAAAGCTTGACACAACTTTGCCTTCTAATTGCTACCCGTGGCCAACAAAATAAAATAGCAAGATGAGATCATTGACAAAAAAAGAGAAGACCAAGAGCCAACACTTCTCAAAGCCTGTGAATTGAGGCAATTAACAAAGGCGTGTCTTCAGAACTCTCAACAAGCAGATGAGGTTTCTTTGGATCTCCAAATCTCAAAATCACAAACATGATTTCTCAAGGCTAACACAAATTAACCTCCCTAATGCCTATGTTGCTTCACCAAAGGCCAAAACAAAATGAAAAGAGAAGCAGAGAAGAAAAAAGTCACCAAGAGGCCAAAAGAGACCTCAAGCATATAAACAATGGATAAACCCAAGAAGACGGTTAATCCATGAAGCCAGCACTGCCAAATGATCGGTGCATAATTACATATCATTTTGTACCCTTCTAACTTATGATTTGGTTATATTTTTGAGTTAAACTTGTGCTTTTAATCTATTTTGTGTTTGTTTCAGTGTAATAAGCTTAAAACTCAATAAATGCATTTTGGAGACATGTTAGCTCAAACGGTGTCTGCAGATCAGTCAACTTCACGGATTGGACTGTACTTGCTCAAGAAGAACCAGACAATGAGCCATACATCATTGGAAAGATACGGAAGTCTATTTTCTGGAGCATTTTACGGTTCATGATTCCGAGTACTCTAGAGGAAGTTATGCAAGTTTTTGCAGCTTAAGGTCAAAATCGGCAGGATCTGCGTTACTGGGCCAAAAATCACATTTGAAGGTCTTTCCGATTTTTCCTTGAGCTGGGCTGCATATGCTTAGAAAGATAATTCAAAGAACTTCAATATCCATATTTTTCCAGATTTTTCAGAATGGAGGAACAAGCCCAAAACGAGCCCAAAAGAAGACTGCAATGCATTGTCAAGCATGACATATGCATGATGAAATGTTATTGATTGTGGGAAATTTTGGTGGAGCATATTTGACAGGACCGGACCCGAATTCCCCCTCGGAACTCGTGTCCAACCCTGCTTCCCGTCAGACATTACCCCGACGCAGGAACTTACTTTACTAAAACGCCCCTTAACTCTAATTTAAGGAAATAGGAAGGTTGACTTCTGCCGAAAATTCGACAGAGTCTCCACGAAAAGTGGGCTTTTCCCAAAATTTTCCACCTGTTAAAAACAACAGAAAATTTCCCAACAGGCAGCATGCACAAAGCAGAAGCACACAGATTAATAGGGAGGGCCTCTAGCCTCTACCTCAATCCTAGGTGAGCACTACGGAGCAATCTAAAGAAATTTAAACTTTACAACCCGAGTAAAGTATAGCAGGTCAAGATACAAGAAAACTCCTACAGGAGCCATTAACCGTGATGCCTCGACGTGGTGGTCTTGACCTCGGGATCTAGCACAGGGCGCAAAACAGAAAATGTGAGTGGACGAAAAATCAAACTTTAAACCTCATTTTTCAATGAACATAATAACCCCCTCCGTTTCGCAAATAATGATAAAACACTTATGCAACAAAAATCCTTATGTATACATACATACTTAAACGAACCGATACTTGAAAACAATTCTATTAAATTCATATCTTGAAAAACCATAAAGAAAAGCGTAGCTTTGCTACTTCGCAAATTCTTGAAACCACAACTTGAACACTGAGTTCTTAAAATAAAAACCATGGAATTGAATCCATCCAAAAATATTCCGTTTAAGTAAAACATAAATAACAACATTGAATAACTTCCCTTTTTCCCGGAACCCAACTCCGTCAGCTTCCAACCTTAATTTAAAATATGTACTGTGCATCACCGTCCCGGTGCACATATTCAAACATTATAAATCCTGGAATTAAAATCCATAGACACACCCACATATATATATATATATATATATATAATAACAAAAGTGTAAAGTCTCATAAAATCCCAGCAAGGAAAATGTAAAACTAAAACGACTAAAAACCAAGAAAAACCAAATTCCCAACCAAGCTGTTTCCCGACGCAATGCCCGTAGGGCACGACAAGCAAGGAAAGATCCTCACTTAAAAGAAAATAAGAATGGAAGTACAGTATTACGTATATATATATATATATATTATATATAAATAGTAAGACTCTTAGACCAATACTTGTACTGGGAAACAATCCAACAAGGGGATTGTTGACTGACTACGTGGAGAAAAATTCCTTTACAACCACATAGCCAGGGAACCAGCTGTCCCAACCGGGACTAACTCCCGGACATGCACAAAAGAAAATACCTCAATAATGTGTAGCTGAATAAAGTCCTACGCCACAGCATGCCGGCATGGGCCTACAGTAACACCCCCGCCAAGGGTGAACCGGGTTCCTTTGTATCCTGTATCCATTTCAAGAACTTGATCCGGGAGGTACATAAAGTGGTGCTAATAGCACTCCATCTAGTATACATATATAATCCCTGACATACCCTAAATACCAGGGTATTCAGCCCGTACCCAAACCCGAACACAATAATATCCGGACGGTACCCCGTCCATAAATGACACCCAAAATATTCACAATAAGAATATACACAAATGTCTGAACATGTTTATATCCGAAACCCAAAGTATTCATAAACTTCCAATATCAAATATAATATGTAAAACCCATATAATACCAATGCCAAAATTGAAACAACTATATATCTCCATAATTGCAAAGTAAAAAGAATTTCTTAAAAATGAGAAATTCAAGACCCAAAACATTTAATCAACGTATAAATATAAAATATAAGATATAAATTATAAATTCCCAAAAACATAAAATTCACACTCTCTTAATAAATTTTAGATATTAAAGTAAATAGAAAATTCCTTGATTTAAAACAATATAAAAATTCCAAGATTAGATAACCAAAGTAAATAATTCAAAATCCAACATAACAATAAATCCTCAATTTGTCAAATATAAAACTCAAGAAATTCCCGGGTAATTCACCATACCCAACCCGTATACAAAAATTACCGGACGATGGTCCCGTCCCAAGTTCAATACTCAAAGACCTTTAATTTAAAATATAGCCACCAATGTCCCACAATTAAACCGGACTCCAAAATGTGCATAAACTTATAATATAATTTAAATTCCAAATATTCCCTTAAAATCATATCCAAGATTCAAAATATCATTTAAAACTCCTTAGTCAAAGCGACTAGTTTTATAAGCATAAACTTTCCAATAATTCTATCAAATATCGAATTCAAAACTTAACCAATATTTGAAATCTCAATCACCAAGATAAATAATTTCATATGCATTGCAATTTGTTCTTTAAAATTATGCTCGTTCAAAACAAATGTCCACTCACCGTTGGTCCCACGCTGCACAACCCAAAAAGGGTTCCACTCGAGGATCACGAATAGCTTGAGAACCTAATTCAAGAACACGAGGATTAAGATTAACAACCGGACCGGCGATAACCTTAAAAGTCAACCTTAACCAAACTCAACTCAAGTGTACCAAAACGTCAGACGAGGAATTCTAAGGTCAACGACGTTTGTTAGGAGACGAGACGACCTCGGAGACGCCGGTCAACCCTGGTCAAACTTACCCGAATAGGTCAAACCGGGCCCGTGGGTCCCATGACCTCCAAACTTAGATCCGAAAGTTCCTACAGGTTCACTATGGCTTAAAGAACACGTCCTGAAAGTTTGGTCACGATCGGACGGTCGGATTGCTCACGATCGCACGATCGGACGATTACGCTTAACTCAAACTTCAAGTCATTGATCCAAGCATCCGGCGCCGAATCACGATCCGTCAAATCCTACACGCATCCTAAAAATACGGGAACAACATACTAAGAAAAGGGACCGATCCAACGGCCGAACATATCGAACCGGATAACGCGCAATAGGCGTAAACTGCTTCGATTGTCAAACGATAACTAAAGTGGAATCCGAAAGCACACCTATGCGCTCGTGACGACATGGGAACATTTTAGACACAATGCACCACCACTACGGTGTCCGAAACCCGCCGGAATTGGGTGTGCATAGTAATTCAGGTGACCGGAAAAACTTCAAACCAAGGATCAAGACTTATGGTATAGGTTCAACTCAACAAGTGGAAAGATTTTACTCAACTACGGCAACACCTAGTTTGGCCGGCAAGTGGCCGGAAATTCAATCTCAAAACCGACCAAACTTTGGCACATAGATTCGATCTCCTACGCTACAAACTGAAGGAAACCAACCATGCAGATAGCTAGGGCTCGAAGAGTAGATGAATTTACATACCTTACTCGTCGAATTCCGTCGCCGGAGGAGGGAGAACGAACGCTCGTAAGTTTTACGTAAAATCGGCCGGTTTTTCGCATTTTCCGGTGGCTACAGGTGGCTGCTCCGGCTGGGTAGGGGTGGGATGGAAAGAGGGAGACGACACGGTCGTTTTGGGACCGGTCCCGCCGGATTTGGTGGCCGGACGTGCCGGTGGTGGCTCAAAAACCGTCGGCCCTGTCGTTTTGGGGGAGGGGGGGGCAGCGCACGGGAGAGAACCAGGGAGAGAGAAAGGGAGAAAGAGAAGAGAGCGGGAGAAAAGGCTGAGGTCGTGGGGCACTGTAGCGGTACTGTAGCCGCTACAGTAAATTTTTAAAATTCTTTTTTTTTTTTTTTTTTCTCTAATCGCTTTCCGATTATTACAACTCTAATTCGATCGATATCCACGAACTCGCTTTCGACGAAATGACGCAACGGCGCAACCCATTTCTCCAAATTCCTTATGGAATTTTACAGTGCCTAAAATACTCCTTAATCCCAGTGGCAAAACTGTAATTTCGCCAAGATTATTTATTTGACTAAATAATTGGGATTGAATAGTGAAATCGGGTCAGGGATGTTACAATATTCAATACATATAATTGGAGTGGAGTTTTGCAGCAGCCAAATGAAGTAAAATAAGATGAAGTGGGAGTTGCAACACTAAGCTTAAAGACAAGAAGAATTGTTTTCAAATGCAATTGTGTGAATTAAGTGTTGTAAGTTGGTGAAGTGAGTTTGTAGGTAGAAGCAACACTTAATTCAGATTTTCACTTCCCCTAGGCCTATATATAGTGAGGTTCTCCAAACTTGTAAACACACCCCAAGGGGGGGAGCTCTCAAACATCTCTCTAGAGCTCCTCTCCCTTCTCTCCCTCAAATTCTCTTAGTTTTCCTTTTTAGTTCTCAATTGTTGTAACAAAATCCTTTTGCTAAATTTTCCTTTAAGTTTTTCTTAGTTGTAATTTATTTTTCATTGTAATGTAATTTCTTTTCTTAAGTTTTCAAGTTTAATTAGTTTCCAAGTTTCAATTATAGTTCTTGTTCTTATTCATTATGCTTATAAGTTAATATGTGTTAACTCGCAAGTGCACGGGCCATTGGATAGTATAGCTTGTGTAAGTACGAGGTCGATCCCACGAGGATTGATGATAGATTGATTCAATTTGATTCCCTGCACAAAATAGAAAACCAAAAGAGAATAAATAAAACAAGAAAGAAAGAAAAGAAATTAACTCAAGCAAATTAGTTACCAAGTTCAATTTATATTCTTAGATTGATTCTAGCTAAAATATGATTAAGCCATGGTGTTTGGTCCTAACCTTGTATTCCTAATTCCCTAATTAGATCCTTCTTGTCGAACCTAAATTAAGCATTAGAAATCCATTAAGCAAAGAAGAATGTTTTAAACAACCAAGCATGTATCTAATCCATGTTGACGAATGTCCATACATACTCTTCCTATTCATAGTTCAATTTGAATTAATGCATGGTGTCTACTCTTAATTCAAACCAAGATAGCTAACATACAAGTTTTAATGGTGATCACTCATTCAAACAAGCATATTAACTTATAAGCATAATGAATAAGAACAAGAACTATAATTGAAACTTGGAAGCTAATTAAACTTGAAAACTAAAGAAAAGAAATTACATTACAATGGAAAATAAATTACAACTAAAAAGCAAAATGGTTTTGTTACAACAATTGAGAACTAAAAAGAAAACTAAGAGAATTTGAGGGAGAGAAGGGAGAGGAGCTCTAGAGAGATGTTTGAGAGCTCCCCCCCTTGGGGTGTGTTTGAAGGTTAGCCAAGCCTCCTATTTATAGGAGAAGGAAAGCATCAAACTCACATGCCAATATTCTTCTTTTGACAACAAGTTGCATAGCCACCTCAAGTTCACATGAGCATCCATCTCCTTTCATCATTTGGCTAGTTCCCACTTGATGCTTTTGCTTTCTTTATTTCTTACACAACCTACTTCAATTATGACAATTAACATGCTTCTTCCCCACTATCAACAATAGCACATGCATAGCTACTCATGACCAAGCAATTTGCAGTCCGCTTGTGGGCTCGATTTGGGCTTGTTCCTTCACTCTAACAAATCTGGAAAAATATGGATCTTGAAGCTCTTTGTCTTATCTTTCTAAGCATATGCAGCCCAACTCAAGGAAAATCGGGAAGGCCTTCAAAAGTCATTTTTGGCCCAGTAACGCAGATGCTGCCGAATTTGACCTTAAGTTGCCCAAACTTGCATAACTTCATCTAGAAGACTCGGAATCATGAACCGTAAAATTCTTCAGAAACTAGACTTCCGTATCTTTCCAATGACGTATGGTTCATTATCTGGTTCTTCCTGAGCAAGTACAGTCCAATCCGTGAAGTTGACTGATCTGCATACACCGTTTTGAGCTAACTTGTCTCCAAAATGCATTTAGTGAGTCATGTTTATTACACTGAAACAAACACAAAATAAATTAAAAGCACAAGTTTAACTCAAAAACATAACCAAATCATAAGTTAGAAGGGTACAAAATGATATGTAATTATGCACCGATCAAATACCCTCAAACCTATATTTTGCTAGTCCTCGAGCAAAACAAAAGGAAAACAAAGATAAAAATAAATAAATAAATAAATTTATTAGACCACTTTCGCAGGTAACTCGATTGCATTGAGCATATGCAACAAGCCTTTAAACCTCAAGGCATCCCTAGTAGGAGGAGTTGTGTCTCCGAGGGTTTAACAGATACGATACCCACAAACGTTTTACTGACTCTACAAAAACAAAGTAGTTAGAAAACAAAAACAAAACAAAAACAAATACAAAACAATATTTTCGAACATTTTCTGAAGAGAAATGACTCATGCACATGACTCAAAAGTTTTAACAATAAAAGCTCATTTTTGGACATTATTCACAATGTGGCAAAGTTCAAAACATAACATGCTCAAAGTGTAGTAGTGTGATAGCCAAATGCAACAAATTCTCCAATCTTAGTTTTCACACAATTTCAAAAAATCATACAAAGCACAAATTCAACTTCAAATCTCACCAAAGTTGTCCTCTCACAAATGAATCACTTTAAGAGGGCTACAATGCATCACTCGATTATAAACATGAGATTAGAGTTAAACCATAAGGGAATTAACTCACAATAGAAAGATGAAGAACTTGCATTATATGATCTCAAGAAGGATGCCAAACACTTAAAAGTAGGAAAATGGATGCAATTCAATCACATGACATTTAGGATCAATTTAGGTCTTTATCATAGGTTGTAATGGGGCTAAGGGTGTAAGGTGAGTGAGAAATGAAAGGTATGGATAACACAAAGTCCAAAGAACTCACAATGTAAGAGCATAAAACAATTTTTTCCAAGACTTCGAATCATCACAATGAGGTTTTTTTTTTTTTTTTTTTTTTCAAAACTCCTTTTACCTCCATTTATAAGGATTCACACTCCTTTCTTTTAATTGAACAACCACCAATTTATTTTGAGGCCAATAAAGAAACCCAAAAATGAAATTTCATTCAACCACCACTTAATCACAACTTTTCTCTTGTGACGAATTCTGACCCATTTTATTAATTAAAATGAATTAATCATTTTAGTTAATTAATTTGGGAAATTAAAAGGATTTAAAAAGGATTTATTGGAATTATTTTGGATTTAAATAATTAAAGGGGTATTGGAGGTCATTTAATTTTCGGGACGGAATTTGGCGACACGGGTTGCGCCATTGCGTTCGGATCGTCGAGACGAGTCCGTTGACAGGCGGAACGTGTCAATTGGAGGTCGGGAGCTTGAGGGGCATTTTGGTCTTTTCGCAAAAGCGATAATTTGATAAAAGTACCCCTGCTGACCAGTCAGCTCTTTTCTCTCTCTCTCCTCCCGGTTCTCTCTCTCTCCTCTTCGGTTTCCAAGTCTTAATAAAGTCACTTTTAGTTTTCCAATTCTAAATATTTCCTTTAAATTGGAGTTTTTTTTTCCAAACGTTCAGTCTCAATTCTCACATCTCTGAATGGTTTCAGTAATGCATGATGTCTCTCTTTGGAACTCAGTTGTGTTTTTACACCAAACCAATCTAAGAACTTCGGTTTGGTGTAAAACAACAACTAAGTTCCCCAGAAAGATTGCATATTTAGTTTCTTGTTTAACACAAATTTCTATTTCTCTGTAGTTATTTTTATTTAAGACGTCGGTTTTGTAACTAATTGACGTAGTATATATTTATAACGTCCCTATTATTTAAAAACCGTCGTTTATATTATAATTTATACGACGGTTTAATTTTACTTTCCGTCGTTTATATCCAAGTCAGAGGAAATCCAAATAAGTTATGCTCCCCTGGATATATAGGAATGAAGATTGGTAAATATTTTGTATGTAATTATTATTGAATCTTCAAGTTTTATGAAACAAATTATTCTTGAGTATATTTATTGTTCACAAAGCATTATGGTTGTTTTTTTAGCAAGAAAAAATCGTTGTAGAGAACCATTGGAAGCAAAAAAAAGATAAAATGTAAAATTACTAAATCTTTGGATATAATAAACGACGCTTCTTTCAAAAAACCGTCGTTTTTACATTAATAGACGACAATTCTATTACAAAACGCCTTCTTTATATATAATAGACGACATTTCTTTCATAAAAATTGTCGTCTTTATATATAATAGACGACAGCTTTTCATAAAAACTGCCGTCTTTACATATAATAGACGATCGTTATTAACATACGTATCAAGTGCTATTTAATACGACCGTAATTTAATAATTACCGACATGTAAAGTTAATTAACCACGTCTCTCTTTTATTATTTTACGCCGTATTAGACACTAGACTACGACAGTTCTTATAAATAAAAGGTGGTGGTAAATCGGTACCACGTCGTTATAATATAATATAACGACGTGGTTTTTCAGATAATACGACAGTTCTATTAATTATATCGCCGTTGTAAATCATTTTCACGCTGCTTATATTAATTATACCGTCGTTGTTGTTTAAAACAAGCGTGACAACAAAAGTCCAAATAAACGCCAAGATACAACGACGACGGTAAACATAAATACCGTCGTTGTAGGTTTCAATTTCAAACTTTCGAACTGAATCGCACGCTTTATGTGCCAAATTGGGGACCGAAACGGCGGCTTTTAGGTTTCCAAGTCGAAATAAAGGCCCTTTTCGGTTTCCAAGTCTTAATAATGTCACTTTTAGTTTTCCAATTCTAAATAATTCGTTTAAATTGGATTTTTATTCCTAACGCTCTGTATATCTCAATTCTCACCTCTCATGCAAGAATGTCTTTCTTGCGAACTCGCTTGTGTTTTTACACCCAACCCATCTAAGAACTTCGGTTGGGTATACAACAACAAATCGAGTTCTCAAGTAGGATTGTATATTTAGTTTCTTGTTTAACACAAATTTCTATTTCTCCGAAGTTTTTTTATTTAAGACGTCGGTTTTGTAAATAATCGATGTAGTATATGTTTATAACGTCCGTATTATTTAAAAACCGTCGTGTATATTTTAATTTATACGACGCTTTGATTTTACTTTCTGTCGTCTTTAAAAACGCGTCTTTTGAAAAATTTGACCGCTAATTGTAATTTTTCAATTTTCCCTAAACCCTATATATATAACATTTCGCTATCTTTCTTCAACTCATATTCGACCTTAAAGTTTTCTGTCTCCATCAGTTGCTCCAAGTCATTCCAAATTGCTCATATTCTAATCTTTCATTCCGGTTTTCAGTTTCTCAAATTATTTGAAGTTAATTTGCTCCAAGTCGAGGAAATCCAAATAAGTTATGCTCCCTCTTACGGCTTTTGTTTCTTGTTTCTTTTTTTTAATCCTGTTAAATGTATCTCTAACTAAAACTTGCTTCCTTTTTTTAATCCTGTTTTGCAATGCGAGAAGGCAACGGTAACTCATACACACAAGAACAAATTGATGAAATTCGGATCGAATTTTATATGTAGCCCCTCTTTTTCTAATTATAGTTTAATATTATGGATATGATATTTTGTATAGATATATAGGAATGAAGATTGGTAAACTATGTAATTATTATTGAATCTTCAACTTTTTATGAAACAAATTATTCTTGAAGAGAACCATTGGATTATTTGGAGCTGAATTTATTGTTCACAAAGCATTATTGTTGTTTTTTAGCTAAAATCGTTGTAGAGAACCATTGGAAGCAAGGAAAAAAAAGGTAAAAGGTAAAATGTAAAATGAAAACATCTTTGGATATAATAAACGACGCTTCTTTCAAAAAACCGTCGTCTTTACATTAATAGACGACAATTCTATCACAAAACCATCTTCTTTACATATAATAGACGACATTGTTTTTATAAAAACCGTCGTCTTTACATATAATAGACGATTGTTATTTCATAATAGACGACATATTTCACAATAATAGACGATCGTTATTTGATAATAGAGGACATATTTCATAATAATAGACGATTGTTATTTCATAATAGAGGACATATTTCATATAATAGACGATTGTTATTTCATAATAGACGAGTTCTTACAAACCGTCGTCTTTACATATAATAGACGTCATTTATTTCATAAAACCCGCTGCCTTTAGATTAATAGACGACGGTTTTTAGTAAAAGCGTCGTCTTTATATATAATAGACGACGGGATATTACCGTCGTGGTTTTATGCGTAAAAGATGTCGGTCGATTCCTCGACGGTTGAAAAAGTAAATTTACGATGGTAAATTACCGTCGTCTATTTCGATTTTTGTAGTAGTGGTTCCTGAATGTGATGCACCTAATGTAGCCCTGCGGGTATGTAAGGACCTTGATGAATTAAACTCTGTTGTGCAGAGCTTGAGGAATGAGGTTGCAGTATTGCACCATGAGAAGGGTGAGCTGGAGGAGAGAGTTTTACGCTTGGAAAAGTGTACCAGTCATGCAGAGGCCAGGAAGAGTGAGGATGATGGAGAGGAGAGGTTTAAGAGTGAGGATGCTGGAGAGGAGAGACATAAGAATGAGGATGCTTTGGAGAGGAGAGACATAAGATTGAAAATCTTGGAGAGACCGAGGATGCTGGAGAGGAGAGACATGAGACCGAGGATCCGGAGAGGAGAGACATGAGACCGAGGATGCTTGGAGAGGAGAGTGATAAAACCGAGGAAGGTGGAGTAGCTGAATCGAGAGAGGAGTGTGTACAAAATGCGAAAGAAGAGGTGCGATACAACCCCGGATATAAATTGGGATGATCCGGATGTGGTGTGTGTCACCCTTGTTAAATTCCTTACGAATCCTCCTCGAAGGATTGATATGTCCACCGCGGAGGGTGAATGTGGCGAAGATATTATAGTTGGGGTGGGGCGAAAGAGGGGTCGGGGAAGGAGTCGACTCTTGGTCTGTGACGAAGAGGCCAAGAGCAGTGGTAAGGGAAACTCCATGGCAAGGTCGGGAGATTCCCGATATTTCAAGGACACAATTGCTGACCCCTAAGGCTTGTTCCTCGTGATTCCCTTATGGAGGTGGCAAAATTCAGCTGGGAATGGGGACAAGAAGTAAAGTAAGTTCCCTTTGCCCGTCCGTAGTGAAATGTAAATCGTTTATTATGATTACCTATTGAGTCACTGGTGAAACGGAATTGATAATAACAATGATTGACAAATATAGTTCACATGTGCGGTTATGTGGAGACGAAGCTATGGAAGGTTCGCATAACTTCTTTGTTCGGTTGCTGACCAAGGATGGTTGGTTGGATGACTCGGTAAGCATTGATTGATTTGGGATTTTGTCGATAAGCCCTTGCTATGTAGTAATTTATTGATTTACTAATGGAAACAACCCTTTTATGTAGAACATTGACATGGCCTTGCATTTGCTACGGAGCGGCACAACAGTCCGGCAAGTGGGTGGGTTCGACTGACGAGCATCTGGACACCACTTTTCAGGTCTGTATTATTTCATAAGCATTGTTTGTTTTGAAATTCCGTATCCGTTATGATGCATAACTCGTGTGCCACTATGCAGAAATGTGCTGCCTTAGATTACACGCAAATGAAGTCGTATATGGGAAAGGACGAGAGGCAAGACAAAGAACGGTCTCACCGGGAATGGTGAAGGGCGAAGGGCATAAGTTGGCTAAATCATGGTCGTGCTGTGAATCAAGTTTTTGCCCTTCAACCTGCAAAGGCAGAAGCACCGGATCTTACTTGTGATTGATTTAAAAGGGTGTGAGATAAGGGCATATGATTCAAAAGTAGATCTGTGCATAACTCAAGCCATCCAACGGGCTGTGCGTAGTGTCCAAAATATCGCCCCGGTTGTTACACGAAGTCGGATATATTGGCGACGGTCTACTTCGCAAAAGTGAGTGGCCAATTATTCGCGTTTTGGATGCACCCCAACAAGTAGGCGGGTGAGTCATATTCGACCTAAACACATTGTGTTATGAAAGTGCGCTTTTATTGTACAATGAATGACAGCTTCTTCGATATGTTTCAGTGGGCGACTGTGGGATGTACATTCTCAAATCATGCGAGTTTCGACCTCCAATGTAGACCTAGCCAATATTTCCCCTCATGCCATGCCCTTGTATCGGTTGAAGCTCATTGTTCAGCTTGTTGCAGGATATTGGAACCTGTGATTAATTAGGAGAGGCAATATGACATAACCGAGTGGGTGTAGTATATGAACTTGCAAACTTCATTTCACCGAGTGGGCGGTTTGTAATTATGTAGGTAACAGATTGTTGAACTGAAGAAATTCATATAGCTTGGTATTGGCTCAATTCTCGAGATACGTAACTAACCTTTCTATAATATAAGGAAGCTCAAAGAGCTTTGTTCGCATGCTTGAGGGCATCTTTCCCATTTGTACGAAGGTTTTGAAAAAGGTAGTTTTGACTCTTACTTGTTAATCACCAACAAAATGCTATGCTCACCACATGTGGTGAGCACCACCTCTCTAATAGAGGTGGGCCTCATTGTATTGGTTTAGAGAGATGGGACCCACATCTATTAGAGAGGTGGTGCTCACCACATGTGGTGAGCATAGCATTACTCAATGACCAAACTCTTCTTTATGATCCAACTCCCCCTTTTGACTTCAAATTAAAGAATAAGTTTTTTTTTTGGTTCAAATACAACCTGTACGAAACCTTGAACACATGTTGTTGATACTATGCTGAACCATAATTTGAAAATGGTGCCACACTTTTTTTTTGCAAATGTGGAATAATTCAAATGTGGAATAAATAGGAATGTTTCTTGTTTACGGCAAACAAGATTGTGAAGTTCAAGATGCAGGCATATCAAACGTTCAAAAATTCATTTCCTTATTATGCTCAATGATTAATTCATAATAGTACATTTGCAAACACTTCTTCATTTTTCATAGCTGTCCGGATTAGAAAATTACAAAATATATACTTGAAAAGCCAAAACAGAACACAGTTTTAAAATATATACGTGAAATTGGTTGAAGATTTCCAGACGCAAAAAGTTTCTTACTTCTTCATCACTTGAACTGCCAAATTCAGAAATGATAGAACTAACAACAATAGGAGGATATTTTTAATGCCCTTCACTATACGGATGACTTCAGCATATGCATTAAGTTCCTTCACATCCAGCTGGTTTTGAATTTGAGATTCGATTGCCATCTTGCCTCCAGTCACCCATTCATAGCCACTACACCTTGTAGCTCCCTAAAAAAACATAATAAAGTTACATTTTTCAGTTTCGGATTACAATGTCAGACCCAATTCTTCTACTCTGTAGCAGTTTTCGTTGGCTTAGGCAATGGCCGATCTGAGTTAGTGTTATTGGCTTAGGGAAGATAATACTTACATATGTTGTGAAGCACTTCCAATACGGTCTGCCCATATTCCTTTCAGATTTGGAAATTAGCATAACCATCTCGTAATTGCAGGTCGACACCTCTTTCCTTGAGTGTTTGTTGAAGAATTCGACATGGCTTTGCCGAGAAGGGAAAATGAAGATAACAGAAGATGACAACCCTTGAAAAATTTGCTGAAAACCCCAAAAATTTTCCTTAAATTCTGAAAAGGAATTGTATTATATTTTTGGGGAGAACTAAGATGGAGTTTCAAGTTTGAATTGTCCTGTTTTGGTCGTAACAATCCGTGATCGTGAGCGGCAAATTCAAAATTTGCAGGAATGTTTTTATTTGTTAACCTAACCCATGAGCGGGAAAGAAAAGCATTGGTTTAATATTTTTAACCCTAAGCGAGTCCACAAGAAACCCTAACCCGCAGCGCCAAACCCTACACCCTTGAAGTCGTTTAAAAATTGAATATTTAAGTGGCAAGGATTACAAAATAGAAAAACTGACGAGTGGCGGCATGGGAATGCGACGCGTGGCGGTCGTGGTTGCAGCTCCCCACTCCAGTGCCTCCACTTGGCATTTCTTGTATTTTTATTCAGTTTTTCCCAAAAATCGTTAAAAATGCATGAAAATTACGAAAAATTTGGGAAATTTCCTAACTCTGTGTGGGGATGAAGGCTTCATATGGAAAGTACAAACCCTGGTTTAGGAGCTAGTGAAAAATAAAAATTGGGAACCAACCCTACATTCGGATGATGCAAATGAAAACACTAATACACTTTGTAAACCCTACACTCTCATATGTTTGATCACATTAATCCCATATCCAAATTTGTTTGCCCTGCCCCTTTTCTGGAAATGTCATCGAAGGAAATCTCGTCCCCAATCGCTGAGGAATTTTTCGGGAATTTTTCACCCTCAAATTCGATTTTTAATTGAATATTTAAGTGGAAATGATTAAAAAATTTGAAACATGCCGTGTGGCCGCATGGGAATGCGACGCATGGCGGTCAGGGTTGCAGCTCCCCACTCCAGCGCCTCCACTTGGCATTTCTTGTATTTTTTATTCAGTTTTTTTTCCCAAAAATCGTTAAAAATGCATGAAAATTAAGGAAAAATTTGGGAAATTTCCTAACTCTGTGTGAAAGTACAAACCCTGGTTTAGGAGCTAGTGAAAAATAAAATTTGGGAACCAACCCTACATTCGGATGATGCAAATGAAAACACTAATACACTTTGTAAACCCTACACTCTCATATGTTCGATCACATTAATCCCATATCCAAATTTGTTTGCCCTGCCCTTTTTCTGGAAATGTCATCGAAGGAAATCTTGTCCCGATCGCTGAGGATTTTTCGGGAATTTTTCACCCTCAAATTCGATTTTTAATTGAATATTTAAGTGGAAATGATTAAAAAATTTGAAACATGCCGTGTGGCCGCATGGGAATGCGACGCGTGGCATTGAATGTGTTCATTAATTGTGTTCATTTATTATTATACTATTAACTTCATTTTCAACTGATTTATTGTAATTTAATGTTGAATTTTTTATTTTCCAAATTGGTGACATTGAATGTTCTTATTTATTTATTTTACAATCAATTTAGTTTCTATATGTTCTTTTGTTGTGGGAATATTTTTGTTGTTGTTGTAATATATTCAATTTTCATTCGATCAATTGTTACCAAATCTCTTTAATGCAAATTTTGTTTATAGATGAATGTACCAATTTTTTAAATTCAAAATTATTATGTACCTATTTTTATTTTTATTTTTTAATATAAGTAAATCGTTGTACTTAAAAATATAGGTCAATTAATAAAATTAGTGAAGAACATAAAGAATGTACCTATTTTTTCTACATAAATATGTCCTTATCAATTAACCTATCATGTAGACATGTCGTTTTTTTTTTGGGGCATGTATCACCATAATTTTCCAACAAACAAATACCTTATCAATACTTTTTTTGAGAATAAAAATAATTTGTATTAGGTATATATTATAATTGTTTGTTTAGTTATAATATTATTATACGTATTATGTTATTTATGTATATTGGTGTGTTTCCATTAAATTATTTTTGGTTTAAATGTTTTTTATATGCTCAAATTCAAATCAATTACATAAAAATGCTAAAAATAAGGGATTTGACAAGTAAGGTAGATGGCATAGTCTATAATTACTTTATAATACAAGGACAATTAGTGAAAAGGGATTACCAGATGACTTAATTACACTTCTGTTTTGTTGCAAATATATTTTCATATGCAGGACAAATCAGGAAATTAGGGGAAATTTTTCGGGTATTTATGGAATCATTAGAGTATCTTAGAAGATCAAGCATGTCTCGGACTTTCATCACAACGAAGTGACTGAAAGGATAATCCTTTTCGGGTTGACAACACGCAACCTCCCTGCCGTATGCCTGTCTGTCATCTTTAATGAATGACTGTTTGGGAGATATGAACCAGCAATTCACCATGTGAGACCACATAGTGAAACGATATAGGACCCAAAACCATAAACAGACTTCAAATAAAAATAAAAACAATATGAAGTTCACACGCTTTCACCTTTACATAAAAAACTAAAAACCAAAAACACAAATTCTTAATAAAACACCTATCATACCATGTATATAGACCTTAAATCCACGCAGTCATCAATCGGAGTTCGCTACTGAAGCGTAACACCTCCCTCTTCCATTTGCGGGGTTCACAGCGGTTCCAAGCATCTACGTTGTACGAGTATTCGCCCCTGCGGTCCCATAACCGATACCACTCCCGATTACCCTCACGGTGAATGCAGTCTTGAGAAAAACCTTCGGCTGCAAGAACTTTGCAAGTGTAGGACGAGTCACGATCCCACACATTGTATAAAGAAGCGATCGATAGATTATTGAATCCTGCAAGCTTGGCTGTTCGATTGCTTCGCTTTGCTGAGATGATACAAAAACTCCATCGCATTCTCCTTCCTCGCTTAGGTTCCACAGCCCTAGCAAGCCAACAATGTACGAGGCTTCCTTATGCCCCGCCATAGCCGCCACCCGCAGTTCTTGACGCCTCATCATCGTTCAATATGAAGAAGTTATGAATAGCTTCTCTGTAAATTATTTCTGGATTGTTATGTTGTTTGCATTTTTGCAAGAACTCAACAATTTTGCCTTCATCAAACCCGTGCAGTCCTCATGCCACTGGTACTTATCTATCGACACGGTTGTCCAAACCTCAGGATCATTCAGCATTTGTTGAAATAACTTGCATGTTCCCGCCATGTCAGACAGATCTTGAGAGGATCGCTTTGCAACCATGAGCAAGACCTTAAACCATGCCAATTGTGGAATATCCATCTGGCTTGTTGGAGAAGAGGGACTGAAAAGGGAAAAGGGTGTCTGGAGGATTTAATATTGAAGGTGTCGTTTGTGGACAAAGAACAAAGTGCCGGATTATTATATGAACCCAACCGGCGTGACCCACTTTACAATGGACGAAGACAACTTTGGGTTTAGATCAGTAATTATTGTATTCGTTTCCCAAGCGGTGAGAGTGAAAGGACACTTCACACTCATCGATGAAGGTGGAGGCGCGGAATTGGTGTTCGCGCGCTACCCTATTTACAGCATTTATTAAACTACTTATCACCGTCAGCAGTCACAAAATTTAAAGGGCTTTTCATGATAATTATTATGCTAAAATCACATCAGCACAGCTATGAAACTAAATATCAACGCACCATTAACAGTAAACTCAATGATCACAGTGTATATGATACTAATAATGCAAAAATGGCATCACCACGTATGAAGGTAACTTGCATTTTAACATGACCAAGTAAGCAGTTGCATATTGCCAAATATGGAACTAAATATGAACACATATCACCAATACAGAAAAGCGAAAACTGTGTTTATGATAAGGATAATGCAAATATGACATCACATGTTCTCAAGGTAACTTACATTTCAACGCTGCGTTAACGATTAAATATCCGCAAATATGATACTTAATTTGTGTGATTATCACTGTAAAGAAAATGAAACAAGCGTGGTTCGATACTAATAATGCAAATATGACATCACCACGGAAATTTGGTATCTAAAGTGGCCGCTCCCCAGTCCAAGTGAACAAATTAATTTTGGCGGGAAAATTAGTAAGGGGACTGCTGTATAAATAACAAAGTGATATATTTTACCTCACATTGCACCACCAGTTGGTCCAAACAACCCTCAACTCACCATGGGTTCACCTACGAAAATCTCCCCAATACTTATAACAACTCCACCAAAAGATGCAAAGCCTATGTCACACAATAAGAAGAACGCTGAAGATGTTCTGTAGGACTGCGAAATTCATAAACTTTTCATCCGAGGACCACGATGATGCAGTCGTATCGGCCGATGCTTACGATGCGTTGAAGACTGAAATAAAACGTCGGGAGATACGTCTAAGATGGTATCAAGAAACCTTGGGGAAGGAGAAAAGTCAAGCGAAATTGTGGCGTGAGAAATAACTAACGCACAAATTAAACCCTATGAATTATGCAATCGTAGTACGAGTAAGTAGGGATCGTTCTATTCCGGGATTAGGAGGGATGCTAATCAACACAAATTAAACTTATTAAACTGAAAACTAAGTTAAGGTAAACAATTATTGGGGGAATTTGGACGATTTAGACTAAAGTAATAATGACACAAGCAAACAACTAAGTTGTGAATAGAATATGGATGAAGGGATAGCTAGAGGATTCTTCTCCACACATGGAACATATGCATACAAATCGATCTCCAGTTATTCTTTCTACAAAGTATGAATGACAATGCCCCAAATTAATTGTGAATGCACTAATTAACTCTCAGATTTTCCTAAGTTCATTGAATTGGACTCAATGACACAATCAAATTATTCTTATCAAGTTCCCTATATGAACAGCATGATAAAGATACGTATCAAAGATCATTAAGTTCTGTGAAAATAATAAGCATCAACAAAGCATTCGTAACTATGAAAAGCATGATACTCCTGCCAAGAATTTACTTAACTCAATCATGACTAGTGACTTTTACCACTTGTGAATATAAGTTCATAACGATTAGGTGAAATTCCCTTATATTCTAGCATCAAATCCCTTGCTTTTCTGACTGTTCTCTTTCATAACTGTTTATGAAGATAATTAGTATAGCGTGCTTGAGCCAAGAGAAATTAGAGGTCAATTTTCTGATTTGGCCCCTGTGTGAATGGTTAATATAGTTAAGCGCATCATCTTTCTTAGATGTGTTTTGTTTCCATGTTTTCCATCTCCTTTTCAAGATGTACAATTGAAGGCATCATATGTCCTATAAGTCTGAAGCTTCATTTACTTTTTTGTTGTCATTGTGCTATTGTAATTAACGTTTTAGAAGATGTGGAGTTTTGATATTTAAGGCTGGATATCGTGCAGACTTTTCCCCACAACAAACGCATAACTAAGTTTTCAATATTGTCTTAGAGAAACAACCAAATTTTGGGGGATTACTTCATTAATCATTTTTCAGCCTTTTTTGCCCTGCAATATAAAAAGTCTGGTACTCTGACACTTCCAGAACAATTGAAGTTTCTGGTTAGTCTTTGATATCAATGTGTTGAGCAAATGAAATGATTCCGTTTATCAAGATAATGTTCATTGTATTACCGGGGTGGCAGCATTGGATTAGAAGGTTTTGATGGGAAAAAGGTTATGGGCTATCATAAGGAAAAAGAGAGATTAAAAAATAATGGGAAAATGATATTGACCAATTGAGAAAAAGCATGAAATTGAACTACACTTATATGCATTTTCTGTTTCAAGGGATGGAGATTAAATTCAGATAAGTAAGCTGTTGGTGTACAAATTCTATAAATTTCGTTTATTTCTTATTTTGAAGCTTCTCATGAGCTGGAATTTTGTGGTGCCTACTTTCCCATGTAGAGATATGCAAGTATTTTTGGGGTTGCGATGAACAAGAGAGGTTATGTGAATTTCTAGTTGTGAAGACATTGTATATGAGTCTACGATTTGTTAGCAATTACGCTTTGTACGGCTCTTTGGACAATTGTAATTGTTTGTAGGGCTAAATTTCTCTAAGTTCAATGCAAAATTACTTTACCTCATTTGCCGCTTTGTTAGACATATATAAACCGACTTTTGTATGGAAGAACAAACACTCTACCAACAACCTCTTACTATTGGTTATGGTTCTCCTGAAGTAATTTTTGGAGTCAAATGTATACGATTTGGAGTCAACTAAGCCAATTACAATCAATTTGAACAAACCAAGCTGACTTTCTAGTAATTACAAACAATGTAAGGCTAAGATGTTGCTAATTTATTAATCAAGTTCAATGGTTTGCTTTTCATATTGATTCCAGCAGAACAAGTCCTTTTTTTTAGAATTATTGTTATATTTGGTTAATATGGTTTGCTGTTGACCTTTGATTACAGATTTGTTGGGTCATTTGGTTTTATCTTATAGCTTTCTCTTCAATATTTGGGTTAATGTAGTGCATGTGTTGTAGCAGGATTATACCAAGTATTGAAGGAGAAGAGCAAACACTTTGATGAAAATGTGAGTGACAACAAGAGCTTGATTATCAACGTTGAGTTGTCCAAGTATTGGAGGAGAGGACCAAACACTTTGAGGAGAAGCAAAAAAGAAAGAAAGAGGAGTTCATGGATAAAAGAGCTCGAGGCTAGCACTCAACATCTTGTTTTCTTCACGACTCTTCATTGGAGTTGTGTTTTGTGCATACAACGAATCTCCCAATCTGAACAAACTGAAGATTTGTCAACATGTCAACCGGTTCGAGACCGCAATGCAAATCGGGGGACTCAGATGGGTCATGGGAATATGCCCCTGTTATCCAAGGTCCCCTCTACCACCGCTGCCACTTCCAACCTCCTCGGCAAGCGAGGGCGACTCCGATGATCCTGCTGTGGAAATAAATGATATGAAGAACAAATCGGAACACGACTCCTCCTTGGTCCATTATTGGACTCAAAAGTGTGTCTGAGCCGAGCAGAAGTTGGCGTATTTGACGTGCCAAGTGAACAAAGCACGTTACGTAAAAGAGAAGCACATAATTCTTGGCCTAAGAAGAAAGCTCAAAGCAGAGGATTTGCATATGACCGAGGAGGATGCTACGTACGAATCTTTGAGCATCCACAAAGGAGGCGACAAGCATGGGCAGGCAATGTCTGTGGCTTTCAACGAAGGTTTTGAGCAATTCCGACGGTTCGCTGCAGATGTCTACAAAGATATTGATCGGGACGCCATAACTCCGTCTGCCACGCGACAAAGAAATCATCTCCGGCGGTGTACACCCACCGTGAGCTAGGCCACCAACCAGCAAAAGCCAACGATAATGACGGTGGTAGCCATATCAATCGCTAGGCAATCGTTATTCACTTGTTTGTTTTTTGTTAATGCCCGATCTGGGTTTGTGTTTACATGTTTATGCCCGATCGACTTACGTGCACCTTATTCGGGTTTAAATCTGCTATCATGACCTTGGGTTCTATGTTATTACTAGAGTTCAATCTTATTTTTCGATCACTAACTACTCGGATCAAGAGAGTTCGATTACTAATACTGCTCAAATTTTTGGTTTTAAAAATTGTCGGTGGGTCGATAAATTTTTCTTTGACACATTATCGGCACATAGTGATGGTTTCAAGATTCCCTTACATATTTCATTTTCCTTGCAACCGTTGCAAAGGTGTATAAAACCCACATTGCATGAATCCCAAACGAATCCTTTCAAACACCGGCTTCACGTTCAAAACACCAAAGCCCCAGGATGGACATCCTCCTTCAAGTTCGACTTATACATAATTATTGCAAGCATGGTGCCGTTCACGACCATCCTTGTGGGACGTACAGGGATCTATTCAAGGAAGGTCCAGACAATGTTCAATACTATCGGTCCCCGACCCCTTCTCCCCCAAAGCCTGCAACTCCCATTGTTTGCATGTGTAAACCCCCAAATTTAGAGTGGTGCCAAGATTGCTACAATGACAAACGCATTCTAGATTGGGAGGAACGTGGCCACTTTGAGTCAAGTGATGACTACGATCTCGATAACTAAGTGCCTCTTCAAATAACTTATTGTTGACTTTAATGTAGTTTTTTGAGTTTTATTTTTCTATGTCCGAATGTAAGTCATGCGATACGTGTGTGACACTTAATAATTATCAAACACAAAAGTTACTTTGTTTTTGGGCGGTTTCACTATTGCTGTTCACATACCTTAGTTCAAGTATCAACATGAGGCACTTACATAAGATTCACTAACGGTTCCAGATGGTTTCCAAAAAGACGCAAATTGGTATCAACAAATATTCAAACTCCGGACCGTAAATGAAATCAAACTCTTGCAGAAATGACTCTGTCATAGTAGGTTCCCCGTCTGCGTGCTCGACTGGGCTGCAAATTCTCATTGATCGCAGCACCAACTTCTGCGTCGGAAGATGAAGAGCTGCAACATCGAAACAAATAAACAAGTCAACAGCATTTCGTGTATAAAATTCAAACCAGGACAATTACATATTCACTTACCCGCTCACAAGTTTTGGACAATTCCGTCTATCATGATCAGTCTTCCTACATTCATTGCACCGCCGTTTATGTCCTTCCGCTGCCTTCTCTTTTTGTCCTTTCACTCTTCTCGCACGCCCTTTTGCTTTTACTCGATGGGGATCTTTCATTCGACTTGGGAAGAACTAGTTACGACCTCTCCATTGGGTTCTTCTTCGACACGAGCTCTTGATGACAACAACCTTGTAAGCTTCCCACGAATGTTGTCAAATGAATTTTCCACCAACTCAAAACCTTCATCACACAACAAAGCAAAATCTATCAAATCACCTGCAACTTTGCCAAGTTTCGATCTCTTAACCAAAACCAAACCGTCCACGCAATCTTTAACTTCTTTCTCATTCTTATCATACACTACACCGCACTTTGCACTTTGAAGACATCGTTTCACTATGTAATTTTCTGGCAAGTGCTCCACCTGCTTCATTCTTAAAAATGCTAGGATGTGTCGGCACGGAATACCCCAAAATTCAAATCCTTTGCAGCTGCAATAAGCTTTATCGGCATCTTTATTATGCACAAGCTCCTTCATCCATGTCACCCCCGGATTTACCCGCTCACTTACTTTGTACCTGCACTGGGTCTCATCTTGTTCTACAAGTTCGAACAAGAATAAAAGGCTTCTGAAGTCTTCCCTCTCAAACATTTCAAGAATTTCCCGAGTGTAAATGCGTGCCATTTGATGTTGCATTGGTGTTCGAAATGGCAGTGGAGGTTTTTCATTGGTATCAACATGATCAGCCATTAACTCCTTGTGCCTCTGTGAACCAAGAGCTCTTTCAAAACGTACAATGAATTCCATCAATGTGTTTTTCCGGTTAATATATTGTTTGAAAAATGCATGACAGCTTTCAGCCCGTTGACTACTTGACATCCCAGTAAAAACAGATGTTTTACATATGATGGAACCCAATTCTACCGCAAAGCATGAATCGAGCTCACCACGGATGGTCTTTCAGCCCATTGCTTGTAATGATTTCATCCCATTTCGCATCAAATTCTTCTTTCGTGTCAATACTCCATATGCATTTGCACATTTCCGAAAAACATTCCCCAATGCCGGGTTTCTCCATAAACTTATTCAAGATATGCCATATGCAATATCTATGGAATGTTGTTGGGAGAGTTAAAGCAATTGCCTTTGACATGGCTGCATCTTGATCAGTGATGATCATTTTGGGTGGCTCTCCTGGCATGGCTTTCTTGAATTCTTGAACAACCATACAAATGAATCCGTGGTTTCACTAGTTAGGAATGCACAACCAAACAACACCGTCTGCCTATGGTTATTAACGCCTAACAAAGGCGCAAAGACCATCCCATAGCAGTTCGTGTTGAACGTCGTATCAAATACCACCACATCCCCAAAAAACCCATAAGCTCGTCTTGACCTTGCATCTGCCCAGAAAACATTTCCCATCCTTCCTTCCGAATCTACCTCCATATTGAAATAAAATGATTCATTTTTTCTTTGCTCAGCCAAAAAATGCTCCTTCAGCAGCTCTGCATCATGCCCAATCACCTCCCCACGCACGTCCCTTGCATAATTATAGACATCTCTCCTAACAAACCCAACATTTTCCAATCCCCCTACTTGCACCTCAAGAAGGCTTACCTGTTTATGTACAGGGATATTAACTTTGCTCATATGTACACTATAGGCCTTTGTAGACTCTGTTAAGTTACGGTGAGATCTCAATAGATGGACTTTATCAGCTGTGGTCATGTCATGGTTGTGTACCTCATTGAATCCTACAACAATGTACTTATTCTTCTCTTCTACCTTCAAAATCGCAAGTTTAGCCTTGCACCCAGTTCGAGTACAACCTCGCTGTCTTCTCTTACGACTAACAGTACTTGTCAACGCATACCCTTGTTTACAACATACATATTCTTTCCTTGTTACCTCTTTTGTGAATGTGCACGTTCTCGTTGTAGAACACCGAATGCCGAATCCGGCTTCGCGGCATACATATTATAGAAATTGAACACATCCTCACGGCAATCAAATTCAAGTCCCAATTTTGGTTTCAAGTCCGAACTAACTTCCGGTGTCACTGTCCTTCACACTCCATTTCTGCTTCTTGCAATTTAACCACGAATATCACATCACCACCATCATATATGACATTAAAATCACTATCTCGTGAAACATTAAAGACCTACATACACACTAACGTAACTCGTGGCCGATGCCCAATATTTGGCACATGCTTTCAATGACTTTAAAATATATATCAACTAACATATGACACCCAAATGACTCTACGGTGAAACATTAAAGATATACACACAACCTAATCGACTCATGCCGATGCCCAATATTTGGCACATGCTTTCAAACAGCTTTAAATAAATATTAACTTAACATATGACATGCAAATGACTCTCATTTGAAACATTAAAGTCACTCATGTCAAGCCCAATAATGAAATTCACAAATACAGGGTTTAGGGTTCACCTCGTAACTGATTTCCAACTTCAAATTTTCAACAAATATGACAACGTAACGTAGCCCTTTTAGATCCGGACGTCAACCCCAACAACTTTTCTTCTTCCTCAACCCCTGTTTCGCGCGCTCAAGGATTTCAAAACCAACAGAGCAGAACCACAACGGTGCGGTCAGCACTTTCCAACTCAACGCCCGGTTTCGACGTTGCTCTAGGATTGACGTATGCCCCGACCCCAAACACCCAACCACAAAGATGAATTTATAAAATCCAAGCTTCCTTTGTTTACTTTGAATGGGAAACGCAGAAAAATGAGGGTAGCGTTTATCTGTTTCTTCCTCAAACCGAAAAACAATTAACAGGGGTGCTCTCTCTTGATGTTACGCTTCTTCCTCAATCAAAGCCGATAAAAAATGGCCTCCTCATTGAACTGAGCGAACAGCTGGTTTGGAGGGGACTTACATTTTGGAGGGGACGTCTGCATTTTGGAGGGGACGTTTTGGAGGGAGAAGAGAGAAGAAGGCCTCGTTCTAATACAACACTTACACTTACAATTGCTTTTCATACAGCCGTTAGATTGGATCCAACGGTGTTCTCATGTTATGTTCTCACATAGGCGTTCTCACTAGATCCCGACCCCTCATTAAAATGCCTATTAAAAATTCAATTGGTACACGATTGGCCAAAATTCTCAAATTCTGAATTAATGGGCCCAAATCCAAAAATGCTCATTAATTCCCTAAATCATCAAATCATAGCTCAAGTGGTACAAAACCACGCCAAGCCCAAGTGGTACAAAACCACTTAAAAACCTCAAAACCAATAGATTCATTTCAAATCAAATTAAGGAATTACGTCAGGTTTGATTCCGTCAAGGATACGTAGGCAATTTGGAAATTCAATCCAAATACAACAGTCAAGCTCAAACAGAATCCCTGGTTCTAGTCAACCAAATTCGCCCCCAAACACTTCTCCAGCCACAAAACACAAAATCAAATTGAATCCGTGGTCAAACCACATTCATCCAAATTTCCCACAGAATCATTTTAAGGGGTCATTCACTCCTTAGAAATCCAATTAAATTCTTTATAGAACTACAAATGGCTTGATCCCGAAAATGGGGTATGATCTAGGATTCCCTTGATGCAGCCATAACATCAAAATCAAATTCCATTGTTTATTTCATTCTTTGCATTGGAATCAAAGGGTGTTCTCTTTCCAAAGAGATTGTAATTAAGAGATATTTTCACTCAATTAATAAAAACTCTTATTTGAGAAATAAGAGTGAGATTATGTTTGGTGAATTTTTAATTACTTTCATCTCCAAATGTTGATGAATTTTTATCTAACATAATTTTTGGCACGCCCGGTGGGATCCATTCTCCCTTTCATCTCCAAGTGTTGATGAAATCTATATATATAAAGCAAAAGGTAGAGAATGGTGAAACATTCAAATATTCCGAAAAAACCCTTGGTTAATAAAAAACACCAGAACAAAAAAAAATCCAATATAAACGGGGCAAAATAGTCAAATGGAGCGAATAAACAAAACTGAAAAAATATAGAAAAAACAAAAAGCTGAACACGTTGAAAACAGACGCAGGAGATCACGTTCAGCAACTGCCTAGCAGTTTACACATACACCACAATCACCCCACTTTCCTCGATAAAAAAATATAGTGCTTTCCTCTTCTTCTTCAGATCAAAGCCCATCTTTCTCTCTCATTCAGTCTCCTTCTCTCTGTCTCATCGGAAGTCTCTTTCTCAGTCGATGCAAAATTTCCAAACCATCACCTTCACCGAGTCATCACCAGCCCAGATCATCCCAAAGGTAAATTCTTTTTCCATATGTACTTGGTTTTTGGTCTTCTTTTCTTTTAATTTTTTTTTAATGGGTTGCCGATCACACAGAAACAGAAGGAAAGCACGGGCCGATCTAGGCCAAAGAAGAAAGAAGGGTACGAATTGGGTTGCCGAAGAAGAAAGAGAGGATGCCAATTGTGGATTTTAGCTTATGCTTTTAAAATCAAAGCCGTTGGAATCAAATTGTTTTGTTTTCTGTTGAAATTATGGCCAGGTTATCATTCGGATTCGCCCGCTTGGTAGTGCTGAAATATCAGTGCAAGGCTATGACTTCCCGAGTCACGATTCACTTTTGACATTGTTGCAGATGAGAATGTTAGCCAGGTCAGTTACCGTACTTGGTTGTAACATCCCTGACCCGATTTCACTATTCAATCCCAATTATTTAGTCAAATAAATAATTTTGGCGAAATTACAGTTTTGCCACTGGGATTAAGGGTATTTTAGGCACTGTAAAATTCCATAAGGAATTTGGAGAAATGGGTTGCGCCGTTGCGTTCGACTCGTCGAAACGAGTTCGGGGATATGCGGTACACCAAATTTCGAGTTGTAACGATCGGGAAGCGATTAGAAAAAAAACAAAAACAAAAACAAAAACAAAAACAAATTTCTGATTTTTACTGTAGCGGCTACAGTACGCTACAGTAAAAATCGGGATTTCACTTCTTCTTCTCCGATTCTCCCTCATTTCTTCCTCTTCACTTTGATTCTTGATTTCTCCTTCGTCTGAAGTCCGTTTGGGGTGATTCCAGTCCCAAAAGTTTCGTCTCTTCGTCCTCTACCTAGCCTGCCCAAGTTCCCAGCTTGAAAGCCCACTGATTTTAAACTGGAGCGACTGAAAGTTCGGTGGTTCTCAAACTTTCCGACGAGTTTTCCGGCGACTCCGGCAACCATTTCCGTCGAGTGAGGTATGAAACTTCATCTACTCTTCCTGCTCTATCCATTTATGTAGGTATTGCAGATCGAATTTGAGGTTTTGTAGTTCGTTCATTATACCCATATTTGGCCGGTTTTGGGTCTGAGATTTGGGCCACTTGCCGTCCGTTTGAGACGTTCCCGTAGTTGATTAAAATGCTTAGGAGGTTGAGTTCTAGCTACCCCAGGAAGGATGGCCGTTGGTTTGAAGATTTTCCGACCGACGGTATCGCTTTGGGCACCCAACGCGCTGCCAGTGTAGGTGGCTGTGCGGGGCCCATGTGTAATTGTCAATCTTCATTCCTAAATTATCCTTATGTCGTCACGAGCGCGTAGGCGTGCTCGGATTTCAATTTGGAGTTCGTTTGACGGTCGAACGGATTTACGCCTATTATGCGTTATCCGGGTTCGATATGTTCGGGCCGTTGGATCGGTCCCATTTCCAAGTATGTTGTTCCCCGTACCTGTAGGATCGTGTAGGAACAAACGGATCAAGAATCGAGTCCCGGATACTCGAATCATTAACCCTAGGGTTAGGTAACAGTCGTGCGATTGGCGCAGCTCCGACCGCTCGATCTAGACCAAACTGCCTAGATGTGTTTAGTAAACCTTGTTGAACATTTAGGAATGTTCGGATCGGAAATCGGAGGTCGTGGACCCCGGAGGCCCGGTTTGACCTAGTCGGGTCGGTTTGACCAAGTTTGACCAGGGTTGACCGAGGGTCTCCTGAGGTCGCCTTGCCGTGTAGTTGACTTTGTTTGACTTCTAGGAATGTCCGGAACCTTTTGGAAGTAGTGGGCCCAACGGGCCCGGGTTGACCAAAACGGGGTGTTTGACCGCCGATTGATCGTGAGTCTTCCGAGGTAGTCCCACATATTGAAGAGCGTAGTTTGACTCTAGAAACTCCCGGTAGTCGTGTACGCTTACTTTGAGACCCGAGAACTAGTTTCTTGAGTTAAAGTTGGTTGTTGAGTGCAGCGTATTAATTAAACCGTTTATTCTCTCAAATAGGTACTCTTGCTTGCGTACTCTCGGAAGAAAAGCTCTCTAAGGATTGAGCGGCATGGACTTGTTGTGAGTGGACATTTGTTTTGAACAAGCATATTTTTAAAGAATGAATTGCAATGCATATGAAATGACTTATCTTGATGATTGGGATTTCAAATATTGATTAAGTTTTGGATTTGATTTTGATGGAGTTATCGGAAAATTTATGCATATAAAATTAGTCACTTTGACTATGGAGTTTTAATGAGGTTTTGAATCTTGGATTTGATTTTAAGGGAATATTTGGAATTTAAATTATATTCAAAGTTTATGCATGTTTTGGAGTCCCGGTTTATTTGTGGGACATTGAAGGTTATATATTTAATTAAAAGTCTTTGAGTATTAAATTTGGGACGGGACCATCGTCCGGTAATTTTTGTATACGGTTTGGGTATGGTGAAATACCCGGGAATTTATTGGGTTTTATATTTGACAAATTGAGGATTTATTGTTATGTCGGGTTTCAAAATTATATACTTTGGTTATTTTGATCTTGGAATTTTTATATTGTTTTAAATCAAGGAATTTTCTATTTACTTTAATATTTGAAATTTATGAATGTTATGAGTTTGGGTTTTATGTTTCGGGAACTTATAATTTATAATTTATATTCTATATTTTATATTTATACGTTGATTAAATGTTTTGGGTCTTAGATTTCATGTTTTTAAGAAATTCTATTTACATTTCGATTATGGAGTTATATATATTTGTTTCAAGTTTGGAATTGATATTATATGGATTATTTGGATTATATTTGATATTGAAAATTGATGAATACTTTGGGTTCCAGATATATATATGTTCAGACATATGTATCTATATTCTTATTGTACATATTTTGGGTGTCAATTATGGACGGGGTAACGTCCGGATATTATTGTGTTCGGGTTTGGGTACGGGCTGAATACCCTGGTATTTAGGGTATGTCAGGGATTATGTATACTAGATGGAGTGCTATTAGCACCACTTTATGTACCTCCCAGGATCTTAGTTCTTGAAATGGATACAGGATACAAAGGAACCCGGTTCACCCTTGGCGGGTGTTCTTGTAGGCCCATGCCAGTCTCTGGCGTAGGACTTTATTCAGCCGCACATTATTGAGGTATTTTCTTTTGTGCGTGTCTGGGAGTTAGTCCCGATTGGGACGGCTGGTTCCCTGGCTATGTGGTTGTAAAGGAATTTTTCTCCACGTAGTCAGTCAACAATCCCCTTGTTGGATTGTTTCCTGTACAAGTATTGGTCTAAGAGTCTTACTATTTATATATAGTATATATATACCTATTACTATACTTCCATTCTTATTTTCTTTTAAGTGAGGATCCTTCCTTACTTGCTGTGCCTACGGGCATTGCTTCGGAAGCTTGATTGGTTGGGAATTTGGTTTTCTTGATTTTTAGTCGTTTTAGTTTTACATTTTCCTTGTTGGGATTTTATGAGAATTTACATTTTTGTTATTATAAATATATATATGGGGGTGTGTCTATGGATGTTATTTCCAGGATTTATAATGTTTGAATATGTGCACCAGGACGGTGATGCACAGTGCATTTTAAATTAAGGTTTGAAAGCTGGACAGGTTGGGTTCCAGGAAAAAGGGAAGTTATTCAAAGGAGTATTGCTATATTTTACTTAAATGAGGAATTTTTGGATGGATTCAATTCCATGGTTTTATTTTGAGAATTTAATGTTCAAGTTGTGGTTTCCAAGAATTTTACGGAAGTAGCAAAGCTACAGTTTTCTTTATGGTATTTCAAGGTACAAATTTATTAGAATTGTTTTCAAGTACCTGTTCCTATAAATATGTACGTTTATACAAGGATTTTTGTTGCATAACACTTGTCATTATTTGCGAAAACGGAGGGGTTATTATGTTCATTGAAAAAGGATGTTTAAAGTTTGATTTTTCGTCCACTCACATTTTCTGTTTTGCGCCCCCCAGGTACTAGATCCCGAGGTCAAGACCACCACGTCGAGGCATCACGGCTAACGGCTCCTGTAGGAGTTTTCTTGTATCTATACCTTGCTATCCTTTGCACAGGTTGTAAAGTTTAAATCTCTTTAGATTGCTTCGTAGCGCTCACCTAGGATTGAGGTAGAGGCCGAAGGCCTCCCTATTAATCTGTGTGCTTCTGCTTTGTGCATGCTGCCTGTTGGGAAATTTTCTGTTGTTTTTAACAGGTGGAAAGTTTTGGGAAAGCCCACTTTTCAGGGGAGACTCTGTCGAATTTTCGGCAGAAGTCGACTCACCTATTTCTTTAAACTAGGTTAAGGGGCGTTTTAGTAAAGTAAGTTCCTGCGTCGGGGTAGTGTCTGACGGGAAGCAGGGTTGGACACGAGTTCCTAGGGGAAATTCGGGTCCGGTCCTGTCATGGTTGTGTTTAATTTTTGTTACTTTATTTTTTCTTTCTTTTGGCTGGCATGGGTTTCATTTCATTTGAGTTTTTTCATGTACAGGAACAATTGTTCAAAGTTGCGGGATTGCCGATGGTGGACAAGTAAATGTTTGAATGAATTAAATTTCTTTTCGTTGCTTTCTTTTGATTTTATTGTTTCTGTGCAGACTGGAAGTAGGAAGACCCACACAATGCTTGGAGATATCGTGGGATGACACCTATCTGTTCTCAAGAATTCAAAAGGTGTGTGCTGCATGTATTGAGGCATAATTGCAAGTATTAAGGTTGCCTATATGAATCACTTTCCACCATTTAGTTCTATTCAAAGCTGAAATTTGAATTGGAATTCCACATAGATTTTTATCTATTTTCGTTTGGGTTTTCATTGCATTGAATTTTCTTTTCTACCTTTTGTCTCTACAATTTTTTTGAGTTTGTATTGCTTTTGGATTTCAATAAATTATCCTTTTGGCCTAATCCAATTGTTTTGATGTTAACAGCAATGTAAAATTTGACGATGGGGCAGAGGCTGAGGAAGCAAAGCAAGATTTCCAAGAGAGTGTGGAATTTTTTTATAACCCCATATAAATTTTCTGCAGTTTTTTTTTTAAAATTTTAACAGACTACGTTTTCTGCAGTTAGGGTAGGAATTCTCAAAGGGAGGAGGTGCAGCAGCAACCTTCTGTTTGACATCATCAGTAACTAAAGGGTGAACCAGAGCCATGCCTGAGCTCTGTTTTGTTGCTGATCAAATTATTGATGCACAGTTATGTTCTGATCATTTTAGATTAAAAGAGAGAGACTGATTAGTAGACAGAAAGATAGGGAGAGAGAGAGAGTGAAGAAGGTGAAGTTGTGTGTGGTGGTTGGCGTTGCTTGCACGGCTCTGGGACATTCGGAAAAGTCCCTGTAGTGAGTGCCTATGTTTATTTTTTGGTGAAACGTTGTCGTGCTACTTTTGATTTGTGTAATGAAACATCCAGATGTTGTTGTCTTAAAAAGGACACAATGTGACCCATTTATATACCATTTCGTCAATTTTAGATATGAAAGTTTCAACTTTTATCATGAGAATTTCGTAATGTTCTCTTAGAAATTAGAGTTTCTGTTCTGATCGGTTTGCCTATTGGAATTTTATTTTCAGTTGATAGTCTAACAACAATCAAAGTGAAAAAAAATTGAAATAATGAATATTAAAATATGATTGTACCAATAGTTAATATCAAATTGTTGTTAGACTATTCAAGGGAGGAAATATAAGAATCATATGATTTAATATCATATTGTTGTTAGCTTAGATAGTTGCCTATTGGAATTTCTTAATATCAGATTTTTTGTATCGAATGTATTATTTTGAACGTTGGGGTCACTCTTTTTGCCTTCGTCCGGTGTTTTGTTTCACTGGGTTTTTCTCGGATAAGGTTTTAATGAGGCTCCAAAGTTGTAAATTCTTAACATTTGATCTTAATTAGGTGATTTAAAAAAAAATTAAATGTGTCCGGCATTCATTGAGTAATTGGAATACAAGAATCGACTTGGAGAAATTGAACACCTTTGTTGTTTTGAATGTTTTACCATTCTCTACCTTTTGCTTTACACTAGCCTCCCTCCATGCGCTCTTGCGCGTGCGGGAGGCATTTTTTCCTTCACGCGTGACTTACAATTTTTCTGTTTTTTAGTTTGCAATTGTATTTCTGTAGAAGGGCATTTTATTACTCTTATTTTTCTAGACGTGCGTTTCAATAGTTTCTATTTTTTCTTTTATAGCGTGTAAACTGCTGAGGTGGATGTCTAGAAAAATACATACGATAAAGGGAAATTTTTAAGATGACGATTTATCACACGCGCGTGATTAAAATATGAAACTGTTGAAACGAATATCTATATAAATACAATTGCGAAAAAATAGTTATGAAACTTCGACGCGTAGTGCGAGTGAAAAAAGCCTCTCGCATGCGCGGAAGCACGTGCAGGGAGGCTAGTGAACTAATAATTTTTGTTATGTCTTTTCTTTATTTATCAGGGAAACGACATGGCACCACAAGTAACTGTATACTTTCACAAGCTTCCTGTGGTCCAATATGAGGCTGGATCACCAAAACGTGTTGGTCACCGAGTCACCTTCACTGTGGATCAAACACCAGTTGTCAACAATGTTTTGAAGGCTAACCCAAGGCTTTGGTAAAAGTCACTAAAACTCAACTGATGAAATCCCCATCCAAAACTTCCATGCGGAATGCAAGGAAAAGGGCTGCACGAGCTTTCAGGAAGAAGACCGCACAAGCTAATTCATTTGAGCTCATTGAAACTATCCCGGTTGTAGCTGTTGAGACACCTGCACCCAAGACCGTCAAGATCATTCAACACAAAGTCAATCATGCAATCATGTCCTTAACTACCACAACTCCAATTATCACTCAAATCATGATTGGCTCAATTCCAATTACTTTGACTACCATGGAGTCTGTAATGGTAACTACTACTAAGGAAGATAAGGAAGTTTCACCTAAAACTCCCAAGGACCAAGATTCTGAGTCTCATTTGAAAGTTGCAGAGGAATCAATAAGGTTTCCACACTCCAATCATCAACAAAAACAGTCAGAGGTGTTTGGCCCAAGCAAGTCTAAAACATCAAAAGAAGGCTCCAAGAAGCAAACTGTGGAAACCCAAGATCACTTGACACAGGGGGCAAGTCCCAAGTCTTTAATTGTTTCAAGACCGTACATGGGGCCAGTTACTCGCACAAGAGCTCGAGCTTTATCACTTCAGGGGTTACCTTTCCAAAGCAACAACAAGAAGTCAGATTGTCAAGAACAATTAATAACCCAATTCCAAGGGTTATACATAAATGAAGAAGGTGAAAGATTCGAAAATATGCCTGTCATGATGAATGGTACAACAAGTGCAGACGAACAACTTCTTGAGATGCAAAGAAAGCTTGCTGAAAGGGAAGCAGAGGTGGCAGCGCTAACAGCTCAATTATCTGCCAAAGTTATCATAGATAACGAGAAGAAAGATGAAGAAAGAAAGGAGGAGGAGATGGGAGAGAGTTCTAATAGCCAAATAACTCATCAAGATATAAAGACTTTAATTGCAGAAGGAATCCGCGAATTCCAAATGTCTATATCACCACCTATCCTCGGATACCGAAAGCCTTATCCGGCTCATTATGATGCGTTGCCTTTCCCCAAGGGTTATCAAAAGCCAACTTTCGATAAGTTTGATGGGATGAGCGGCTCTCCACATGAACATTTAGCTCACTTTTCCTCTGCATGTGGAGAAACTTCACAATCAGACGCATTGCTAATAAGACAGTTTGTTCAATCCCTCAAAGGGTCCGCTTTCACATGGTATACTCAGTTACCACCTGGGTCCATTCTAACATGGGACGACATGCAGAAGGTTTTTCTTGCACAATTTGTCAGCTCAAAGAAAAAGGTCTCGCTCATAGATCTGGCCAAAACCACACAAAAACTTGGGGAAAGTGCAAATGATTTTATTATGAGATGGAGGAGTCTTAATCTCCAATGTACTGAAAAGATCACCGAGCAGTCCGCGGTGCAAATGTGTTATAACAATCTTCTGCCAGAAATTGCAACGTTTGTCACAATAGCAGAGCCCCAATCATTCGATACATTGGTGTCCAAGGCGAGTAATGTCGAAATACAAATTGCTCGTCAGAAAACAACAACAAAAATTCAGGTTGGGGAAAAGAAGAATGAAGACAAGAAGACATTCAAGAAAGGGGAGTCAATGGCTAATTTTGTCAAAACGGATAAGAAAAATGACAGAGGAAAAGGGAAAGAAGAAACGAGGAGACTCACTCTTAAAGAAAGGAAGGAAGTCAAATATACATTTGACGACGAGGATGTTGAAACTATCTTGGATGAACTTCTTGCAGCAAGAGTAATGAAACTTCCAGAACCAAAACGACCTGCAGAAGTTGATAAGACTAATGATCCTAAATATTGCAGGTACCACCGGATTGTGAGTCATCTACTAAGAGATTGTTATGTGCTTAAAAACATAATTCAAGACAAAATCAACAATCATGAGATAGAAGTGGATTCATCTTCAAAGCAGCAAACTGCAACATCCAACATGATTGAGGGTGAATTTTTTTCTTCTGTTTCCTTGCCAGAAGGAGCTGTACCTTTAGGACTCCATGTTGACAATGAGGGTACAGCTGTTCATGCATACCCCAATATGCCTTGTCCTGGAAATCCTAATATTCCTATCTTGTATGAGCTTATGACCGCACCTAGCCTAGATATTTGGGAAGATTCATTGGACTTTTCTGATGAGTCCCAAAGTGAATGGCAAACAGTTGTCAAAAGAAGAGCTAAGAATATTATTAAACATTCCTCGGTGCTAAAGTCATCTACTCACCATGGTGTCAAAATTATGAATAGGCCATCTTTGAAAAACAAGAAATTAAAAAAGAAAACTTCAGAGAAAACGAAGAGCATACAAGGAAAAGAATATGAACAACAACCAAAGATATCAGTTATCCTTGCTGAATTTTTACCTGCTAATTTCCTCAAGAAAAGCTACGAAGGAAAGGAAGAGTGCTTTAATTGTTTCATGACTTCATATGAAACCTCTGAAGCAGCAGATCAAACCACGCTGCATATTGCACCAGTCGTTCCTGATAAGTTAAAAATGACAGAAATTCCAATTTCTTCAAAAAGCTTTGTAGTGGAAATACCAGTTAAAGCAGGTAACTCCAGATCTCAGCAAGGACAAGTGTGCGTCAGGGACCAATCACAGCTCGATGTATTGGCTCATTTGAAACGTATCCCAGCTTTTCTTAGTATCTATGAAGCTATGCAAATGTCAAAGGAGCTTAGGGAAGCACTCACTATGGCTTTAATGAGCCCCGAAATGTTTAGAACCAGTTTCGAGAAAGCAAACGCAGCTATTACATCACCAAAATATTGTGCTTGCTGTTTAGCAAGCATCACATTTGATGAAAATGATATGATGCTTGGATTTGAGTTCCTCAACCGACCACTTTATGTTAGCGGAGAGGTTGGAAATACATTGATCAATCGAATTTTGCTTGATTGTGGCTCAGCGGTAAATCTTCTTCCTTTAAAGACACTTCATATAATTGGAATGAGTGCTCGACAATTGTCACCATCCATGCTGACGATTCAAGGTTTCAATCAAGTCGGACAAAGAGCCATGGGCACCATAGCATTGCAAATGGAAATAGGGGAACTTTATTCTGATGCCCTTTTTCATGTCATTGACGCTGACACATCTTACAACGTGCTATTGGGGTGCCCATGGCTCCACACATATGGCATTGTTCCTTCTACATTACATCAGTGCTTTAAGTTTTTATCAAATGGGGAAGTCAAAAAGGTCTCTGCAGATGCTGATCCATTTAGAGGTGAAGGAGTTAATTTTTCAGATGCAAAGTTCTATAAATCACCAAGCCTTACCCTTGTAAAACCGCAAAATATAGGAAAGGCCAAACAAGAGCTGAGCATAAAAACAAGAGGAGCATCAGGTCAACAAAACCAATCAAAATAAAAATCACAACGCCTTTTGATGTTTTCCCAAATAAGGAAAAGACTTCAAGTTCAAAAACAGCCTTCAAATACTCATCAAATGACCAAAGAAAGGCAAGTCAAAAAGCACTGATGTCAGTTCAAAATACAATTGAGACGCTCATGACAACGTACACACAGTCACTACACAGGATTAACTATTCAGTCCCAGGGGGCAGTATGATAGTCTCAACTGTGTTAAAGAAGAACAACAGTCAGCATAACCACATTGTCTTTAACGGAAATCCAACTATTTCGAAGAAGAACAATAGCCGACGTAATCGTGTTGTGTTCTTTGAACGAAATAAGTCTATGAGGACATCATCTTCAACTCCATTGAAGATAAAATCTAAAAAAGGCAAAGTCAGAAAGAACTACACTGATATCTCAGTAAAACAAGAAAATGGCATGCTCAAGGTAAAAGGTCCCAAGTTAGAAAGAGACGAATCAGTAGTTTTGACCGACTTTGAAAAATCTTTGTTTGCTGAAAATGAGTCATACAATAAACCACCCCGCATCTCAGTTTTTGAACGGCTTGGAAACAAAGCAGGTAATCGTCCAACTCGCATCTTAGTTTTCGAAAGACTCGGAGGCATTGCTACTTCACAAAAATTTCAAAAGGGTAAGAAATGGAGAGTCAGGAAACATTTGATGACAAGTTCAGAGCAATCCAGAGATGTTGAGGCCGCTGAAGTTAACTGTGCCTCCATTGCAGATGATAATCCAACAGAAAATGAAGGAACATGCATCTATCCTTGTGTAAATGGGAAGTTCGTAAAGAGGTTCTATGCTTAAAAATGCCCGTTGAACTGAAAACCCGAAAGGGCGGTTCAAGCAAAAGTTAGGGCAAAAAAAAAGAAGCTTTGTGGGCTGAAAACCCGAAAGGGCGGCCCAAGCAAAAGAACTACGGTTGACTTGATCCCTCAAAAGGGGTACGTAGGCAGTCTAATCTCTAGATTCAGTCGCAAGTCCCAAAATCCCATTTCAATTCCTCCCCTAAAATCTGGGAGTGAACTACGGTTGACTTGATCCCTCAAAAGGGGTACGTAGGCAGTCTAATCTCTAGATTCAGTTGCAAGTCCCAAAATCCCCTTTCAATTCCTCCCATAAAATCTGGGAGTGAACTACGTTTGGCTTGATCCCTTCACAGGGTACGTAGGCAATCTAGTTTCATAGCTAGATGTAGCCATAAAACACAATTCCTCCCCTAAAATCTGGGAGTGGACTACGGTTGACTTGATCCCTCAAAAGGGGTACGTAGGCAGTCTAATCTCTAGATTCAGTCGCAAGTCCCAAAATCCCCTTTCAATTCCTCTCCTAAAATCTGGGAGTGAACTACGTTTGGCTTGATCCCTTCACAGGGTACATAGGCAATCTAGTTTCATAGCTAGATGCAGCCATAAAACACAATTCCTCCCCTAAAATCCGGGAGTGAACTACGTTTGGCTTGATCCCTTCACAGGGTACGTAGGCAATCGGGTTCAAAACCTAGATGCAGCCATAACTCACCAAAACTTTTCTTTCCCACCAATTGTATTAGCATGTGTTTAAACTGCTCTATACTTTGTGTCAAGAACTCCTAGCCCACAAGAGTACAAACTGTGAATGGCTCAAAAAGAGAATTTTTTTAGAAAAAAAACTCTACTGATGGAAAGTCCAACAAAAATATTTGGTGATCGAAAAGTTGCAAACAATTTTCATGTGCAACTTATCACAATGCCAATCGACTTAAACAAGCCTTCCAAAAACAAAACAAAAAAGACAAGTAGCAAACACTATGACAAGTTTATCAAAGTCCAAATTGAAGCCTGAGGATTTCTACAATAAATGTTCACGTGTGAATATTATGTAGAACTGAAACCATGCAAAAATTAGGAAAAGCAAAAGCAACAATTGCCTCTAAAATGCTAACCTAATCCTAAAAGCTACAGCGAAATCCAGAGGCTTTGAAGGTTTATCACTCCTTCTGCGACATCACTGGAAATAAATTATAGATCAGATAAAGATGGCTCCACATTGGTTCCTTTGTCAGAGCCAAAATAAAACTCAAGCTTTTTGGTATTAAGAAACCAAAGACACTGATGATACCAAAATGTTTAGATGATGTGTTGCCATTTAAAAGTTGTTTCTGATCAAGAAATTGGAACCCCTTCAAGGTTTCGTTTGGTACTAAAACAACAGCCATGTGTTGCTGGCATCAGAACAGTCCGATATCACATTATGCATGTGTTTTCGTTGCTATGTTTTCATGTTTTCAAGTAGTCCATCAGTGACATCCTACAACCACTACATGAAAGGTACGAATTTGAAGTATCCAATTTCGTTGACCAATTGATTTTGGATTGAGCCCAAAACTTGGGCAACATCATAATATGGTGGGAGGAGTCATTTGATGAGTTTTGAGTGAAATCCAATCACTAGAACTATGCAATGCAACAACCACTCCATTTATGGTACGAACTTCGTACGAACTTGAAGTTTCTAATTCCTTTGAGCAATTACTTTCGGATCGAGCCCAAATCTTGGGCAGCAGCATAATATGGTGGGAGCAATCATTTGGTGAGTTTTGAGTGAAATCCAATCACTAGAACTTTTTAATCCCACAACCATTCCATGAAAAGTACGAACTTCGTACGAACATGAAGTATCCAATTTCTTTGACCAATTGATTTCTCATCGAGCCCAAATCTTGGGCAACATCATAACATGGTGTGAGGAGTCATTTGGTGAGTTTTGAGTGAAATCCAATCACTAGAACGATGCAATCCGACAACCACTCCGCGCACAGTTTGAACTTCGTACGAACTTGAAGTGTCTGTTTATTTTGGATCGAGCCCAAAACTTGGGTAACATCATAATATGGTGGGAGGAGACATTTGGTGAGTGTTGAGAGAAATCCAATCACTAGAACTATGCAATTCTACAACCACTCCGTGTATAGTACGACTTCGTACGAAATTGAACTGTACCTTTTCTTTGACCACTTGATTTCGGATCGAGCCCAAAACTTGGGCAGCATCACAATATGGTGCGAGCAGTCAATTGGTGAGTTTTGGGTGAAATCCAATCACTACAACTATGCAATCCTCCAACCACTCCATGTACAGTTCGAACTTTGAACGAACATGAAGTGTCCAATTTCTTTGACCAATTGATTTCGGATTGAGCCCAAAACTTGGGAAGCAACATAATATGGTGCGAGGAGTCGTTTGGTCATTTTTAGTGCAATCCAATCAGTAAAACTATGCAAAGCCCCAACCACTCCATTTACTGTACGAAATTAGTACAAACTTGAAGCGTCCCTTTTCTTTGACCAATTGATTTCGGATCGAGCCCAAAACTTGGACAACATCATAATATGGTGCGAGGAGCCATTTAGTGTGTTTTGAGTGAAATCCAATCACAAGAACGATGCAATTCTCCAACCACTCCATGTACGGTACGAACTTCATACGAACTTGAAGTGTCCAATTTTTTTGACCAATTGATTTCGGATCGAGCCCAAAACTTTGGCAACATCATAATATGGTAGGAGTAGTAATTTGGAACTTTTTGAGTGAAGTCCAATCACAAGAACTATGTAATGCACCTATCCCTCTTTTTACGGTACGAACTTCGTACGAACTTGAAGTATCCAATTTCTTTGAGAGGAGTCATTTGGGGAGTCTTGAGTGAGAGGAGTCATTTGGGGAATTTTTAGTGAAGTCCAATAACTAGAACGACGCAATTCTCCAACCACTCCATGTACGGTACGAACTTCATACGAACTTGAAAGTGTCCAATTTCTTTGACCAATTGATTTCAGATCGAGCCGAAAACTTGGGCAACATCATACTATGGTGGGAGGAGTCATTTGGTAAGTTTTGAGAGAAGTCCAACCACAAGAACTATGCAATGTACCTATCCCTCTTTTTACGGTACTAACTTCGTGCGAACTTGAAGTGTCCAATTTCTTTGATCAAATATTGGGCAACATCATAATATGGTGGGAGGAGTGATTTGGTGAGTTTTGTGTGAACTCCAATCACTAGAACGATGTAATTCTACAACCACTCCATGTATAGTACGAACTTTGTACGATCTTGAAGTATCCCTTTTCCTTGACCAATTGATTTCGGATCGAGTCCAAAACTTGGGCAACATCATAATATGTTGGGAGGAGTCATTTGGTGTGTTTTTAGTGAAATCCAATCACTAGAACTATGCAATCCAACAACCACTCCATTTAAGGTAAGAACTTCGTAAGAACTTGAAGTATCCAATTTATTTGAGCAATTGATTTCATATCGAGTAAAAAACTTGGGAGGAGTCATTTGGTGAGTTTTGAGTGAAATCCAATCACTAGAACGATGCAATCCTACAACCACTCCGTGCACAGTACGAACTTCGTAAGAACTTGAAGTGTCCCTTTTCTTTGACCAATTGATTTCAGATCGAGCCCAAGACTTGGTCAACATCGAAATATGGTGGGAGTAGTCATTTGGTGAGTTTTGAGTGAAATCCTATCTCTAGAATTGTGCAATACAGCAGCCACTCCATGTACGGTACGAACTTCGTACGAACTTGAAGTGTCCAATCTTTGACCAATTGATTTCGGATTGAGCAAAAAACTTGGGCAACATCATAATACGGTGGGAGGAGTCATTTGGTGAGTTTTGAATGAAATCTAATCACTAGAACTATGCAATGCACAAACCACTCCATTTACAGTACGAACTTCGCACGAACTTGAAGTGTCCAATTTCGTTGACCAATTGATTTCGTATCTAGCCCAAACCTTGGGCAACATCATAATATTGTGGGAGTATTCATTTGGTGAGTTTTGAGTGAAATCCAATCACTAGAACTTTGCAAACCTACAACCACTCCATGAAATGTATGAACTTCGTTCGAACTTGAAATATCCAATTTCTTTGACCAATTTATTTCGGATCGAGCCCAAAACTTGGGCAACCCCATAATACAGTGGGAGGAGTCATTTGGTGAGTTTAGAGTGAAATCCTATCTCTAGAACTATGCAATACACCAACCACTCCATCTACGGTACGAACTTCGTACGAACTTGAAGTGTCCAATTTCTTTGAACAATTGATTTCGGATCAAGCAAAAAACTTGGGCAACATCATAAAAAGGTGAGTTTTGAGTGAAATCCAATAACTGGAACTACGCAATGCACCAACCACCCCGTTTACGCTATAAACTTTGTACGAACAGGAAGTGTACAATTTAACAGTACGAACTTCGTACGTACATGAAGTGTCCAATTTCTTTGAGCAATTGATTTCGGACCGAGCCCAAAACTTGGGTAGCGTCATAATATGGTGGCAGGAGTCATTTGGAGAGTTTTGAGAGAAATCCAATCAACAGAAATATGCATTGCACCAACCACTCCATTTACGGTACGAACTTCGTAGGAACTTGAAGTGTCCAATTTCTTTGAGCAATTGATTTCGGATCGAGCAAAAAACTTGGGCAACATTATAAAATGGTGACTTTTGAGTGAAATCCAATTACTGGAACTATGCAATGCACCAACCACTCCATTTATGCTATGAACTTCGTATGAACACGAAGTGTACATTTTTTTGAGCAATTGATTTCGATATGAGCCCAAAACTTCGCCAACATCATAATATGGTGCGAGGAGTCATTTGGTGAGTTTTGAGTGAAATCCAATTAAAAGAACGATGCAATCCAACAACTACTCCCTATGCAGTACGAACTTCGTACGAACTTGAAGTGTCCAATTTCTTTGACAAATTGATTTCCGATAAAGCCCAAACCATGGGGAACATCATAATATGGTGGCAGGACTCATTTGGTGAGTTTTGACTGAAATCCAATCAATAGAACTATGCAATCCAACAACCACTCCGTGTACAGTGCGAACTTCGAACGATCTTGAAGTGTCCCATTTCTTTAACCAATTCATTTCGGATCGAGCCCAAAACTGGGGCAACATCATAATATGGTGGGACGAGTCATTTGGTGAGTTTTGACTAAAATCCAATCACTAGAATGTTGCAATCCTACAACCACTCCGTGTACAGTACGAACTTCGTACTAACTTGAAGTGTCCCTTTTCTTTGACCAATTGATTTCGGATCGAACCCACAACTTGGGCAACATTATAATATGGTGGGAGGAGTCATTTGGTGAGTTTTAAGTGAAATTCAATCACTAGAACTATGCAATCCTACAACCACTCCGTGTACAATATGAACTTTGTACGAACTTGAAGTGTCCCTGTTCTTTCACCAATTTATTTCGGATCGAGCCCAAAACTTGGTTAACAACATAATATGGTGGGAGGAGTCATTTGGTGTGTTTTGAGAGAAATGCAATCAGTAGAACTATGCAATCCTACAACCACTCGGTGTACAGTATGAAGTTCGTACGAACATGAAGTATCCCTTTTCTTTGACCAATTAATTTCGAATAAAGCCCAAAACTTGGGCAACATCATAATTTGCAGGGAGGATTCATTTGGTGAGTTTTGAGTGAAATCAAATCACTAGAACAATGCAATGCACCAACCACTCCATTTACTGTTTGAAGTTTGTACGAACTTGAAGTGTCCAATTTCTTTGACCAATTGATTTCGGTCCACTCCATGGAATGTAGAACTTCGAAAGAACACAAAGTGTCCAATTTCTTTGACCAATAGATTTTGGATCGAGCCCAAAACGTGGTTAACAGCATAATATGGTGGGAGGAGTCTTTTAGTGAGTTTGGAGTGAAATCCAATCACTAGAACGATGCAATCCTACAACCACTCCATATGCGCTACGAACTTGAAGTGTCCAATTTATTTGACCAATTGATTTCAGATCGAGTCCAAAACCTGGGCAACATCATAATATGGTGGGAGGAGTCATTTGGTGTGTTTTGAGTGAAATCCAATCACTAGAACGATGCAATCCTACAACCATTTCTTGTACAATACGAACTCTGTACGATCTTGTAGTGTACCTTTTCTTCGACAAATTCATTTCGGATCGAGCCCAAAACATGGGCAGCAACATATTATGGTGGGAGGAGTCATTTGGTGAATTTTGAATGATTTCCACTCACTAGAACTACGCAATACACCAACCACTCCATTTACTGTACGAAGTTTGAAAAAACTTGAAGTGTCCAATTTCTTTGACCAATTGATTTCGGATGGAGTCCAAAACTTTAGCAACATCGTAACATGGTCGGAGGAATCATTTGGTGAGTTTTCAGTGAAATCCAATCACTAGAACTATGCAATCCAACAACCACTCCATGAAAGGTAATAACTTTGTACGAACATGAAGTGTCCAATTTCTTTGACCAATTGATTTCGGATTGTGCCCAAAACATGGGCAACATCATAATATGGTGGGAGCAGTCATTTGGTGAGTTTTTAGTGAAATCCAATCACTAGAACGTTGCAATCCTCAAACCACTCCATGTACGGTTCGAACTTCGAAAGAACATAAAGTGTCCAATTTCTTTGTCCAATTGATTTCGGAACGAGCCCAAAACTTGGGCAGCCTCATAATATGGTGGGAGGAGTCATTTTGTGAGTTTTGAGTGAAATCCAATCGCTAGAACTATGCAATCCTTCAACCGCTCTGTGTACAATACGAACTTCGTACGAAATTGAAGTTTCCCTTTCTTTGAGCAATTGATTTCAGATCAAGCCCAAAACTTGGGCAACATCATAATATGGTAGGAGGAGTCTTTGGTGAGTTTTGAGAGAAATCCATTCATTAGAACGATGCAATGCACCTATCACTCTTTTTACGGTACGAACTTGAATTTTCCAATTTCTTTGACCAATTAATATCGGATCAAGCCCAAAACATGGGCAACATGATATTATGGTGGTAGTAGTGATTTGGCGCGTTTTGAGTGAAACCCAATCGCTAGAAATATGCAATGCACCAACCACTCCATTTACGGTACGATTATCATACGAACTTGAAGTGTCCAATTTCTTTGACCAATTGATTTCGGATCGAGCCCAAAACGTGGGCAACATCATAATATGGTGGGAGGAGTCATTTCGTGAGTTTTGAATGAAATCCAACCACTAGAACTATGCAATGCACCAACCACTCCATTTACGGTGCGAACTTGATGTGTCCAATTTCTTTGGCCAATTGATTTCGATCGAGCCCAAAACTTGGTCAACATCATAATATGGTGGGAGGCGTCATTTGGTGAGTTTTGAGTGAAATCCAACCACTAGAACTATGCAATGCACCAACCACTCTATTTACGGAGTGAACTTGATGTGTCCAATTTCTTTGACCAATTGATTTCCGATCGAGCCCAAAACTTGGGCAACATCATAACATGGTGGGAGAAATGATTTGGTGAGATTTGAGTGAAATCCAATTACTAGTACTATGCAATCCTACAACCACACCATGAAAGGTATTAACTTGAAGTATCCAATTTATTTGACCAATTGATTTCGGATCGAGCCCAAAACTTGGGCAACATCATAATTTGGTGGGAGGAGTCATCTGGTGATTTTTGAGAGAAATCCAATCACTAGAACTATGCAATGCATCAACCACTCCATTTACGGTACGAACTTGAAGTGTCGAATTTCTTTGACCAATTGATTTCAAATCGAGCAAAAAACTTGGGCAACATCGTAATATGGCCAGAGTAGTAATTTGGTGAGTTTTGAGTGAAATCCAATTACTAGAACTATGCAATCCCAGAACCACTCCATGAAAGGTACGAACTTGAAGTATCCAATTTATTTGACCAATAGATTTCGGATCGCGCCCAAAACTTGGGCAACATCATAATTTGGTGGGAGGAGTCATTTGGTTTGTTTTGAGTGAAATCCAATCACTAGAGCTATGCAATGCACCAACCACTCCATTTACGGTGCGAACTTCGTATGAACTTAAAGTGTCCAATTTCTTTGACCAATTGATTTCGGATCGAGCACAAAACTTGTGCAACATCAAACATTGGTGGGAGGAGTCATTTGGTGTCCCATTTCTTTGGCCAATTCATTTCGGATCGAGCCCAGAAGTTGGGCAACATCACAATATGGTGAGTTTTGAGTGAAGTCCAATCTTTAGAACTATGCAATCCTACAGCCACTCCATGAAAGGTATGAAGTTCGTACGAAGTTGAAGTATCCAATTTCTTTGACCAATTGATTTCGGATCAAACCGAAAACATGGGCAACAACATAATATGGTGGGATGAGTCATTTGGTGAGATTTGAGTGAAATCCAATCACTATAACAATGAAATCCTACAACCACTACATGAAATGTACGAACTTCGTACGAACATGAAGTGTCCCTTTTCTTTGGCCAATTGATTTCGGATCGAGCCTAAAACTTGGGTAACATCATAATTTGGTGGGAGGAGTCATTTGGTGAGTTTTGAGTGAAATCCAATTACTAGAAAGATGCAATCCTACAACCACTCCGTGTACAGTACGAACTTCGTACGAACATGAAGTGTCCCTTTTCTTTGGCCAATTCATTTCGGATCGAGCCCAGAAGTTGGGCAACATCACAATATGGTGAGTTTTGCGTGAAGTACAATCTTTAGAACTATGCAATCCTACAGCCACTGCATGAAAGGTACGAAGTTTGTACGAAGTCGAAGTATCCAATTTCTTTAACCAATTGATTTCGGATCGGCCCAAAACTTGGGCAACACCATAATATGGTCTGATGAGTCATTTGGTGAGATTTGAGTGAAATCCAATCACTATAACAACAAAATCCTACAACCACTCCATGAAAGGTACGAACTTCGTACGAACATGAAGTGTCCCTTTTCTTTGACAAATTGATTTCGGATCGAGCCCAAAACTTGGGCAACACCATAATATGGTGGGATGGGTCATTTGGTGAGATTTGAGTGAAATCCAATCACTATAACTATGAAATCCTACAACCACTCCATGAAATGTTCGAACTTCGCACGAACATGAAGTGTCCCTTTTCTTTGGCCAATTGATTACGGATTGAGCCTAAAACTTGGGCAACATCATAAAATGGTGGGGAGTCATTTGGTGAGTTTTGAGTGAAATCTAATCACTAGAACTATGCAATCCAACAACCACTCCGTGTACAGTACGCACTTGAAGTGTCCCTTTTATTTGACCAATTGATTTTGGATCGAGCCCAAAACTTGGGCAGCCTCATAATATGGTGGGAGGAGCCATTTTGTGAGTTTTGAGTGAAATCCAATCGCTAGAACTATGCCATCCTACAACCACTCCGTGTACAATACGAACTTCGTACGAACTTGAAGGGTCCCTTTTCTTTAACCAATTGATTTCGGATCGAGCCCAAAACTTGGTCAACATCATAATATGGTGGGAGGAGTCATTTGGTGAGTTTTGAGTGAAATCCAATCACTTGAACTATGCAATCCAACAACCACTCAGTGTACAGTACGAACTTGAAGTGTCCTTTTTCTTTGACCAATTGATTTCGGTTCGAGCCAAAACTTGCGCAACATCATAATATGGTGGGAGGAGTCATTTTGGGACTTTTGAGTCAAATCCAATCCTTAGAAACGATGCAGTACAACAACAACTCCATGTACGACCACGAACTTAAATGCGACCTTGATGTGGCTAATTTATTTGACCAATTGATTTCGGATCGAGCCCACAAGTTGGGCAACATCATAATATGGTAGGAGGAGTAATTTGGTAAGTTTTGTGTGAAGTGCAATCATAAGAATTACGTAATGCACCTATCCCGCTTTTTATGGTACGAACTTCGCACGAACTTGAAGCATCTAATTTCTTTGACCAATTGATTACGGATCAAGCCCAAATCTTGGGCAACATCATAATATGGGGGGAGGAGTCATTTGGTGAGTTTTGAGTGAAATCCAATCACTAGAACGAAGCAATCCAACAACCACTCTGTGTACAGTACGAACTTCGTATGATCTTGAAGTGTCCCTTTCCTTCGACCAATTGGTTTCGGATCGACCCCAAAACTTGGGTAACATCATAATATGGTGGGAGGTTTCATTTGGTGAGTTTTGAGTGAAATCCAATCACTACAACTACGCAATCCTACAACCACTCCGTGTATTAACTTGAAGTGTCCCTTTTCTTAGAGTAATTGATTTCGGATGGAGCCCAAAACTTGGGCAACATCATAATTTGGTTGGAGGAGTCATTTCGTGAGTTTTGAGTGAAATCCAATCCCTAGAACGATCCAATCCTACAACCACTCCGTGAAAGGTAAGAACTTCGTATGAACATGAAGTGTCCAATTTCATTGACCAATTGATTTCGGATCGAGCCCAAAACTTGCGTAACATCATAATATGGTGGGAGGAGTCATTCGGAAAATTTTGAGTGAAGTCCAATCACTAGAACGATGCAATTCTCCAACCTCTACAAGTACGGTGCGAACTTCACACGAACTTGAACTATCGAATTTCTTTGACCAATTGATTTTGGATCGAGCCCAAATCTTGGGCAACATCATAATATGGTGAGAGGAGTCATTTGGGGAGTTTTGAACGAAGTCGTATTAGTAGAACGATGCCATTCTCCAACCATTCCATGTACGGTACGAACTTCAAACGAACTTGAAGTGTCCAATTTCTTTGACCAATTGATTTTGGATCAAGCGTAAAACTTGGGCAACATCATAATATGGTGGGAGGAGTCATTTGGTTTGTTTTGAGTGAAATCCAATCACTAGAACGATGCAATCCTCCAACCACTCCATGAACTGTTCAAACTTTTAAAGAACATGATGTGTCCAATTTCTTTGACCAATTGATTTCGGAGCGAGCCCAAAACTTGGGCAGCCTCATAATATGGACGGAGGAGTCGTTTTGTGAGTTTTTACTGAAATCCAATCTCAAGAACTATGCAATCCTAGAACAACTCCACGTACGGTTCGAACTTCGAACGAACATGAAGTATCCAATTTCTTAGACCAATTAATTTCGGAACGATCCCAAAACTTGGGCAGCCTCATAATATGCTGAGAGGAGCCATTTGGTGAGTTTGGACTAAAACCGAATCACTAGAACTATGCAATCCAACAACCACTCCGTGTACAATACAAATTTCGTACGAACTTGAAGTGTCCCTTTTCTTTGACCAATTGATTTAGGATCGAGCCCAAAGTTGGGCAACATCATAATATAGTGGGACGAGGCAGTTGGTGATTTTTGAGTAAATTCCAATTACAAGAACTATTCAATCCTACAACCACTCCGTGAAAGGTACGAAGTTCGTCCGAACTTGAAGTATCCAATTTCTTTGACCAATTGATTTCGGATCGAGCGCAAATCTTGGGCAACATCATAATATGGTGAGAGGAGTCATTTGGGGTGTTTTAAGTGAAATTCAATCACTAGAACTATGCAATCCTACAACCACTCCGTGAAAGGTAAGAACTTCGCACGAACATGAAGTGTCCAATTTCTTTGACCAATTGATTTCGGATCGAGCCCAAAACTTGGGCAACATCATAATATGGAGGGAGGAGTCATTTGGAAAGTTTTAAGTGAAGTCCAATCACTAGAAAGATGCAATTCTCCAACCACTCCATGTATGGTGCAAACTTCACACGAACTTGAACTATCCAATTTCTTTGACCAATTGATTTCGGATCGAGCCCAAATCTTGGGCAACATCATAATGTGGTGAGAGGAGTCATTTGTTGAGTTTTGAGTGAAGTCCAATCACTAGAACGATGCCATTCTCCAACCACTCCATGTACGGTACGAACTTCAGACGAACTTTTAGTGTCCAATTTCTTTGACCAATTGATTCCGGATCAAGCCCAAAACATGGTCAACAACATAATATGGTGGGAGAAGCGATTTGGTTTGTTTTGAGTGAAATCCAATCACTCGGACGTTGCAATCCTCCAACCACCCCAAGTACTGTTCGAACTTGAACGAACATGCGATATCCAATTTCTTTGACCAATTGATTACGGAGCGAGCCCAAAACTTGGGCAGCCTCATAATATGGTCTGAGGAGTCATTTGGTGAGCTTTTAGTGAAATCCAATCACAAGAACTATGCAATCTTAGAACCACTCCATGTACGGATCGAACTTCGAATGAACATGAAGTATCCAATTTCTTAGACCAATTAATTTCGGAAAGAGCCCAAAACTTGGACAGCCTCATAATATGGTGGGAGGAGTCATTTGGTGAGTTTTGCGTCAAATCCAATCAATAGAACTATGCAATGCACCAACCACAACATTTACTGTACGAAATTCGTACAAACATGAATTGTCCAATTTCATTGAACTGATTTCGGATCGAGCCCAAAACTTGGGCAACATCACAATATGGTGGGAGGAGTCATTTGGAGAGTTTTGAGTGAAATCCAATCACTAGAACAATGCAATCCTACAACCACTCCGTGTATAGTACAAACTTCGTACGATCTTGAAGCGTGCCTTTTCTTTGACCAATTGATTTCGAATCGAGCCAAAATTTTGGGCAACATCACAATATGGTGAGAGGAGTCATTTGGTGAGTTTTGAGTTAAATCCAATCACTAGAACTAAGGAATCCTACAATCACTCCGTGAATGGTAAGACCTTCGTACGAACTTGAAGTACCCTGTTTCTTTGACCAATTGATTTCGGATCGAGCCCAAATCTTGGGCAACGTTATAATATGGTGAGAGGAGTCATTTGGGGTGTTTTAAGTTAAATCCAATCACTAGAACTATGCAATCCGACAACCACTCCATGAAAGGTAAGAACTTCGTACGAACATGAAGTGTCCAATTTCTTTGACCAATTGATTACGGATCGAGCCCAAAACTTGGGCAACAGCATAATATGGTAGGAGGAGTCATTTGGAGAGTTTTGAGTGAAATCCAATCACCAGAACTATGCAATCCTACAACCACTCCGTGTACAATACAAACTTCATACGATCTTGAAGTGTCCAATTTCTTTGACCAATTGATTTCGGATCGTGCCCAAAACTTGGGCAACATCATAATATGGTGGGAGGAGTCATTTGGTGAGTTTTGAGTGAAAACCAATTACAAGAACTATGCAATTCTACAGCCACTCAGTGAAAGGTACGAACTTCGTACGAACTTGAATTGTCTAATTTCTTTTAGGAATTTATTTCGGATCGAGCAAAAAACTTGGGCAACATCATAATGTGGTGGGAGGAGTCATTTGATGAGTTTTGAGTGAAATCCATTCACCAAATCTATGCAATGCACCAACCACTCCATTTATTGTACGAACTTCGTACGAACTTGATGAGTCCAATTTCTTTGACCAATTGATTTAGGATCGAGCCAAAAACATGAAGTGTCCAATAACTAGAACTATGCAATGCACCAACCACTCCATTTACGGTACGAACTTCGTACGAACTTGATGTGTCCCTTTTCTTTTACTAATTGATTTCGGATCGAGCCCAAAACATGGGCAACATCATAATATGGTGGGAGGAGTTATTTGATGAGTTTTGAGTGAAATGCAATAACTAGACCTATGCAATGCACCAACCACTCCATTTACGGTACGGACATGAAGTGTCCAATTTCTTTGACCAATTGATTTCCGATCGAGCCCAAAACTTGGGCAACATCATAATATGGTGGGAGGAGTCATTTGGTGAGTTTTGAGTTAAATCCAATTACTAGAACGATGCAATCCTACAACCACAACATGTAAAGTACGAACATGAACTGTCCCTTTTCTTTGACCAATTGATTTTGGATCGATCCAAAAACTTGGGCAACATCATAATATGGTGGGAGGAGTCATTTGGTGAGTTTACAGTGAAATCCAATAACTAGAACAACGCAATCCAACAACCACTGCGTGTACAGTACAAATTTCGTACGAACATGAACTGTCCCTTTTGTTTCACCAATTTATTTCAGAAAATGCCAAAAACTTGGGCAACATCATAATCTGGTAAGAGGAGTCATTTGGTGAAATCCAAACGCCAGAACTATGCAATGCACCAACCACTCCATTTACAGTACGAACTTCGTACAAACATGAAGTGTCCCTTTTCTTTTTCCGAACGATTTCGGATCGAACCCAAAACTTGGGCAACATCGTAATGTGGTGGGAGGAGTTATTTGGTGAGTTTTCAGTGAAATGCAATAACTAGAACTATGCAATGCACCAACCACTCCATTTACGGTACGAACTTGAAGTGTCCAATTTCTTTGACCAATTGATTTCGGATCGAGCCCAAAACTTGTTCAACATCATAATATGGTGGGAGGAGGCAGTTGGTGAGTTTTGAGTGAAATCCAATTACAAGAACTATTCAATCCTACAGCCACTCCGTGAAAGGTACGAACTTCGTACGAACTTGAATTGTCCAATTTCTTTAACCAATTGATTTATGATCGAGCCCAAAACTTGGGCAACATCATAATTTGGTTGGAGAAGTCATTTGGTGAGTTTTGAGTGAACTCCAATCACTGGAACAATGCAATCCCACAACCACTACATGTACAATACGAACTTCGTACGGACATGAAGTGTCCCTTTTCTTTGACCAATTGATTTCAGATCAAGCCAAAAACTTGGGCAACATCATAATTTGGTGGGAGGAGTCATTTGGTATGTTTTGAGTGAAATCCAATCTCTAGAACTATGCAATGCACCAACCACTCCATTTACTGTACGAACTTCGTACGAACTTGAATTGTCCAATTTCTTTGACCAAACGATTTCGGATCGAGCCCAAAACTTGGGCAACATCATAATACAGTGGGAGGAGTCATTGGTTGAGTTTTGAGTGAAATCCAATCACTAGAACGATGCAATCCTACAACCACTACATGTAAATTTAAACTTCGTAAGAACATGAAGTGTCCAATTTCTTTGACCAATTGATTTCGGATTAAGCAAAAAACTTGATGAACATCACAATATGGTGGCCGGAGTCATTTGGTGAGTTTTGAGTGAAATCCAATATCTAGAACAATGCAATCCTACACCCACTCCATGTACAGTACGAACTTCGTACGAACATCAAGTGTCCCTTTTCTTTGACCAATTGATTTCGGATCAAGCCATTTGGTGAGTTTTGAGTGAAATCCAATCGCTAGAACTTTGCAAGGCACCAACCACTCCATTTATTGTACGAACTTCGTACGAACTTGAAGTGTCCAATTTCTTTTACCAATTGATTTCGGATCGATCCCAATACTTGGGCAACATCATAATATGGTGGGAGGAGTCATTTGGTGAGGTTTCAGTGAAATACAATCACTAGAACTATGCAACGCACCAACCACTACATGAAAGATACAAACTTCGTACGAACTTGAAGTGTGCAATTTCTTTGACCAATTGATTTCGGATCGATCCCAAATCTTGGGCAACATCATAATATGGTGGGAGTCATTTAGTGAATTTTGAGGGAAATCCAATCACTAGAACTATGCAATGCACCAACCACTCCATTTACGGTACGAATTGAAGTGTCCTGTTTCTTTGACCAATTGATTTCGGATCGAGCCCAAAACTTGGGCAACATCATAATATGGTGGGAGGAGTCATTTGGTGAGTTTTGAGTGAAATCCAATCACTTGAACTATGCAATCCAATAACCACTCAATGAAAGGTACGAACTTCGTACGAACTTTAAGTATCTAATTTCTTTGAGCAATGGATTTCGGATCGAGCAATAAACTTGGGCGACATCATAATATGGAGGGCGGATTCATTTGGTGAGTTTTGAGTGAAATCCAATCGCTAGAACTATGCAACGTACCAACCACTCCATTAACGGTACGAACTTCAAACGAACTTGAAGTGTCCAATTTCCTTGAGCAATTGATTTCGGATAGAGCCCAAAACTTGGGCAACATAATAATATGGTGGGAGGAGTCATTTGGTGAGTTTTGAGGGAATTCCAATCACTAGAACTATGCAATGCACCAACCACTCCATTTACGTGCAATTTCTTTGACCAATTGATTTCGGATCAAGCAAAAAACTTGGGCAACATCATAATATGGTGGGAGGAGTCATTTGGGGTGCTTCATGGAAATCAATCACTTGAACTTCGTGAGAACTTGAAGTGTCCAATTTCTTTGACCAATTGGTTTCGAATCGATCCCAAATCTTGCTCAACATCATAATATGGTAGGAGTCATTTGGCGAGTTTTGAGGGAAATCCAATCACTAGAACTATGAAATGCAAAAACCACTATATTTACGGTACGAACTTGAAGTGTGCAATTTCTTTGACCAACATCATAATATGGTGAGTTTTGGGTGTAATCTAATGACTAGAACGATGCAATTCTACAACAATTCCGTGTACAGTACGAACTTCGAACGAACATGAAGTGTCCCTTTTTTTCGACCAATTGATTTTGGATAGAACCCATAACATGGGCAACATCATAATATGGTGGAATGAGACATTTGGTGGGTTTTGAGTGAAATCAAGTCACTAGAACTATGCAATCCTACAACCACTCCTTGAAAGGGACGAACTTCGCACGAACATGAAGTATCCAATTTCTTTGACCAATTGATTTCGGATCGAGCCAAAATCATGGGTAACATCATATTTTGGTGGGAGAAGTCATTTCGTGAGTTTTGAGTGAATTCCAATCACTTGAAATATGCAATGCACCAACCACTCCATTTACGGTACGAACTTCGAACGAACTTGAAGTGTCCATTTTCTTTGACCAATTGATTTCGGAGCGAGACCAAAACTTGGGCAACATCATAATATGGTGGGGGGAGTCATTTGTTGAGTTTTAAGTGAAATCCAATTACTAGAACTATGCAATGCAACAACCCCTCCATTTACGGTACGAAATTCGTATGAACTTGAACTGTGCAATTTCTTTGTCCAATTGATTTCGGATCGAGCCCAAAGCTTGGGCAACACCGTAATATAGTGGGAGGGGTCATTTGGTGAGTTTTGAGAGAAGTCCAATCACTAGAACTATGCAATCCTACAACTACTCCATGAAAGGTACGAACTTCGTACGAACATGAAGGATCCAATTTAAGTGACCAATTGATTTCGGATCGAGCCCAATGATCGGTGCATAATTACATATCATTTTGTACCCTTCTAACTTATGATTTGGTTATGTTTTTGAGTTAAACTTGTGCTTTTAATCTATTTTGTGTTTATTTCAGTGTAATAAGCTTATGACTCACTAAATGCATTTTGGAGACAAGTTAGCTCAAAACGGTGTATGCAGATCAGTCAACTTCACGGATTGGACTGTACTTGCTCAGGAAGAACCAGATAATGAACCATACGTCATTGGAAAGATACGGAAGTCTAGTTTCTGAAGAATTTTACGGTTCATGATTCCGAGTCTTCTAGAGAAAGTTATACAAGTTTTGGAAGCTTAAGGTCAAAATCGGCAGCATCTGCGTTACTGGGCCAAAAATCACATTTGAAGGTCTTTCCGATTTTTGCTTGAGCTGGGCTGCATATGCTTGGAAAGATAATTCAAAGAACTTCAAGATCCATATTTTTCCAGATTTTTCAGAATGGAGGAACAAGCCCAAATTGAGCCCACAAGCTGACAGTTCTTGTTGATAGTTCTTGGTTATGAGTAGCTATGCATGTGCTATTGTTGATAGTGGGGAAGAAGCATGTTAATTGTCATAATTGAAGTAGGTTGTGTAAGAAATAAAGAAAGCAAAAGCATCAAGTGGGAACTAGCCAAATGATGAGAGGAGATGGATGCTCATGTGAACTTGAGGTGGCTATGCAACTTGTTGTCAAAAGAAGAATATTGGCTTTTGTATTTCCCTACTTGTTTTACTTTTGTATTTCCTTTTTTATTTCAGTTTTTATTTCCTAATCCTTTTAATCCCATTTCAAGTTCTGTGTTTGTTTTAGCAATATGAGATAGCTCAATAAAAAGGGAGAGAAGGAAACTTCAATCATAAGAATAGGAAGTATGGAGTAGTGGGAGGAGTAGCTACCTCCAAATGCATCCATGCTCGACCTAATCGCTTCAAGGGGGAGTATTCCAATCCTTTCTCTTTTACTTGTATTGTTATTTTAGTAATTTTAATTTTCTGTTTCTTTTATAATTTAAAAAAAAATTAAAAAGATTTTTCATATGAGCTAACTTTTGGTAACTCCAGTAAGCAACTTCCGTCTATGCAGTGTCTAGGAGTTCTTTAAGGCGACACCTTCGGTGTCTAAGAAGTTTGGGTTTTAAGCGGGACCATTGTGACCCCTCCAACCTTCCCGGAACCCCTGGCTGTGTTTTCTGAGGCCCTTAACTGGTCATCCTAGAGTTGCTTGTATAATTGTGTGTTCTTAAATTAAAATTTATTTTTTTACAATAATAGTTTAGTTTAAATAAAAATTTAAGTTTGGGTATTGTATTCTTGCTTAAATAATAATGTTTTATAGTATGTGATTTTTTATTATTATTATTATTTTAATTTGTATGTGGTGTGGTTTGTTTGTTTGTTTCTGAGTGTTTTAAAAAAATAAATTAAATTAAATTGCAATTTGGAACTTCTTTGTTTTCTTTTCTGTTTAGTTGTTTTCTTAAAAGTTAGTCTCTGTTTTTATTATTATTATTATTTTTTGTATTATTTTTATTTTTAGTTTTAGTTTTGTGGTGTGGTTAGTTAGTATTTTTCTAAGTGTTAAAAAATAAAATAATTTAAAAAAAAAAAAAATCACTTCAAACCAGCCGCATTACAACAAAAAACAAAAACAAAAAAAACAAAATACAAATAAATAAAACTTCTTTTTCTTCTTCTTCTTTTTCTTCTTCTTCTTCTTCTTCTTCTTCTTCTTCTTCTTCTTCTTCTTCTTCTTCATCATCTTCATCAGCGTCAGCATCAGCATCATCATGGCACGCTTCCAGATTCCAAAATTGGAAACTTAGCCGTCTGGACGTCATCCTTTGGGTCTTCACGCACAGCCTCTTGGGGCCCATCACTTGAGCTCCCAAAGATCGCACTTATGGCTGCACTCTTGGCTTGAGCACCACTTGTCTCGTGCTCTGGTTGCTTGCGCTTACCCGGTCGCCCAATAGACTCCAGCTTTGTGCGCATGTCTTTGGCGTACAAATCTACCATCGATGATAGCTGTTTATTCTCCGCCTGCAAACCTTCTAGCTGACGTCGATTAAACTCCACCATCCTTGTCCGCTCCTTTTTCAAGTCCTTTATAATGCCTTGACAATCCTCAACCACATTCTGCGATGCCGCCAATCGAGCCTTTACTAGCTCCAACTCACGGGATTTCGCAATTAGGCGATAACCCACGATTGCGATAGTGGTCGTGTTTTGTGCGGCTGCCATGGCATCACCGACGATTCGATTGTCACACTTTGCGCCGAGCACTCGTGCATCTCCTGGGAGTCACTAAACTCCTTGCGACTCCAAGGGCAACTTCGTTGTCCATGAGTATTGTGTCATTCAGCATCACGGGCCCTCTTCTTTGAGCCAAAATAGGGCATCCACGTTGGTGCTTGCTCCTTGACTCGACGTCTGAATTGGTTGAGCTAGGTTAAGATCGAGTGAAAATGGGAAAGGAGACGACATTTTCTTTACGATTTCTTTTCTTTTTCTCTCTTCTCTCTTCTTTTTCTCTTTTCCTCTCTCTTTTCTTCTTTCTTTTCTCTCTTCCGTGTGGCTGTAATTTTTGTTTTTCTCCCTTAGTTTCCTTTTATAGATATCAAACCCTAGCACCACTCAAGCTCCACAGCCTTCCGGCTTTCCCCGTCCCCAAAAATAATTTGTCGCGACGTAACCTTTACGAACGAACGCTGTTCAACAAAGTCGTCACGACTTTTCATGGCCCGTAATTTTCGCGTTTGAGCTCTGCGGCGCCTCTATGCATCGACACGTTGCTCTTACTTTGTTGCCCGAGACGAATTTTGGACCCCGTTTCAGAATCCAATTCACGTTTAAAAAAATAATAATTATTATTATTAATTTTAAAAGTTTATTTAAAAAAAAAATATTTTAAAACGTGTGGGCTTGAATTCATTGTGGGTCGGATTTCACGATGGTTTGGGTTTCAAATTGTGGGCTTTGGGCTTCAATTTTTTTGGGTTTCAATTTGTGTAAGCTTGTGTGTTTAGGGCTTACTGTTTCGTTTTATTTAATTTTTTTTTTATTCGTTTGGTTGTTTTGCAATTTTTATTTTGTATTTTAATTATTGTATTTTGTGATATTTATTTGCTTTAATACCTTTCAATTGTTGTTATGACATTACTTGTGTGTAATTTTTAAACATTGAGGACAATGTTCATTTCTAAGTTTGGGGGTATTAGAGTTTAGCAAGTAAATTTGGTTTTTCTTAAAATAAAATTTTTTTTAAAAAAAAATTCTTGTTTTTCTGTTTTATTTTAAAAATATTTTGAGTCACTTTCCGAACACTTATGATGAGATTGTGATAAATGTTTGCATGACTTAAATGAAAATTGGATTTCTTTTTATTAAATAAAAAAAAAAAACTTTTGGCATCGTTCTAGCATGATATGTTCGAAACCTTCTTTACACTTGCCATTTGTTTCATAATTTTCTAATTAAAGGATTTACATGATCCAAAGAATTGTATCAAGCATAAATTAAACTTGTATAACCGTATAATGTGAGCTTTTGAGCTTTGTGCTTCATTTCATGAGTGTTATACACATACTCTTATTTTCTTGTCATCTAAGTTGTTGTTTGATCTCATTATTCATTGAATTGGTTGAGCACTTAAAAGTCATTTCATTCATATTCAATTTAATTACATGACATTTAAGAAATGATATTAAGGCCCTCTTTGGATCGTTTGTGCCTTTCAAGCTAACCTTATGCATGCTTAAGCATGATTTTCCATTGTTAACCATTTTGAGCCTACATGTAAACCTTTTCTTTCATTTAACCAATTATATTTCCTCACCTTAGCCTGAAAAACAATTATTTACCTTTCTAAGGAACTCTTGAGCTTTTATTGGGATGTGTTTTTCATACTAAGTTTTGGAAGAGGTGTTACATTACGAAAAAAATCACACAATTGGTGAAAGAAAAGAGAAAAGTTGTGATTAAGTGGTGGTTGAATGAAATTTCATTTTTGGGTTTCTTTATTGGCCTCAAAATAAATTGGTGGTTGTTCAATTAAAAGAAAGGAGTGTGAATCCTTATAAACGGAGGTAAAAGGAGTTTTGAAAAAAAAAAAAAAACCTCATTGTGATGATTCAAGTCTTGGAAAAAATTGTTTTATGCTCTTACATTGTGAGTTCTTTGGACTTTGTGTTATCCATACCTTTCATTTCTCACTCACCTTACACCCTTAGCCCCATTACAACCTATGATAAAGACCTAAATTGATCCTAAATGTCATGTGATTGAATTGCATCCATTTTCCTACTTTTAAGTGTTTGACATCCTTCTTGAGATCATATAATGCAAGTTCTTCATCTTTCTATTGTGAGTTAATTCCTTATGGTTTAACTCTAATCTCATGTTTATAACTGAGTGATGCATTGTAGCCCTCTTCTGAGTGATTCATTTGTGAGAGGACAACTTTGGTGAGATTTGAAGTTGAATTTGTGCTTTGTATGATTTTTGAAATTGTGTGAAAACTAAGATTGGAGAATTTGTTGCATTTGGCTATCACACTACTACACTTTGAGCATGTTATGTTTTGAACTTTGCCACATTGTGAATAATATCCAAAAATGAGCTTTTATTGTTAAAACTTTTGAGTCATGTGCATGAGTCATTTCTCTTCAGAAAATGTTCGGAAATATTGTTTTGTATTTATTTTTGTTTTGTTTTTGTTTTCTAACTACTTTGTTTTTGTAGAGTCAGTAAAACGTTTGTGGGTATCGTATCTGTTAAACCCTCAGAGACACAACTCCTCCTACTAGGGATGCCTGGAGGTTTAAAGGCTTGTTGCATATGCTCAATGCAATCGAGTTACCTGCGAAAATGGTCTAATTTATTTATTTATTTTTATTTTTGTTTTCCTTTTGTTTTGCTTGAGGACTAGCAAAATATAGGTTTGGGGGTATTGATCGGTGCATAATTACATATCATTTTGTACCCTTCTAACTTATGATTTGGTTATGTTTTTGAGTTAAACTTGTGCTTTTAATCTATTTTGTGTTTATTTCAGTGTAATAAGCTTATGACTCACTAAATGCATTTTGGAGACAAGTTATCTCAAAACGGTGTATGCAGATCAGTCAACTTCACGGATTGGACTGTACTTGCTCAGGAAGAACCAGATAATGAACCATACGTCATTGGAAAGATACGGAAGTCTAGTTTCTGAAGAATTTTACGGTTCATGATTCCGAGTCTTCTAGATAAAGTTATACAAGTTTTGGAAGCTTAAGGTCAAAATCGGCAGCATCTGCGTTACTGGGCCAAAAATCACATTTGAAGGTCTTTCCGATTTTTGCTTGAGCTGGGCTGCATATGCTTGGAAAGATAATTCAAAGAACTTCAAGATCCATATTTTTCCAGAATTTTCAGAATGGAGGAACAAGCCCAAATTGAGCCCACAAGCTGACTGCAAATTGCTTGGTCATGATTAGCTATGCATGTGCTATTGTTGATAGTTCTTGGTTATGAGTAGCTATGCATGTGCTATTGTTGATAGTGGGGAAGAAGCATGTTAATTGTCATAATTGAAGTAGGTTGTGTAAGAAATAAAGAAAGCAAAAGCATCAAGTGGGAACTAGCCAAATGATGAGAGGAGATGGATGCTCATGTGAACTTGAGGTGGCTATGCAACTTGTTGTCAAAAGAAGAATATTGGCATGTGAGTTTGATGCTTTCCTTCTCCTATAAATAGGAGGCTTGGCTAACCTTCAAACACACCCCAAGGGGGGGAGCTCTCAAACATCTCTCTAGAGCTCCTCTCCCTTCTCTCCCTCCAATTCTCTTAGTTTTTCTTTTGAGTTCTCAATTGTTGTAACAAAACCCTTTAAGTTTTTCTTAGTTGTAATTTATTTTTCATTGTAATGTAAATTCTTTTCTTAAGTTTAATTAGTTTCCAAGTTTCAATTATAGTTCTTGTTCTTATTCATTATGCTTATAAGTTAATATGCTTGTTGAATGATTGATCACCATTAAAACTTGTATGTTAGCCATCTTGGTTTGAATTAAGAGTAGACACCATGCTTTAATTCGAATTGAACTATGAATAGGAAGAGTATGTATGGACATTCGACAATAGGGATTAGATACATGCTTGGTTGTTTAAAACATTCTTCTATGCTTAATGGATTTCTAATGCTTAATTTAGGTTCGACAATAAGGATCTAATTAGGGAATTAGGAATACAAGGTTAGGACCAAACACCATGGCTTAATCATACTTTAGCTAGAATCAATCTAAGAATATAAATTGAACTTGGTAACTAATTTGCTTGAGTTAATTTCTTTTCTTTCTTTCTTGTTTTATTTATTCTCTTTTGTTTTTCTATTTTGTGCAGGGAATCAAATTGAATCAATCTATCGTCAATCCTCGTGGGATCGACCTCGTACTTACACAAGCTATACTATCCAACGCCTCGTGCACTTGCGAGTTAACACCCAAGAGTTGAGCAACATCATATTATGGTGGGAGGAGTCATTTGGTGAGTTTTGAGTGAAATCCAATCATTACAACTATGAAATGCAACAACCCCTCCATTTACGGTACGAAATTCGTACGAACTTGAAGTGTGCAATTTCTTTGACCAATTGATTTCGGATCGATCCCAAATCTTGGGCAACATCATAATATGGTGGGAGGAGTCATCTGGTGAATTTTTAGGGAACTCCAATCACTAGAACTATGCAATGCACCAATCGCTCCTTTTACGATACGAACTTGGAGTGTGCAACTTCTTTGTCCAATCGATTTTGGATCTTGCCCAAAACCTGGGCAACATCATAAAATGGTGGGAGGAGTCATTTGGTGGGTTTTGAGTGAAATCCAATAACTAGAACGATGCAATCCTACAACCATTCCAGGTATAGTACGAACTTCGTATGAACATGAAGTTTCCCTTTTCTTTGACCGATTGATTTCGGATCGAGCCCAAAACTTGGGTAACATCATACTATGGTGGGAGGAGTCATTTGGTGAGTTTTGAGTCAAATCCAATCTCTAGAACTATGAAATGCAACAACCCCTCCATTTACTGTACGAACTTCGTACGAACTTGAAGTGTGCAATTTCTTTGAACAATTGATTTCGGATCGATCCCAAATCTTGGGCAACATCATAATATGGTGGGAGGAGACATTTGGTGAATTTTGAGGGAAATCCAATCACTAGAACTGTGCAATGCACCAACCACTCCTTTTACGGTACGAACTTGAAGTGTGCAATTTCTTTGACCAATCGATTTCGGATCTTGCCCAAAACTTGGGCAACATCATAAAATAGTGGGAGGAGTCATTTGGTTGCTTTTGAGTGAAATCCAATAACTAGAATGATGCAATCCTACAACCATTCCAGGTATCGTACCAACTTCGTACGAACATGAAGTTTCCCTTTTCTTTGACTGATTGATTTTGGATCGAGCCCAAAACTTGGGTAACATCATACTATGGTGGGAGGAGTCATTTGGTGAGTTTTGAGTCAAATCCAATCTCTAGAACTATGAAATGCAACAACCCCTCCATTTATGATCGGTTCATAATTGTATATCATTTTGTACCCTTCTAGCATATGATTTAGTTATGTTTTTTAGTTAAACTTGTTCTTTTAATCTCTTTTATGTTGGTCATTCAGTTAATTGAGCTTTAGGTAGCAATGGGGGCCCAAATGTGCAGACTGAGTTAGCAATTTGTTTCAGCCTTAACTCCTTCCTCCGAACTTGGATTGGCCCAAGTCACATGTGGTTGGAAAAATGACATCTTGAACTTGAAGTTGGAAGGCTCAATGTCATCCGTTGCTTAAGGGAAGCCCAATTCGTGAGCCCATGAAGTTGCTAGTCATACTGGCTTGAGGAGCTGCATGTGAGAGCATGGGTGAGTAGCATGGGGAGCTGCAAAAGCTAGAAAAGTATCCATGAGCTGCATGTGGGAGCTGCAAAGCTAGAAAAGTATCCATGAGCTGCATGTGGGAGCTGTAAAAGCTAGAAAAGTATCCATGAGCTGCATGTGGGAGCTGCAAAGCTAGAAAAGTATCCATGAGCTGCATGTGGGAGCTGCAAAAGCCAGAAAAGAAGAGAAACTGAATTTCTAATGCATTAGTGTGGTTGGTGAAATGAGTGTTGTTGGCGGAGGCATTAATCAATTCAGAATTCTCCTTTCATTCTCCTCATAAATACCACTCCCATTCATTCCATAAGGGACATCCTTCACACATCCTCCACAACATCCTCCACAACATCCTTCACACATCCTTCACACCATCCTCCACACTCCAGACCTCAACCCAACACTCTAAACAGCCTCAAATCACCAAAACTGTCCCTGCAAGCCTGCCTTCCATTTCCCTACGAATTTCCTCTTTCTCAACCATCACCACTCACCCAAACTCATCCCAAATCACCTCCTTAACGTTCATACATTCTTCTAGACGTGGGGAAGTTCTTGGAGAAGTATTAGGCGTGGAGAAGCTCTTGGAGAAGCATTGGACACCACAAGAACTTCAGAAAAGGGTTTTTCTATTCTTGTTACATTCATTATGCTTTCTCATTTCTGTTTATGTTTCTTTCCTATTATGAGTAGCTAAATCCATTACTAGGGCTTCGATGTAACCTAATATGAATATTCTGGGTTTATAAATTCTAAGTTTCAAGTTTGATTCAAGATTCATGCTCTTATGCATTATGCCTATCTACTTATATGCTAATCTGAATGCCTAGCTACCATTGAGATTTGTGTATTTTGGTTGAAACTAAAGTAGACACCTTATGTTTTTGTTTCAATTGAACTATGAATAAGATGAGTATGTATGGACATTCGCCAATAGGGATTAGATACATGCTTGGTTGTTTAAAACATTCTTCTATGCTTAATGGATTTCTAATGCTTGATTTAAATTCGACAATAAGGGCTTAATTAGGGAATTGGAAATACAAGGTTAGGATCAAACACCATGGCTTAATCATACTTTAGCTAGAATCAATCTTTGAATCTGAATTAGACTTGTCACTTGAATGCTTATAACCTAGAATTGGATTGTTATGGTGAATTGAATGCCCTAGTCTTCAAATATGTTTCCAACCTCAAAACCACTCTTTGAAATACTTGTTTACTTTGCCTTTGTTTGCAATTTCGTTTTGTTTCATTTGTTTTCACAAAGTCAATCAATCTCTCTTTAAAATCTGTTTTAGACTTAACTTCTTGTTTCTAGAATTGGGTAATCTAAGTACATAACTAATTTGAACTTCTCAGTCCTCGTGGGTACGACCTTGTACTTGTCTTGCTATACTACTAATTGGCCCGTACACTTGACTGTTAACAAAGCCCAAAACTTGGGCAACAACAGAATGTGGTGGGAGGAATCATTTGGTGAGTTTTGAGTGTAATCCAATCACTAGAATTACGCAATGCACCAAGCATTCCATTTACGGTACGAACTTCGAACGAACTTGAAGTGTCCAATTTCTTTGACCAATTGATTTCGGAACGATCCCAAATCTTGGGCAACATCATAATATGGTGGGAGGAGTCATTTGGTGAATTTTGAGGGAAATCCAATCGCTAGAATTATGCAATGCACCAACCACTCATTTTACGGTACGAACTTCGTACGAACTTGAATTATGCAATTTCTTTGACCAAACGATTTCGGATCGAGCCCAAAATATGGGCAACAACATAATATGGTGGGAGGAGTCATTTGGGGAGTTTTGAGTGAAATCCAATCACTAGAACGATGCAATCCTACAACCACTCAATTTACAGTACGAACTTCGTACGAACATGAAGTTTCCCTTTTCTTTGACCAATTGATTTCGGATCGAGCCCAAACCTTGGGCAAGTTGATAATATCTTGGGAGGAGTCATTTGGTGAGTTTTGAGTGAAATCCATTCACTAGAACTATGCAATCCTAAAACCACTCCCTGAAAGGTTTGAACTTCGTACGAATTTGAAGTATCCAAGTTCTTTGACCAATTGATTTCGGATCGATCCCAAAATATGGGCAACAACATAATATGATGGGAGGAGTCATTTGGTGAGTTTTGAGTGAAATCCAATCACTAAAATGTTGCAATCCTACAACCACTTCGTGCACAGTACGAACTTCGATCGAACATGAAGTGTCCCTTTTCTTTGACCAATTGATTTCGGATCGGGCCCAAAACTTGGGCAACATCGTAATATGGTGGGAGGAGTCATTTGGTGAGTTTTGAGTGAAATCCAATCACTAATGCAATCCATCAACCACTCCATTAATGGTACGACCTTCGCATTTAATTTGAAGTATCCAATTTTTTTAACCTATTGATTTCGGATCGAGCCCAACACTTGGGCAACATCATAATATGATGGGAGGAGTCATTTGGGGAGTTTTGAGTGAAATCCAATCACTGGAACGATGCAATACTACATCCAGTCCGTGTACAGTATGAACTTCGAAAGAACATGAAGTGTCCCTTTTCTTTGACCAATTGATTTCGGATTGATCCCAACACTTCGCAACATCATAATATGGTTGGAGGAGTCATTGCGTGAGTTTTACGAGAAATCCAATCACTAGAACTATGCAATGCACCTATCACTCTTTTTACGGTAAGAACTTCGTACTAACTGGATTTATCCAATTTGTTTGACCAATTGATTTCGGATCGAGCCCAAAACTTGGGCAACATCATAATATGGTGGGAGGAGTCATTTGGGGAGTTTTGAGTGAAATGTAATCACTAGAACTATGCAATGCGCCAACCACTCAATTTACGGAACTGACTTCGTACGAACATGAAGTGTACAATTTCTTTGACCAATTGATTTCGGATTGAGCCCAAAACTTAGGCAACATCATAATATGGTGGGAGGACTCATTTGGTGAGTTTTGAGTGAAATTCAATCACTAGAACTATGCAATATTACAACTACTCTATGAAAGGCTCGAACTTCGTTTGAACGTGAAGTATCAAATTTCTTTAACCAATTGTTTTCGGATCGAGCCCAAATATTGGGCAACAGCATAATTTGGTGGGAGGAGTCAGTTAGTGAGTTTTGAGAGAAATACAATCACCAGAACTATGCAACCTTACAACCACTTTATGAAGGTACAAACTTCATATGAACCTGAAGTATCCAATTTCTTTAAGCAATTGATTTCGGATCGAGCCCAAATATTGGGCAACAAAATAGTTGGTGGGAGGAGTCATTTGGTGAGTTTTGAGTGAAATACAATCACCAGAACTATGCAACCTTACAACCACTCTATGAAAGGTACGAACTTCGTATGAACTTGAAGTATCCAATTTCTTTAACCAATTGATTTAGGATCGAACCCAAATCTTGGGCAACAACATAATATGGTGGGAGGGGTCATTTGGTGAGTTTTGAGTGAAATCCAATCACTAGAACTATGCAATCCTACAACCACTCCAAGAAAGGTACGAACTTGAAGTATCCAATTTCTTTGACCAAGTGATTTTGGATCGAGTCCAAAAGTTGGGCAACATCGCAAGATGGTGGGAGGAGTCGTTTGGTGAGTTTTGAGTGAAATGCAATCACTTGAACTATGCAATGCACCAACCACCCCATTTACGTTACGAACTTCGTACGAAGTTGAACTGTCCAATTTCTTTGGCCAATTGATTTCGGATCGACCCCAAAACTTGGGCAATAGCATAATATGTTGGGAGGAGTCATTTGGTGTGTTTTGAGTGAAATCCAATCACTAGAACTACGCAATCCTACAACCACTCCGTGTAGAGTACGAACTTCATACGAACATGGAGTGTCCCTTTTCTTTGACCAATTGATTTCGGATGGAGACCACAACTAGGGCAAGATCATAATATGGTGGGAGGATTTATTTGGTTAGTTTTGAGTGAAATCTAATCACTTGAACTATGCAATGCACCAACCACTCTATTTACGATATGAACTTCGTACGAACATGAATTTTCCAATTTCTTTGAGCAATTGATTTCGGATCGAGCCCCAAACATTGGCAACATCGTAATTTGTTGGGAGGAGTCATTTGGAGAGTTTTGAGTGAAATCCAATCACTAGAACTATGCAATGAACCAACCACTCCATTTACGGTATGAACTTCGTACGAACATGAATTTTCCAATTCCTTTGAGCAATTGATTTCGGATCGAGACCCAAACATTGTCAACATCGTAATTTGTTGGGAGGAGTCATTTGGTGAGTTTTGAGTGAAATCCAATCACTACAACTTTGCAATCCTTCCACCACTCCATGAAAGGTACGAACTTTGAACGAACTAGAAGTATACAATTTCTTTGACCGATTGATTTCGGATCGAGCCCAAAACTTGGGCAACATCATAATATGTTGGGAGGAGTCATTTGGTGAGTTTTGAGTGAAATCTAATTACTAGAACTTTGCAATCCTACAATCACCCCACGTAAGGTACGAACTTCGTACGAACTTGAAGTATCCAATTTCTTTGACCGATTGATTTCGGATCGAGCCCAAAACTTCGGCAACATCACAATATGGTGGGAGGATTCATTTGGTGAGTTTTGAGTGAAATCCAATAACTAGAACTATGCAATCCAAAAAATACTTCCTGTACAGGACGAAATTCTTATGAACTTGAAGTGTCCCTTTTCTTTCACTAATTGATTTCGGATCGAGCCCAAATGCTGGGCAACTTCATAATATGGTGAGAGGAGCCATTTGGGGAGTTTTGAGTGAAATCCAATTACTAGAACGATGCAATCCTACAACCACTCCATGTACCGTACGAACTTCGTACGAACTTGAAGCGTCCCTTTTCTCTGACCAATTGATTTCGGATCGAGCCCAAAACTTGGGCAACATCATAATATGGTGGGAGGAATCATTTGGTGAGTTTTGAGTGAAATCCAATCACTAGAACTTTGCAATCCAAAAAATACTCCCTGTACAGGACGAAATTCTTATGAACTTGAAGTGTCCATTTTCTTTGACTAATTGATTTCGGATCGAGCCCAAAACTTGGGCAACATCACAATATGGTGGGAGGAGTCATTTACTGAGTTTTGAGTGAAATCAAATCCCTAGAACTGTGCACTCCAACAAACACTGCAGGTACTGTACAACTTCGTATGAACTTGAAGTGTCCCTTTTCTTTGACCAATTGACTATGGTGGGAGGAGTCATTTGGTGAGTTGTGAGTGAAATCCAATCACTAGAACTATGCAATCCAACAACCACTCCGTGTACGAAACGAACTTCATATGAAATTGAGTGTCCCTTTTCTTTGACCAATTGATTTCGTATCGATCCCAAAACTGGGGCAACATTATAATATGGTGGGCGGAGTCATTTACTGAGTTTTGAGTGAAATCCAATCACTAAAACTAAGAAATCCTTCAACCACTCCGTGTATAGTATGAACTTCGTACGAACTTGAAGTGTCCCTTTTCTTTGACCAATTGACTTCGGATGGAGCCCAAAACTTGGGCAACTTCATAATATGGTGGGAGGAGTCATTTGATGAGTTTTGAGTGAAATCAAATCACTAGAACTATGCAATCCAACAACCACTCCGTGTACAATACGAACTTCGGATGAACTTGAAGTGTCCCTTTTCTTTGACCAAGTGATTTCGGAACGAGCCCAAACTTGGGCAACATCATAATATGGTGGTAAGAGTCATTTTGTGAGTTTTGATTGAAATCCAATCGCTAGAACTTCGTACGAACCTGAAGTGCCCTTTTTTTAACCAATTGATTTGGGTGAGTGGTGATGGATTAGAAAGAGGAAATTCGTAGGAAAATGTAAGGAAGGCTTGCATGGACTGTTTTGGTGATTTGGGGCGGTTTAGAGTGTTGGGTTAATTGGTGGAGTGTTTGGGGTTGTGGGAGTGTTTGAGATTGATTTCTGAATGTGTTTGGGGAATGATGGGAGTGTGGAGCATGGAATGAAGGATGGATCAGTTGTGGGAGTGTGAGTCGCAGGATGTATGTTATGGAATGAAAGTGTTCTCTTCTCTTCAGCTGATGCCCTCTTTTATAGAGTGTTTAAGTCTTCAATTCGTTCTCCCCTTTAGCTTCTGAAGCACACCCCTTTCAACTACCTCATTAAATGCTATGTAACTGCTCCAGCTACCCAATACGCAATTTGGTGGAATTTGGTTAGGTGCAGAAACACCCTTAAAATGCATGGATTGCATTGAATGTCTCTTGTTGTCCTCCTCATTATGTCTGCCCATTAATACTCCACTTGAGTTCTAAACAACAATTTAGCTGACCTAACTTTGTCACCAAGAACAAGCAACTTCATTGGATCACGAATTGGGCTTCCATTTCTCATATAACGACTTTAAGCCCTTCATCTTGCAGTTCAGAACGTCATCTTTCCAACCACATATCATTTGGCCCAATCCAAGTTCAAATAAAGATGTTAAGGGGGAATCGAATTGCTAACTCATTCTGCACATTTTTCCACCATTTTGCTCCTCTTCCTATCCAAAGCCACCATTGCTACCCAAAGCTCAATTAACTGAATGACAAACACAATAGAGATTAAAAGCACAAGTTTAACTCAAAAACATAACTAAATCATATGCTAGAAGGGTACAAAATGATATACAATTATGCACTGATCAAATACCCCCAAACCTAGATTTTGCTAGTCTTCGAGCAAAACAAAACAAAGATTAAAACAAAGAAGAAGTTAACTAGACCACTTCCACAGATAACTCGATTGCATTGATCATATGCAATAAGCCTTCAAACCTATTGGCATCCCTAGTAGGAGGAGTTGTGTCTCCTGAGGGTTTAACAGATACTATACCCACAAACGCTTTACCAACTGTACAAAACAAAGTGCTTAGAAAATAAAAACTTTTGAAATCAACCAGTGAAATGAATGAAAACTTAAGTCATACCTCCAACACCATAGAGCTGCCAAGAGAGGTGACCAATCAGTGTGTAAAGTGGAAGCTATAGCTCAAAGGCACACGACTTCAAAGCAAGCACACTCAAACATTGAAGAAAGAACATGCTTCGACTCTAATTCTCGCAGATAGTACTCAATCACTCAGAACCTATGGTTTTATTCCCTCAAGCAAGCATAAATGAGTTTATGAGAGAGAAGCACAATTTTTGGTGAGATCTCATGAAGGGAATCAAATACTAAGAATAAGGAGACACACATACTTACCAGCACCTATGAATACATCCTCAAAGATCAGCTAGGTCTTTCACAAGGTTGTAATGAAGGGCTAAGGTTAGGAGAAATGGAAGAATTGGATGGAGAAACAAGTATAACTTAAGAACATACCAAGGTTGCATTCTTCATTGATCCGCAAGGTATCATTTATTTAGAATGGCATGGCTGCAAACTTCATGTAACCTGGCGTAGACCTTATTTTTCAAACTTAGATCATATTGAAACACTTTCTCTTTTATCTTTCTCATTTTCTGATATTAATTGGTCAAAGAAATTGGACACTACAAGTTCATACGAAGTTCGTAGGGTTAATGGAGTGGTTGGGGGATTGCGTAGTTTTACTGGTTAGATTTCACTCAAAACTCACCAAAGGACTCCTCCCACCATATTGTGATGCTGCCCTAGTTTGATGAAGAATCTACACTCATGGAGATGGTGGCTGCCTTGGAAGCATTAAAACCATATCCCTCCACTTTTTCACCTCTTATAGAGCCATTTGAACCATCTGCCACACGTCTGATCCCTTCTGTTGTTAGACCTCCAAAACTTGAGCTTAAACCACTTCCATCACATCAATATGCTTACCTAGCTTAGTTTGAACTCTCCCAGTTATCATAGCATCTGACCTCACCCCTTTGGAAGAGGATAAGCTAATTGGGGTGTTAAAGAGTTCAAATCAGCCATTGGTTGGTCTATTGCAGATATCAAGGGAATAAGCCCTACCATGTGCATGCATCAAATTTTATTGGAGGAGGGAGCGAAACCAACTCGTGAACCACAAAGAAGGCTCAATCCACACATGAAGGAGGTAGTGAGAGCTGGAGTGTTGAAGTTGCTAGATGTGGGTATCGTGTACCCGATTTCTGATAGCAAATGGGTCAGCGCTGTTCATGTAGTGCCTAAGAGGATTGGAATCACAGTGGTAAAAATGAGCATAAGGAGCTTCTTCAAACAAGACCGGCAGCTAGTTGGCGTGTTTGCACCGATTACAGGAAGTTGAATTCGGACACTAGAAAAGATTATTTTCCTATACCTTTTATTGATCAAATGCTTGAGCGATTAGCTGGTCACTCATATTATTGTTTCCTTGATGGATATTCAGGTTATAATCAAATTGCTATTGCTTCGGAAGATCAAGAGAAGACTACATTCACTTGTCCTTTGGCACTTTTGCATATAGGAGGATGCCTTTTGGCCTTTACAATGCCCCAACAACATTCCAAAGATGTATGCTGGCAATCTTTTCAGATACGATTGAGAGATTTATTGAGGTATTCATGGATGATTTTTCAGTTTTTGGTTCTTCTTTAGATGATTGTCTTAACCATCTCTCTCTAGTGCTTCAAAGATGTCAGGAAACAAATTTGATTCTCAATTGGGAAAAGAGTCAATTTACGGCGAAACAAGGTGTTGTGTTGGGGCATGTAATATCCAGCAAGGGTATTGAAGTTGACAAAGCAAAAATTGACATCATCTCGAATATGGCAGCCCCTACCTCAGTAAATGGAGTGAGAAGCTTTCTAGTACATGCTGGTTTTTATCGTCATTTCTTTAAGGATTTTTCCAAGATCACTCATCCATTGTGCAATCTTCTGGACAAAGATGTTGTATTTCACTTTGATAAAGATTGTATGAATGCATTTAATACCTTGAAACGTGAACTAACCTCTGCTCCTATTATTATGGCACCAGAACTCTCCAAATGACTCCTCCCCCATATTATGATGTTGCCCTAGTTTTAGGCTCGATCCGAAATCACTTGGTCAAAGAAATTTTACACTTCAAGTTCATACGAAGTTCGTATCGTAAATGGAGTGGTTGGTGCGTTGCATAGTTTTAGTGTTTTGATTTCACTCAAAACTCTCCAAATGACTCCTCCCACCATATTAAGATGATGTCCAAGTTTAGGGCTCGATCCGATATCAATTGGTCAAAGAAATTGGACACTTCAAGCTCATACGAAATTTGTATCGTAATTGGAGTGGTTGGTGCATTGCATAGTTTTAGCGGTTGGATTTCACTCAAAACTCTCAAAATGACTCCTCCCACCATATTATGGTGATGTCCAAGTTTAGGGCTCGATCCGAAATGAATTGGTCAAAGAAATTGGACACTTCAACTTCATACAAAGTTAATACAATAAATGGAGTGGTTGGTGGATTTCGTAGTTTTACTTCTTTGATTTCACTCAAAACTCACCAGTGGACTCCTCCCACCATATTATGATGTTGCCCTAGTTTTGGGCCCAATTTCAATTGGTCAAAGAAATTGGACACTTCAAGTTCATAGGAAGTTCATTGCGTTAACGGAGTGGTTGGTGCTCTGCATAATTTTAGTGGTCAGATTTCACTCAAAAACCTCCAAATGATTCCTCTCACCATATTATGTTGATGCCCAAGTTTAGGGCTCGATCCGATGTCTATTGATCAAAGAAATTGCACAATTCATGTTCATACGAAGTTCATATTGTAAATGGAGTGGTTGGTCCATTGCATAGTTTTAGTGGTAGGATTTCACTCAAAACCTTCCGAATGACTCCTCCCACCATATTATGACGATGCCCAAGTTTATGGCTCGGTCCAAAATCAATTGGTCAAAGAAATTGGACACTTCAAGTTCATACGAAGTTCGTATCGTAAATGGAGTGGTTGGTGCATTGCATAGTTTTAAGGGTCAGATTTCACTCAAAACTCTCCAAATGACTCCTCTCACCATATTATGTTGATGCCCAAGTTTAGGGCTCGATCCGATGTCAATTGGTCCAAAAATTGGACAGTTCATGTTCATATGAAGTTCGTATTGTAAATGGTATGGTTGGTGCATTGCATAGGATTAGTGGTTGGATTTCACTCAAAACTCTCCCAATGACTCCTCCCAGCATATTATGATGATGCCCAAGTTTAGGGCTCAATCCGATATCAATTGGTCAAAGAAATTGGACACTTCAAGTTCATACGAAGTTCGTATCGTTAATGGAGTGGTTGGATGACTGCGTAGTTTCAAATGTTGGATTTTACTCAAAATTCTCCAATTGACTCCTCCCCATATTATGATGTTGCCCAAGTTTAGGGCTCGATCCGAAATCAATTGTTCAAAGAAATTGGACACTTCAAGTTCATACGAAGTTCGTATCGTAATGGGAGTGGCTGGTGCATTGCATAGTTTTAGGGGTTGGATTTCGCTCAAAACTCTCCAAAAGACACCTCCCACAATATTATGATGATGCCTAAGTTTAGGGCTCTATCCGATATCATTTGGAAAAAGAAATTGGACAGTTCAAGTTCATACGAAGTTCGTATTGTAAATGGAGTGGTTGGTTCATTGCATAATTTTGGCGGTCGAATTTCACTCAAAACTCTCCAAATGACTCCTCTCACCATATTATGTTGATGCCCAAGTTTAGGGCTCGATACGATGTCAATTGGTCGAAGAAATTGGACAGTTCATGTTCATACGAAGTTCGAATTGTAAATGGAGTGGTTGGTGCATTACATAGTTTTAGTAGTTGGATTTCACTCAAAACACTCCAAATGAATCCTCCCACCATATTATGATGATGCCCATGTTTAGGTCTCTATCTTATACCACTTGGTCAATGAAATTGGTCACTTCAAGTTCAAACGAAGTTCGTACCGTTAATGGAATGGTTGGAAGATTGCATAGTTTTACATGTTGGATTTCACTCAAAACTCTCCAAATGACTCCTCTCACCATATTATGTTGATGCCCAAGTTTAGGGCTCGATCCGATGTCAATTGGTCAAAGAAATTTTACAGTTCATGTTCATACGAAATGCGTATTGTAAATGGAATGGTTGGTCCATTGCATAGTTTTAGTGGTTGGATTTCACTCAAAACTCTACCAACGACCCCTCCCAGCATATTATGATGATGCCCAAGTTTAGGGCTCGATCCGATATTAATTGGTCAAAGAAATTGGACACTTCAAGTTCAAACGAAGTTTGTGTCATAAAGGTAGTTGTTCGTGCATTGCATAGTTTTAGGGTCGGATTTCAGTCAAAACTTTCCAAATGACTCCTCTCACCATATTATGTTGATGCCCAAGTTTAGGGCTCAATTCGATTTCAATTGGTCGAAGAAATTGGACCGTTCATGTTCATACGAAATTCGTATTGTAAAAGGAATGGTTGGTGCATCGCATAGTTTTAGTGGTTGGATTTCACTCAAAACTCTCCAAATGACTCCTCCCAGCATATTATGTTGATGCCCAAGTTTAGGGCTCGATGCAAAATCAATTGGTCAAAGAAATTGGACACTTCAAGTTCATACGAAGTTCGTAGCGTTAATGGAGTGGTTGGATGATTGCGTAGTTTTACATGTTGGATTTCAATCAAAATTCTACAATTGACTCCCCCACCATATTATGATGTTGCCCAAGTTTAGGGCTCGATCCGAAATCACTTGGTCAAAGAAATTGGACACTTCAAGTTCATACGAAGTTCGTATCGTAATCGGAGTGGTTGGTGCATTGCATAGTTTTAGTGGTTGGATTTCCCTCAAAACAGTCCAAAAGAATCCTCCCATCATATTATGACGATGCCCAAGTTTAGGGCTCGATCCGATATCATTTGGAAAAAGAAATTGGACAATTCAAGTTCATAGGAGGTTCGTATCGTAAATGGAGTGGTTGGGGCATGGCATAATTTTAGTGGTCGAATTTCACTCAAAACTCTCCAAATGACTCCTCTCACCATATTATGTTGATGCCCAAGTTTTGGGCTCAATCCAATGTCAATTTGTCAAAGAAATTGGACAGTTCATGTTCATACGAAGTTCGTATTGTAAATGGAATGGTTGGTGCATTGCATAGTTTTAATGGTTGGATTTGACTCAAAACTCTCCCAACGACTCCTCCCAGCATATTATGATGATGCCCAAGTTTAGGGCTCGATCCGATATTAATTGGTCAAAGAAATTGGACACTTCAAGTTCAAACGAAGTTCGTATCGTAAAGGAAGTTGTTGTTGCATTGCATAGTTTTAGGGTCGGATTTCACTTAAAACTTTCCAAATGACTCCTCTCACCATATTATGTTGATGCCCAAGTTTAGGTCTCGATCCGATGTCAATTGGTCACAGAAATTGGACAGTTCATGTTCATACGAAGTTCGTACTGTAAATGGAGTGGTTGGTGCATTACATAGTTTTAGTTGTTCGATTTCACTCAAAACACTCCCAATGACTCCTCCCACCATATTATGATGATGGCCAAGTTTAGGGCTCTATCCGATATCAATTGGTCAAAGAAATTGGACACTTCAATTTCATAAGAAGTTCGTAGCGTTAAAGGAAAGGTTGAAGGATTGCGTAGTTTTACTTGTTGAATTTTACTCAAAACTCTCCAAATGACTCCTCCCACCATATTATGATGTTGCCCTAGTTTTGGCCTCGATCCGTAATCACTTGGTCAAAAAAATTGGAATCTTCAACTTCGAACGAAGTTCGTAGCGTTAATGTAGTGGTTGAAGGATTGCGTAGTTTTACTTGTTGGATTTCACTCAAAACTCTCCAAATGACTCCTCCCCTATATTATGATGTTGCCCTAGTTTTGGGCTTGATCCGAAATCACTTGGTCAAAGAAATTTTACACTAGAAGTTCATACGAACTTCGTATCGTTAATGGAGTGGTTAGTACTTTGCAAAGTTTTAGTGGTTGGATTTCACTCAAAACTCGCCAAATGAATCCTCCCTCCATATTATGATGTTGCCCTGTTTTTGGGCTCGATCCGAAATCACTTGGTCAAAGAAATTGGAAACTTCAAGTTCATATGAAGTTCTTATCGTAATTGGAGTGGTTGGTGCATTGCATAGTTTAAGTGGTTTGACTTCATTCAAAACTCTCTCTCCCTCCCACCATATTATGATGTTGCCCTAGGTTTGGCCTCAATCCGAAATCACTTGGTCCATGAAATTGGACAGTTCAAGTTCATAGGAATATCGTACCATTATGATGTTGCCCAAGTTTTGGGATCGATCCGATATCAATTGGTCACAGAAAATGGACTCTTCAAGTTCATAAGAAGTCCGTAGCGTTAATGGAGTGGTTGGAGGATTGCGTAAGTTTACATGTTGGATTTCACTCAAAACTCTCCAATTGACTCCTCGCACCATATTATAAGGTTGCCCAAGTTTAGGGCTCGATCCGAAATCAATTGGTCAAGGAAATTGGACACTTCAAGTTCATAAGAAGTCCGTAGCGTTAATGGAGTGGTTGGAGGATTGCGTAGTTTTACATGTTGGATTTCACTCAAAACTCTCCAATTGACTCCTCGCACCATATTATAATGTTGCCCAAGTTTAGGGCTCGATCCGAAATCAATTGGTCAAAGAAATTGGACACTTCAAGTTCATAAGAAGTACGTAGCGTTAATGGAGTGGTTGGAGGATTGCGTAGTTTTACACGTTAGATTTCACTCAAAATTCTCCAATTGACTCCTCCCACCATATTATGATGTTGCCCAAGTTTAGGGCTCGATCAGAAATCAATTGGTCAAAGAAATTGGACACTTTAAGTTCATACGAAGTTCGTATCGTAATGGGAGTGGTTGGTGCATTTCATAGTTTTAGTGTTGGATCTCACTCAAAACTCTCCAAATGACCCTCCCACCATATTATGATGACGCCCAAGTTTAGGGCTCCATCCGATATCACTTTGTCAAAGAAATTGGACACTTCAAGTTCATACGAAGTTCGTATTGTAAATGGAGTGGTTGGTGCATTACGTAGTTTTAATGGATGGATTTCACACAAAAATCTCCAAATGACTCCCCCCCACCATAATATGATGGTCCCCAAGTTTAGGGCTCGATCCGATATCAATTGGTCAAAGAAAATGGACTCTTCAAGTTCATACAAAGTTCGTATCGTAAATGTAGTTGTTGGTGCATTGCATAGTTTTAGTGGTTGGATTTCACTCAAATCTCTCCAAATGACTCCTCCCACCATATTGTGATGATGCCCAAGTTTAGGGCTCGATCCGATATCAATTGGTCAAAGAAATTGGAAACTTCAAGTTCATACGATGTTCGTATCGTAAATGGAGCGATTGGTGCCTTGCATAGTTTTAGTGGTCGGATTTCACTCAAAACTCTCCAAATCACACCTCCCACCATATTATAATGTTGCCCTGGCTTTGGGCACGATCCGAAATCACTTGGACAAAGAAATTGGAAACTTCAAGGTCATACGAAGTTCGTATCGTAAATGGAGCGGTTGGTGCCTAGCATAGTTTTAGTGGTTGGATTTCACTCAAAACTCTCCAAATGAGACCTCCCACCATATTATGAGGTTGCCTTTGTTTTCGGCTCGATCCGAAATCAATTGGTCAAAGAAATTGGGCACTTTAAGTTCATACGAAGTTCGTATCGTAAATGGAGTGGTTGGTGCATTGCATAGTTTTAGTAGTTGGATTTCACGCAAAACACTCCAAATAACACCTCTCACCATATTATGATGTTGCCCTAGTTTTGGGCTCGATCCAAAATCAATTGGTCAAAGAAATTGGACACTTTAAGTTCATACGAAGTTCGTATCGTAAATGGAGTGGTTGGCGCATTGCATAGTTTTAGTGGTTGGATTTCACTCAAAACTCTTCAAATAACGCCTCCCACCATATTATGATGTTTCCCTAGTTTTGGACTCGATCCAAAATCAATTGGTCAAAGAAATTGGACACTTCAAGTTCGTACGAAGTTCGTACCATAAATGGAGTGGTTGTAGGATTTTGTAGTTTTACTGATTCGATTTTACTCAAAACTCACCAAAGGACTCCTCCCACCATATTATGATGTTGCCCAAGTTTTGGGATCGATCCGATATCAATTGGTCTTAGAAATTCGGCACTTCAAGTTCATAAGAACTCCGTAGCGTTAATGGAGTGGTTGGAGGATTGCGTAGTTTTACATGTTAGATTTCGCTCAAAACTCTCCAATCGACTACTCGTACCATATTATAATGTTGCCTTAGGGCTCGATCCGAAATCAATTGGTCAAATAAATTGGACACTTCAAGTTCATAAGAAGTCCGTAGCGTTAATGGAGTGGTTGGAGGATTGTGTAGTTTTACATGTTAGATTTCACTCAAAATTCTCAAATTGACTCCTCCCACCATATTATGATGTTGCCCAAGTTTAGGGCTCGATCCGAAATCAATTGGTCAAAGAAAGTGGACACTTCAAGTTCATACGAAGTTCGTATCGTAATGGTAGTGGTTGGTCATTTCATAGTTTTAGTGGTCGAATTTCACTCAAAACTCTCCAAATGACTCCTCTCACCATATTATGTTGATGTCCAAGTTTAGGGCGCGATCCGATGTCAATTGGTCAAAGAAATTGGACAGTTCATGTTGATACGAAGTTCGAATTGTAAATGGAGTGGTTGGTGCATTTCATAGTTTTAGTGGTTGGATCTCACTCAAAACTCTCCAAATGACTCCTCCCACCATATTATGATGACGCCCAAGTTTAGGGCTCTATCCGATATCAATTTGTCAAAGAAATTGGACACTTCAAGTTTGTACGAAGTTCGTATCGTAAATGGAGTGGTTGGTGCATTACGTAGTTTTAATGGATGGATTTCACTCAAAAATCTCCAAATGACTCCCCCCACCATAATATGATGCTGCCAAAGTTAAGGGCTCGATCAGATATCAATTGGTCAAAGAAAATGGACTCTTCAAGTTCATACGAAGTTCGTATCGTAAATGTAGTTGTTGTGGCATTGCAGAGTTTTAGTTGTTGAATTTGACTCAAAACACTCCAAATAACACCTCCCGCCATATTATAATGTTGCCCTGGCTTTGGGCACGATCTGAAATCACTTGGTCAAAGAAATTGGAAACTTCAAGGTCATACGAAGTTCGTATCGTAAACGGAGCGGTTGGTGCCTAGCATAGTTTTAGTGGTTGGATTTCACTCAAAACTCTCCAAATGACACCTCCCACCATATTATGAGGTTGCCTTAGTTTTGGGCTCGATCCAAAATCAATTGGTCAAAGAAATTGGCACTTTAAGTTCATACGAAGTTCATATCGTAAATGTAGTGGTTGGTGCATTGCATAGTTTTAGTAGTTGGATTTCACTCAAAACTCTCCAAATAACACCTCCCACCGTATTATGATGTTGCCCTAGTTTTGGGCTCGATCCGAAATCAATTGGTCAAAGAAATTGGACACTTTAAGTTCAGACGAAGTTCGTATCATAAATGGAGTGGTTGGCGCATTGCATAGTTTTAGTGGTTTGATCGGTTCATAATTGTATATCATTTTGTACCCTTCTAGCATATGATTTAGTTATGTTTTTGAGTTAAACTTGTGCTTTTAATCTCTTTTATGTTTGTCAGTCAGTTAATTGAGCTTTAGGTAGCAATGGGGGCCCAAATATGCAAAATGGTCCAAAAACGTGCAGACTGAGTTAGAAATTTGTTTCAGCCTTAACTCCTTCCTCCGAACTTGGATTGGCCCAAATGATATGTGGTTGGAAAGATGACATTCTAAACTTGAAGATGGATGGCTCAATGTCATCAGTTGATTAAGGGAAGCCCAATTCGTGAGCCCATGAAGTTTCTTGGTCATGATGAGCTGTGCATGAGATGTGATTTCTGGTGGGGTTCTCCATTAGCTGCATGTGGGAGCTGCACTAGCCAGAAAAGAAGGGAAACTGATTTTCTAATGCATTAGTGTGGTTAGTGGAGGCATTAATCAATTCAGAATTCTCCTTTCATTCTCCTTATAAATACCACTCTCATTCATTCCATAAGGATCATCTCTCACATCTTTCACATCCTTCAGATCCTTCAACATCCTTCAGATCCTTCAGACATCCTTCACACCATCCTCCACACTCCCATAATTCCCCAAACACTCCAGACATCAACCCAACACTCTAAACAGCCTCAAATCACCAAAATTGTCCCTGCAAGCCTGCCTTCCATTTCCCTACGAATTTCCTCTTTCTCAACCATCACCACTCACCCAAACTCATCCCAAATCACCTTCTTAACCTTCATACATTCTTCTAGACGTGGGGAAGTGCTTGGAGAAGTATTAGGCGTAGAGAAGCTCTTGGAGAAGCATTGGACACCACAAGAACTTCAGAAAAGGGTTTTCTATTCTTATTACATTCATTATGCTTTCTCATTTCTGTTTATGTTTCTTTCCCATTATGAGTAGCTAAATCCATTACTAGGGCTTCGATGTAACCTAACATGAATATTCTGGGTTTATAAATTCCAAGTTTCAAGTTTGATTCAAGATTCATGCTCTTATTCATTATGCCTATCTACTTATATGCTAATCTGAATGCCTAGCTACCATTGAGATTTGTGTATTTTGGTTGAAACTAAAGTAGACACCTTATGCTTTTGTTTCAATTGAACTATGAATAAGATGAGTATGTATGGACATTCGTCAATAGGGATTAGATACATGCTTGGTTGTTTAAAACATTCTTCTATGCTTAATGAATTTCTAATGCTTGATTTAAGTTCGACAATAAGGACTTAATTAGGGAATTGGAAATACAAGGTTAGGATCAAACACCATGGCTTAATCATACTTTAGCTAGAATCAATCTTTGAATCTGAATCAGACTTGTCACTTAAATCCTTATAACCTAGAATTGGATTGTTATGGTGAATCGAATGCCCTAGTCTCCAAATCTGTTTCCAACCTCAAAACCACTCTTTGATACACTTGTTTACTTTGCCTTTGTTTGCAATTTCGTTTTGTTTCATTTGTTTTCACAAAGTCAATCAATCTCTCTTTAAAATCTGTTTTAGACTTAACTTCTTGTTTCTAGAATTGGGTAATCTAAGTACATAACTAATTTGAACTTCTCAGTCCTTGTGGGTACGACCTCGTACTTGTCTTGCTATACTACTAATTGGCCCGTACACTTGCGAGTTAACATGGTTGCCCATTTTACCGTTATCCGTAAGCTTGATGGGGGCATATTTTCAATGGGATTCACTAAAGAGGCTACAGCTAAGAACTCTAAAGCTAGATCAGATGTTTTAAGCATTGAAAGCAAGTAAGTTTTACTCACATATCTAGTTCTCTTTCATTCCTTTTCATTGTTCACTCTAGAAAAAGTAGCAACTTTCCTAACTAATCCATGTTAAAGTTTGATTTCAATATACTTTTCTAATTTAAAACTATATCTGTCCAGCATTTGATGGTTCAGTGACTGATTTTTAGGTATGGAATCTTGTTTCTTCCAATCTAATCCATGTAAAAAGTTTGCCCACCAGCTGTTTGAATGACTCTGTTACTACGACCCTGGTAAAATTGTTAAGCATGCACTTCAAATGATCCTCTCATAATCACTTACACTGCTCTAGCTTTTGATCTTTGTCCTGGTGTTGTTCCTTTGGTATCTCCACTTTTTATTTTATTTGCCCTAGTCAATTTTCACAAGATAGGATGTACAAATCCAAGATATGCTTCTTTTAGTTAAGTTCATGTTTATTGGTTTAGTTAATTTTACAGGAGTACAATATATGTTTCACAACTGTGGAAAGATCCCAGGAAGGATTGGCTCCTCGTTTGCCATCGAGTAAGACAACTGGACTTCTACCTGAGGTATAATATCATCCTCAGTAATGAATTGTTGTTTATTCATTCAGTACATTTTAGCTCAAACATATTATTTCCTAATTAGTATCTGTTATAGTATAGAGCTCTATGCCTCATATCTTTGTTTTCATTTTCTTCTTAAGAAATTAGGTGTAGGCATATGATATCTTTTTGCACTCCTGTTTCAGTTGTGTTGAAATAAAAATTTCACTGACAGCAAATTAAATTCGAGGCCCAAGTTTAAAGAGATTGGGCTCATAGCTAATACAATCTCGTGGGTTTATTGTTAAAATTGGTTTAAGCCCAAAAGAAATTAATATTAATATTTTTATAAGGAAATATTAATATAGTGGATAAAAAAGAGTTGAAGTTTGATTTCCTGATCATGGCAACGTGACTTTGGTATGCTAGAAGGCTGACTGAAAGTGGGAAGTTACTCTTCCCACGTACCCACTCAGTACGTGAATAACCGGCCTCATTTCTCTTAGTCTCTCTTGGTCTATAAAAAGGGGTATGTGCTGAACATAAAGGGGCAGAAAGAGAGGCAAAGGCAGAAGGCAGAAGGCAGGCGCAGAGGCAAAAAGCAGAGACGTGAGAAGTTTGAAGGAGGAACAAAGTGCTGCAGAAATTGGAGGAGGTAGACGTAGAGGAGAAAAGCATAGAAACAGAGGCAAAGGCAGAAGGCAGAGGCAGAAGAGAAAGACGCAGAGACAAAAAAAAAGAGAAACCAAAGTGTTGCAGAAGGTTAGAGGAAAACAAGAAGGAAAACAGTGAACAACAAGAAGCGAGGCAACGCAGGAAGAGAAGGAACCCGAAATCTGAGAAGGTAAAAGTGAAATAAATATTATGTGCTTATTTCAGGTCGAATATGCGTTCAAAGCTTCACGGCTGTCTCGTTCATCCACAACAAATCTTGAACCCGATGCAAACATCAAACTGTGCAAGTCCAGTCCCAACAAGTCATGCGGCTCTTTCATTCTTGAGGTTGTGCTTCTCTAAAATTTCCACAAGTGATGTGGGCGTGCAGGCATCATTGTAGATTACACAAGCAAGCCAACAAATCAAAGAAACTCGTTCTGAGAATTTGCAGCATGAAATTCCTCCATGTCCCTGCTGTCAAAGAAATCTCAAGAAATTGTGATGACTGCACAACTTATACAAAGAGAGCTCTCGCAAGGACTGCTCTGTTGTGAAAATATACTGATGGGCTTCCACAAGACCCCACTGTATCAAGTACTATGAACGCCTTGCCGGTGTTCATAGGTACCAAAAGCAGAAGAAAAGCTTGACACAACTTTGCCTTCTCATTGCTACCCGTGGCCAACAAAATAAAGTAGCAAGATGAGATAATTGACAAAAAAAGAGAAGACCAAGAGCCAACACTTCTCAAAGCCTGTGAATTGAGGCAATTAACAAAGGCGTGTCTTCAGAACTCTCAACAAGCAGATGAGGTTTCTTTGGATCTCCAAATCTCAAAATCACAAACATGATTTCTCAAGGCTAACACAAATTAACCTCCCTAATGCCTATGTTGCTTCACCAAAGGCCAAAACAAAATGAAAAGAGAAGCAGAGAAGAAAAAAGTCACCAAGAGGCCAAAAGAGACCTCAAGCATATAAACAATGGATAAACCCAAGAAGACGGTTAATCCATGAAGCCAGCACTGCCAAACTCAAAGACACAGATAACTCTTCTATTCTGTTACGTCAGACAAAGAAACGACCTCAGACAAACCACATTCATCCAAATTTCCCACAGAATCATTTTAAGGGGTCATTCACTCCTTAGAAATCCAATTAAATTCTTTATAGAACTACAAACGGCTTGAAACCCAAAATGGGGTATGTAGGCAATCTAGGATTCCCTGGATGCAGCCATAACATCAAAATCAAATTCCATTGTTTATTTCATTCTTCACATTGGAATCAAAGGGTGTTCTCTTTCCAAAGAGATTGTAATTAAGAGATATTTTCATCTTGAATGGGTCGTACTCAATTAATAAAAACTCTTATTTGAGAAATAAGAGTGAGATTATGTTGGGTGAATTTTTAATTACTTTATTACAATTTTTATCTAACAAGTTGTAAAGGGATTCCCAACACACGAGCAGATGGATGAAGTCAGACATGAGTGAGCAAGTTTTGTGACCATTATGTAGAGCGATAATGTTATGGAACAAGATAAACTGATACTTGTAATGTACATGCATTGAATTCTAATTGTAAATTGATACTGTGGTATAAAGTATTAGTGTTGATTTCCATTAATTTTCATAGTGAATGATTACTTGGGAATTTTGTGAGTGTACCAAAACATTGTTATCTAATGCTATTTTCAATAGTGGTTTTTCATAGAAAACGTTACCTAATGTGATTTTCCACAATGGTTTTATAAACAATCTAATACTAGTTTTGACAATGGTTTTAGAAAATAACCGTTGTGGAAGTGGATAATTACAACGGTTTTAAGTAACAACCGTTGTAGAAGGTATTAAACAACAACGGTTTTAGGTTACAACCGTTGTGGAAGGTATTAAACAACAACGGTTTTTGGTAACAACCGTTGTGGAATAAGATAAACCACAACGGTTTTTACTTAAAACCGTTGTGAAATGTGATAAACAACAACGGTTTTTACTTAAAACCATTGTTGAAAGTGTCATATTACAACGGTATATATGTTTTATATATGAGAATTTACAACGGTTTTTCTTAAAAACCGTTGTTGAAAGTGACATATTACAGCGGTTTTTGACCGTTGTCATAAATTGGTAGAAACGACGACACTGCTAACCTCAACAATTTTCCAAGGCTTTCTACAACGGCTAAAAACCATTGTCTATTAACTTTTTGTAGTAGTGTCACTTGGTCAAAGAAATTGGACACTTGAAGTTCATACGAAGTTCGTACTATAAATGGAGTGGCTGGAGGATTTTGTAGTTTTAGTTGTATTTCACTCAAAACTCTCCAAATGACACCTCCCACCATATTATGATGTTGCCCTAGCTTTGGGCTTGATTCGAAATCAAATGGTCAAAGAAATTGGACACTTCAAGTTCATACGAAGTTCGTATCGTAAATGGAGTGGATAGTGCATTGCATAGTTTTGGTGGTTGGATTTCACTCAAAACATTCCAAATGACTCCTCGCACCATATTATGATGTTGCCCAAGTTTTGGGATCGAGCCGATATCAATTGGTCAAAGAAATTGGACACTTCAAGTTCATACGAAATTCGTATCGTTAATGGAGTGGTTGGAGTATTGCGTAGTTTTACTTGTTGGATTTCACTCAAAACTCTCCAAATGACTCCTCGCACCATATTATTGTGTTGCCCTAGCATTGGGGTCGATCCGAAATCACTTGGTCAAAGTAATTAGACAATCACCAAAGGATCGATCCTAAATCAATTGGTCAAATAAATTGCACACTTCATGTCCATACGAAGTTTGTAGCGTTAATGGAGTGTTTGGATGATTGTGTATTTTTATTGGTTGGAGTTCACTCAAAACTTACCAAAAGACTTCACCCACCACATTATGTTGTTGCCTTTGCTTTGGGCTCGATCCAAAATCACTTGGTTAAAGAAATTTGTCACTTCAAGTTAATCGAAGTTCATACCTTAAATGGAGTGGTTGGAGGAGTTTGTAGTTTTATAATTCAATTTCAATCAAAACTCACCAAAGGAATCCTCCCATATTATGATGTTGCCTAAGTTTTGGGCTCGATCCGAAATCAATTGGTCAAAGAAATTTGGCACTTCAATTTCATACGAAGTTTGTATCGTAAATGGAGTGGTTGGAGGATTGCATAGTTTTAATTGTTGGATTTCAATTCCCAAAGAACTTTTTAATCCCACAACCACTCTATGAAAAGTACGAACTTCATACGAACATGAAGTATCCAATTTCTTTGACCAATTGATTTCTCATCGAGCCCAAATCTTGGGCAACATCATAACATGGTGTGAGGATTCATTTGGTGAGTTTTGAGTGAAATTCAATCACTAGAACGACGCAATCCGACAACCACTCCGCGCATAGTTTGAACTTCGTACGAACTTGAAGTGACCGTTTTCTTTAACCGATTTATTTCGGATCGAGCCCAAAACTTGGGCAACATCATAATATATTGGGAGGAGTCATTCGGTGAGTTTTGAGTGAGAAATCCAATCACTAGAACTTTGCAATCCAACAACCAATCCATGAAAGGTAAGAATGTCGTACGAACATGAAGTGTCCGATTTCTTTGACCAATTGATTTCGGATCGAGCCCAAAACTTAGGCAACATCATAATGTGGTGGGAGGAGTCATTTGGTGAGTTTGTGTGAAATCCAATCACAAGATGCAATCCTACAACCGCTCCGTGTACAGTACGAAGTTCGTACGAACTTGAAGTGTGCCTTTTCCTTGACCACTTGATTTCGGATTGAGCCCAAAACTTGGGCAGCATCACAACATGGTGCGAGCAGTCAAAACTTGGTTAACATCATAATATGGTGGGAGGAGTCATTTGGTGAGCTTTGAGAGAGATCCAATCACGAGAACTATGCAATCGTACAACCACTCCGTGTACAATACGAACTTGAAGTGTCCCTTTTCTTTGACAAATTGATTTTGGATCGAGCCCAAAAATTGGGTAACATCATAATATGGTGGGAGGAGACATTTGGTGAGTGTTGAGAGAAATCCAATCACTAGAACTATGCAATTCTACAACCACTCCGTGTATAGTACGAACTTCGTACGAAATTGAAGTGTACCTTTTCTTTGACCACTTGATTTCGGATTTAGCCCAAAACTTGGGCAACATCACAATATGGTGCGAGCAATCAATTGGTGAGTTTTGGGTGAAATCCAATCACTAGAACGATGCAATCCTCCAACCACTCCATGTACAGTTCGAACTTCGAACGAACATGAAGTGTCTAATTTCTTTGACCAATTGATTTCGGATTGAGCCCAAAACTAGGGAAGCAACATAATATGGTGCAAGGAGTCGTTTGGTCAGTTTTTAGTGCAATCCAATAAGTAGAACTATGCAAAGCCCCAACCACTCCATTTACTGTACGAAATTCGTACAAATTTAAAGTGTCCGATTTCTTTGACCAATTGATTTCGGATCGAGTCCAAAACTTGGGCAACATCAGAATATGGTGGGAGATGTCATTGGTGAGTTTTGAGTGAAATCCAATCACTAGAACTATGCAATCCTACAACCACTTCGTGTACAGTACGAACTTCGTACGAACTTGAAGTGTCCATTTTCTTTGACCAATTGACTTCGGATCGAGCCTAAAGCTTTAGCAACATCATCATATGGTGGGAGGAGTCATTTGGTGAGTTTGGAGTGTAATCCAATCACTAGAACTATGTAATCCTACAACCACTCTGTGTACAGTACGACCTTGAAGTATCGCTTTTCTTTAACCAATTGACTTCGGATCGAGCCCAAAACTTGGTCAACATCATAATATGGTCCGAGGAGTCATTTGGTGAGTTTTGCGTGAAATCCTGTCACTAGAACGATGCAAACCCCCAATTACTCCATGTTCTGTTCAAACTTCATACGAACTTGAAGTATCCCTTTTCTTTGACCAATTGATTTCGGATTGAGCCCAAAAGTTGGGCAACATCATAATATGGTGCGAGGTGTCATTTGGTGTGTTTTGAGTGAAATCCAATCACAAGAACGATGCAATTCTACAACCACTCCACGTGTGGTACGAACTTCATACGAACATGATGTGCCCAATTTTTTTGACCAATTGATTTCGGATCGAGCCCAAAACTTTGGGAACATCATAATATAGTAGGAGTCGTAATTTGGAAAGTTTTGGGTGAAGTCCAATCACAAGAACTATGTAATGCACCTATCCCTCTTTTCACGGTACGAACTTCGTACGAACTTGAAGTATCCAATTTCTTTGAGAGGAGTCATTTGGGAAGTCTTGAGTGAGAGGAGTCATTTGGGGAGTTTTTAGTGAAGTCCAATAACTAGAACGATGCAATTCTCCAACCACTCCATGTACGGTACGAACTTCAAACTACCTTTAAAGTGTCCAATTTCTTTGACCAATTGATTTCGGATCGAGCCCAAAACTTAGGTAACAACATAATATGCTGAGAGGAGTCATTTGGTGAGTTTTGAGTGAAATACAATCACTAGAACGATGCAATCCTCCAACCACTCCATGTACGGCTCAAACTTCGAACAAACATGAAGTGTCCAATTTCTTGGACCAATTGATTTCAGAACGAGCCCAAAACTTGGGCAGCCTCATAATATGGTGGGAGGAGTCATTTCGTGAGTTTTGAGTGTAATCCAATCACTAGAACTATGCAATCCTACAATCGCTCCAAGAAAGATAAGAACTTCGTATGAACATTAAGTGTTCAATTTCTTTGACCAATTGATTTAGGATCGAGCCCAAAACTTGGGCAACATCATAATATGGTGGGAGGAGTCATTTGATTAGTTAAGGGTGAAATCCAATCACTAGAACTATGCAATCCTACAACCACTCCATGTATAGTACAAACTTCGTATGATCTTGAAGTGCACCCTTTCTCTGGCAAATTGATTTCGGATCGAGCCCAAATCTTGGGCAACAACATAATATGGTGGGAGGAGTCATTTGGTGAGTTTTGAGTGAAATCCAATCAATAGAACGAAGCAATCCTCCAACCACTCCATGAATAAACTTCGTATGAACATGAAGTGTCCCTTTTCTTTGACCAATTGATTTCGTATCGAGCCCAAAACTTGGGCAACATCATAATATCATGGAAGGAGTCATTTGGTGAGTTTTGAGTGAAATCCAATCACTAGAACTATGCAATACAACAACCACTCCCTGAAAGGAAAGAACTTCGTACGAACATGAAGTGTCCAATTTCTTTGACCAATTGATTTCAGAACAAGCCCAAAACTTGGGCGACATCATAATATGGTGGGAGGAGTCATTTGGTGAGTTTTGAGTGAAATCCAATCACTAGAACGCTGCAATCCTGCAACCACTACATGTACAATACGAACTTTGTACGATCTTGAAGTGTCCCTTTTCGTTGAGCAATTGATTTTGGATCAAGTCCAAAACATGGGCAACATCATAATATTGTGGGAGGAGTCATTTGGTGTATTTTGAGAGAAATCCAGTCACTAGAACTATGCAATCCAACAACCACTCCATTTAAGGTAAAAACTTCGTAAGAATAAGAAGTGTCCAATTTCATTGACCAATTGATTTCGATTCGAGCCCAAAACTTGGGCAACACTACAATGTGGTGGGAGGAGTCATTTGGTGACTTTTGAGTGAAATCCATTACCTAGAAAGATGCAATGCACCTATCACTCTTTTTACGGTACGAACTTGAAGTGTCTAATTTCTTTGACCATTTGATTTTGGATCGAGCCCAAAACTTGCGCAACATCATAATATGGCGGGAGGTGTCAATTAGTGAGTTTTGAGTGAAATCCAATCACTAGAACTATGCAATCATACAACCACTCCTTGAAAGGTACGAATTTCGTACAAACTTGAAGTATCCAATTTCTTAGACCAATTGATTTTGGATCGAGCCCAAAACTTGGGCAACATCATAATATGGTGGGAGGAGTAATTTGGTGAATTTTGGGTGATATCCAATCGCAAGACCTATGCAATGCACCAACCACTCCATTTACGATACGAACTTGAAGTGTACAATTTCTGGGACCAATTCATTTCGGATCGAGCCCAAATCTTGGGCAACATCATAATATGGTGTGAGGAGTCATTTGATGAGTTTTGGGTGAAATCCAATCACTAGAAGTATGCAATCCTACAACCACTCCGTGTACAGTACAAAATTCGTACGATCTTGAAGTGCCCCTTTTCTTTGACCAATTGATTTCAGATCGAGCCCAAATCTTGGGCAACATCATAATATGGTGGGAGAAGTCATTTGGTGAGTTTTGAGTGAAATCCAATCAATAAAACGAGGCAATCCTCCATCCACTCCATGAAAGGTTAGAACTTCGTATGAACATGAAGTGTCCCTTTTCTTTGACAAATTGATTTCAGATCGAGCCCAACACTTGGGCAACATCATATTATCGTGGGAGGAGTCATTTGGTGAGTTTTGAGTGAAATCCAATCACTAGAACTATGTAATCCTAGAACTACTCCTGTAAAGGTACGAACTTGAAGTATCCAATTTCTTTGACCAATTGATTTCGAATCGAGCCCAAAAGTTGGGGAACATTACAATGTGATGGGAGGAGTCATTTGGTGACTTTTGAGTGAAATCCATTCACTAAAAAGATGCAATGCACCTATCACTCTTTTTACGGTACGAACTTGAAGTGTCTAATTTCTTTGACCGTTTGATTTTGGATCGAGCCCAAAACTTGCACAAAATCATAATACGGTGGGAGGACTCATTTGGTGAGTTTTGGGTGATATCCAATCGCAAGAACTATGCAATGCCACTCCATTTACGATACGAACTTCGTACGAACTTGAAGTGTCTAATTTTTCTGACCAATTGATTTCGAATCGAGCCCAAAACTTGGGCAACATCATAATGTGGTGGGAGGAGTCATTTGGCGAGTTTTGAGTGAAATCCAATCACTAGAACGATGCAATCCTACAACCACTCCATGTACAGTACGAACTTTGTACGATCTTGAAGTGTCCCTTTTCTCTGATCCATTGATTTCAGATCGAGTCCAAAACTTGGGCAACATCATAATATGTTGGGAGGAGACATTTGGTGTGTTTTGAGTGAAATCCAATCACTAGAACTATGTAATCATACAACCACTCCATGAAAGGTACGAACTTTGTATGAACTTAAAGTATCCAATTTCTTTTGACGAACTGATTTTCGATTGACCCAAAAACATTTCATAATATGGTAGGAGGAGTCATTTGGTGAGTTTTGAGTGAAATCCAATCACTAGAACTATGCAATCCTACAACCACTCCATGAGAGGTACGAACTTCGTACGAACTTGAAGTGTCCAATTTCTTTGACCAATTGATTTCGGATCGAGATCAAAACTTGGGCAACATCATAATTTGTTGGGAGGAGTCATTGGGTGACTTTTGAGTGAAATCCAATCACTAGAACTATGCAATCATACAACTACTCCATGAAAGGTACGAACTTTGTACGAACTGGAAGTATCCAATTTCTTTGACGAACTGATTTTCGATCCACCCCAAAACATGGGGAACATCATAATATGGTAGGAGGACTCATTTTGTAAGTTTTGAGTGAAATCCAATCACTAGAACTACGCAATCCTACAACCACTCTATGAAAGGTACGAACTTGAAGTATTCAATATCTTTGACCAATTGATTTCGGATCGTTTCCAACACTTGGGCAACATCATATTATAGTGGGAGGAGTCATTTGGTGTATTTTGAGTGAAATCCAATCACTATGCAATGTCACTCCATTTACGGTACGAACTTCGTACGAACTTGAAGTGTCCAATTTTTTTGACTAATTGATTTTGGATCAAGCGTAAAACTTGGGCAACATCATAATATGGTAGGAGGAGCCTTTGGTGAGTTCTAAGTGAAATCCAATCACTAGAACGATGCAATCCTACAACAACTCCGTGTACAGTACGAACTTTGTACGATCTTGAAGTGTCCCTTTTCTTTAACCAATTGATTTCGGATCGAGCCCAAAACTTAGGCAACATCATAATATGGTGGGATGAGTCATTTGTTAAGTTTTGAGAGAAGTCCAACCACAAGAACTATGCAATGTACCTATCCCTCTTTTTACGGTACGAACTTCGTGCGAACTTGAAGTGTCGAATTTCTTTGACCAATTGATTTCGGATCGAGCCCAAATCTTGGGCAACATCATAATATGGTGGGAGGAGTGATTTGGTGAGTTTTGTGTGAACTCCAATCACTAGAACGATGCAATCCTACAACCACTCCATATACAGTACGAACTTTGTACGATCTTGAAGTGTCCCTTTTCTTAGAGAAATTGATTTCGGATTGAGTCCAAAACTTGGGCAACATCATAATATGTTGGGAGGAGTCATTTGGTGTGTTTTGAGTGAAATCCAATCGCTAGAACTATGCAATCCAACAACCACTCCATTTAAGGTAAGAACCTCGTACGAACTTGAAGTATCCAATTTATTTGAGCAATTGATTTCATATCGAGTAAAAAACTTGGGCAACATCATAATGTGGTGGGAGGAGTCATTTGGTGAGTTTTGAGTGAAATCCAATCACTAGAACGATGCAATCCTACAACCACTCCGTGCACAGTGCGAACTTCGTAAGAACATGAAGTGTCCCTTTTCTTTGACCAATTGATTTCAGACTGAGCCCAAAACATGGTCAACATCGAAATATGGTGGGAGTAGTCATTTGGTGTGTTTTGAGTGAAATCCTATCACTTGAACTGTGCAATACACCAACCACTCCATGTACAGTACGAACTTCGTACGAACTTGAAGTGTCCAATCTTTGACCAATTGATTTCGGATTGAGCAAAAGACTTGGCAACATCATAATATGGTGGGAGGAGTCATTTGGTGAGTTTTGAATGAAATCTAATCACTAGAACTATGCAATGCACAAACCACTCCATTTACTGTACGAACTTCGCACGAACTTGAAGTGTCCAATTTCGTTGACCCATTGATTTCGTATCTAGCCCAAAACTTGGGCAACATCATAATATTGTGGGAGTATTCATTTGGTGAGTTTTGAGTGAAATCCAATCACTTGAACTATGCAATCCTTTAACCACTCCGTGTACAATACGAACTTCGTACGAATATGAAGTGTCCCTTTTCTTGGACCAATTGATTTCGGATAGAGCCCAAAACTTGGGCAACATCATGATATGGTGGGAGGAGTCATTTGGTGAGTTTTGAGTGAAATCCAAACACTAGAACGATGCAATCCTACAACCATTTCTTGTACAGTACGAACTCCGTACGATCTTGTAGTGTACCTTTTCTACGACCAATTCGTTTCGGATCGAGCCCAAAACTTGGGCAGCCTCATATTATGGTGGGAGGAGTCATTTGGTGAGTTTTGAATGATTTCCACTCACTAGAACTATGCAATGCAACAACCACTCCATTTACTGTACGAAGTTTGAAAAAACTTGGAAGTGTCCAACTTCTTTGACCAATAGATTTCGGATCGAGTCCAAAACTTTAGCAACATCATAATATGGTCGGAGGAATCATTTGGTGAGTTTTCAGTGAAATCCAATCACTAGAACTATGCAATCCAACAACCACTCCATGAAAGGTAATAGCTTCGTACGAACATGAAGTGTCCAAAGTCTTTGACCAATTGATTTCGGATCGAGCCCAAAACTTGGGCAACTTCATAATATGGTGGAAACAGTCATTTGGTGAGTTTTGAGTGAAATCCAATCACTAGAACGTTGCAATCCTTCAACCACTCCATGTACGGTTCGAACTTCGAAAGAACATGAAGTGTCCAATTTCTTTGACCAATTTAATTCGAATCGAGCCCAAAACTTGGGCAACATCATAATACGGTGGGAGGAGTCATTTGGTGAGTTTAGAGTGAAATCCTATCTCTAGAACTATGCAATACACCGACCACTCCATGTACGGTACGAACTTCGTACGAACTTGAAGTGTCCAATTTCTTTGAGCATTTGATTTCGGATCGAGCCTAGAACTTGGGCAGCATCACAATATGGTGGCAGGAGTCATTTCGAGAGTTTTGAGTGAAATCCAATCACTAGAAATATGCAACGGACCAACCACTCCATTTACAGTACGAACTTCGTAGGAACTTGAAGTCTCCAATTTTGTTTGAACAATTGATTTCGGATCGAGCAAAAAACTTGGGCAACATCATAAAATGGTGAGTTTTGGGTGAAATCTAATCACTGGAACTACGCTATGCACCACCACTCCATTTACGGTATGAACTTCATACGAACATGAACTGTCCAATTTCTTTGACTAATTAATTTCGGATCAAGCCCAAAACTTTTGTAACGTCATAATATGGTGGCATGAGTCATTTGGTGAGTTTTGAGTTAAATCCAATCACCAGAAACATGCAATGCACCAACCACTCCATTTACGGTACGAACTTTGTAGGAACTTTTAGTGTCCAATTTCTTTGAACAATTGATTTCGGATCGAGCCCAAAACTTGGGCAACATCATAATATGGTGGGAGGAGTCATTTGGTGACTTTTGAGTGAAATCCAATCTCTAGAACTATGCAATCCAACTACCACTCCATGAAAGGTTAGAACTTCGTACGAACATGAAGGGTCCAATTTCTTTGACCAATTGATTTCAGACCAAGCCCAAAACTTGGTCAACATCGAAATATGGTGGGAGTAGTCATTTGGTGAGTTTTGAGTGAAATCCTATCACTTGAACTGTGCAATACACCAACCAATCCATGTACGGTACGAACTTCGTACGAACTTGAAGGGTCCAATCTTTGACCAATTGATTTCGGATTGAGCAAAAAACTTGGGCAACATCATAATATGGTGGGAGGAGTCATTTGGTGAGTTTTGAATGAAATCTAATCACTAGAACTATGCAATGTACAAACCACTCCATTTACTGTACGAACTTCGCACGAACTTGAAGTGTCCAATTTCGTTGACCAATTGATTTCGTATCTAGCCCAAAACTTGGGCAACATCATAACTTGTACCGTACGAACTCCATACGATCTTGTAGTGTACCTTTTCTTTGACTAATTCATTTCGGATCGAGCCCAAAACTTGGGCAGCAACATATTATGGTGGGAGTGAATTTTGAATGATTTCCACTCACTAGAACTACGCAATACACCAACCACTCCATTTACTGTACGAAGTTTGAAAAAACTTGAAGTGTCCAATTTCTTTGACCAATAGATTTTGGATCGAGTCCAAAAGTTTAGCAACATCATAATATGGTTGGAGGAATCATTTGGTGTGTTTTCAGTGAAATCCAATCACTAGAACTATGCAATCCAACAACCACTCCATGAAAGGTAATAACTTCGTACGAACATGAAGTGTCCAATTTCTTTGACCAATTGATTTAGGATCGAGCCCAAAACTTGGGCAACACCATAATATGGTGGGAGCAGTCATTTGGTGAGTTTTGAGTGAAATCCAATCACTAGAATGTTGCAATCCTTCAACCACTCCATGTACGGTTCGAACTTCAAAAGAACATCAAGTGTCCAATTTCTTTGACCAATTTCAAAAGAACATCAAGTGTCCAATTTCTTTGACCAATTTCAAAAGAACATGAAGTGACCAATTTCTTTGGTGAGTTTAGAGTGAAATCCTATCTCTAGAACTATGCAATACACCGACCACTCCATGTACGGTACGAACTTCGTACGAACTTGAAGTGTCCAATTTCTTTGAGCAATTGATTTCGGATCGACCCCAAAACTTGGGCAGCTTCATAATATGGTGGTAGGAGTTATTTCGAGAGTTTTGAGTGAAATCCAATCACCAGAAATATGCAATGGACCAACCACTCCATTTACGGTACGAACTTTGTAGGAACTTGAAGTGTCCAATTTTGTTTGAACAATTGAATTTGGATCAAGCAAAAAACTTGGGCAACATCATAAAATGGTGAGTTTTCGGTGAAATCCAATCACTGGAACTACGCAATGCACCACCACTCTATTTACGGTATGAACTTCATATGAACATGAACTGTCCAATTTCTTTGACTAATTAATTTCGGATTGAGCCCAAAACTTGGGCAACGTCATAATATGGTGGCATGAGTCATTTGGTGAGTTTTGAGTAAAATTCAATCACCAGAAACATGCAATGCACCAACCACTCCATTTACGGTACGAACTTTGTAGGAACTTTCTGTGTCCAATTTCTTTGAACAATTGATTTCGGAACGAGCAAAAAACTTGGGCAACATCATAAAATGGTGAGTTTTGAGTGAAATCCAATCACTGGAACTACGCAATGCACCAACCACTCCATTTACGCTATTAACTTCTTACGAACATGAAGTGTACAATTTTACAGTGCGAACTTCATACGTACATGAAGTGTCCAATTTCTTTGAGCAATGGATTTCGGATCGATCCCAAAACTTGGGCAGCGTCATAATATGGTGGCAGGAGTCATTTGGAGAGTTTTAAGTGAAATCCAATCAACAGAAATATGCAATGCACCAACCACTCCATTTACGCTATGAACTTTGTACAAACATGAAGAGTACATTTTTTTGAGCAATTGATTTCAAAACGATCCCAAAACTTCGGCAACATCATAATATGGTGGGAGGAGTCACTTGGTGAGTATTGAGTGAAATCCAATTAAAAGAACGATGCAATCCGACAACCACTCCCTATGCAGTACGAACATCGTACGAACTTGAAGTGTCCAATTTATTTGACGAATTGAATTCGGATCAAGACGAAAACTTGGGCAACATCATAATATGGTGTGAGGGGTCATTTGGTGAGTTTTGAGTGAAATCCAATCACCAGAACCATGCAATCCCACAACCACTCCATGAAAGGTACGAATTTCGTATGAACTTGAAGTATCCAATTTCTTTGACCAATTGATTTCTGATCAAGCCCAAACCATGGGGAACATCATAACATGCTGGCACGAGTCATTTGGTGAGTTTTGAGTGAAATCCAATCAATAGAACTATGCAATCCTACAACCACTCCGTGTACATTACGAACTTCGAACGATCTTGAAGTGTCCCTTTCTTTAACCAATTGATTTTGGATCGAGTCCAAAACTGGGGCAACGTCATACTATGGTGGGAGGAGTCATTTGGTGAGTTTGACTGAAATCCAATCACTAGAACGTTGCAATCCTACAACCACTTCGTGTACAGTACGAACTTCGTACGAACTTGAAGTGTCCCTTTTCTTTGACCAATTGATTTTGGATCGAACCCACAACTTGGGCAACATCATAATATGGTGGGAGGAGTCATTTGGTGAGTTTTGAGTGAAATTCAATCACTAGAACTATGCAATCCTACAACCACTCCGTGTACAGTACGAACTTTGTACGAACTTGAAGTGTCCCTGTTCTTTCACCAATTTATTTCAGATCGAGCTCAAAACTTGGGTAATAGCATAATTTCATGGGAGGAGTCATTTGGTGTGTTTTGAGAGAAATGCAATCAGTAGAACTATGCAATCCTACAACCACTCGGTGTACAGTACGAAGTTCGTACGAACTTGAAGTATCCCTTTTCTTTGACCAAATAATTTCGGATAGAGCCCAAAACTTGGGCAACGTCATAATTTGAGTGAAATCCAATCACTAGAATGTTACAATCCTCTAACCACTCTATGTACTGTTCGAACTTTGAGCGAACATGAAGTGTCCAATTTCTTCGACCCATTGATTTCGGAACGAGCCCAAAACTTGGGCAGCCTCATAATATGGTGGGAGGAGTTATCACTAGAACTATGAAATCCTACAACCACTAAGTGTACAGTATGAACTTAATACGAACTTGAAGTGTCCCCTTTCTTTGATCAATTGATTTCTGATCGAGTCCAAAACTTGGGCACCCTCATAATATGGTGGGAGGATTCATTTGGTGAGTTTTGAGTGAAATCAAATCACTAGAACAATGAAATGCACCAACCACTCCATTTACTGTATGAACTTTGTACGGACTTGAAGTGTCCAATTTCTTTGACCAATTGATTTCGGATCGAGTCTAAAACTTGGGCAACATCATAATATGGTCGGAATAGTCATTTGGCTTTTGACTGAAATTCAATCTCTAGAACTATGCAATCCAATAACCACTCCATGGAATGTGGAACTTCGAAAAAAAATAAAGTGTCTAGTTTCTTTGACCAATTGATTTTGGATCGAGCCCAAAACTTGGTTAACAGTATAATATGGTGGGAGGGGAGTCATTTGGTGAGTTTTGAGAGAAATCCAATCACTTGAACTATGCAATCCTATAACCACTCCGTGTACAGTACGAACTTCGTACGAACATGAAGTGTCCTTTTTCTTGGACCAATTGATATCGTATTGGAGTGAAATCCAATCACTAGAATGATGCAATGCTACAACCACTCCATGTGCGCTACGAACTTGAAGTGTCCAATTTATTTGACCAATTGATTTTCAAATCGAGCCCAAAACCTGGGCAACATCATAATATGGTGGGAGGAGTCATTTGGTCAGTTTTGAGTGAAATGCAATTACTAGAACGATGCAATCCTACAACCGTTCCGTGTACAGTACGAACTCCATATGATCTTGTAGTATACCTTTTCTATGACCAATTGATTTCGGATCGAGCCCAAAACTTGGGCACCATCATAATATGGTGGGATGAGTCATTTGGTGAGTTTTGAATGATTTCCACTCACTAGAACTACGCAATGCAAAAACCACTCCATTTACACTACGAAGTTTGAAAAAACTTGAAGTGTCCAATTTCTTTGACCAATAGATTTCGGATCGAGTCCAAAACTTTAGCAACATCATAATATGGTCGGAGGAATCATTTGGTGAGTTTTCAGTGAAATCCAATCACTAGAACTATGCAATCCAACAACCACTCCATGAAAGTCAATAACTTCGTACGAACATGAAGTGTCCAATATCTTTGACCAATTGATTTCGGATCGAGCTCAAAACTTGGGCAACATCATAATATGGTGGGAGCAGTCATTTGGTGAGTTTTGAGTGAAATCCAATCACTAGAACGTTGCAATCCTTCAACCACTCCATGTACGGTTCGAACTTTGAAAGAACATGATGTGTCCAATTTCTTTGACCAATTGATTTCGGAACGAGCCCAAAACGTGGGCAACATCATAATATGGTGGTAGTAGTCATTTGGTGTGTTTTGAGTGAAACGCAATCTCCAGAAATATGCAATGCACCAACCACTCCATTTACGGTGTGAACTTCGTACGAACTTAAAGTGTCCAATTTTGTTTGACCAATTGATTTCAGATCGGGCCCAAAACTTGTGCAACATCAAACATTGGTGGGAAGGAGTCAATTGGTGAGTTTTGAGTGAAATCAAATCACTAGAACTTTGCAATCCAACAACCACTCATTGTACAGTACGGACTTGAAGTGTCATTTTTCTTTAACCAATTGATTTCGGTTCGAGCCCAAAACTTGCGCAACATCATAATGTGGTGGGAGGAGTCATTTGGTGACTTGTGAGTGAAATCCAATCACTAGAAACGATGCAGTACAACAACTCCATGTACGGTTGGAGAAGTCATTTGGTGAGTTTTGAGTGAAATCCAATCACTAGAACTATGAAATCCTACAACCACTCTGTGTACAATACGACCTTCGTATGAACATGAAGTGTCCCTTTTCTATGACCAATTGATTTCGGATCGAGCCCAAAACTTGGGCAACATCATAATTTGGTGGGAGGAGTTATTTTGTGAGTTTTGAGTGGAATCCAATCACAAGAACTATGCAATCCTAGAACCACTGCGTGTACAGTTTGAACTTCATACGAACATGAAGTGTCCCTTTTCTTTAACCAATTGATTTCGGATCAAGCCCAAATCTTGGGCAACATCATAATATGGTGAGAGGAGTAATTTGGGGAGTTTTGAGTGAAATCCAATTTCTTTGACCAATTGATTTCGGAACGAGCCCAAAACTTGGGCAGCCACACAATATGATGGGAGGAGTCATTTTGTGAGTTTTGAGTGGAATCCAATCACAAGAACTATGCAATCCTACAACCACTCCGTTTATAATACGACCTTCGTATGAACATGAAGTGTCCCTTTTCTTTGACCAATTGATTTTGGATCGAGCCCAAAACTTGGGCAACATCATAATATGGTGGGAGGAGTCATTTTGTGAGTTTTGAGTGGAATCCAATCACAAGAACTACACAATCCTACAACCACTGCGTGTACAGTTCGAGCTTCGTACGAACATGAAGTGTCCCGTTCTTTGACCAATTGATTTCAGATCGAGCCCAAATCTTGGGCAACATCATAATATGGTGGGAGGAGTCATTTGGGTAGTTTTGAGTGACATCCAATTACTAGAACGACGCAATCCTACAACCACTCCGTGTACTGTATGAACTTCGTACGAACATGAAGTGTCCCTTTTCTTTGACCAAATGATTTCGGATTGAGCCCAAAACTTGGGCAACATCATAATGTGGTGGGAGGAGTCATTTGGTGAGTTTTGAGTAAAATCCAATCACTAGAACTGTGCAATCCAACAACCACTCCATTAAAGGTAAGAACTTCGTATGAACATGAAGTATCCAATTTCTTTGACCAATTGATTTTGGAACGAGCCCAAAAGTTGGGCAGCCTCATAATATGGTGGGAGGAGTCCTTTTGTGAGTTTTGAGTGAAATCCAATCAATAGAACGCTGCTATCCTGCAACCAATCTGTGTACAATACGAACTTTGTACGAACTTGAAGTGTCCCTTTTCTTTGAAAAATGGATTTCGGATTGAGCCCAAAACTTGGGCAACATCATAATATAGTGGGAGGAGTCATTTGGTGACTTTTGAGTGAAATCCGATCTCTAGAACTATGCAATCCAACAACCACTCCATGAAAGGTTAGAACTTCGTACGAACATGAAGGGTCCAATTTCATTGACCAATTGATTTCGAATCAAGCCCAAAATTTGGGCAACATCCTAATATGGTGGGAGGAATCATTTGGTGAGTTTCGAGTGAAATCCAATCACTAGAACGATGCAATCCTACAACCACTCCAGGTACAGTACGAACTTCCTACGATCTTGAATTGTCACTTTTCTTTGACCAATTGATTTCGGATCGAAATCAAATCTTTGGCAACATCATAATATGGTGGGAGGAGTCATTTGGTGAGTTTTGGGTGAAATCCAATCCCTAGAATGATGCAATCCTCCAACCACTCCACGTACTGTCCGAACTTCAAACGAACATGAAGTATTCAATTTCTTTGGCCAATTGATTTCAGATCGACCCCATAACTTAGGCTGCATCATAATATGGTGGGAGGAGTCATTTGGGGAGTTTTGCGTCAAATCCAATCACAAAAACTATGCAATGCACCGTCTACTCGATTTACTGTACGAAGTTTGTACGAACATGAAGTGTCTAATTTCTCTGAGCAATTGATTTCGGATTGAGTCCAGAAGTTGGGCAACATCATAATATTGTGGGAGGAGTCATTTTAGATCATTTGGCAGAGGTTGAAGTTCTAGCTTTGGGGGGGTGATAATGGATGGCTCCAATTTCATGGAGGATGGTCCCAGAGGCTCGAGTGGTGTCCTAAAAGATGGTGGGTATGGCTGGTACCACTTCTTGGAACTCTGGTTCACAAAGATCTCCCTCTTCTTGTGTTAGGACAACTTCTAGAGGATCATTGGACTCTCCCTGCAAAATTTTGGAAGAAACTTCATGATGCACAACATCAATTGAAAAACAAGTATCAAGAGAGATAGAGGGTTGAGCTAGAGCATCAAACACTTTAAATTCAATAGTTTCACCCAAAACAGTCATAGAGAGGGTGCCATCTTTCACTTTGATGATTGTGTCTGCAGTAGCCATGAATGGCCGGCCTAAGAGGATAGGATCAACACGGTCCCCATTTGGGTTGTCCTCCATGTCCATTACTACAAAATCAGCAGGGTGACTGAAATATCTTCTACAATACCTTTTGAATATTTGATAGAATGATCAGCTAGTTCAAGTCGCACTGAAGTCTTCTTCATTCCTTCTAAGCCAAGCTTTTGATAAACTGAATATGGCATTAGATTGATGCTTGCTCCCAAGTCCAACATGGCTCTTCCAACCTTCTTGTCTCCAATGTTAATTGGAATGTCAAAACTGCCAGGATCTTCTAGTTTTGTTGGAAGCTTGCTTTGCAACACAGCACTTACATTCTTGTTGAGCCTCACTTCTTCATTTGGAGCAAAATTGAGCTTGTGAGTTTTCAAGTTCTTGATGAACTTTCCATATGCTGGCATCTGTTCAATAACATCAAGCAAAGGAAAATTGATATTAACTTTACTCAAAATATCATAAATCTCTTTAAAAGCCTTATCTTGCTTTGCTTTCTTTAGACAGCCTGGAAATGGAATTGGTGGAACATATGGAGCGGGTGGCACGTTTCTATCTTCTTGATGATGTGGTGGCACAAATTTGTCATCCCTTCTATGCAATTGGAATGGATTGGGTCCCTTCGAATCTGAATTGGCCTTAGGAGCAGATTTGGACGTTTTGAATTGTTGTCCTTCTGTAGTTGTGGTCTCCCCCTCTTCATCTTCATCTTCTACAGCTGCAACATCATTTGAAAGATTAGAATCAACTTTGTTATCAACTATCTTACCTGATCTGAGCACATGAATGGCCTTGGCTTCATGGTTATTTGGATTGATCACGGTTTGGCTTGGCAATCTCCCAGGTTGTCTTTGGGTTATCTCCGCAGCTATTTGGCCTATTTGAATTTCCAATTTGGAGATGGCAGCTTGTGTAGTTTGTTGGAAATTAGATTGGTTGATTGCCATTTGCTTCACTATATCCATCAATGATGATGATTGTTGTGGCCTTTGGAATGAAGGGGGATTGGCTTGATTTTGTGTATTCCTACATGAAAGGTTTGGATGATTCCTCCAACCTGGATTATAACTTTGAGAGTATGGATCATTTCTTGGACCTTGGTTGTAGGAGTTTACCAACTTAGCTTGCTCTTGCACAAATTCTGGATATGCAGCCCCAAGTGGACAAGCTGTGGTAGCATGATCATGAGTTTCACATATGCTACACACTTCCTTCGGAGGGTTTCTTGAGTTCAATGCAAGGAGGGCATCTAGTTTTTGTTCCAATTTTGAAATCTGCACACTAGAAGCATCATTAGAACCACTAACAACACGTTTACCTCTTGTATCAGTGTGTTGGGCCTCCATTGCTATCTCCTCAAAGAGTTCATACGTTTCTTCAGGAGTCTTGGTTTTATAAGAACCACTTGCAAAATTGGTGACAATATTACGGCTAGAAGGGGTTAGTCCATTATAAAACATACGCATTTGAAGTTTCAACGGAATCCCATGATGAGGACATTGATTGAGCAGCCCATTGAATCTCTCCCATGTTTCACAAAATGATTCATCATCTTGTTGTGCAAATGACAAGATCTTGTCCCTAAGCATGTCGGTCTTTTGCGTGGAGAAGTATTTCTCCAAGAATTTCTTCTGAATGGCAGCCCATGTAGTGAGTGAACCAGGCTTTAAGGAATTGAGCCAATACTTCGCCTTATCCTTCAAAGTATAAGGAAACGCTCTCATTCGAAGTTGATCTTCCGTCACACCGGTCAAGGGGAAAGAACTCATAACATTAAAAATATCCTTTATATGAGTTAATGGATCTTCATTAGGTAAACCATAAAAGGAAGGCAACATATTATGATGAGAAGATTTAAGCTCATAGTTTCAAGGAATGGCAGGCAGCAAGATGCTTGAAGGAGATGCTGGGATTGTTGGGACATCAAGGTCTCCCATGAGAATTTGCGGCCATCTCTACTTCTTCTTCTTGGTCTGAACTTGCTCCCGAATTTGAAAGTGAAGAACCGGGGTGGTCAGTGTGGAGAGCAAGACTTGTGAATGTGGCAATAGCTTGCTCTTTTGCTGTTGACAACTCTCTTTCTAGACGATTCTGAATATCAGAGATCACCCGGTTGGGTTGCAACGTTGGTCTTCCTTCCAATAATCTAGAACATCTAAACGAAGACCTCACTTGATCAATGAATGGTCTTTTGATCGGTACATAATTACATATCATTTTGTACCCTTCTAACTTATGATTTGGTTATGTTTTTGAGTTAAACTTGTGCTTTTAATCTATTTTGTGTTTGTTTCAGTGTAATAAGTTTGGGACTCATTTAATGCATTTTGGAGTCAAGTTAGCTCAAAACGGTGTCTGCAGATCAGTCAACTTCACGGATTGGACTCTACTTGCTCAAGAAGAACCAGATAATGAGCCATACGTCATTGGAAAGATACGGAAGTCTATTTTCTGGATCATTTTACGGTTCATGATTCCGTGTCCTCTAGAGGAAGTTATACAAGTTTTGGCAGCTTAAGGTCAAAATCGGCAGGATCTGCGTTACTGGGCCAAAAATGACTTTTGAAGGCCTTCCCGAATTTTCCTTGAGTTGGGCTGCATATGCTTGGAAAGATAAGACAAAGAGCTTCAAGATCCATATTTTTGCAGATTTGTTAGAGTGAAGGAACAAGCCCAAATCGAGCCCACAAGCTGACTGCAATGCATTGTCATGCATGAGCTAATCATTTTAGTGGTGAATTGAGTGGTGTAAGTTGGTGAAGTGAGTGTGATTAATAAACTCAATTGTATAATCAGATTTATACTTCCCCTAGGCCTATAAATAGTGAGTTCTCCAAACATGTAAACACACCCCAAGGGGAGCTCTCAAACATCTCTCTAGAGCTCCTCTCCCTTCTCTCCCTCAAATTCTCTTAGTTTTCCTTTTTAGTTCTCAATTGTTGTAACAAAATCCTTTTGCTAAATTTTCCTTTAAGTTTTTCTTAGTTGTAATTTATTTTTCATTGTAATGTAATTTATTTTCTTAAGTTTTCAAGTTTAATTAGTTTTCAAGTTTCAATTATAGTTCTTGTTCTTATTCATTATGCTTATAAGTTAATATGCTTGTTTGAATGATTGATCACCATTAAAACTTGTATGTTAGCTATCTTGGTTTGAATTAAGAGTAGACACCATGCATTAATTCAAATTGAACTATGAATAGGAAGAGTATGTATGGACATTCGACAACATGGATTAGATACATGCTTGGTTGTTTAAAACATTCTTCTATGCTTAATGGATTTCTAATGCTTAATTTAGGTTCGACAAGAAGGATCTAATTAGGGAATTAGGAATACAAGGTTAGGACCAGACACCATGGCTTAATCATACTTTAGCTAGAATCAATCTGTGAATCTAAATTGAACTTGGTAACTAATTTGCTTGAGTTAATTTCTTTTCTTTCTTTCTTGTTTTATTTATTTTCTTTTGGATTTCTGTTTTGTGCAGGGAATCAAATTGAATCAATCTATCATCAATCCTCGTGGGATCGACCTCGTACTTACACAAGCTATACTATCCAACGCCTCGTGCACTTGCGAGTTAACAAAATTTTGGCGCCGTTGCCGGGGATTGACGGCATAGTTTGGTTCTATTTTCTTTCCCTACTTGTTTTTCTTTCTTTTTTCCTTTTTCATTTCAGTTTTTATTCCTAATCCTTTTAATTCTATTTCAAGTTTTTTGTGTTTGTTTTAGCAATATAGGATAGCTCAATAAAAAGGGAGAGAAGGAAACTTCAATCATAAGAATAGGAAGTATGGAGTAGTGGGAGGAGTAGCTACCTCCAAATGCATCCATGCTCGACCTAATCGCTTCAAGGGGGAGTATCCAATCCTTTCTCTTTACTTATATTGTTATTATTTTCTGTTTCTTTTATAATTAAAAAAAATTAAAAAGATTTTTCATATGAGCTGACTCTTGGTAACTCTAGTGAGCGTCTCCGTCAATGCAGTGTCTAGGAGTTCTTTAGGCGACACCTTCGGTGTCTAAGAAGTTTGGGTTTTAAGCGGGACCATTGTGACCCCTCCAACCTTCCCGGAACCCCTGGCTGTGTTTTCTGAGGCCCTTAACTGGTCATCCTAGAGTTGCTTGTATAATTATGTGTTCTTAAAATAAAATTTAAAAAAAAAAAGATTTCTTGTTTTATAATGATGAGATTTTTGAGGCCCTTAGCTGGGCTGCATATAATGATGAGATTGTGATAAATGTTTGCATGATTTAAATGAAAATTGGATTTCTTTTTATTAACAAAATTTAAAAAAAAATTTAAAACTTTTGGCATCGTTCTAGCATGATATGTTTGAAACCTTCTTTACACTTGCCATTTGTTTCATAATTTTCCAATTAAAAGATTTGCATGATCCAAAGAATTGTATAACGCATAAATTAAACTTGTATAACCATATAATATGAGCTTTTGAGCCTTGTGCTTTATTTCATGAGTGTTATACACATACTCTTATTTTCTTGTCATCTAAGTTGTTGTTTGATCTCATTATTCATTGATTTGGTTGAACACTTAAAAGTCATTCATTCATATTCAATTTAATTACATGACATTTAAGAAATGATATTAAGGCCTTCTTTGGATCGTTTGTGCCTTTCAAGCTAACCTTATGCATGCTTAAGCATGATTTTTCCATTGTTAACCATTTTGAGCCTACATGTAAACCTTTTCTTTCATTTAACCAATTTTATTTCCTCGCCTTAGCCTGAAAAACAAGTATTTACCTTTTCTAAGGAACTCATGAGCTTTAATTATGATGTGTTTTACATACTAAGTTTGGGAAGGGGTATTATATATTGAAAAAAATAAAAAAATCACCCAATTGGTGGAAGAAAAGAGAATGTTGTGATTGTGGTTGATTGAAAATTCATTTTTGGGTCTCTTTATTGGCCTCAAAATAAATTGGTGGTTGTTCAATTAAAAGAAAGGAGTGTGAATTCTTATAAATGGAGGTATAAGGAGTTTTCATAAACAAAAAGAAAAAAAACCTCATTGTGATGATTCAAGTCTTGGAAAAAATTGTTTTATGCTCTTACATTATGAGTTCTTTGGACTTTGTGTTATCCATACCTTTCATTTCTCACTCACCTTACACCCTTGGCCCCATTACAACCTATGATAAAGACCTAAATTGATCTTAAATGTCATGTGATTGAATTGCATCCATTTTCCTACTTTTAAGTGTTTAGCATCCTTCTTGAGATCATATAATGCAAGTTCTTCATCTTTCTATTGTGAGTTAATTCCCTTATGGTTTAACTCTAATCTCATGTTTATAACTGAGTGATGCATTGTAGCCCTCTTCTGAGTGATTCATTTGTGAGAGGACAACTTTGGTGAGATTTGTTGTTAACTCGCAAGTGTACAGGCCAATTAGTAGTATAGCAAGACAAGTACGAGGTCGTACCCACAAGGACTGAGAAGTTCAAATTAGTTATGTACTTAGATTACCCAATTCTAGAAACAAGAAGTTAAGTCTAAAACAGATTTAAAAGAGAGATTGATTGACTTTGTGAAAACAAATGAAACAAAACGAAATTGCAAACAAAGGCAAAGTAAACAAGTGTATCAAAGAGTGGTTTTGAGGTTGGAAACAGATTTGGAGACTAGGGCATTCGATTCACCATAACAATCCAATTCTAGGTTATAAGGATTCAAGTGACAAGTCTGGTTCAGATTCAAAGATTGATTCTAGCTAAAGTATGATTAAGCCATGATGTTTGATCCTAACCTTGTATTTCCAATTCCCTAATTAAGTCCTTATTGTCGAACTTAAATCAAGCATTAGAAATCCATTAAGCATAGAAGAATGTTTTAAACAACCAAGCATGTATCTAATCCCTATTGACGAATGTCCATACATACTCATCTTATTCATAGTTCAATTGAAACAAAAGCATAAGGTGTCTACTTTAGTTTCAACCAAAATACACAAATCTCAATGGTAGCTAGGCATTCAGATTAGCATATAAGTAGATAGGCATAATGAATAAGAGCATGAATCTTGAATCAAACTTGAAACTTGAAATTTATAAACCCAGAATATTCATGTTAGGTTACATGAAGCCCTAGTAATGGATTTAGCTACTCATAATGGGAAAGAAACATAAACAGAAATGAGAAAGCATAATGAATGTAATAAGAATAGAAAACCCTTTTCTGAAGTTCTTGTGGTGTCCAATGCTTCTCCAAGAGCTTCTCCACGCCTAATACTTCTCCAAGCACTTCCCCACGTCTAGAAGAATGTATGAAGGTTAAGAAGGTGATTTGGGATGAGTTTGGGTGAGTGGTGATGGTTGAGAAAGAGGAAATTCGTAGGGAAATGGAAGGCAGGCTTGCAGGGACAGTTTTGGTGATTTGAGGCTGTTTAGAGTGTTGGGAGTGTGTCTGGAGTGTTTGGGGAATTATGGGAGTGTGGAGGATGGTGTGGAGGAGGTCTGAAGGATGTGTGAAGGATCTGAAGGATGTGAAAGATGTGAAGGATGTGAGAGATGTGAAGGATGTGAGAGATGATGTCTTATGGAATGAATGAGGGTGGTATTTATAAGGAGAATGAAAGGAGAATTCTGAATTGATTAATGCCTCCACTAACCACACTAATACATTAGAAAATCAGTTTCCCTTCTTTTCTGACTAGTGCAGCTCCCACATGCAGCTAATGGAGAACCCCACCAGAAATCACATCTCATGCATAGCTCATCATGACCAAGAAACTTCATGGGCTCACGAATTGGGCTTCCCTTAATCAACTGATGACATTGAGCCGTCCATCTTCAAGTTTAGAATGTCATCTTTCCAACCACATATCATTTGGGCCAATCCAAGTTCGGAGGAATGAGTTAAGGCTGAAACAAATTTCTAGCTCAGTCTGCACGTTTTTGGACCATTTTGCATATTTGGGCCCCCATGGCTACCTAAAGCTCAATTAACTGAATGACAAACATAAAAGAGATTAAAAGCACAAGTTTAACTCAAAAACATAACTAAATCATATGCTAGAAGGGTACAAAATGATATACAATTATGAACCGATCAAGATTTGAAGTTGAATTTGTGCTTTGTATGATTTTTGAAATTGTGTGAAAACTAAGATTGGAGAATTTGTTGCATTTGGCTATCACACTACTACACTTTGAGCATGTTATGTTTTGAACTTTGCCACATTGTGAATAATGTCTAAAAAGGAGCTTTTATTGTTAAAACTTTTGAGTCATGTGCATGAGTCATTTCTTTTCAGAAAATGTTCGGAAATATTTGTTGTTGTATTTGTTTTTGTTTTGTTTTTGTTTTCTAACTACTTTGTTTTGTAGAGTCAGTAAAACGTTTGTGGGTATCGTATCTGTTAAACCCTCAGGAGACACAACTCCTCCTACTAGGGATGCCTAGAGGTTTAAAGGCTTGTTGCATATGCTCAATGCAATCGAGTTACCTGCGAAAGTGGTCTAATAAATTTATTTATTTATTTATTTTTATCTTTGTTTTCCTTTTGTTTTGCTCGAGGACTAGCAAAATATAGGTTTGGGGGTATTTGATCTGTACATAATTACATATCATTTTGTACCCTTCTAACTTATGATTTGGTTATGTTTTTGAGTTAAACTTGTGCTTTTAATCTATTTTGTGTTTGTTTCAGTGTAATAAGTTTGGGACTCATTTAATGCATTTTGGAGTCAAGTTAGCTCAAAACGGTGTCTGCAGATCAGTCAACTTCACGGATTGGACTGTACTTGCTCAAGAAGAACCAGATAATGAGCCATACGTCATTGGAAAGATACGGAAGTCTATTTTCTGGATCATTTTACGGTTCATGATTCCGTGTCCTCTAGAGGAAGTTATACAAGTTTTGGCAGCTTAAGGTCAAAATCGGCAGGATCTGCGTTACTGGGCCAAAAATGACTTTTGAAGGCCTTCCCGAATTTTCCTTGAGTTGGGCTGCATATGCTTGGAAAGATAAGACAAAGAGCTTCAAGATCCATATTTTTGCAGATTTGTTAGAGTGAAGGAACAAGCCCAAATCGAGCCCACAAGCTGACTGCAATGCATTGTCATGCATGAGCTAATCATTTTAGTGGTGAATTGAGTGGTGTAAGTTGGTGAAGTGAGTGTGATTAATAAACTCAATTGTATAATCAGATTTATACTTCCCCTAGGCCTATAAATAGTGAGTTCTCCAAACATGTAAACACACCCCAAGGGGGGGAGCTCTCAAACATCTCTCTAGAGCTCCTCTCCCTTCTCTCCCTCAAATTCTCTTAGTTTTCCTTTTTAGTTCTCAATTGTTGTAACAAAATCCTTTTGCTAAATTTTCCTTTAAGTTTTTCTTAGTTGTAATTTATTTTTCATTGTAATGTAATTTCTTTTCTTAAGTTTTCAAGTTTAATTAGTTTTCAAGTTTCAATTATAGTTCTTGTTCTTATTCATTATGCTTATAAGTTAATATGCTTGTTTGAATGATTGATCACCATTAAAACTTGTATGTTAGCTATCTTGGTTTGAATTAAGAGTAGACACCATGCATTAATTCAAATTGAACTATGAATAGGAAGAGTATGTATGGACATTCGACAACATGGATTAGATACATGCTTGGTTGTTTAAAACATTCTTCTATGCTTAATGGATTTCTAATGCTTAATTTAGGTTCGACAAGAAGGATCTAATTAGGGAATTAGGAATACAAGGTTAGGACCAGACACCATGGCTTAATCATACTTTAGCTAGAATCAATCTGTGAATCTAAATTGAACTTGGTAACTAATTTGCTTGAGTTAATTTCTTTTCTTTCTTTCTTGTTTTCTTTATTTTCTTTTGGATTTCTGTTTTGTGCAGGGAATCAAATTGAATCAATCTATCATCAATCCTCGTGGGATCGACCTCGTACTTACACAAGCTATACTATCCAACGCCTCGTGCACTTGCGAGTTAACATCTTTTAGACATAAACTACCTGAAACAGAAAATTTTGAATTAATTAGAAACACTAAAAGAATAGGGTAACCTTGGGAAAATAACCAGGGAAGAACTTTCGTTCAGTCCCGGCAACGGCGCCAAAATTTTGTTAACTCGCAAGTGTACAGGCCAATTAGTAGTATAGCAAGACAAGTACGAGGTCGTACCCACGAGGACTGAGAAGTTAAAATTAGTTATGTACTTAGATTACCTAATTCAAGAAACAAGAAGTTAAGTCTAAAATAGATTTTAGAGTGAGAGTGATTGATTTTTGTGAAAACAAATGAAGCAAAACTAAATTGCAATTAAAAACAAGTAAACAAGTGTATCAAAGAGTGGTTTTGAGGTTGGAAACAGATTTGAAGACTAGGGCATTCGATTCACCATGACAATCCAATTCTAGGTTATAAGGATTCAAGTGACAAGTCTAATTCAGATTCAAAGATTGATTCTAGCTAAAGTATGATTAAGCCATGGTGTTTGATCCTAACCTTGTATTTCCAATTCCCTAATTAATCCCTTATTGTCGAACTTAAATCAAGCATTAGAAATCCATTAAGCATAGAAGAATGTTTTAAACAACCAAGCATGTATCTAATCCCTATTGGCGAATGTCCATACATACTCATCTTATTCATAGTTCAATTAGAATTAAGGCATGTGGTGTCTACTCTTAACTCCAACTCAGAGTAGCATATAGGCAAGTAGGCATAATGAATAAGAACATGAATCATGAATCACACTTGAAACTTGAAATTTATAAACCCAGAGTATTCATGTTAGGTTACATCGATCCCAAAACTTTGGCAACATCATAATATGGAGGGAGGAGTCATTTCGTGAGTTTTGAGTAAAATCTAATCACTAGAACTATGCAATGCACCAACCACTCCATTTACGGTATGAACTTCGTATGAACCTGAAGTGTCCAATTTCTTTCACCAATTGATTTCGGATCGAACCCAAATCATGGGCAACAACATAATATGGAGGGAGGGGTCATTTGGTGAGTTTTGTGTGAAATCCAATCACTAGAACTATTTAATCCTAGAACCACTCCATGAAAGGTACAAACTTGAAGTATCCAATTTCTTTGACCAATTGATTTCGGATCAAGCCCAATACTTGGGCAACATCATAAGATGGTGGGAGGAGTCGTTTGGTGTGTTTTGAGTGAAATCCAATCACTAGAACTACGCAATCCTTCAACCACTCCGTGTACAGTATGAACTTCGTACTAACTTGAAGTGTCTCATTTCTTTGACAAATTGTTTTCGGATCGAGCCCAACACTTTGACAACATCAGAATATGGTGGGAGGAGTCATTTACTGAGTTTTGAGTGAAATCCAATCACTAGAACTATGAAATCCTACAACCACTCCGTGTATATTACGAATTTCGTATGAACTTGAAGTGACCCTTTTCTTTGACCAATTGACTTTGGATCGAGCCAAAAACTTGGTCAACAACATAATATGGTGGGAGGAGTCATTTGGTGAGTTTTGAGTGAAATCCAATCACTAGAACTATGCAATCCAAAAAACACTCCCTGTACAGGACAAAATTCATATGAACTTGAAGTGTCCCTTTTCTTTCACCAATTGATTTCGGATCGAACCCAAATGTTGGGCAACATCATAATATGGTGAGAGGAGCCGTTTGTGTAGTTTTGAGTGAAATCCAATTACTAGAACGATGCAATCCTACAACCACTCCGTGTACAGTACGAACTTCGTCCGAACTTGAAGTGTCCCTTTTCTCTGACCACTTGATTTCGGATCGAGCCCAAAACTTGGGCAACATCGTAATATGGTGGGAGGAATCATTTGGTGAGTTTTGAGTGAAATCCAATCACTAGAACTATGCAATCCAAAAAACACTCCCTGTACAGCACGAAATTCTTATGAACTTGAAGTGTCCCTTTTCTTTCACCTATTGATTTCGGATCGAGCCCAAATGTTGGGCAACATCATAATATCGTGAGCGGAGCCATTTGTGGAGTTTTGAGGAAATCCAATTACTAGAACGATGCAATCCTACAACCACCCCAGTACAGTACGAACTTCGTCAGAACTTGAAGTGTCCCTTTTCTTTGACCAATTGATTTCGGATCGAGCACAAAACTTGGGCAACATCATAATATGGTGGGAGGAGTCGTTTGGTGTGTTTTGAGTGAAATCCAATCACTAGAACTATGCAATCATACAACCACTCAGTGTAGAGTACGAACTTCGTCCGAACTTGAAGTGTCCCTTTTCTTTGACCAATTGATTTCGGATCGAGCTCAAAACTTGGGCAACATCATAATATGGTGGGAGGAGTCATTTGGTGAGTTGTGAGTGAAATCCAATCACTAGAACTATGCAATCCAAAAAATACTCCATGTACAGGACGAAATTCTTATGATTTTCGGATCGAGCCCAAAACTTGGGCAAAATCATAATATGGTGGGAGGAGTCATTTACTGAGTTTTGAGTGAAATCCAATCCCTAGAACTATGCACTCCAACAAACACTCCAAGTACAGTACAACTTTGTATGAACTTGAAGTGCCCCTTTTCTTTGACCAATTGACTTCGGATCGAGCCCAAAACTTGGGCTATATCATAATATGGTGGGAGGAGTCATTTGGGGAGTTTTGAGTGAATTCCAATCACTAAAACTATGCAATCCAACAACCACTTCATATCAACTTGAAGTGCCCCTTTTCTTTGACCAATTGATTTCGGAATGAGCCCAAAAGTTGGGCAGCCTCATAATATGGTGGGAGGAGTCATTTTGTGAGTTTTGAGTGAAATAAAATCGCTAGAACTATACAATCCTTCAACCACTCCGTGTACAATACGAACTTCCTACAAACTTGAAATGTCCCTTTTCTTTGACCAATTGATTTCGGATCGAGCCCAAAACTTGGGCAACATCATACTATTGTGGGAGGAGTCATTTACAGAGTTTTGAGTGAAATAAAATCACTAGAACTATGGAATCCTTCAACCATTCCGTGTATAGTACGAACTTTGTACGAACTTGAAGTGCCCCTTTTCTTTGACCAATTAATTTCGGATCGAGCCCAAAACTTGGGCAACATCATAATTTGGTGGAAGGAGTCATTTGGTGAGTTTTGAGTGAAATCCAGTCACTAGAACTATACAATCGAACAACCAGGTGTAAAATACGAACTTTGGATGAACTTGAAGTGTCGCTTTTCTTTGACCAAGTGATTCCGGAACGAGCCCAAATCTTGGGCAACATCATAATATGGTGGGAGGAGTAATTTTGTGAGTTTTGAGTGAAATCCAATCAGAACTTCGTACGAACCTGAAGTGTCCCTTTGTTTTCACCAATTGATTTTGGATCGAGACAAAACTTGGGCGAGATCATATATGGTGGGAGGAGTCATTTGGTGAGTTTTGAGTGAAATCCCTGCGAAGTTCGTACCATAAAAGAAGTGGTTGGTGCATTGCATAGTATTAGTGGTAGGATTTCAATCAAAATTCACCAAAGGACTCCTCCCACCATATTATGATGTTGTCCAAGTTTTGGGATCGATCCGAAATCAATTGGTCCAAGAAATTAGACACTTCAAGTTCATACGAAGTTCGTAACGTTAATTCAGTGGTTAGAGGATTGCGTAGTTTTACTTGTTGGATGTCACACAAAACTCACCAAATGATTCATTCTACCGTACTATGATGATTCCCAAGTTTAGGGCTCGATCCAAAATCAATTGGTCAAAGAAATTGGAAACTTCAAGTTCATACGAAGTTCGTAACGTTAATGTAGTGGTTAGAGGATTGTGTAGTTTTACTTGTTGGCTTTCACTCAAAACTCTCTAAATGACTCCTCCCACCACACTATGATGATGCACAAGTTTAGGACTCGATCCGAAATCAATTGGTCAAAGAAATTGGACACTTCAAGTTCATACGAAATTCGTATCGTAAATGAAGTGGTTGGGGCATTGGATAGTTTTAGTCATTCGATTGCACACAAAACTCTCCAAATGACTCCTCTCACCATATTACGTTGTTAACCAAGTTTTGGGATCGATCCGAAATAAATTGTTCAAAGAAATTGGACACTTCAAGTTCATAGGAAGTTCGTATCGTAAAAGGGGTGGTTGGTGCATTGCATAGTTTTAGTGGTTGGATTTCACTCAAAACTGTCCAAACGACTCCTCCCACCATACTATGATGATGCCCAATTTTAGGGCCCGATCCAAAATCAATTGGTCAAAGAAATTGGACAATTCAAGTTCATGCGAAGTTCGTATCATAAATGGAGTGGTTGGTGCATTGCATAGTCTTAGTGGTAGGATTTCACTCAAAATTCACAAAAGGACTCCTCCCACAATATTATGATGTTTTCCAAGTTTTGGGATCGATCAGAAATCAATTGGTCAAAGAAATTAGACACTTCAAGTTCATACGAAGTTCGCAACGTAAATGGAGTGGTTAGAGGATTGCGTAGTTTTACTTGTTGGATTTCACTCAAAACTCACCAAATGAATCCTTCCACTATACTATGATGATGACCAAGTTTAGGGCTCGATCCGAAATAAATTGGTCAAAGAAATTGGACACTTCAAGTTCATAGGAAGTTCGTATCGTAAATGGAGTGGTTGGTGTATTGCATAGTTTTAGTGGTTGGATTTCACTCAAAACTGTCCAAATGACTCCTCCCACCATACTATGATGATGCCCAATTTTAGGGCCCGATCCAAAATCAATTGGTCAAAGAAATTGGACAATTCAAGTTCATGCGAAGTTCGTATCATAAATGGAGTGGTTGGTGCATTGCATAGTCTTAGTGGTAGGATTTCACTCAAAATTCACAAAAGGACTCCTCCCACAATATTATGATGTTTTCCAAGTTTTGGGATCGATCCGAAATCAATTGGTCAAAGAAATTAGACACTTCTAGTTCATACGAAGTTCATAACGTTATTTGAGTGGTTAGAGGATTGCGTAGTTTTACTTGTTGGATTTCAATCAAAACTCACCAAATGAATCCTTCCACCGTACTATGATGATGCCCAAGTTTAGGGCTCGATCCGAAATAAATTGGTCAAAGAAATTGGACACTTCAAGTTCATAGGAAGTTCGTATCGTAAATGGAGTGGTTGGTGCATTGCATAGTTTTAGTGGTTGGATTTCACTCAAAACTGTCCAAATGACTCCTCCCACCATACTATGATGATGCCCAAATTTAGGGCCCGATCCAAAATCAATTGGTCAAAGAAATTAGACACTTCAAGTTCATACGAAGTTCATAACGTAAATGGAGTGGTTAGAGGATTGCGTAGTTTTACTTGTTGGATTTCACTCAAAACTCACCAAATGAATCCTTCCACCGTACTATGATGATGCCCAAGTTTAGGGCTCGATCCAAAATAAATTGGTCAAAGAAATTGGACACTTCAAGTTCATAGGAAGTTCGTATCGTAAATGGAGTGGTTGGTGCATTGCATAGTTTTAGTGGTTGGATTTCACTCAAAACTGTCCAAATGACTCCTCCCACCATACTATGATGATGCCCAATTTTAGGGCCCGATCCAAAATCAATTGGTCAAAGAAATTAGACACTTCAAGTTCATACGAAGTTCGCAACGTAAATGGAGTGGTTAGAGGATTGCGTAGTTTTACTTGTTGGATTTCACTCAAAACTCACCAAATGAATCCTTCCACCGTACTATGATGATGCCCAAGTTTAGGGCTCGATCCGAAATAAATTGGTCAAAGAAATTGGACACTTCAAGTTCATAGGAAGTTCGTATCGTAAATGGGGTGGTTGGTGCATTGCATAGTTTTAGTGGTTGGATTTCACTCAAAACTGTCCAAACGACTCCTCCCACCATACTATGATGATGCCCAATTTTAGGGCCTGATCCAAAATCAATTGGTCAAAGAAATTGGACAATTCAAGTTCATGCGAAGTTCATATCATAAATGGAGTGGTTGGTGCATTGCATAGTCTTAGTGGTAGGATTTCACTCAAAATTCACAAAAGGACTCCTCCCACAATATTATGATGTTTTCCTAGTTTTGGGATCGATCCGAAATCAATTGGTCAAAGAAATTAGACACTTCTAGTTCATACGAAGTTCATAACGTTATTTGAGTGGTTAGAGGATTGCGTAGTTTTACTTGTTGGATTTCACTCAAAACTCACCAAATGAATCCTTCCACCGTACTATGATGATGCCCAAGTTTAGGGCTCGATCCAAAATCAATTGGTCAAAGAAATTAGACACTTCATGTTCATACGAAGTTCGTATCGTAAATGGAGTGATTTGTTCATTGGATAGTTTTAGTCATTGGATTTCACAGGAAACTTTCCAAATGACTTCTCCCACCATATTATCATGTTGCCCAAGTTTTGGGATCGATCCGAAATCAATTGGTCAAAGAAATTGGACACTTCAAGTTCATACGAAGTTCGTATCGTAAATGGATTGGTTGGCCCAATCACATCTTGCAGTTCAGAATGTCATCTTTCCAACCACATATCATTTGGCCCAATCCAAGTTCGAATAAAGATGTTAAGGATGAAACGAATTGCTAACTCAGTCTGCACATTTTTGCACCATTTTGCTCCTTTTCCTAGCCAAAGCCACCATTGCTACCCAAAGCTCAATTAACTGGATGACAAACACTATAGAGAATAAAAGCACAAGTTTAACTCAAAAACATAACTAAATCATATGCTAGAAGAGTAAAAAATGATATACAATTATGCACTGATCAAATATCCCCAGACTTAGATTTTGCTAGTCCTCGAGCAAATCAAAACAAAACAAAACAAAGATTAAAACAAAACAAGAAGTTAACTAGACCACTTCAGCAGGTAACTCGATTGCATTGATTATATGCAATAAGCCTTTAAACCTATAGGCATCCCTAGTAGGAGGAGTTGTGTCTCCTGAGGTTTTAACAGATACGATACCCACAAACGCTTTACCGACTCTACAAAACAATGTGGTTAGAAAATAAAAACTTTTGAAATCAACTAATGAAATGAATGAAACCTTAAGTCATACCTCCAACACCATAGAGTTGCCAAGAGAGGTGACCAATCAGTGTGTAAAGTGGAAGCTATAGCTCAAAGGCACGCGGCTTCAAAGCAAGCACACTCAAACGTTGAAGAGAGAACATGCTTCGACTCTAATTCTCGCAGATAGTACTCAATCACTCAGAACCTATGGTTTTATTCCCTCATGCAAGCATAAGTGAGTTTATGACAGAGAAGCACAATTTTTGGTTAGATCTCGTGGAGGGATTCAAATACTAAGAATAAGGAGACATACATACTTACCAGCACCCATGAATGTCCTCAAAGATCAGCAAGGTCTTTCACGAGGTTGTAATGAAGGGCTAAGGTTAGGGGAAATGGAAGAATTGGAAGGACAAACAAGTAAAACTTAAGAACATACCAAGGTTGCATTCTTCATTGATCTGCAAGGTATCATTTATTTATAATGGCATTGCTGCAAACTTCACGGTCTCACCTGGCTTAGACCTTATTTTGCACACTTAGATCATATCGAAACACTTTCTCTTTTATCTTTCTCTTTTTCTGATTTGATCTGCTTCTTCTTTAACTTCATTGAACAGATTCACACCAATTTTTCATTTAGGTATATGGCAGCAACTTCCTTGCTTCAAACTTTATCTTGGCACACCTTGGTATATTTCTACGCTATAAGGTATGGCTATAATGGGTTAAATATCTCAGATTGAGATACAAAGGTAGGGGAATGTTGAGGGTGATAGAAGAAAAGGCTTGAAGTGTTTGGCTTCAAGAGAGCTGATGGAACACACATATGGTAAGGTGAAAAGAAAGCACATAGAATGGTTATGCACACATAGCCTAGCATCACTTCAATGAGTTCATTCATGAGTGAGAGCAAGCACATGATATCTGCAAAAGAGAATCATCCGTAGTATTCAATCAATATGGAACAATGAGATCATTTAGAGTGAATTGAAGAAAGCAGTAGGGATGAGAAATAGAGACACTTTAAACCCTCTCAAGAAAGCAATTAGGCTCAATATAGCTCACTAGGGAAGTCTCCACTATTCTCCTTCAAGAATTTGAGCATGGTACTTTAGCCACCAGAATTCTAAGAGCATAAGCTTTGTGAAGTGCAAAAATCTGATATGAAAACCTCAATGGCAGCTCCATAGCACTGATTGAATGACATTCTAAAAAAAATAAAAAAATTAGTGACAAACACCAACGAAAACAAATTGAAAACCTTCCCCCCAGACTTGAATTGAACATTGTCCTCAATGTTAAAGGAACAGTAAAGATAATTGAGAACAAGTAAATAATAAGGGAAAAAGTTAAGAAAACGATTTAGAGGAACTCCCCCATGATGCGATTAGGTCCACCGCTACCAAGCACCTTCTTCTTGAACACATGGGTTGCCTCCCATGTAGCACCTTAGTTACTGTCTTGGCAAGACATTAACCAATCTGTTAAGTTGATGGTATGAATGGAAGTTGATCCACCACATGGCCAGTTTCAATGCCAGCTGAAATTCCTTCATAGAATGGCTTTAAACGTTGTCCATTTACTTTGAAAGTCGAGCCATCTTTAGGGTTTTGAATCTCTACAACTCCATAGGGAGAAACAATGACCACGATGAATGGGACAAGCCACCTAGACTTCAATTTTCCTGGAAAAAGAAGCAAACGTGAGTTAAACAAAAGAACTGTCATACCTTTGGTGAACTCTTTCCGTTGAATGTTTCTGTAAAGCTTTGCATTCTCATAAGACTCATGTCTTAACTCCTCCAATTCATTGAGCTGAAACTTCCTAGCTTCACCTGCCTTGTCTAGATCAAAATTCAACTTCTTGATGGCCCAAAGAGCTTTGTGTTCAAGCTCCATTGGCAGGTGACAAACTTTTCCAAACACAAGACGATAAGGGCTCATTCCAATGGGAGTCTTAAATGCAGTCCTATAAGCCGACAATGCATCATTAAGCTTGGCAGCCCAATCTTTCCTTGTATGGTTCACAATCTTCTCTAGGATGTGCTTAATTTCTCTGTTGCTTATCTCTACTTGACCAGAAGTTTGAGGTTGATATGGTGTAGAGACTCGATGGGTGATGTTGTACCTTTTTATGAGTGCTTCGAATGTCTTGTTACAGAAGTGGCTGCCTCCATCACTAATGACAGCCCTTGGAGTTCCAAACCTTGTGAAAATATTGTCCCTCAAGAATTTTAGCACAACCTTGTGATCGTTGGTTTTGGTTGGTATGGCTTCTACCCATTTAGACACATAATCAACAGCAACAAGTATGTAGGTGTAACAAAGGAAGATGGGAATGGTCCCCTGAAATCAATTCCCCACACATCGAAGAGTTCCACAATGAGTATGTTGTTCAATGGCATTTGATTCCTGTGGCTTATGTTCCCCATTCTTTGACACCTATCACACTTAACTAAAAAATTAAACACATCTTTGAATAGAGTGGGCCAAAAGAAACCAGATTGCAGAATTTTAAGTGCAGTTTTCTTAGCTCCAAAATGACCTCCACAAGCCAATTCATGGCTATGCTTAAGTATGCTTTCTTGCTCTTCTTCCGGAACACACCTTCTAATGAGTTGATCAGGGCAATGCTTGAATAGGAAAGGTTTGTTCCAAATATAATGTTTCACCATGGAAAAGAACTTCTTCTTGTCCTGAGAAGTTAGATCATTTCGAATAATACCACATGCAAGATAATTAAAAAAATCATCATACCATGGCTCTTTGACTTGGGCAACATATAGTTGTTCATCCGGGAAAGTCTCATTCAAAGGTAGCACAGCTTCTCCTTGTTCTTCAACCACAATTCTGCTCAAATGGTCAGCCACCACATTCTCACTTCCCTTCTTGTCTCGAATCTCCAAATCGAATTCTTCCAACAAGAGAATCCATCTAATCAAGCATGGTTTGGCGTCCTTCTTAGTGAGCAAGTATCTAAGAGCTGCATGGTCAGAATAAACAATTACTTTAGAACCAACAAGGTAAGAACGAAATTTTTCTAAAGCAAAAACCACAGCAAGCAACTCCTTCTCTGTTGTGGAGTAGTAGAGTTGAGCATCATTCAAGGTCCGGCTAGCATAATAAATCACATGGGGAAGCTTGTTCTTCCTTTGACCTAAAACTGCACTAATAGCAAAGTTAGAAGCATCACACATTATTTCAAATGGTAAAGACCAATCCGGAGCCATGATAATAGGGGCTGAAGTTAGCTCCTTTTTCAAGGTAGTAAGGGCTTCTATGCAAGCTTCATCAAACTCAAAAACAACATCTTTAGCAAGAAGATTTCACAATGGTCTTGTAATGTTTGAAAATTTTTTGATGAACCTTCTATAAAATCCAGCATGGCCTAGAAAACTTCTAACTCCTTTAACTGAGGAAGGGGGTGGTAGATTTGATATGGGATCGATCTTGGCTTTGTCCACTTCAATTCCTTTGCTTGAGATCTCATGGCCTAGTACAATGCCTTGTTTCACCATGAAGTGGCACTTCTCCCAATTCAAAATCAGATTTGTTTCCTGGCATCTTTTAAGCACTAGAGACAAGTGGTGAAGACATTCATCAAAAGATTATCCAAAAACTGAAAATCATCCATAAATACCTCAATGAATCGTTCAACCATATCTGAAAAGATTGCCATCATGCATCTTTGGAAAGTTGCTGGAGCATTGCACAACCCAAATGGCATCCTTCTGTAAGCAAATGTACCAAATGGGCATGTGAATGTGGTCTTCTCTTGGTCTTTCGGAGCAATGGGAATTTGATTATAACCTAAATAACCATCAAGAAAACAATAGTAAGCATGGCCAGATAAACGTTCAAGCATTTGATCAATAAAAGGTAATGGAAAATGATCTTTTCTTGTGGATGTGTTCAACTTCTTGTAATCAATACAAACTCTCCAACCAGTGATAGTTCGTGTAGGAACTAGCTCATTTTGCTCATTCTTCACAACGGTGATTCCGGACTTCTTTGGAACAACTTGTACAGGACTCACCCAACTTAGAATCTGAAATTGGGTAGATGATTCCTACATCAAGTAGCTTTAAAACTTCAGTTCTAACCACCTCTTTCATATTGGGATTTAGTCTCCTTTGGGCATCACGAAACAGTTTGCTATCTTCTTCCATTAAAATCCGGTGCATGCACATGCTTGGACTTATTCCTTTGATATCTGCTATGGTTCCAAGGGCTGTTTTATGCTCCTTTAGAACTTTGATTAAGCTCTCTTCTTCATGTGAGGTGAGACCTGCAGCAATTATAACTGGAAGAGTTTCATTAACACCCAAATAAGTATATTTAAGATGATTGGGCAGAGGTTTAAGTTCTAGCTTTGGTGGGGTGACAATGGATGGCTCCAATTTTGTGGAGGATGGTCCAAGAGGTTGGAGTGGTGGCCTAAAAGAAGTGTTTGTACTTTTCCTGCAAAATTTTGGAAGAAACTTCATGATCCACAACATCAATTGAAAAACAAGTATCAAGAGAGCTAGAGGGTTGAGATAGTGCATCAAACACTTTAAATTCACCCAAAACGGTCATGTTGAGGGTGCCATCTTTCACTTTGATGATTGTGTTTGTGGTAGCCATGAATGGCCGGCCTAAGAGAATGTGATCAACACGGTCTCCATTTGGGTTGTCCTCCATGTCCATCACTACAAAATATGCAGGGAGAATTAGTATATTAACTTGAACTAAAATATCTTCTACAATACCTTTTGGATATTTGATAGAACAATCAGCTAGTTCAAGTTGCACTGAAGTCTTCTTCATCCCTTCTAAGCCAAGCTTTTGATAAACTGAATATGGCATTAGATTGATGCTTGCTCCCAAGTCCAACATAGCTCTTCCAACCTTCTTGTCTCCAATGTTAATTGGAATGTCAAAACTGCCATGATCTTCTAGTTTTGGTGGAAGCTTTCTTTGCAACATAGCATTTACATTCTTGTTGAGCCTTACTTCTTCATTTGGAGCAAAATTGAGCTTGTGAGTCTTCAAGTTCTTGATGAACTTTCCATATGCTGGCATCTATTCAATAACATGAAGCAAAGGCAAATTGATATTAACTTTACTCAAAATATCATAAATCTCTTTAAAAGTCTTATCTTGCTTTGCTTTCTTAAGACGGCCTGAAAATGGAATTGGTGGAACATATGAAGCTGGTGGCACGTATCTATCTTCTTGAAGATGTGGTGCCATGAAATTGTCATCCCTTTTATGTAATTGGAATGGATTGGGTCCCTGAGAATCTGATTTGGTCTTAGAAGCAGATTGTTGTCCTTGTGTACCTATGGTCTCCTCCTCCTCTTCTTCATCTTCTGCAACCACAACATCATTAGAAAGATTAGTACCAACTTTGTTATCAACAATCTTACCTGATCTGAGCACATGAAAGGCCTTGGCTTCTTGGTTCTTTGGATTGATCACGGTTTGGCTTGGTAATCTCCCAGGCTCTCTTTGGGTTATCTCCACAGCTATTTGGCCTATTTGAACTTCCAATTTGGAGATGGCAGCTTGTGTAGTTTGTTGGAAATTAGATTGGTGGATTGCCATTTGCTTCACTATATCCTCTAATGATGATGATTGTTGTGGCCTTTGGAGTGAAGGGGGATTGGCTTGATTCTGGGTATTCCTCCATGAAAAGTTTGGATGATTCCTCCAACTTGGATTATAACTTTGAGAGTATGGATCATTTCTTGGACCTTGGTTGTAGGAATTTAAGAACTTAGCTTGCTCTTGCACAAATTCTGGATATGCAGCCCCAAAGTGGACAAGCTATAGTAGCATGATCATGAGTTTCACAGATGCTACACACTTCCTTCGGAGGGTTTCTTGAGTTCAATGCAAGAAGAGCATGCTGTTGTTCTAATTTTGAAATCTGCACACTAGAAGCATCATTAGAACTACTAACAGCACGTTTACCTCTTGTATCAGTGTGTTGGGTCTCCATTGCTATCTCCTCAAAGAGTTCATACATTTCTTCGGGTGTCTTGGTTTTGTAAGTCCCATGATGAGGACATTGATTGAGCAGCCCATTAAATCTCTCCCATGCTTCACAAAACGAGTCATCATCTTGCTGTGCAAATAGCAAGATCGTGTCCCTAAGCATGTCGGTCTTTTGCGTAGAGAAGTATTTTTCCAGGAACTTCTTTTGAATGGCAGCCCATGTGGTGAGTGAACCAGGCTTCAAAGAATTCAACCAATACTTCGCCTTATCCTTTAAAGTGTATGGAAACACTCTCATTCGAAGTTGATCTTCCGTCACACCTGTCAAGGGAAAAGAGCTCACAACATTAAAAATATCCTTTATATGAGTCAATGGATCTTCATTAGGTAAACCATAAAAGGAAGGCAACATGTTAAGATGAGAAGATTTAAGCTCATAGTTTCGAGCTACGGTGGGCAGCAAGATGCTTCAAGGGGATGCTGGAATTGTTGGGATATCAAGGTCTCCCATGAACTCATTGGCAGCCATCTCTTGTTCTTCTTCTTGGTTTGAACTTGCTTCTGAATTTGAAGGTGAAGAACCAAGAAGGTTAATGTGGAGAGCAAGACTTGTAAAGGTGGCAAGAGCTTGCTCTTTTGCAGTGGACAACTCTCTTTCTAATCGACGCTGAATTTCAGAGATCACCCAGTTGGGTTGCAATGATGGTCCTGCATTCAAAGATCTTGAACGTTGGAACGAAGACCTCACTTGTTCAATGAATGGTCTTTTTGACATAAACTACCTGAAACAGAAAATTGAATTAATTAGAAACACTAAAAAGAATAGGGTAACCTTGGGCACAAAACCAGGGGAAGAACTTTCATTCAATCCCCCGCCATGGTGTTTGATCCTAACATTGTATTTCCAATTCCCTAATTACGTCCTTATTGTCGAACTTAAATCAAGCATAGAAGAATGTTTTAAACAACCAAGCATGCATCTAATCCCTATTGGCGAATGTCCATACATACTCATCTTATTCATAGTTCAATTGAAACAAAAGCATAAGGAGTCTAGTTCAATTTCAACCAAAATACACAAATCTCAATGGTAGCTAGGCATTCAAATTAGCATATAAGTAGGTAGGCGTGATGAATAAGAGCATGAATCTTGAATCAAACTTGAAACTTGAAATTTATAAACCCATAATATTCATGTTACGTTACATCAAAGCCTTAGTTATGGATTTAGCTACTCATATTGGGAAAGAAACTTAAACAGCAATGCGGAAACATAATGAATGCAACAAGAGTAGAAAAACCCTTTTCTGAAGTTCTTGTGGTGTCCAATGCTTCTCCAAGTGCTTCCCCATGTCTAGAAGGATGTATGAAGGTTAAGGAGATGATTTGGGATGAGTGTGGGTGAGTGGTGATGGATGAGAAAGCAGAAATTCGTAGGAAAATGTAAGGAAGGCTTGCAGGGACTCTTTTGGTGATTTGGGGCTGTTTAGAGTGTTGGGTTGATTGGTGGAGTGTTTGGGGTTGTGGGAGTGTTTGAGAGTGATTTCTGAATGTGTTTGGGGAATGATGGGAGTCTGGAGCATGGAATGAAGGATGAATCAGTTGTGGGAGTGTGACTCGCAGGATGTATGTTATGGAATGAAAGTGTTCTCTTCTCTTTAGCTGATGCCCTCTTTTATAGAGTGTTGAAGTCTTCAATTCGTTCTCCCCTTTAGCTCATGAAGCACACCCCTTTCAGCTACCTCATTAAATGCTATGTAATTGCTATGTAAATGCTATGTAACTGCTCCAGCTACCCAATACATGCATTTGGTGGAATTTGGTTAGGTGCAGAAACACCCTTAAAATGCATGGATTGCATTGAATGTCTCTTGTTGTCCTCCTCATTATGTCTGCCCATTAATACTCCACTTGAGTTGTAAACAACAATTTAGTTGACCTAACTTTGTCACCAGGAACAAGCAATTTCATTGGATCACGAATTGGGCATCCATTCCTCATATAACGACTTTAAGCCTTTCATCTTTCCAACCACATATCATTTGGCCCAATCCAAGTTCGAATAAAGATGTTAAGGCTAAATCACATTGCTAACTCATTCAGCACATTTTTCCACCATTTTGCTCCTCTTCCTATCCAAAGCCACCATTGCTACCCAAAGCTCAATTAACTGAATGATCGGTGCATAATTACATATCATTTTGTACCATTATAACTTATGATTTGGTTATGTTTTTGAGTTAAACTTGTGCTTTTAATCTATTTTGTGTTTGTTTCAGTATAATAAGCTTAAAACTCATTAAATGCATTTTGGAGACAAGTTAGCTCAAAACGGTGTCTGCAGATCAGTCAACTTCACGGATTTGAATCTACTTGCTCAAGAAGAACCAGATGATGAGCCATACGTCATTGGAAAGATACGGAAGTCTATTTTCTGGATCATTTTACGGTTCATGATTCCGAGTCCTCTAGAGGAAGTTATACAAGTTTTGGCAGCTTAAGGTCAAAATCGGCAGGATATGCGTTACTGGGCCAAAAATGACTTTTGAAGGCCTTCCCGAATTTTCCTTGAGTTGGGCTGCATATGCTTGGAAAGATAAGACAAAGAGCTTCAAGATCCATATTTTTGCAGATTTGTTAGAGTGAAGGAACAAGCCCAAATCGAGCCCACAAGCTGACTGCAATGCATTGTCATGCATGAGCTAATCATTTTAGTGGTGAATTGAGTGGTGTAAGTTGGTGAAGTGAGTGTGATTAATAAACTCAATTGTATAATCAGATTTATACTTCCCTAGGCCTATAAATAGTGAGTTCTCCAAACATGTAAACACACCCCAAGGGGGAGCTCTCAAACATCTCTCTAGAGCTCCTCTCCCTTCTCTCCCTCAAATTCTCTTAGTTTTCCTTTTTAGTTCTCAATTGTTGTAACAAAATCCTTTTGCTAAATTTCCCTTTAAGTTTTTCATAGTTGTAATTTATTTTTCATTGTAATGTAATTTCTTTTCTTAAGTTTTCATGTTTAATTAGTTTTCAAGTTTCAATTATAGTTCTTGTTCTTATTCATTATGCTTATAAGTTAATATGCTTGTTTGAATGATTGATCACCATTAAAACTTGTATGTTAGCTATCTTGGTTTGAATTAAGAGTAGACACCATGCATTAATTCAAATTGAACTATGAATAGGAAGAGTATGTATGGACATTCGACAATAGGGATTAGATACATGCTTGGTTGTTTAAAACATTCTTCTATGCTTAATGGATTTCTAATGCTTAATTTAGGTTCGAAAACAAGGATCTAATTAGGGAATTAGAAATACAAGGTTAGGACCAGACACCATGGCTTAATCATACTTTAGCTAGAATCAATCTAAGAATATGAATTGAACTTGGTAACTAATTTGCTTGAGTTAATTTCTTTTCTTTCTTTCTTGTTTTATTTATTTTCTTTTGGATTTCTGTTTTGTGCAGGGAATTAAATTGAATCAATCTATCATCAATCCTCGTGGGATCGACCTCGTACTTACACAAGCTATACTATCCAATGGCCCGTGCACTTGCGAGTTAACACTGAATGACAAGAAGTCCTCGAGCAAAACAAAACAAAACAAAACAAAGATTAAAACAAAACAAGAAGTTAACAAGACCACTTCCGCAGATAACTTGATTGCATTGAGCGTATGCAATAAGCCTTTAAACCTATAGGCATCCCTAGTAGGAGGAGTTGTGTCTCCTGAGGGTTTAACAAATACGATACCCACAAACGCTTTACCGACTCTACAAAACAAAGTGGTTAGAAAATAAAAACTTTTGAAATCAACTAGGGAAATGAATGAAACCTTAAGTCATACCTCCAACACCATAGAGTTGCCAAGAGAGGTGACCAATCAGTGTGTAAAGTGGAAGCTATAGCTCAAAGGCACACGACTTCAAAGCAAGCACACTCAAACATTGAAGAAAGAACATGCTTCGACTCAAATTCTATCAGATAGGACTCAATCACTCAGAACCTATGGTTTTATTCCCTCAAGCAAGCATAAATGAGTTTATGACAGAGAAGCACAATTTTTGGTTAGATCTCGTGAAGGGAATCAAATACTAAGAATAAGAAGGCACGCATACTTACCAGCACCCATGAATACATCCTCAAAGATCAGCTAGGTCTTTCACAAGGTTGTAATGAAGGGCTAAGGTTAGGGGAAATGGAAGAATTGGAAGGACAAACAAGTAAAACTTAAGAACATACCAAGGTTGCATTCTTCATGGATCTGCAAGGTATCATTTATTTAGAATGGCATTGCTGCAAACTTCATGGTATCACCTGGCGTAGACCTTATTTTTCAAACTTAGATCATATCGAAACACTTTCTCTTTTATCTTTCTCATTTTCTGATTTGATCTGCTTCTTCTTTAACTTCATTGCACAGATTCACACCAAATTTTCATTTAGGTATATGGCTGCAACTTCCTTGAAGTGTTTGGCTTCAAGAGAGCTGATGGAACACACATATGGTAGGGTGAAAAGAAAGCACATAGAATGGTTATGCACACATAGCACCGCATCACTTCAATGAGTTCATTCATGAGTGAAAGCAAGCATATGATATCTGCAAAAGAGAATCATCCTTAGTATTCAATCAAAATGGAACAATGAGATCATTTAGAGTGAATTGAAGAAAGCAGTAGGGATGAGAAATAGAGACACTTTAAACCGTCTCAAGAAAGCAATTAGGCTCCATAGAGCTCACTAGGGAAGTCTCCACAATTCTCCCCCAAGTTCATACGAAGTTCGTATCGTAAATGGACTGGTTGGTGCATTGGATAGTTTTAGTCGTTGGATTTCACAGAAAACTCTTCAAATGACTTCTCCAACCATATTAGGATGTTGCCCAAGTTTTGGGATCGATCCGAAATCAATTGGTCAAAGAAATTGGACACTTCAAGTTCATACGAAATTCGTATCGTAAATGGAGTTGTTGGTGCATTGAATAGTTTTACTGGTTGGATGTCACGCAAAACTCTCCAAAGGACTCCTCCCACTATATTATGATATTGCCCTAGTGTTGGCGTCTATCCGAAATCAATTGGTCAAAGAAATTAAACACTTCATGTTCATACGAAGTTCGTATCATAAATGGAGTGGTTGGTGCATTGTATAGTTTTAGTGGTTGGATTTCACAATAAACTCTCCAAATGACTCTTCCCACCATATAATGATGTTGCAAAAGTTTTGGGATCGATCCGAAATCAATCGGTCAAAGAAATGGACACTTCAAGTTCATAAGAAGTTCGAAGCGTTAATGGAGTGGTTGAAGGATTGCGTAGTTTTACTTGTTGGATTTCAATCAAAACTCACCAAATGACTCCTCCCACCATATAAGGATATTGCCCTAGTTTTGTGCTTGATCCAAAATCACTTGGTCATAGATATTGGACACTTCATGTTCATACGAAGTTCGTATCGTAAACGGAGTGGTTGGTGCATTGCATAGTTTTAGTGGTTGGATTTCACTCAAAACTCTCCAAATGACTCCTGATACCAAATTAGGATGTTGCCCTAGTTTTGGGCTCGATCCAAAATCACTTGGTCATAGAAGTTGGACACTTCAAGTTCATACGAAGTTCGTGTCATAAATGGAGTCATTGTAGGATTTTGTAGTTTTACACATTTAATTTCACTCAAAACTCTCCAAAGGACTCCTCCCACCATATTGTGATGCTGCCCTAATTTTGGGCTCGATCCGAAATCAATTGGTCATAGAAATTGGACACTTCAAGTTCAAAGAAAGTTCGTAGCGTTAATGGAGTGGTTGGAGGACTGCGTAGTTTTACTTGTTGGATTTCACTCAAAACTCTCCAAATGACTCCTTCCATCATATTATGATGTTGCCCTAGTTATGTGCTCGATCTGAAATCAATTGGTCAAAGTAATTGGACACTTCAAGTTCATACAAAGTTCGTATCGAAAATGGAGTGGTTGGTGCATTGCAAAGTTTTAGTGGTTGGATTTCACAGAAAACTCTTCAAATGACTTCTCCAACCATATTAGGATGTTGCCCAAGTTTTGGGATCGATCCGAAATCAATTGGTCAAAGAAATTGGACACTTCAAGTTCATACGAAGTTCGTATCGTAAATGGAGTTGTTGGTGCATTGCATAGTTTTACTGGTTGGATGTCACGCAAAACTCTCCAAAGGACTCCTCCCACTATATTATGATATTGCCCTAGTGTTGGCGTCTATTAGAAATCAATTGGTCAAATAAATTGAACACTTCAAGTTCATATGAAGTTCGTATCATAAATGGAGTGGTTGGTGCATTGTATAGTTTTAGTGGTTGGATTTCACAATAAACTCTCCAAATGACTCCTCCCACCATATAATGATGTTGCAAAAGTTTTGGGATCAATCCAAAATCAATCGGTCAAAGAAATGGACACTTCAAGTTCATAAGAAGTTCGTAGCGTTAATGGAGTGGTTGAAGGATTGCGTAGTTTTACTTGTTGGATTTCAATCAAAACTCACCAAATGACTCCTCCCACCATATAAGGATATTGCCCCAGTTTTGTGCTTGATCCAAAATCACTTGGTCATAGATATTGGACACTTCATGTTCATTCGAAGTTCGTATCGTAAACGGAGTGGGTGGTGCATTGCATAGTTTTAGTGGTTGGATTTCACTCAAAACTCTCCAAATGACTCCTGATACCAAATTAGGATGTTGCCCTAGTTTTGGGCTCGATCCGAAATCACTTGGTCATAGAAGTTGGACACTTCAAGATCATACGAAGTTCGTGTCATAAATGGAGTCATTGTAGGATTTTGTAGTTTTACATATTTAATTTCACTCAAAACTCTCCAAAGGACTCCTCCCACCATATTGTGATGCTGCCCTAATTTTGGGATCGATCCGAAATCAATTGGTCATAAAAATTGGACACTTCAAGTTCAAACTAAGTTAGTAGCGTTAATGGAGTGGTTCGAGGATTGCGTAGTTTTACTTGTTGGATTTCACTCAAAACCCTCCAAATGACTCCTTACACCATATTATGATGTTGCCCTAGTTATGTGCTCGATCTGAAATCAATTGGTCAAAGTAATTGGACACTTCAAGTTCATACAAAGTTCGTATCGAAAATGGAGTGGTTGGTGCATTGCAAAGTTTTAGTGGTTGGATTTCACTCAAAACTCTCCAAATGACTCCTCCCACCATATTATGATGCTGCCCTAGTTTTGGGCTTGATCCGAAATCAATTGGTCAATGAAATTGGGCACCTCAAGTTCAAACGAAGTTCGTAGCGTTAATGGAGTGGTTGGAGGATTGTGTAGTTTTACTTGTTGGATTTCACTCAAAACTCTCCAAATGACTCCTCCCACCATATTATGATGATGTCCTAGTTATGGGCTCGATCTGAAATCAATTGGTCAAAGAAATTGGACTGTTCAAGTTCATACGAAGTTCATATCGTTAATAGAGTGGTTGGTGCATTACATAGTTTTAGTGGTTAGATTTCACTCAAAAAACCCTTCAAATGACTACTCCCACCATATTATGATGATTCCCAAGTTTAGAGCTTAATCCGATATTAATTTGTCAAAGAAATTGGACACTTCATGTTCATACGAAGTTCGTAGGGTTAATGGAGTGGTTGGGGGATTGCGTAGTTTTACTTGTTACATTTCACTCAAAACTCTCCAATTGACTCCTCCCACCATATTATGATGTTGCCCAAGTTTAGGGATCGATCCGAAATCAGTTGGTCAAAGAAATTGGACACTTGAATAGAGTGGTTGGTGCATTGCATAGTTTTAGTGGTTGGATTTCACTGAAAACTCTGCAAATGACTCCTCCCACCATATTTTGATGTTGCCCTAGTTTTGGGCTCGATCAGAAATCAATTGGTCAAAGAAATTTGATACTTCAAGTTCATACGAAGTTTCTATCTTAAATGGAGTGGTTGGTGCATTGCATAGTTTTAGGGGTTGGATTTCACTCAAAACCCTCCAAATGACTCCTCCCACCATATTATGATGATGCCCAAGTTTAGGGCTCAATCCGATATCAATTGGTCAAAGAAATTGGACACATCAAGTTCATAAGAAGTTCGTAGCGTTAATGAAGTGGATTGAGGATTGCGTAGTTTTAATTGTTGGATTTCACTCAAAACTCTCGAAATGACTCCTCCCACCGTATTGTGATGTAGCCCTAGTTTTGGGCTCGATCCGAAATCACTTGGTCATAGAAATCGGAAACTTCAAGTTCATACGAAGTTCGTAGCGTTAATGGAGTGGTTGGTGCATTGCAAAGTTTTAGTGGTTGAATTTCACTAGTAACGACTCCACCCACCACATTATGATGATGTCCATGTTTTGGGCTCAATCTGATATCAATTGGTCAAAGAAATTGGATACTTCAAGTTCAGATGAAGTTCGCATCGTAAATGTAGTGGTTGGTGCGTTGCATAGTTTTAGTGGTTGGATTTCTCTCAAAACTCTCCAAATGTCTCTTCCCACTATATTAGGATGTGGCCCAAGTTTTGGGCTCGATCTGAAATCACTTGGTCAAAGAAATTGGACACTTCAAGTACATACGAAGTTCTTATCGTACATGGAGTTCTTGGTGCATTGCATAGTTTTAGTGGTAGGATTTCACTCAAAACTCTCTAAATGACTCCTGCCACCATATTAGGATCTTGCCTTAGTTTTTTGCTTGATCCGAAATCACTTGGTCAAGGAAATCGGACACTTTCAGTTCATAAGAAGTTCATATCGTAAACGGAGTGGTTGGTGCATTACATAGTGACTCCTCCCACCGTAAACGGATTTTACTCAAAACTCTCCTAATGACTCCTCCCACCGTATTGTGATGATGCCCAAGTTTTGGGCTCAATCCGTTATCAATTGGTCAAAGAAATTGGACACTTCAAGTTCATACGAAGTTCCTTCCATAAATGGAGTGGTTGGTGCATTGCATAGTTTTAGTGGTTGGATTTCACTCAAAACTCTCCAAATGACTCCTCCCACCAGATTAGGATGTTGCCTTAGTTTTGGGCTCGATCCAAAATCACTTGGTCATAGAAATTGGACACTTCAAGTTCATACAAAGTTCGTATCGTAAATGGAGTGGTTGGAGGGTTTTCTTGTTTTACTCATTTGATTTCAGTCAAAACTCTCCAAATAACTCCTCCCACCGTATTATGATATCGCCCTAGTGTTAGGCTCGATCCGATATCAATTGGTTAAAGAAATTGGACACTTGAAGTTCATACAGAGTTCATACCGTTAATGGAGTGGTCGGAGGATTGCGCAGTTTTACTTGTTGGATTTCACTCAAAACTCTCCAAATGACACCTCCCACCGTATTATGATGTAGCCCTAGTTTTGGGCTCTATCAGAAATCACTTGGTCAAAGAAGTTGGACACTTCAAGTTCATACAAAATTTGTATCGTAAATAGAGTGGTTGGTGCATTATATAGTTTTAGTGGTTGGATTTCACTCAAAACTCTCCGAATGACTCCTCCCCCATATTATGATGTTGCCCACGTTTTGGGATCGATCCGTAATCAATTGGTCAAAGAAATTGGACACTTAAAGTTCATACGAAGTTTGTACAATAAACGGAGTGGTTGGTATATTGGATAGTTTTAGCGGTTGGATTTCACTCAAAACTCTCCAAATGACTCCTCCGTCCAGATTAGGATGTTGCCTTAGTTTTGGGCTCGATCCAAAATCACTTGGTCATAGAAATTGGACACTTCAAGTTCATACAAAGTTCGTATCGTAAAATGGAGTGGTTGGTGCATTGCACAGTTTTAGTGGACGGATTTTACTCAAAATTCCGCAAATGACTCCTCCCACCATATTATGATGTTGCCCAAGTTTTGGGATCGATCCGAAATCAATTGGTCAAAGAAATTGGACACTTAAAGTTCATACGAAGTTTGTACAATAAACGGAGTGGTTGGTATATTGGATAGTTTTAGCGGTTGGATTTCACTCAAAACTCTCCAAATGACTCCTCCCTCCAGATTAGGATGTTGCCTTAGTTTTGGGCTCGATCCAAAATCACTTGGTCATAGAAATTGGACACTTCAAGTTCATACAAAGTTCGTATCGTAAAATGGAGTGGTTGGTGCATTGCACAGTTTTAGTGGACGGATTTTACTCAAAATTCCGCAAATGACTCCTCCCACCATATTATGATGTTGCCCAAGTTTTGGGATCGATCCGAAATCAATTGGTCAAAGAAATTGGACACTTAGAAGTCATACTATGAAGTGGTTGGAGGATTTTATAGTTTTACTTATTTCATATCACTCAAGACTCTCCAAATCACTCTTCCCTCCATATTATGATGATGCCCAAGTTCAGGGCTCCATCTGATATCAATTGGTCAAAGAAATTGGACACTTCAAGTTCATACGAAGCTCGTACCGTAAATGTAGTGGTTGGTGCATTGAATTGTTTGAATGGTTGGATTTCACTCAAAACTCTCCAAATGATTCCTCCCGCCATACTATGATGTTGCCCAAGTTTGGTGCTCTATCCGAAATCAATTGGTCAAAGAAATTGGACACTTCAAGTTCATACGAAGTTCGTATCGTAAATGGAGTGGTTGGTGGTTTGCGTAGTTTTAGTGGTTTGATTTCACTCAAAACTCCCCAAATGACGCCTCCGACCACACTATAATGATGCCCAAATGATGGTCTCAATCCGAAATCAATTGGTCAAAGAAATTGGACACTTCAAGTTCATACGAAGTTTGTACAATAAATGGAGTGGTTGGTGTATTGCATAGTTTTAGTGGTTAGATTTCACTCAAAACTCTCCAAATGACTCCTCCCTCTAGATTAGAATGTTGCCTTAGTCTTGGAAACAATTGTTTTATGCTCTTACATTGTGAGTTCCTTGGACTTTGTTTTATCCATATCTTTCATTTCTCACTCACCTTACACCCTTGGCCCCATTACAACCTATGATAAAGACCTAAATTGATCTTAAATGTCATGTGATTGAATTGCATCCATTTTCCTACTTTTAAGTGTTTGAAATCCTTCTTGAGATCATATAATGCAAGTTCTTCATCTTTCTATTGTGAGTTAATTCCCTTATGGTTTAACTCTAATCTCATGTTTATAACTAAGTGATGCATTGTAGCCCTCTTCTGAGTGATTCATTTGTGAGAGGACAACTTTGGTGAGATTTGAAGTGGAATTTGTGCTTTGTATGATTTTTGAAATTGTGTGAAAACTAAGATTGGAGAATTTGTTGCATTTGGCTATCACACTACTACACTTTGAGCATGTTATGTTTTGAACTTTGCCACATTGTGAATAATTTCTAAAAATGAGCTTTTATTGTTAAAACTTTTGAGTCATGTGCATGAGTCATTTCTCTTCAGAAAATGTTCGGAAATATTGTTTTTGTATTTGTTTTTGTTTTGTTTTTGTTTTCTAACTACTTTGTTTTGTAGAGTCAGTAAAACGTTTGTGGGTATCGTATCTGTTAAACCCTCAGGAGACACAACTCCTCCTACTAGGGATGCCTAGAGGTTTAAAGGCTTGTTGCATATGCTCAATGCAATCGAGTTACCTGCGAAAGTGGTCTAATAAATTTATTTATTTATTTATTTTTATCTTTGTTTTCCTTTTGTTTTGCTCGAGGACTAGCAAAATATAGGTTTGGGGGTATTTGATCGGTGCATAATTACATATCATTTTGTACCCTTCTAACTTATGATTTGGTTATGTTTTTGAGTTAAACTTGTGCTTTTAATCTATTTTGTGTTTGTTTCAGTATAATAAGTTTGGGACTCATTTAATGCATTTTGGAGTCAAGTTAGCTCAAACGGTGTCTGCAGATCAGTCAACTTCACGGATTGGACTGTACTTGCTCAAGAAGAACCAGATAATGAGCCATACATCATTGGAAAGATACGGAAGTCTATTTTCTGGATCATTTTACGGTTCATGATTCCGAGTCCTCTAGAGGAAGTTATGCAAGTTTTGGCAGCTTAAGGTCAAAATCGGCAGGATCTGCGTTACTGGGCCAAAAATGACTTTTGAAGGCCTTCCCGATTTTTCCTTGAGTTGGGCTGCATATGCTTGGAAAGATAAGACAAAGAGCTTCAAAATCCATATTTTTCCAGATTTGTTAGAGTGAAGGAGCAAGCCCAAATCGAGCCCACAAGCTGACTGCAATGCATTGTCATGCATGAGCTAATCATTTTAGTGGTGAATTGAGTGGTGTAAGTTGGTGAAGTGAGTGTGGTTATTAAATTCAATTGTATAATCAGATTTATACTTCCCCTAGGCCTATAAATAGTGAGTTCTCCAAGCATGTAAACACACCCCAAGGGGAGCTCTCAAACATCTCTCTAGAGCTCCTCTCCCTTCTCTCCCTCAAATTCTCTTAGTTTTCCTTTTTAGTTCTCAATTGTTGTAACAAAATCCTTTTGCTAAATTTTCCTTTAAGTTTTTCTTAGTTGTAATTTATTTTTCATTGTAATGTAATTTCTTTTCTTAAGTTTTCAAGTTTAATTAGTTTTCAAGTTTCAATTATAGTTCTTGTTCTTATTCATTATGCTTATAAGTTAATATGCTTGTTTGAATGATTGATCACCATTAAAACTTGTATGTTAGCTATCTTGGTTTGAATTAAGAGTAGACACCATGCATTAATTCAAATTGAACTATGAATAGGAAGAGTATGTATGGACATTCGACAATAGGGATTAGATACATACTTGGTTGTTTAAAACATTCCTCTATGCTTAATGGATTTCTAATGCTTAATTTAGGTTCAACAACAAGGATCTAATTAGGGAATTAGAAATACAAGGTTAGGACCAGACACCATGGCTTAATCATACTTTAGCTAGAATCAATCTGTGAATCTAAATTGAACTTGGTAACTAATTAGCTTGGGTTAATTTCTTTTCTTTCTTTCTTGTTTTATTTATTTTCTTTTGGAATTCTGTTTTGTGCAGGGAATCAAATTCAATCAATCTATCATCAATCCTCGTGGGATCGACCTCGTACTTACACAAGCTATACTATCCAATGGCCCGTGCACTTGCGAGTTAACAAAATGGAGTCGTTGGAGCATTGCATAGTTTTAGTGGTTGGATTTCACACAAAACTATCCAAATGACTCCTCCCACATATTATGATGTTGCCCTAGTTTAGGGCTCGGTCCGAAATCAATTGGTCAAAGAAATTGGACACTTCAATTTCATTCAAAGTTCGTATTGTAAATGGAGTGGTTGTTGCATCGCATAGTTTTAGTGGTTGGATTTCACTCAAAACTCTCCAAATGACTCCTCCCACTATATTATGATGTTGCCATAGTTTAGGGCTCGATCCGAAATTAATTGTCAAAGAAATTGGATACTTCAAGTTCATACGAAGTTCTATTGTAAATGGAGTGATTGTTGCATTGCATGGTTTTAGCAGTTGGATTTCACTCAAAACTCTCCAAATGACTCCTCCCACCATATTATGATGTTGGCCTAGTTTTGGGCTCGATCCGAAATGACATGGTCAAAGAAATTGGATACTTCAAGTTCATACGAAATACGTATCGTAAATGGAGTAGTTGTTGCATTGCATAGTTTTAGTGGTTGGATTTCACTCAAAATTCTTCAAATGACTCCTCCTACCGTATTATTATGATGCCCAAGTTTAGGGCTCGATGCGAAATCAATTGGTCATAGAAATTGGACACTTCGAGTTCATACGATTTTCGTATCGTAAATGGAGTGGTTGGTGCATTGCATAGTTTTTCTGTTTGGATGTCACTCAAAACTCATCATATGATTCCTCCCACCATATTATGATGATGCCCAAGCTTAGGGCTCGATCCGATATCAATTCGTCAAAGAAAGTGGACACTTCAAGTTCATACGAAGTTCGTATCGTAAATGGAGTGGTGTTGCATTGCATAGTTTTAGTGGTTGGATTTCACTCAGAACTCTCCAAATGAATACTCCCACCATATTATTCTGATGCCCAAGTTTTGGGCTAGATCCAATATCAATTGGTCAAAGAAATTGGACACTTCAAGTTCATACTAAGTTCGTATCGTAAATGGAGAGGTTGGTGCATTGTATTGTTTTACTGCTCTTATGTTACTCAAAACCTCCAAATGACTCCTCCCACCATATTATGATGATGCCCAAGTTTAGGGCTCGATCCGAAACCAATTGGTCAAAGAAATTGGACACTTCAAGTTCATACGACGTTCGTACCGTAAATGGAGTGGTTGTTGCATTGCATAGTTTTAGTGGTTGGATTTCACTCAAAACTCTTCAAATGACTCCTCCCACCGTATTAAGATGATGCTCAAGTTTATGTCTCGATCCGAAATCAATTGGTCAATGAAATTGGACACTTCAAGTTCATACGAAGTTCGTATCGTAAATGGAGTGGTTGCTGCATTGCATAGTTTTAGTGGTTGGATTTCACTGAAAACTCTTTAAATGACTCCGCCCACCATATTATGATGATGCCCAAGTTTATGTCTCGATCCGAAATCAATTAGTCAAAGAAATTGGACACTTCAAGTTAATATGAAGTTCGTATCGTAAATGGAGTGGGTGGTGCATTGCATAGTATTAGTGGTCGGATTTCACTCAAAACTCTCGAAATAACTCCTCCCACCTTATTATGATGATGCCCAAGTTTAGGGCTCGATCCGATATGAATTGATCAAAGAAATTGGACTGTTCAGCTAACGGGTGAATCCGTTTGCCACCCGTTAAGCTAACGGGTCGTGTTGGATCGAAAACCGGGGAACCCGTTACCACCCGTTAAGGAGGGTTATTTTGTAAAATACTTTTTTTTTTCTTCTTTCCTTCTTTTCCTTTTCTTCTTCCCTTCTTTTCCCTTTCTTCTTTCTCTTCCCGTCATTCTTCTTCCTCACCTATTTTTTTCCCTGCTGTCCTAAGTAGTATTCTATGATTAAAGCCACTTTAGTAACTTGATCTACAAAACGCAACCCACCTTTGAGTTCGGATTTTGCTTTTTATTTTTAACTTAAAAGATTTGAAATATTAAGATGGCTTACCATTTGGCAGGTTGTAACTGCGGAAGATTGACAGTCTTCCCTGATTGTATGCTTCTCCGGCCATCTTACGATTAACGAAGTTCTTTAATACTTTGTTGTTTTGCAATTCCAGTGGAGAGAAGAAGAGAAGAAGGAATGAGAAGGCAGGTTAATGGTCGGATTTCACTCAAAACTCTCCAAATAACTCCTCCCACCATATTATGATGATGCCCAAGTTTAGGGCTCGATCCGATATGAATTGGTCAAAGAAATTGGACTGTTCAAGTTCATACGAAGTTCGTATCGTAAATGGAGTGGTTGGAGCATTGCAAAGTTTTAGTGGTTGGATTTTACTTAAAACTCTTCAAATGACTCCTCCTGCCATATTAGGATGTTGCCTAAGTTTTGGGATTGATCCGAAATCAATTGGTCAAAGAAATTGGACACTTCCAGTTCAAGCGAAGTTCGTAGCATTAATGGAGTGGTTGGAGGATTGCGTAGTTTTACTAGTTGGATATCACGCAAAACTCTCCAAATGACTCATCCCACCATATTATGATGTTGCCCTAGTTTTGGGCTCGATCTGAAATCAATTGGTCAAAGAAATTGGACACTTCAAGTTCATACGAAGTTCGTAGCCTTAATGGAGTGGTTGGAGGATTGAGTAGTTTTACTTGTTGGATTTCGCTCAAAACTCTCCAAATGACTCCTCTCACCATATTATGATGTTGCCCAAGTTTTGGGCTTAATCCAAAATCACTTGGTCAAAGAAATTGGAAACTTCCAGTTCATACGAAGTTCTTGTCGTAAATGGAGTGGTTGGTGCATTGCATAGTTTTAGTGGTTGGAATTGACTCAAAACTCTCCAACTGACTCCTCCCACCATATTATGATGTTGCCCTAGTTTTGGGCTCGATCCAAAATTAATTGGTCAAACAAATTGGACACTTCCAGTTCATACGAAGTACATATCATAAATGGACTGGTTGTTGCATTGCGTAGTTTTAGTGGTTGGATATTACTCAAACCTCTCCAAATGACTCCTCCCACCATATTAAGATGATGCCCAAGTTTTGGGCTCGATCCGAAATCAATTTCTCAAAGAAATTGGACACTTCAAGTTCATAAAAAATTAGTACCATAAATGGAGTGGTTGGAGGATTTTGTAGTTTTACTGATTTGATTTCACTCAAAACTCACCGAAGGACTCCTCCCACCATATTATGTTGTTGCCCTAGTTATGGCCTCGATCCGAAATCAATTGGTCAAAGAAATTGGACACTTCAAGTTCATACGAAGTTGGTACAGTTAATGGAGTGGTTGGAGTGTTTCGTAGTTTTACTTGTTGGATTTCACTCAAAACTCTCCAAATGACTCCTCGTACCATATGAGGATGTTGCCAAAATTTTGGGATTGATCCAAAATCAATTGGTCAAAGAAATTGGACACTTCAAGTTCATACGAAGTTAGTAGCGTTAATGGAGTGGTTGGAGGATTGCGTTGTTTTACTTTTTAGATTTCACTCAAAACTCAACAAATAACTCCTCCCACCATATTATGATGTTGCTCTAGTTTTGGGCTCGATCTCAAATCAATTGGTCAAAGAAATTGGACAGTTCAAGTTCATACGAAGTTCGAAGCGTTAATGGAGTGGTTGGAGGATTGCGTAGTTTTACTAGTTAGATTTCACTCAAAACTCAACAAATGACTCCTCCCACCATATTATGATGTTGCTCTAGTTTTGGGCTCAATCCCAATTCAATTGGTCAAAGAAATTGGACAGTTCAAGTTCATACGAAGTTCGTAGCTTTGATGGAGTAGTTGGATTATTGCGTCGTTTTACTTGTTGGATTTCACTCAAAACTCTCCAAATGACTTCTCTCACCATATTATGATGTTGCCCTAGTTTTGGACTTAATCTGAAATCACTTGGTCAAAGAAATTGGACACTTCAAGTTCATACGAAGTTCGTATCGTAAATGAAGTGGTTGGTGCATTGCATAGTTTTAGAGGTTGGATTTCACTCAAAACTCTCCAAATGACTCCTCCCACCATACTATGATGATGTAGGTTTAGGGCTAGATCCCAAATCAATTGTCAAAGAAATTGGACACTTGAAGTTCATACGAAGTTCGTGTCTTAAATGGGGTGGTTGGTGCATTGCATAGTTTTAGTGGTTGGATTTCACTCAAAACTCACCAAATCACTCCTCTCACCATGTTATGAAGTTGCCCTTGTTTTGGGCTCGATTCGAAATCAATTGGCCAAAGAAATTGGACACTTCCAGTTCATACGAAGTACATATCGCAAATGCAGTGGTCGGTGCATTGCACAGTTTTAGTGGTTGGATATTACTCAAACCTCTCCAAATGACTCCTCCCACCATACTAAGATGATGCCCAAGTTGAGGGTTCTATCCGAAATCAATTGGTCAAAGAAATTTGACACTTCAAGTTCATACGAAGTTCGTATCCTAAATGGAGTGGCCGGTGCATTGAATAGTTTTAGTGGTTGGATTTCTCCCAAAACTCTGCAAAAGATTGTTCCCACCATATTATGATCTTGCCCTCATTTTGGCTTCGATCCGAAATCTATTGGTCAAATAAATTGGACACTTCAAGTTCATACGAAGCTCATAGCGTTAATGGGGTGGCTGGAGAATTGCGTAGTTTTACTTGTTTGATTTCACTCAGAACTCCCCAAATGACTTTTCCTACCGTATTATGATGTTGCCCAAGTTTTGGGATCGATCCGAGATCAGTTGCTCAAAGAAATTGGACACCTCAAGTTCAAACGAAGTTCGTAGCGTTAATGGAGTGGCTGAAGGATTGCGTAGTTTTACTTGTTGGATTTCACTCAAAACTCTCCAAATGACTCCTCCAACCATATTATGATGTTGCCCTAGTTTTGGGCTGAATCCGAAATCGATTGGTCAAAGAAATTGGACACTTCAAGTTCATACGAAGTTCATATTGTAAATGGAGTAGTTGGTGCACTGCATAGTTTTAGTGGTTGGATTTCGCTCAAAACTCTCCCAATGATTGCTCTCACCATATAATGAGGTTGCCCTAGTTTTGGGAACGATCCAAAATCAATTGGTCAAAGAAATTGCACACTTCAAGTTCATTCGTTTCGTAAATGGAGTGGTTGGTACATTGCAAAGTTGTTGTGCTATCCAATGCTTCTCCAAGTGCTTCCCCACGTCTAGAAGGATGTATGAAGATTGAGGAGATGATTTGGGATGAGTTTCGGTGAGTGGTGATGGATGAGAAAGAGGAAATTCATAGGAGAATGTAAGGAAGGCTTGCAGGGACTGTTTTGGTGATTTGGGGCTGTTTAGAGTGTTGGGTTGATTGGTGGAGTGTTTGGGGTTGTGGGAGTGTTTGAGAGTGATTTTTGAATGTGTTTGGGGAAAGATGGGAGTGTGGAGGATGGAATGAAGGATGGCTCAGTTGTGGGAGTGTGACTCGTAGGATGTATGTTATGGAATGAATGATAAAATGAAAGTGTTCCCTTCTCTTCAGCTGATGCCCTCTTTTATAGAGTGTTTAAGTCTTCCATTCGTTCTGCCCTTTGGCTTCTGAAGCATACCACTTTCAGCTACCTCATTAAATGCTATGTAACTGCCATGTAAATGCTATGTAACTGCTCCAGCTGCCCAATACATGCATTTGGTGGAATTTGGTTAGGTGCAGAACATCCCTTAAAATGCATGGATTGCATTGAATGTCTCTTATTGTCCTCTTCATTAAGTCTGCCCATTAATACTCCACTTGAGTTGTAAACAACAATTTAGCTTACCTAACTTTGTCACCAGCAACAAGCAACTTCATTGGATCACGAATTGGGCTTCCATTCCTCATATAACGACTTTGAGCCCTTCATCTTGTAGTTCAGAATGTCATTTTCCAACCACATAACATTTGGCCCAATCCAAGTTCGGATAAAGATGTTAAGGCTGAAACGAATTGCTAACTCAGTCTGCACGTTTTTGCACCATTTTGCACATTTTCCTATCCAAAGCCACCATTGCTAACTAAAGCTCAATTAACTGAATGACAAACACAATAGAGATTTCAAGCACAAGTTTAACGAAAAAACATAACTAAATCATATGCTAGAAGGGTATAAAATGATATACAATTATGCACTGATCAAAAGTACGAACTTGAAGTGCCACTTTTCTTTGACTAATTGATTTCGGATCGAGCCCAAAACTTGGGCAACATCATAATATGGTGGGAGGAGTCATTTGGTGAGTTTTGAGTGAAATCCAATCACTAGAACGATGCAATCTTACAACAACTCCGTGTACAGTACGAACTTCGTACATACATTAAGTGTCCCTTTTCTCTGAACAATTGATTTCGGATAGCGCCCAAAACTTGGGCAACATCATAAAATGGTGGGAGGAGTCATTTGGTGAGTTTTGAGTGAAATCCAATCACTAGAACTATGCAATCCTACAACCACTACGTGTACAGTTCGAACTTCGTGCGAACATGAAGTGTCCCTTTTCTTTGGCCTTTTCATTTCGGATAGAGCCCAAAACTTGGGCAACATCATAATATCGCGAGAGGAGTCATTTGGTGAGTTTTGAGTGAAGTCCAATCTTTAGAACTATGCAATCCTACAGCCACTCCATAAAAGGTACGAACTTCGTACGAACTTGAAGTATTCAATTTCTTTGACCAATTGATTTCGGATCGAGCCCAAAACTTGGGCAACACCATAATATGGTGGGGTGAGTCATTTGGTGAGATTTGAGTGAAATCCAATCACTATAACTATGAAATCCTACAACTACTCCACGAAAGGTACGAACTTCGTACGAACATGAAGTGTCCCTTTTCTTTGGCCAATTGATTTCCGATCGAGCCAAAAACTTGGGTAACATCATAATATGGTGGCAGGTGTTATTTGGTAAGTTTTGAGTGAAATCCAATCACTAGAACGATGCAATCTTAGAACAACTCCGTGTACAGTACGAACTTCGTACATACATTAAGTGTCCCTTTTCTTTGAACAATTGATTTCGGATAGCGCCCAAAACTTGGGCAACATCATAAAATGGTGGGAGGAGTCATTTGGTGAGTTTTGAGTGAAATCCAATCACTAGAACTATGCAATCCTACAACCACTACGTGTACAGTTCGAACTTCATACGAACATGAAGTGTCCCTTTTCTTTGGCCTTTTCATTTCGGATCGAGCCCAAAACTTGGGCAACATCATAATATGGCGAGAGGAGTCATTTGGTGAGTTTTGAGTGAAATCCAATCACTATAACTATGCAATCCAACAACCACTCCATGTACAATATGAACTTCGTATGAAATTGAAGTGTCCCTTTTCTTTGACCAATTGATTTCGTAAAGAGCCCAAAACTTGGGGAGTCTCATAATATGGTGGGAGGAGTCATTTGGTGAGATTTGAGTGAAATCCAATCACTATAACTATGAAATCCTACAACCACTCCACGAAAGGTACGAACTTCGTACGAACATGAAGTGTCCATTTTCATTGGCCAATTGATTTCCAATCGAGCCCAAAACTTGGGTAACATCATAATATGGTGGCAGGAGTCATTTAGTGAGTTTTGAGTGAAATCTAATCACTAGATCTATGCAATCCAACAACCACACAGTGTACAGTACGAACTTCGTACGAACTTGAAGTGTTCCTTTTCTTTGACCAATTGATTTCAGATTGAGCCCAAAGCTTGGGCATCAACATAATATAGTGGGAGGAGTCATTTCGTGACTTTTGACTGAAATCCAATCATTAGAAACGATGCAGTACAACAACTCCATGTACGGTACGATCTTCCTACGAACTTGAAGTGTCGAATTTATTTGACCAACTGATTTTGGATCGAGCCCAAAACTTGGGCAACATCATAATATGATGGGAGGAGTAATTTGGTAAGTTTTGAGTGACGTCCAATCACAAGAACTATGCAATGCACCTATCCCTCTTTTTACAGTACGAACTTCGTACGAACTTGAAGTATCCAATTTCTTTGACCAATTGACTTCCGATCGAACCCAAAACTTGTGCAACCTCAAAACATGGTGGGAGGTATCATTTGGTGAGTTTTGAGTGAAATCTAATTACTAGAACGATGCAATCCTAAACCCTAACTTCGTACGAATATGAAATGTCCCTTTTCTTTGGCGTTTTCATTTTGGATCGACCCCAAAACTTGGGCAACCACATAATATGGCGAGAGGAGTCATTTGGTGAGTTTTGAGTGAAGTCCAATCTTTAGAACTATGCAATGCTACAGCCACTCTATGAAAGTTACGAACTTCATACGAACTTGAATTATTCAATTTCTTTGACCAATTGATTTCGGATCGAGCTCAAAACTTGGGCAACACCATAATATGGTGGGATGAGTCATTCGGTGATTTTGAGGGAAATCCAATTACTAGAACTATGCAATCCTACAACCACCATGTGTACAGTACGAACTTCGCATTTAACATGAAGTGTCCCTTTTCTTTGACCAATTGATTTCAGATCGAGCCAAAAACTTGGGTAACATCATATAATGGTGGGAGGAGTCATTTGGTGAGTTTTGAGTGAAATCCAATCACTAGAACTATGCAATCGAACAAACACTCTGTGTATAGTACGAACTTGAAGTGTCCCTTTTCTTTGACCAATTGATTTTGGATCGAGCCCAAGACTTGGGCAGCCTCATAATATGGTGGGAGCCATTTTGTGAGTTTTGAGTGAAATCCAATCACTAGAACTATGCAATCCAACAACTACTCAGTGTATAGTACGAACTTGAAGTGCCCCTTGTCTTTTACCAATTGATTTCAGATCGAGCCCAAAATTTGGTCAACATCATAATATGGTGGGAGGAGTCATTTCGTGAGTTTTGAGTGAAATCCAATCACTAGAACTATGCAATGTAACAACCACTCAGTGTACAGTTCGAACTTCGTACGAACTTGAAGTGTGCAATTTATATGACCAATTGATTTCGTATCCTGCCCAAAACTTATGCAAAATCATAATATGATGGGAGGAGTAATTTGGTAAGTTTTGAGTGAAGTCCAATCATAAGAACTATGCAATGCACCTATCCCTCTTTTTACAGTACGAACTTCTTACGAACCTAAAGCATCCCATTTCTTTGACCAATTGATTTCGGATCGAGCCCAAATCTTGGGCAACATCATAATATGGAGGGAGGAGTGATTTGGAGAGTTTTGAGTGTAATCCAATCACTTGAACTATGCAATCTAACAACCACTCATTGTACAGTACGAAAATGAAGTGTCCCTTTTCTTTGACCAATTGATTTCGGATCGAGCCCAAAACTTGGGCAACATCATAATATGGTGGGAGGAGTCATTTCGTGACTTTTGAGTGAAATCCAATCGCTAGAAACAATGCAGTACAACAACAACTCCATGTACAGTACGATCTTCGTACGATCTTGAAGTGTCCAATTTATTTGAGCAACTGATTTCGGATCGAGCCGAAAACTTGGGCAACATCATAATATGATGGCAGTAATTTGGTAAGTTTTGAGTGAAGTCCAATCACAAGAACTATGCAATGCACCTATCCCTCTTTTTACGGTACGAACTTGAAGTATCCAATTTCTTTGACCAATTGATTTCGGATCGAGCCCAAATCTTGGGCAACATCATAATATGGAGGGAGGAGTCATTTGGTGAGTTTTGAGTGAAAAATCCAATCACTAGAACGAAGCAATCCTACAACCACTCTGTGTAAAGTACGAACTTCGTACGATCTTGAAGTGTCCCTTTTCTTCGACCAATTGGTTTTGGATCGAGCCAAAACTTAGGTAACATCATAATATGGTGGGAGGAGTCATTTGGTGAGTTTTGCGTGAAATCCAATCACTAGAACTACACAATCCTACAACCACTCCGTGTACCGTACGAACTTGAAGTGTCCCTTTTCTTAGACCAATTGATTTCGGATGGAACCCAAATCTTGGGCAACATCATAATATGGCGAGAGGAGTCATTTGGAGAGTTTTGTGTGAAGTCCAATCCCTAGAGCGATGCAATTCTCCAACCACTCCATGTAGGGTACGAACTTCAGACGGACTTGAAGTGTCCAATTTCTTTGACGAATTGAATTCGGATGAAGCCCAATAGTTGGGCAACATTATAATATGGTGGGAGGAGTCATTTGGTTTGTTTTGAGTGACATCCAATCACTAGAACGATGCAATCCTCCAACCACTCATTTCTAACTTCGAACGAACATGACGTGTCCAATTTCTTTGACCAATTGATTTCGGTGCGAGCACAAAACTTGGGCAGCCTCATAATATGGTTGGAGGAGTCATTTTGTGAGTTTTGGCTGAAATCCAAACTCAAGGACTATGCAATCCTAGAACCACTCCATGTACGTTTCGAACGAACATGAAGTATCCAATTTGTTAGACCAATTAATTTCGGAACGAGCCCAAAACTTGGGAAGCCTCATAATATGGTGGGAGGAGTTATTTGGTGTGTTTTTCGTCAAATCCAATCACTAGAACTATGAAATACACCAACCACTGTATTTGCTGTACGAAACTCGTACGAACATGAAGTGTCCAATTTCTTTGAGCTGATTTCGGATCGAGCCAAAAATTGGGGAACATCACAATATGGTGGGAGGAGTCATTTGGTTAGTTTTGAGTGAAATCCAATCAAAAGAACAATGCAATCCTACAACCACTCCTTTTACAGTACAAACTTCGTACGATCTTGAAGTGTGCCTTTTCTTTAACCAATTGATTCCGGATCGAGCCCAAATTTTGGTCAACATCATAATATGGTGAGAGGAGTCATTTGGTGAGCTTTGAGTTAAATCCAATCACTAGAACTAAGCAATCCTGAATGGTAAGAACTTCATACGAACATGAAGTGTCCAGTTTCTTTGACCAATTGATTTGGATCGAGCCCAAATCTTGGGCAACATCATAATATGGTGAGAGGAGTCATTTGGGGTGTTTTAAGTTAAATCCAATCACTAGAACTACGCAATCTTATAACTACTCCATGAAAGGTAAGAACTTCGTACGAACATGAAGTGTCCAATTTCTTTGACCAATTGATTACAGATCGACCCCAAAACTTGGGCAACATCATAATATGGTAGGAGGAGTCATTTGGAGAGTTTTGAGTGAAATCCAATCACTAGAACTATGCAATCCTACAACCACTCCGTGCACAGTACAAACTTCATACGATCTTGGAGTGTGCCTTTTCTTTCACCAATTGATTTCAGATCGAGCCCAAATTTTGGGCAACATCATAATATGATGAGAGGAGTCAATTGGTGAGTTTTGAGTTAAATCCAATCACTAGAACTATGCAATCCTACAACCACTCTGTAAATGGTAAGAACTTCGTACAAACCTGAAAAGTCCAATTTCTTTGACCAATTAATTTCGGATCAAGTCGAAAACTTGGGCAACATGATAATATGGTGGGAATAGTTATTTGGTGAGGTTGGAGTGAATTCCAATCACTAGAACTATACAATCCTACAACCACTCCGTGTACAGTACGAACATCGTACGATCTTGAAGTGTCCGATTTCTTTGTCCAATTGATTTCGGATCTAGCCCAAATCATGGGCAACATCATAATATGTGATCGGTGCATAATTACATATCATTTTGTACCCTTCTAACTTATGATTTGGTTATGTTTTTGAGTTAAACTTGTGCTTTTAATCTATTTTGTGTTTGTTTCAGTGTAATAAGTTTGAGACTCATTTAATGCATTTTGGAGTCATGTTAGCTCAAAACGGTGTCTGCATGACAGGACCCGACCCAAATTCCACCCGGAACCGGGCGGACCTGTTGATGGGCCCAACACCAACCCATGCCAGGCCCACGAACTGAACAGTTACCCTCTTCCCGACAAACAACAAACTTTGGGCGAGACTTCTGCGAAAATCGGATGAGTCTCCCCTACAAAGTGAACAATCCCCAAAGTTAAAACCTGTTCAAACAAGCAACAGAAACAAAGCCCAAGCACCAGCATGCTACAGATAAACTACCCAGGCCTCTGGCCAACAATTTAACCCTTACAGGCAATACAGAGCAATCTAAGAGTTTAGGAAATCAGCAGCGGAAAAGAATAAACAGAAAATGAGTTTAGGGATCAAGGACAACAGATCCTACCCTTCAGTCAAAGCTCGAGAAGAGGAGCGCACGGCCGAACAGTGTCGACGCAACTACAGTCTGGGGGGCGCAAAACAGAAAGAGTGTGAGTGGACAAAAACAAAGTTTTACATACTTAAAACAATATACTAACCCCACCTTTTAAAACCATGCAAACCATGCATATGAAATCTTGTATATACGTGTTTGCTTTAGAAATCATATTATCTCAAATTACATGAGAGCAATCCAGCTCAAAACCTTTTTGCGAATAAAACACCCTTTTTCTTTTCCCGAGGCATAACCTCTCAAATCAACCCAAGCAGGTTTATAAAACATAAACAAACGGGCTTTGTTAAAGTAAAGCATAAAGATGGAATAAAGTTCTCATAAAGGAAAACAAACCTTTAAATGCCGAATAATTCGTATACGTCAAGAAAACCCAACTCGACAGCAATATAGACATTTATTGTAGTTCAAAGCATTTATATACGTATATATAAATATCAAATCCGGATTCACAATCCAACAAGTAAAACATAACCAGTACTGAAATCCAATCAAATACTGAAGTCAAAGTAAGTGTAAAGTTTCCCCAACTTCCCCAACTCCCAATCCTGTGCTCGCAAGCACGACAAGTAAGGAGGGATCCTCACTGAAAGAAATAAGAATACAAAGGTACTAACACACGCGTATAGGTATAATATAATCTCAATACCAATCAAGTACCAGGGGAAACAATCCAACAGGGGATCATTTAACTGGATACAAGGACTACACCGCAGTGGCCCGTACCAGGGTTAAGCCGTCCATAGTAATGGATTATGCTACCCGACCCGTATGGCAGAATCCTCAATACCCATACGTCCGAACTAGTCCATGCGCGCTGACTAAATACTCAATTAAGAGTCTACGGCTACACCCCGTTAGAGCATGCACCGGATCGAACCATATCCAAGTAACCGTATCATCATCATCAGAACAGGGGGAGGTACATCTCAAGGTGCTACCCGCACACACATAAATCGCCACGCGATAACAATATATATATATACATTCAATCCCAGTGTACCCAACCCCAAACATCGAACACCTGGACATAAATAAGTCCATCAAGCATATAACCCACAAATATACTCAACACAAGGACATCACCGTCCCAAACATATATTTATATAGTCAAAATAATCATAAGGGTCAAACGACCCCATAACGAATTCATAACCAAATAAACGTCATATTCCTTTGAAACCATATTCAAGATATCAATATAATTATATAAGGGACCTCACGTCCCGACGCGAACATTCCAACCCAAGATATACATAATTAAAGTATAAGGAACTTCGTCCGTAAATACATACCGTTAAATCAAACTTATAAACCAAAATATACATATGTATATATATATATACATAAAACATAAAGATCCTTTAAAGTACGAAAACTCAAACCCGATCCCATATACATATCTATGTATTTAAATATGTATGAATATACGTATAATCCATCCCCATTATTCCAAAGTATTTATTCAAAATCAATATATATATATGTATGAAAATACACATATATAATCAAGGTATAAGTAAATATTACTTCAAAAGGTTTTAAACGCCAAAACCGAATACGTAACCAAACGGACTACGTTAACGTCCAAATATTCAATTATATAATTTATATATAATATAACAACCCTTTTTAAATATAATATCCCAATTTTAATACGAAAACCACCGGGCGTTCACCACGTCCCGTTCAATACCCAAAGGTATAAATAATAGTAAAATAGCCATCAGGGCCCCACAATAAACCGGCAACCCAAATCATGCATTTACCTCAATGCAAATCCTTTTAATACATTTCAAACAAAGTCAAAGCAAGACTTAAACTATTAATAAATTCAAGACTTAAAATCATTAAATCTCATTTCATGCAGTTCATGCAAAACATTCAAATCATGCTCATTTGAAAACAAAGTCCACTCACCGTTGGTCCTACGCTGCATAACCCCAAAGGGTCTCACTTGCTGCGTACCAGAAACAGAGTACCTAAAGCGATAGATACGAAGATTGGATTAGTACCGTGAACCGAATGATCGGTTCATAATTATATATCATTTTGTACCCTTCTAGCATATGATTTAGTTATGTTTTTGAGTTAAACTTGTGCTTTTAATCTCTTTTATGTTTGTCATTCAGTTAATTGAGCTTTAGGTAGCCATGGGGGCCCAAATATGCAAAATGGGCCAAAAACGTGCAGATTGAGCTAGAAATTTGTTTCAGCCTTAACTCCTTCCTCCGAACTTGGATTGGCCCAAATGATATGTGGTTGGAAAGATGACATTCTAAACTTGAAGATGGACGGCTCAATGTCATCAGTTGATTAAGGGAAGCCCAATTCGTGAGCCCATGAAGTTTCTTGGTCATGATGAGCTATGCATGAGATGTGATTTCTGGTGGGGTTCTCCATTAGCTGCATGTGGGAGCTGCACTAGTCAGAAAAGAAGGGAAACTGATTTTCTAATGTATTAGTGTGGTTAGTGGAGGCATTAATCAATTCAGAATTCTCCTTTCATTCTCCTTATAAATACCACCCTCATTCATTCCATAAGACATCATCTCTCACATCTTTCACATCTTTCACATCCTTCAGATCCTTCACACATCCTTCAGACCTCCTCCACACCATCCTCCACACTCCCATAATTCCCCAAACACTCCAGACACACTCCCATCACTCTAAACAGCCTCAAATCACCAAAACTGTCCCTGCAAGCCTGCCTTCCATTTCCCTACGAATTTCCTCTTTCTCAACCATCACCACTCACCCAAACTCATCCCAAATCACCTTCTTAACCTTCATACATTCTTCTAGACGTGGGGAAGTGCTTGGAGAAGTATTAGGCGTGGAGAAGCTCTTGGAGAAGCATTGGACACCACAAGAACTTCAGAAAAGGGTTTTCTATTCTTATTACATTCATTATGCTTTCTCATTTCTGTTTATGTTTCTTTCCCATTATGAGTAGCTAAATCCATTACTAGGGCTTCGATGTAACCTAACATGAATATTCTGGGTTTATAAATTTCAAGTTTCAAGTTTGATTCAAGATTCATGCTCTTATTCATTATGCCTATCTACTTATATGCTAATCTGAATGCCTAGCTACCATTGAGATTTGTGTATTTTGGTTGAAACTAAAGTAGACACCTTATGCTTTTGTTTCAATTGAACTATGAATAAGATGAGTATGTATGGACATTCGTCAATAGGGATTAGATACATGCTTGGTTGTTTAAAACATTCTTCTATGCTTAATGGATTTCTAATGCTTGATTTAAGTTCGACAATAAGGACTTAATTAGGGAATTGGAAATACAAGGTTAGGATCAAACACCATGGCTTAATCATACTTTAGCAATGGAGACCCAACACACTGATACAAGAGGTAAACGTGTTGTTAGTGGTTCTAATGATGCTTCTAGTGTGCAGATTTCAAAATTGGAACAAAAACTAGATGCTCTTCTTGCATTGAACTCAAGAAACCCTCCAAAGGAAGTGTGTAGCATATGTGAAACTCATGATCATGCTACCATAGCTTGTCCACTTGGGGCTGCATATCCAGAATTTGTGCAAGAGCAAGCTAAGTTGGTAAGTTCCTACAACCAAGGTCCAAGAAATGATCCATACTCTCAAAGTTATAATCCAGGTTGGAGGAATCATCCAAACTTTTCATGGAGGAATACACAGAATCAAGCCAATCCCTCTTCATTCCAAAGGCCACAACAATCATCATCATTGGAGGATATAGTGAAGCAAATGGCAATCAACCAATCTAATTTCCATCAAACTACACAAGCTGCCATCTCCAAATTGGAAATTCAAATAGGCCAAATAGCTGCGGAGATAACCCAAAGACAACCTGGGAAATTGCCAAGCCAAACCGTGATCAATCCAAATAACCAAGAAGCCAAAGCCATTCACGTGCTCAGAACAGGTAAGATAGTTGATAACAAAGTTGATTCTAATCTTTCAAATGATGTTGTTGTTGTAGAGGACGAAGAAGAGGAGGAGGAGGAGACCACAGGTACCCAAGGGCAACAATTTGCTCCTAAGGCCAATTCAGATTCGCAGGGACCTAATCCATTCCAATTGCATAGAAGGGATGATAAATTTGTGCCACCACATCATCAAGAAGATAGATACGTACCACCCGCTCCATATGTTCCACCAATTCCATTTCCAGGCCGTCTAAAGAAAGCAAAGCAAGATAAGGCTTTTAAAGAGATTTATGATATTTTGAGTAAAGTTAATATCAATTTGCCTTTGCTTGATGTTATTGAACAGATGCCAGCATATGGAAAGTTCATCAAGAACTTGAAAACTCACAAGCTCAATTTTGCTCCAAATGAAGAAGTGAGGCTCAACAAGAATGTAAGTGCTTTGTGTTGCAAAGCAAGCTTCCACCAAAACTAGAAGATCCTGGCAGTTTTGACATTCCAATTAACATTGGAGACAAGAAGGTTGGAAGAGCCATGTTGGACTTGGGAGCAAGCATCAATCTAATGCCATATTCAGTTTATCAAAAGCTTGGCTTAGAAGGAATGAAGAAGACTTGATGCGCCTTGAACTAGCTGATCATTCTATCAAATATCCAAAAGGTATTGTAGAAGATATCTTAGTTCAAGTTAATACACTAATCCTCCCTGCTGATTTTGTAGTGATGGACATGGAAGACAACCCAAATGGGGATCGTGTTGATCCTATCCTTTTAGGCCGGCCATTCATGGCTACTGCAGACACAATCATCAAAGTGAAAGATGGCACCCTCTCCATGACCGTTTTGGGTGAAACTGTTGAATTTAAAGTGTTTGATGCTCTAGCTCAACCCTCTATCTCTCTTGATACTTGTTTTTCAATTGATGTTGTGGATCATGAAGTTTCTTCCAAAATTTTGCAGGAAAAGTCCAATGATCCTCTAGAAGTTGTTCTAACACAAGAAGAGGAAGATCTTTGTGAACCGGAGTTCCAAGAAGTGGTAGCTGCCCTAGAAGCGTTCCAGCCATACTCACCATCATTTAGGCCACCACTTGAGCCTCTTGGACCATCCTCCACGAAATTAGAGCCATCCATTATCACACCGCCAAAGCTAGAACTTAAACCTCTGCCTAGTCATCTTAAATATACTTATTTGGGTGTTAATGAAACTCTTCCTGTCATAATTGCTGCAGGTCTCACCTCACATGAAGAAGAGAGCTTAATCAAAGTTCTAAAGGAGCATAAAACTGCCCTTGGGTGGACCATAGCAGATATCAAAGGAATAAGTCCAAGCATGTGCATGCACCGAATTTTAATGGAAGAAGATAGCAAACCATCCCGTGATGCCCAAAGGAGACTAAATCCCAACATGAAAGAGGTGGTGAGAACCGAAGTTTTAAAGCTACTTGATGTAGGAATCATCTACCCAATTTCAGATTCTAAGTGGGTGAGTCCTGTACAAGTTGTTCCAAAGAAGTCCGGAATCACCGTTGTGAAGAATGAGCAGAATGAGCTAGTTCCTACACGAACTGTCACTTTGGTTGGAGAGTTTGTATTGATTACAGGAAGTTGAACACATCCACAAGAAAAGATCATTTTCCATTACCTTTTATTGATCAAATGCTTGAGCGTTTATCTGGCCATGCTTACTATTGTTTTCTTGATGGGTATTCAGGTTATAATCAAATTCCCATTGCTCAGGAAGACCAAGAGAAGACCACATTCACATGCCCATTTGGTACATTTGCTTATAGAAGGATGCCATTTGGTTTGTGCAATGCTCCGCAACTTTCCAAAGATGCATGATGGCAATCTTTTCAGATATGGTGGAGCGATTCATTGAGGTATTTATGGATGATTTTTCAGTTTTTGGATCATCTTTTGATGAATGTCTTCACCACTTGTCTCTAGTGCTTAAAAGATGCCAGGAAACAAATCTGATTTTGAATTGGGAGAAATGTCACTTCATGGTGAAACAAGGTATTGTGCTAGGCCATGTGATCTCAAGCAAGGGAATTGAAGTGGACAAAGCCAAGATCGATCTCATATCGAATCTACCACCCCTTCCTCGATTAAAGGAGTTAGAAGTTTTCTAGGCCATGCAGGATTCTATAGAAGGTTCATCAAAAATTTCTCAAACATTACAAGACCATTGTGTAATCTTCTTGCTAAAGATGTTGTTTTTGAGTTTGATGAAGCTTGCATGGATGCTTTTACTACCTTGAAGAAGGAGCTAACTTCAGCCCCTATTATCATGGCTCGGATTGGTCTTTACCATTTGAAATAATGTGTGATGCTTCTGACTTTGCTATTGGTGCAGTTTTAGGTCAAAGGAAGAACAAGCTTCCCCATGTGATTTATTATGCTAGCCGGACCTTGAATGATGCTCAACTCAACTACTCCACAACAGAGAAGGAGTTGCTTTCTGTGGTTTTGCTTTAGAAAAATTTCGTTCTTACCTTGTTGGTTCTAAAGTAATTGTTTATTCTGACCATGCAGCTCTTAGATACTTGCTCACTAAGAAGGACGCCAAACCACGCTTGATTAGATGGATTCTCTTATTGCAAGAGTTCGATTTGGAGATTCGAGACAAGAAGGGAAGTGAGAATGTGGTGGCCGACCATTTGAGTAGAATTGTGGTTGAAGAACAAGGAGAAGTTGTGCTACCCTTGAATGAGACTTTCCCAGATGAACAATTATATGTTGCCCAGGTCAAAGAGCCATGGTATGCTGATTTTGTTAATTATCTTGCTTGTGGTGTTATTAGAAATGATCTAACTTCTCAGGGCAAGAAGAAGTTCTTTTCCATGGTGAAACACTATATTTGGGATGAACCATTCTTATTCAAGCATTGCCCTGATCAAATCATTAGAAGGTGTGTTCCAGAAGAAGAGCAAGAAAGTATACTTAAGCATAGCCACGAATTGGCTTGTGGAGGTCACTTTGGAGCTAAGAAAACTGCACTTAAAATTCTGCAATCTGGTTTCTTTTGGCCCACTCTATTCAAAGATGCGTTTAATTTTTGTGTTAAGTGTGATAGGTGTCAAAGAATGGGGAACATAAGCCACAGGAATCAAATGCCATTGAACAACATACTCATTGTGGAACTCTTCGATGTTTGGGGTATTGATTTCATGGGACCATTCCCATCTTCATTTGGTTACAACTACATACTTGTTGCAGTTGATTATGTGTCTAAATGGGTAGAAGCCATACCAACCAAAACCAATGATCACAAGGTTGTGCTAAAATTTTTGAGGGACAATATTTTCACAAGGTTTGGAACTCCAAGGGCTGTCATTAGTGATGGAGGTAGCCACTTCTGTAACAAGCCATTGAAGCACTCATGAAAAAGTACAACATCACCCATCGTGTCTCTACACCATATCATCCTCAAACTTCTGGCCAAGTAGAGATAAGCAACAGAGAAATCAAGCACATCCTAGAGAAGGTTGTGAACAATACAAGGAAAGATTGGTCTGCCAAGCTCAATGATGCATTATGGGCTTATAAGACTGCATATAAGACTCCCATCGGAATGAGCCCTTATCGTCTTGTGTTTGGTAAAGCTTGTCACCTGCCAATGGAGCTTGAACACAAAGCTCTTTGGGCCATCAAGAAGTTGAATTTTGATCTAGACAAGGCAGGCCAAGCTAGGAAGTTTCAGCTCAATGAATTGGAGGAGTTAAGACATGAGTCTTATGAGAATGCAAAGCTTTACAAAGAACGAACCAAGAGTTACCATGACAAAAACATTCAACGGAAAGAGTTCACCAAAGGTATGACAGTTCTTTTGTTTAACTCACGTTTGCGTCTTTTTCCAGGAAAATTGAAGTCAAGGTGGCTTGGCCCATTCACCGTGGTCAATGTTTCTCCCTATGGAGCTGTGGAGATTCAAAACCCTAAAGATGGCTCGACTTTCAAAGTAAATGGACAACGTTTAAAGCCATTCTATGAGGGAATTTCAGCTGGCATTCAAACTGGTCGTGTGGTGGATCAACTTCCCTTCATACCATCAACTTAGCTTGTTGCTTAATGTCTTGCCAAGACAGTAACTAAGGCGCTTCTTGGGAGGCAACCCATGTGTTCAAGAAGAAGGTGTTTAGTAGCGGTCGACCTAATTGCATCAAGGGGGAGTTTCTCTAAATCCTTTCTTACCTTTCCACCTTATTATTTACAAGTTCCCAATCATCTATGGTTCAAACATTGAGGACAATGCTTCATTTAAGTGTGGGGGAAGGTTTTCAATTTGTTTTCTTTTGTCACTAATTTTTTAAGAATGTCATTCAATCAGTGCTATGGAGTTGCCATTGAGGTTTTCATATCAGAATTTTTGCACTCACAAAGCTTTTGCTCTTAGAATTCTGGTGGCTAAAGTACCATGCTCAAATTCTTGAAGGAGAATAGTGGAGACTACCCTAGTGAGCTATATCGAGCCTATTTGCTTTCTTGAGAGGGTTTAAAGTGTTTATAATTCTCATCCCTACTTATTTCTTCAATTCACTCTAAATGATCTCATTGTTCCATTTTGATTGAATACTAAGGATGATTGTCTTTTGCAGATACCATGTGATTGCTCTCACTCATGAATGAACTCATTGAAGTGATGCTAGGCTATGTGTGCTTAATCGTTCTATATGCTTTCTTTTCATCACAACCATATGTGTGTTCCATCAGCCCTCTTGAAGCCAAACACTTCAAGCCTTTTTCTTCTACCACCCTCATCATTTCCCTACCTTTGTATCTCAATCTGAGATACTTAACCTTTATAGCCATACACTATAGCTTAGGAATCTACCAAGGTTTGCCAAGATGAAGTTTGAAGCAAGGAAGTTTTTGGCCATGTACATGAAAGAAAATTGGTGTGAATCTATGCAATGAAGTTAAAGAAGAAGCAGATCAAATCAGAAAATAAGAAAAATAAAAGAGAAAGTATTTCGATATGATCTAAGTGTGAAAAATAAGGTGTATGCCAAGTCATACCATCAAGTTTGCATCCATGCCATTATAAATCAAAGATACCTTGCAGATCAATAGAGAATGCAACCTTGGTATGTTCTTAAGTTACTTGTTTTCCCTTCCATTTCTTCCATTTTCCCTAACCGTAGCCCTTCATTACAACCTTGTGAAAGACCTAGCAGATCTTTGAGGATGTATTCATGGGTGCTGGTAAGTATGTGTGTATCTCTATTCTTAGTATTTGATTCCTTTCATGAGATCTAACCAAAAATTGTGCTTCTCTGTCATATACTCACTCATGCTTGCTTGAGAGAATAAAACCATAGGTTCCGAGTGATTGAGTACTTTCTGCGAGAATTAGAGTCGAAGCATGTTCTTTCTTCAAAGTTTGAGTGTGCTTGCTTTGAAGCCGTGTGCCTTTGAGCTATAGCTTCCACATTACACACTGATTGATCACTTCTCTTGGCAACTCTATGGTGTTGGAGGTATGACTCAAGTTTTCTTTCATTTTCATTAGTTGATTTCAAAGGTTTTCTAATCCCTTTGTTTTGTAGAGTCGGGAAAGCGTTTGTGGGTATCGTATCTGTTAAACCCTCAGGAGACACAACTCCTCCTACTAGGGATGCCTATAGGTTTAAAGGCTTGTTGCATATGCTCAATGCAATCGAGTTACCTGCGGAAGTGGTCTAGTTAACTTCTTGTTTTTGTTTTGTTTTACTCGAGGACTAGCAAAATCTAGGTCTGGGGGTATTTGATCGGTTCATAATTATATATCATTTTGTACCCTTCTAGCATATGATTTAGTTATGTTTTTGAGTTAAACTTGTGCTTTTAATCTCTTTTATGTTTGTCATTCAGTTAATTGAGCTTTAGGTAGCCATGGGGGCCCAAATATGCAAAATGGGCCAAAAACGTGCAGATTGAGCTAGAAATTTGTTTCAGCCTTAACTCCTTCCTCCGAACTTGGATTGGCCCAAATGATATGTGGTTGGAAAGATGACATTCTAAACTTGAAGATGGACGGCTCAATGTCATCAGTTGATTAAGGGAAGCCCAATTCGTGAGCCCATGAAGTTTCTTGGTCATGATGAGCTATGCATGAGATGTGATTTCTGGTGGGGTTCTCCATTAGCTGCATGTGGGAGCTGCACTAGTCAGAAAAGAAGGGAAACTGATTTTCTAATGTATTAGTGTGGTTAGTGGAGGCATTAATCAATTCAGAATTCTCCTTTCATTCTCCTTATAAATACCACCCTCATTCATTCCATAAGACATCATCTCTCACATCTTTCACATCTTTCACATCCTTCAGATCCTTCACACATCCTTCAGACCTCCTCCACACCATCCTCCACACTCCCATAATTCCCCAAACACTCCAGGACACACTCCCATCACTCTAAACAGCCTCAAATCACCAAAACTGTCCCCTGCAAGCCTGCCTTCCATTTCCCTACGAATTTCCTCTTTCTCAACCATCACCACTCACCCAAACTCATCCCAAATCACCTTCTTAACCTTCATACATTCTTCTAGACGTGGGGAAGTGCTTGGAGAAGTATTAGGCGTGGAGAAGCTCTTGGAGAAGCATTGGACACCACAAGAACTTCAGAAAAGGGTTTTCTATTCTTATTACATTCATTATGCTTTCTCATTTCTGTTTATGTTTCTTTCCCATTATGAGTAGCTAAATCCATTACTAGGGCTTCGATGTAACCTAACATGAATATTCTGGGTTTATAAATTTCAAGTTTCAAGTTTGATTCAAGATTCAAGTTTGATTCAAGATTCATGCTCTTATTCATTATGCCTATCTACTTATATGCTAATCTGAATGCCTAGCTACCATTGAGATTTGTGTATTTTGGTTGAAACTAAAGTAGACACCTTATGCTTTTGTTTCAATTGAACTATGAATAAGATGAGTATGTATGGACATTCGTCAATAGGGATTAGATACATGCTAGGTTGTTTAAAACATTCTTCTATGCTTAATGGATTTCTAATGCTTGATTTAAGTTCGACAATAAGGACTTAATTAGGGAATTGGAAATACAAGGTTAGGATCAAACACCATGGCTTAATCATACTTTAGCTAGAATCAATCTTTGAATCTGAATCAGACTTGTCACTTGAATCCTTATAACCTAGAATTGGATTGTTATGGTGAATCGAATGCCCTAGTCTCCAAATCTGTTTCCAACCTCAAAACCACTCTTTGATACACTTGTTTACTTTGCCTTTGTTTGCAATTTTGTTTTGTTTCATTTGTTTTCACAAAGTCAATCAATCTCTCTTTTAAATCTGTTTTAGACTTAACTTCTTGTTTCTAGAGTTGGGTAATATAAGTACATAACTAATTTGAACTTCTCAGTCCTTGTGGGTACGACCTCGTACTTGTCTTGCTATACTACTAATTGGCCCGTACACTTGCGAGTTAACACCGAACGAGAATCGAAACTTAAACCCTAACAAAACCCCACTTAACGTGCACGTACGTCCTACGAAGGATTCTAAGGTCAAACTACCTCTTTTAGCCAGTGGGACCGCCCCGGAAGACTCACGGTCAACCGGCGGTCAAACACCCCTTTTCGGTCAACCCGGGCCCGCAGAGCCCAAGACCTCCAAAACGATCTGGACATTCCTAGAAGTCCAACAAAGTCAACTACACAGCAAACAGACCTCGGGAGACACTCGGTCAACCCTGGTCAAACTTGGTCAAACCGACCCTAATAGGTCAAACCGGGCAAGTGGGTCCCATGACCTCCAAACTTAGATCCGAAAGTTCCTTAAGGTTCACTACGGTTTAACTAACACGTTCCCAAAGTTTGGTCTCGATCCGACGGTCGGATTTCTCGCGATCGTACGATCGGACGATTACGGTTTAATTCTAACTTCAAGTCAATGATCCGGAGTATCCGGGACTCCGAATCACGATCCGTCAAATCCTATAGACTCCTAAAAATACGAGGATCAACATATCCAAAAATGGACACGATCCGACCGTTCAAACCTATCGAACCCGGGAATCACGCAATAGGCGAGATCCGTTCGATAACCAAACGATCTTCGAATTGCGATCCGTCAACTCCTACGCGTTCGTAGCGATACGAGGGTCTCAAAGGACCCAAGAGCCGCCACCACCCCGCCACCACGCGCCGCCACACGCGCCACCGTGGGTGGCGGGTGCCTTGAGTAAAACAGGCCAACTTCAAAACGCCGCCACCTCCTACACCGCCTACCCCAGTCGACTCAGCAGCCCTTGGGAAGCTCAGAACCGGGCTGAGCCACCCCAGAACCGCCCGGCAAGCCGCGGATCGAAGCCCAACCGGTTAGGGTTTAGGCGCGATTTGACGTTGGCCACGGCGCTACGCCGGCTGCCAACGTTGTCGCGCACCTCGCGAAATCGAAAGAAGGGAAGGAGGGCTACCTTACGCAAGTGGAATCGGAGGCTGTGGTGGCCGGAAGCGTCGCCGGCGAAAATGGAGGTTTCGTAGGAACTTGCGAGCTTGCCGTCGCTCATCGCCGGGTTTCGGCCAGTGATCTTGGGCGAGCTGTGACCGGGAGGAGGAGAGGGATCGTTTGGGACCGGTCTCGGACCCAACCGTGCCACTGTCTGCCGGATTCGAAGAGAGAGAGAGTGAGGGTCGGTGAGAGAGAAATCGCAGAGGAGAGAGAGAGAACCGGGAGGAGAGAGAGAGAGAAAAGAGCTGATCGGTCACCGGGGTACTTTTATCAAATTATCGCTTTGCGAAAAGATCAAAATGCCCCTCAAGCTCCCGACCTCCAATTGACACGTTCCGCTGTCAGCGGACTCGTCTCGACGATCCGAACGCAATGGCGTAACCCGTGTCGCCAAATTCCGTCCCGAAAATTAAATGACCTCCAATACCCCTTAATTATTTAATTCCAAAATAATTCCAATAAATCCTTTTTAAATCCTTTTAATTTCCCAAATTAATTAACTAAAACAATTAATTCATTTTAATTAATAAAATGGGTCAGGGTCGTCACAACCTACCCACCTTATAAGAATTTCGTCCTCGAAATTCCACGACCACTTCTGTACACCAACACGGTACCCAACAACTCCAAAACCACAGTAACATCCCACACCAACCACACTTCCACCAAAAGGACAAACAACTTCTTAAGTTAACGAACTCAATTTCATATTTTCTAAATATGAAAACCTCAACAGAATTTTCAAATCCTAAGATTTCTCCTTATCTTACGTGCACAACCACCGCCAGTTCGTGCACGCCACTAAGTGTTCTAAACACGTGTAACTTCGGGTTCTAACGAAACTCGTACAAAACAACAAAGAGAGAGGAATCATGCCATAAACAACATCGGGTGTGACCTGTGCCTCATGTCGAGTCATAGGAAACACCCGCGCCTTAGTCGTCGAACGCACTGGCTGACCCCTCGAATTCCTTCCGCCACTTCCACGGAAAGTCAACTGAATACCACTACTCGTAGCGGTACCAGAACTAGAGGATGAGGCATCACCCCAACTATGCCTCCGACTACCTTGCTCCTACGAGGTCACGAATTCATGCATTGCTGCACCACTCCGAAGAGGATTAGGATGGTTCCCCTTGGTATGCCCAACTTACCCACAAGCATAACAAGTTAGGACGCAACCTTGACCATGTCAACCACTCTGTACGGGATGGGAACAATCCCGCCCAAAGTGTCCAACTTTACTGCATTTAAGACAACTCACACAACCCGTTGCGAGCTATCCCCAAGTTGTACCGGCAACCGACTGCTGCCCAGCACGCTTAAACTTAGTATCTCCATTCTTTGATAGACCTCGCCTTGATCCATCAAAGTCAGTCGTATCTCTACGACGCCTTCCAACAATAACACCAGCACCACACCTCTGTGCCACCCCGTCAGCAATTTCAATCAAGGCTCCCATGGTCGGATAGACAGTGGCAGAAAGCACAACCTGAATATCCAATCACAGACATTCGTCCTTCAACCGTACCGTACAAACTGTTCCACGTTACTTAGCTTTAACTAAAGCACCAATGGCATTCCGCCAACTGCCCAACTCTTAATACTAACTCGAGACGCTCAACCGTCTTACGCCTTTTGAACTAAACGCGTGAACCACGACAAACACCTTCAGTTGCAAGGAAACTTGTTCCAGCAACAAACTTTCGTCAAGCTTACCTCGACCATTCAAACTTTCCCCAAAAGTCAACTGTAGGATCACCTGCCTGTTGACTCATGGTCCAACTTAATGGGCTTCGATCCCCAATTCAACCACGTCCAACAAATTTTCCTTAGGGTCACCACCACACCGTAAACAAGGAACCTACAAGTACTCTGCTACTTAAACGCTTCAACTTTCTTCACCAGCCTTAGCCAACTCCAAGGCTGCCTGGGTACTCCAACTTGAGATACCCACGATCAATTAATTTCCATGAATGTCACACAAGTGCAACATCCAAACTTAGCGAAACTTCTGCTAACGGATCAAACTCCAAATCCCTTTCAAAACAAACGCAACCAACCGAAACTTGTCACCGTCAGGGCACCTCATGACAGCAACCACCATTTCCAATCAGTGAGCCAGCTCCCAGCCTCAGCCAGGCCAGCACTGCCCAAATAGTCATGAGCTCCCATATTGACTAATTCTCTTAACGTCAGTAGCTTTCGGGTTACCTCTCGCACGTAACGCCGTAACATTGATCATGAGAACTGGTCAAGCACTTAACGTAGCTCCAGCTCACTCACGCTTGTTCGTTCAATGGTAGGTGGAGGAAGAATAGACTCTCAAGTCTCGGGAAAAGAATTCTCCACCTACAACATCTCGGAAGTACGAAACTTGAAGAAGAAAAACAAGAAAACACGGAAACCATTCGCAACAAAGTGCACAATGGAAGCGAAGTCCGAAGGAAATTGAACCTAATGCTCGATACCAAGTTGACAGGGACTCGACCCAAATTCCACCGGAACCGGGCGGACCTGTTGATGGGCCCAACACCAACCCATGCCGGGCCCACGAACTGAACGATTACCCTCTTCCCGACAAACAACAAACTTTGGGCGAGACTTCGCCGAAAATCGGACAGAGTCTCCCTACAAAGTGAACAATCCCCAAAGTTAAAACCTGTTCAAACAAGCAACGAGAAACAAAGCCCAAGCACCAGCATGCTCCGGATAAACTACCAGGCCTGCGCCAACAATTTAACCCTTACAAGCAATACAGAGCAATCTAAGAGTTTAGGAAATCAGCGGCGGAAAAGAATAAACAGAAAATGAGTTTAGGGATCAAGGACAACAGATCCTACCCTTCAGTCAAAGCTCGAGAAGAGGAGCGCACGGCCGAACAGTGTCGACGCAACTACAGTCTGGGGGGCGCAAAACAGAAAGAGTGTGAGTGGACAAAAACAAAGTTTTACATACTTAAAACAATATACTAACCCCACCTTTTAAAACCATGCAAACCATGCATATGAAATCTTGTATATACGTGTTTGCTTTAGAAATCATATTATCTCAAATTACATGAGAGCAATCCAGCTCAAAACCTTTTTGCGAATAAAACACCCTTTTTCTTTTCCCGAGGCATAACCTCTCAAATCAACCCAAGCAGGTTTATAAAACATAAACAAACGGGCTTTGTTAAAGTAAAGCATAAAGATGGAATAAAGTTCTCATAAAGGAAAACAAACCTTTAAATGCCGAATAATTCGTATACGTCAAGAAAACCCAACTCGACAGCAATATAGACATTTATTGTAGTTCAAAGCATTTATATACGTATATATAAATATCAAATCCGGATTCACAATCCAACAAGTAAAACATAACCAGTACTGAAATCCAATCAAATACTGAAGTCAAAGTAAGTGTAAAGTTTCCCCAACTTCCCCAACTCCCAATCCTGTGCTCGCAAGCACGACAAGTAAGGAGGGATCCTCACTGAAAGAAATAAGAATACGAAGGTACTAACACACGCGTATAGGTATAATATAATCTCAATACCAATCAAGTACCAGGGAAACAATCCAACAGGGGATCATTTAACTGGATACAAGGACTACACCGCGGTGGCCGTACCCAGTGGTTAAGCCGTCCATAGTAATGGATTATGCTACCCGACCCGTATGGCAGAATCCTCAATACCCATACGTCCGAACTAGTCCATGCGCGCTGACTAAATACTCAATTAAGAGTCTACGGCTACACCCCGTTAGAGCATGCACCGGATCGAACCATATCCAAGTAACCGTATCATCATCATCGAGCAGGGGAGGTACATCTCAAGGTGCTACCCGCACACACATAAATCGCCACGCGATAACAATATATATATATACATTCAATCCCAGTGTACCCAACCCCAAACATCGAACACCTGGACATAAATAAGTCCATCAAGCATATAACCCACAAATATATTCAACACAAGGACATCACCGTCCCAAACATATATTTATATAGTCAAAATAATCATAAGGGTCAAACGACCCCATAACGAATTCATAACCAAATAAACGTCATATTCCTTTGAAACCATATTCAAGATATCAATATAATTATATAAGGGACCTCACGTCCCGGCCTTGCATTCCAACCCAAGATATACATAATTAAAGTATAAGGAACTCGTCCGTAAATACATACCGTTAAATCAAACGTATAAACCAAAATATACATATGTATATATATATATACATAAAACATAAAGATCCTTTAAAGTACGAAAACTCAAACCCGATCCCATATACATATCTATGTATTTAAATATGTATGAATATACGTATAATCCATCCCCATTATTCCAAAGTATTTATTCAAAATCAATATATATATATGTATGAAAATACACATATATAATCAAGGTATAAGTAAATATTACTTCAAAAGGTTTTAAACGCCAAAACCGAATACGTAACCAAACGGACTACGTTAGGGCCTCACAATAAACCGGCAACCCAAATCATGCATTTACCTCAATGCAAATCCTTTTAATACATTTCAAACAAAGTCAAAGCAAGACTTAAACTATTAATAAATTCAAGACTTAAAATCATTAAATCTCATTTCATGCAGTTCATGCAAAACATTCAAATCATGCTCATTTGAAAACAAAGTCCACTCACCGTTGGTCCTACGCTGCATAACCCCAAAGGGTCTCACTTGCTGCGTGCAGAAACAGCAGTACCTAAAGCGATAGATACGAAGATTGGATTAGTACAGTGAACCGAACAAGAATCGAAACTTAAACCCTAACAAAACCCCACTTAACGTGCACGTACGTCCTACGAAGGATTCTAAGGTCAAACTACCTCTTTTAGCTGGGACCGCCGAGGGAAGACTCACGGTCAACCGGCGGTCAAACACCCTTTTCGGTCAACCGGGCCCGCGGAGCCCAAGACCTCCAAAGCGATCTGGACATTCCTAGAAGTCCAACAAAGTCAACTACACAGCAAGCAGGACCTCGGGAGACACTCGGTCAACCCTGGTCAAACTTGGTCAAACAGGCCTAATAGGTCAAACCGGGCAAGTGGGTCCCATGACCTCCAAACTTAGATCCGAAAGTTCCTTAAGGTTCACTACGGTTTAACTAACACGTTCCCAAAGTTTGGTTTCGATCCGACGGTCGGATTTCTCGCGATCGTACGATCGGACGATTACGGTTTAATTCTAACTTCAAGTCAATGATCCGGAGTATCCGGGACTCCGAATCACGATCCGTCAAATCCTATAGACTCCTAAAAATACGAGGATCAACATATCCAAAAATGGACACGATCCGACCGTTCAAACCTATCGAACCCGGGAATCACGCAATAGGCGAGATCCGTTCGATAACCAAACGATCTCCGAATTGCGATCCGTCAACTCCTACGCGTTCGTAGCGATACGAGGGTCTCAAAGGACCCAAGAGCCGCCACCACCCCGCCACCACGCGCCGCCACACGCGCCACCGTGGGTGGCGGGTGCCTTGAGTAAAACAGGCCAACTTCAAAACGCCGCCACCTCCTACACCGCCTACCCAGTCGACTCGGCAGCCCTTGGGAAGCTCGGAGCAGGCTGAGCCACCCCAGAACCGCCCGGCAAGCCGCGGATCAAGCCCAACCGGTTAGGGTTTAGGCCGCGATTTGAGGCGTTAGCCACGGCGGCTACGCCGCCAACGTTGTCGCGCACCCCGAAATCGAAAGAAGGGAAGGAGGGCTACCTTACGCAAGTGGAATCGGAGGCTGTGGTGGCCGGAAACGTCGCCGGCGAAAATGGAGGTTTCGGCGGAACTTGCAGAGCTTGCCGTCGCTCATCGCCGGGGTTTCGGCCAGGTGATCTTGGGCGGGCTGTGACCGGGAGGAGGAGAGGATCGTTTGGGACCGGTCTCGGACCCAACCGTGCCTCTGTGGCCGGATTCGAAGAGAGAGAGAGTGAGGGTCGGTGAGAGAGAAATCGCAGAGAGAGAGAGAGAACCGGGAGGAGAGAGAGAGAAAAGAGCTGACTGGTCACCGGGGTACTTTTATCAAATTATCGCTTTGCGAAAAGACCAAAATGCCCTCAAGCTCCCGACCTCCAATTGACACGTTCCGCTGTCCAGCGGACTCGTCTCGGCGATCCGAACGCAATGGCGCAACCCGTGTCGCCAAATTCCGTCCCGAAAATTAAATGACCTCCAATACCCCTTAATTATTTAATTCCAAAATAATTCCAATCAATCCTTTTAAATCCTTTTAATTTCCCAAATTAATTAACTAAAACAATTAATTCATTTTAATTAATAAAATGGGTCAGGGTCGTCACACTGCAGATCAGTCAACTTCACGGATTGGACTCTACTTGCTCAAGAAGAACCAGATAATGAGCCATACGTCATTGGAATGATACGGAAGTCTATTTTACGGTTCATGATTCCGAGTCCTCTAGAGGAAGTTATACAAGTTTTGGCAGCTTAAGGTCAAAATCGGCAGGATCTGCGTTACTGGGCCAAAAATGCCTTTTGAAGGCCTTCCCGAATTTTCCTTGAGTTGGGCTGCATATGCTTGGAAAGATAAGACAAAGAGCTTCAAGATCCATATTTTTGCAGATTTGTTAGAGTGAAGGAACAAGCCCAAATCGAGCCCACAAGCTGACTGCAATGCATTGTCATGCATGAGCTAATCATTTTAGTGGTGAATTGAGTGGTGTAAGTTGGTGAAGTGAGTGTGATTAATAAACTCAATTGTATAATCAGATTTATACTTCCCCTAGGCCTATAAATAGTGAGTTCTCCAAACATTTAAACACACCCCAAGGGGAGCTCTCAAACATCTCTCTAGAGCTCCTATCCCTTCTCTCCCTCAAATTCTCTTAGTTTTCTTTTAGTTCTCAATTGTTTCCTTTAAGTTTTTCTTAGTTGTAATTTATTTTCCATTGTAATGTAATTTCTTTTCTTAAGTTTTCAAGTTTAATTAGTTTTCAAGTTTCAATTATAGTTCTTGTTCTTATTCATTATGCTTATAAGTTAATATGCTTGTTTGAATGATTGATCACCATTAAAACTTGTATGTTAGCTATCTTGGTTTGAATTAAGAGTAGACACCATGCATTAATTCAAATTGAACTATGAATAGGAAGAGTATGTATGGACATTCGACAATAGGGATTAGATACATGCTTGGTTGTTTAAAACATTCTTCTATGCTTAATGGATTTCTAATGCTTAATTTAGGTTCGACAACAAGGATCTAATTAGGGAATTAGGAATACAAGGTTAGGACCAAACACCATGGCTTAATCATATTTTAGCTAGAATCAATCCGTGAATCTAAATTGAACTTGGTAACTAATTAGCTTGGGTTAATTTCTTTTCTTTCTTTCTTGTTTTATTTATTTTCTTTTGGATTTCTGTTTTGTGCAGGGAATCAAATTGAATCAATCTATCATCAATCCTCGTGGGATCAACCTCGTACTTACACAAGCTATACTATCCAACGCCTCGTGCACTTGCGAGTTAACAATATGGTGGGTTTTTAGTGAAATCCAATCACTAGAACTCTGCAATCCTACAACCACTCCGTGAACAGTACAAACTTCGTACGATCTTGAAGTATCCAGTTTCTTTGACCAATTGATTGGGATCGACCCCAAATCTTGGGCAACATCATAATATGGTGAGAGGAGTCATTTGGGGTGTTTTAAGTTAAATCCAATCACTAGAACTACGCAATCCAACAACCACTCCGTGCAAGATATGAACTTTGTACGAACATGAAGTGTCCAATTTATTTGACAAATTGATTATGGATTGAGCCCAAAACTTGGGCAACATCACAATATGGTAGGAGGAGTCATTTGGAGAGTTTTGAGTGAAATCCAATCACTAGAACTATGCAATCCTACAACCACTCCGTGTACAGTACAAAATTCATCTGATCTTGAAGTGTGCCTTTTCTTTCACCAATTGATTTCGGATCGAGCCCAAATTTTGGGCAACATCATAATATGGAGAGAGGTGTCAATTGGTAAGCTTTGAGTTAAATGCAATCACTAGAACTATGCAATCCTACAACCACTCAGTGAATGGTAAGAACTTCTCACAAACCTGAAAAGTCCAATTTCTCTGACCAATTAATTTCGGATCAAGCCGAAAACTTGGGCAACATGATAATATGGTGGGAATAGTCATTTGGTGAGTTTTGAGTGAATTCCAATCACTAGAACTATGCAATCCTACAACCACTCCGTGTACAGTACGAACTTCGTACGATCTTGAAGTGTCCCATTTCTTTGACCAATTGATTTCGGATCTAGCCCAAATCATGGGCAACATCATAATATGGTGAGCGGAGTCATTTGGTGAGTTTTGAGTTAAATCCAATCACTAGAACTATGCAATTGTAGGACCACTCCGTGAATGGTAAGAGCTTCGTACAAACATGAAAAGTCCAATTTCTTTGACCAATTAATTTCGCATCCAGCCGAAAACTTGGGCAACATTATAATATGGTGGGAATAGTCATTTGGTGAGTTTTGAGTAAATTCCAATCACTAGAATTATGCAATCCTACAACCACTATGTGTACAGTACGAACTTTGTACGATCTTGAAGTGTCCCATTTCTTTGACCAATTAATTTCGGATCTAGCCCAAATCTTGGGAACCATCATAATATGGTGGGTGGAGTCATTTGGTGAGTTTTGAGTGAAATCCAATCACTAGAACTATGCAATCCTACAACCACTCCGTGAAACGTAAGAATTTCGTATGAACATGAAGTATCCAATTTATTTGACTAATTGATTTCGGATCGAGCAAAAAACTCGGGCAACATCAAAATATGGGGGAAGGAGTATATTGGTGAGTTTTGCGTCAAATCCAATCACTATAACTATGCAAAGTACCAACCACTCCATTTACGGTATGAACTTCGTAGGAACTTGAAGTGTCCTTTTATTTTGGCCAATTGATTTTGGATCGAGCCCAAAACTTGGGTAACATCGTAATGTGGTGGGAGGAGTCATTTGGGGAGTTTTGAGTGAATTCCAATAACTAGAACGATGCAATTCTACAACCACTCCGTGTACAGTACGAATTTCGTACAATCTTGAAGTGTCCTTTTCTTTGACCAATTGATTTTGGATCGAGCCCAAATCTTGGGCAACATCATAATATGGTGGGAGGAGTCATTTGGTGAGTTTTGCGTCAAATCCAATCACTAGAACTATGCAATGCACCAACCACTCCGTTTACTGTACGAAATTCGTACGAACATGAAGTGTCCAATTTCTTTCAGGTGAATTCGGATCGAGCCCAAAACTTGGGCAACATCACAATACGGTGTGTGGAATCATTTGGTGAGTTTTGCGTCAAATTCAATCACAAGAACAATGCAATCCTACAACCAGTCCGTTAAAGGTTCGAACTTCGTACGAACTTGAATTGTCCAATTTCTTTGAGCAATTTGGTGAGTTTTGAGTGAAATCCAATCACAAGAACTATGCAATGCACCAACCACTCCATTTACTGTACAGACTTTGTACGAACTTGGTGTCCAATTTCTTTGACCAATTGATTTCGGATCGAGTGATCGGGGCATAATTACATATCATTTTGTACCCTTCTAACTTATGATTTGGTTATGTTTTTGAGTTAAACTTGTGCTTTTAATCTATTTTGTGTTTGTTTCAGTGTAATAAGCTTATGACTCATTAAATGCATTTTGGATACAAGTCAGCTCAAAACGGTGTCTGCAGATCAGTCAAATTCACGGATGGGACTGTACTTGCTCAGGAAGAACCAGATAATGAACCATACATAATTGGAAAGATGCGGAAGTCTAGTTTCTGAAGAATTTTACGGTTCTTGATTCCGAGTCTTCTAGAGAAAGTTATACAAGTTTTGGCAGCTTAAGGTCAAATTCGGCAGCATCTGCGTTACTGGGCCAAAAATCACATTTGAATGTCTTTCCGATTTTTCCTTGAGCTGGGCTACATATGCTTGAAAAGATAATTCAAAGTGCTTCAAGATCCATATTTTTCCAGATTTTTCAGAATTGAGAAACAAGCCCAAAACGAGGCCAAAATAAGACTGCAATGCATTGTCAAGCATGACATATGTATGATGAAATGTTATTGATTGTGGGAAAGTTTGGTGAAGCATATTCAATACTTATAATTGGAGTGGAGTTTTGCAGCAGCCAAATGAAGTAAAAGAAGATGAAGTGGGAGCTGCAACAATAAGCTTAAAGACAAGAGGAATTGTTTTCAAATGCAATTGTGTGTTAGGTAAAGTTGGTGAATTAAGTGTTGTAAGTTGGTGAAGTGAGTTTTGTAGGTAGAAGCAATACTTAATTCAGATTTTCACTTCCCTAGGCCTATAAATAGTGAGTTTCTCCAAGCTTGTAAACACACCCCAAGGGGGGGAGCTCTCAAACATCTCTCTAGAGCTCCTCTCCCTTCTCTCCCTCAAATTCTCTTAGTTTTCCTTTTTAGTTCTCAATTGTTGTAACAAAATCCTTTTGCTAAATTTTCCTTTAAGTTTCTCTTAGTTGTAATTTATTTTTCATTGTAATTTAAATTCTTTTCTTAAGTTTTCAAGTTTCAATTATAGTTCTTGTTCTTATTCATTATGCTTATAAGTTAATATGCTTGTTTGAATGAGTTATCACCATTAAAACTTGTATGTTAGCTATCTTGGTTTGAATTAAGAGTAGACACCATGCATTAATTCAATTTGAACTATGAATACGAAGAGTATTGTTAACTCGCAAGTGTACGGGCCAATTAGTAGTATAGCAAGACAAGTACGAGGTCGTACCCACAAGGACTGAGAAGTTCAAATTAGTTATGTACTTAGATTACCCAATTCTAGAAACAAGAAGTTAAGTCTAAAACAGATTTAAAAGAGAGATTGATTGACTTTGTGAAAACAAATGAAACAAAACGAAATTGCAAACAAAGGCAAAGTAAACAAGTGTATCAAAGAGTGGTTTTGAGGTTGGAAACAGATTTGGAGACTAGGGCATTCGATTCACCATAACAATCCAATTCTAGGTTATAAGGATTCAAGTGACAAGTCTGATTCAGATTCAAAGATTGATTCTAGCTAAAGTATGATTAAGCCATGGTGTTTGATCCTAACCTTGTATTTCCAATTCCCTAATTAAGTCCTTATTGTCGAACTTAAATCAAGCATTAGAAATCCATTAAGCATAGAAGAATGTTTTAAACAACCAAGCATGTATCTAATCCCTGTTGACGAATGTCCATACATACTCATCTTATTCATAGTTCAATTGAAACAAAAGCATAAGGTGTCTACTTTAGTTTCAACCAAAATACACAAATCTCAATGGTAGCTAGGCATTCAGATTAGCATATAAGTAGATAGGCATAATGAATAAGAGCATGAATCTTGAATCAAACTTGAAACTTGAAATTTATAAACCCAGAATATTCATGTTAGGTTACATCGAAGCCCTAGTAATGGATTTAGCTACTCATAATGGGAAAGAAACATAAACAGAAATGAGAAAGCATAATGAATGTAATAAGAATAGAAAACCCTTTTCTGAAGTTCTTGTGGTGTCCAATGCTTCTCCAAGAGCTTCTCCACGCCTAATACTTCTCCAAGCACTTCCCCACGTCTAGAAGAATGTATGAAGGTTAAGAAGGTGATTTGGGATGAGTTTGGGTGAGTGGTGATGGTTGAGAAAGAGGAAATTCGTAGGGAAATGGAAGGGAGGCTTGCAGGGACAGTTTTGGTGATTTGAGGCTGTTTAGAGTGATGGGAGTGTGTCTGGAGTGTTTGGGGAATTATGGGAGTGTGGAGGATGGTGTGGAGGAGGTCTGAAGGATGTGTGAAGGATCTGAAGGATGTGAAAGATGTGAAGGATGTGAGAGATGATGTCTTATGGAATGAATGAGGGTGGTATTTATAAGGAGAATGAAAGGAGAATTCTGAATTGATTAATGCCTCCACTAACCACACTAATACATTAGAAAATCAGTTTCCCTTCTTTTCTGACTAGTGCAGCTCCCACATGCAGCTAATGGAGAACCCCACCAGAAATCACATCTCATGCATAGCTCATCATGACCAAGAAACTTCATGGGCTCACGAATTGGGCTTCCCTTAATCAACTGATGACATTGAGCCGTCCATCTTCAAGTTTAGAATGTCATCTTTCCAACCACATATCATTTGGGCCAATCCAAGTTCGGAGGAAGGAGTTAAGGCTGAAACAAATTTCTAGCTCAGTCTGCACGTTTTTGGACCATTTTGCATATTTGGGCCCCCATGGCTACCTAAAGCTCAATTAACTGAATGACAAACATAAAAGAGATTAAAAGCACAAGTTTAACTCAAAAACATAACTAAATCATATGCTAGAAGGGTACAAAATGATATACAATTATGAACCGATCAAATACCCCAGACCTAGATTTTGCTAGTCCTCGAGCAAAACAAAACAAAACAAAGGGAAAAACAAAAACAAGAAGTTAACTAGACCACTTCCGCAGGTAACTCGATTGCATTGAGCATATGCAACAAGCCTTTAAACCTATAGGCATCCCTAGTAGGAGGAGTTGTGTCTCCTGAGGGTTTAACAGATACGATACCCACAAACGCTTTCCCGACTCTACAAAACAAAGGGATTAGAAAACCTTTGAAATCAACTAATGAAAATGAAAGAAAACTTGAGTCATACCTCCAACACCATAGAGTTGCCAAGAGAAGTGATCAATCAGTGTGTAATGTGGAAGCTATAGCTCAAAGGCACACGGCTTCAAAGCAAGCACACTCAAACTTTGAAGAAAGAACATGCTTCGACTCTAATTCTCGCAGAAAGTACTCAATCACTCGGAACTTATGGTTTTATTCTCTCAAGCAAGCATGAGTGAGTATATGACAGAGAAGCACAATTTTTGGTTAGATCTCATGAAAGGAATCAAATACTAAGAATAGAGATACACACATACTTACCAGCACCCATGAATACATACTCAAAGATCAGCTAGGTCTTTCACAAGGTTGTAATGAAAGGCTAAGGTTAGGGGAAATGGAAGAATTGGAAGGAAGAACAAGTAACTTAAGAACATACCAAGGTTGCGTTGCATTCTTCATTGATCTGCAAGGTATCTTTGATTTATAATGGCATGGATGCAAACTTGATGGTATGACTTGGCATACACCTTATTTTTCACACTTAGATCATATCGAAACACTTTCTCTTTTATTTTTCTTATTTTCTGATTTGATCTGCTTCTTCTTTAACTTCATTGCATAGATTCACACCAATTTTCTTTCATGTACTTGGCAAAAACTTCCTTGCTTCAAACTTCATCTTGGCAAACCTTGGTAGATTCCTAAGTTATAGTGTATGGCTATAAAAGGTTAAGTATCTAAGATTGAGATACAAAGGTAAGGAAATGATGAGGGTGGTAGAAGAAAAAGGCTTGAAGTGTTTGGCTTCAAGAAGGCTGATGGAACACACATATGGGTACGATGAAAAGAAAGCATATAGAACGGTTAAGCACACATAGCCTAGCATCACTTCAATGAGTTCATTCATGAGTGAGAGCAAGCACATGGTATCTGCAAAAGACAATCATCCTTAGTATTCAATCAAAATGGAACAATGAGATCATTTAGAGTGAATTGAAGAAATAAGTAGGGATGAGAATTAGAAACACTTTAAACCCTCTCAAGAAAGCAAATAGGCTCGATATAGCTCACTAGGGTAGTCTCCACTATTCTCCTTCAAGAATTTGAGCATGGTACTTTAGCCACCAGAATTCTAAGAGCAAAAGCTTTGTGAGTGCGAAAATCTGATATGAAAACCTTAATGGCAGCTCCATAGTATTGATTTAATGACATTCTAAAAAAATTAGTGACAAAAGAAAACAAATTGAAAACCTTCCCCCACACTTAAATGAAGCATTGTCCTCAATGTTTGAACCATAGATGATTGAGAACTTGTAAATAATAAGGTGGAAAGGTAAGAAAGGATTTAGAGAAACTCCCCCTTGATGCAATTAGGTCGACCGCTACTAAACACCTTCTTCTTGAACACATGGGTTGCCTCCCAAGAAGCGCCTTAGTTACTGTCTTGGCAAGACATCCAACTGTTTATGATGAATTGGGGGCTTCGGCTCAATCGCCTCTTTATGCATGGCTAGATAGTTTACCCAGCTTCTTCTTCTTTTCCTTCGCTTCCTTTGTTTTTCCTTTTCTTTTTCTTCATGTGTGTAGGGAGTGCAACATTGAACATTATGGTGACCATGGATGGTTCCAATTTGGTGGAGGATTTTCCAAGAGGCTCGAGTGGTTGCCCAAAAGATGGTGGGTATGGCTGGAATACTTCTAGGCAGTTACCACTTCTGAAACTCCGGTTCAACATGACCTTCCTCTTCTTGTGAAAGGACAACTTCTATAGCATCATTGGACTGTTTCTGCAAGGTCTTGGAAGAAATTTCATCATTCACAATATCAATTGAAAAACAAGTATCAAGAGAGGTAGAAGGTTGAGATGGAGGATCAAACACTTTAAATTCAGCAGTTTCACCCAATACAGTCATGGAGAGGGTGCCATCTTTCACATTGATGATTGTGTTTGCAGTGGCCATGAATGGCCGGCCTAAGAGAATAGGATCAACACGATCTCCATTTGGGTTGTCCTCCATGTCCATCACTACAAAATCAACAGGGAGAATTAGTGTATTAACTTGAACTAAAATATCTTCTACGATACCTTTTGGATATTTGATAGAATGATCAGCTAGTTCAAGTCGCATTGAAGTCTTCTTCATCCCTTCTAAGCCAAGCTTTTGATAAACTGAATACGGCATTAGATTGATGCTTGCTCCCAAGTCCAACATGGCTCTTCCAACCTTCTTGTCTCCAATGTTAATGGGAATGTCAAAGCTGCCAGGATCTTCTAGTTTTGGTGGAAGCTTCCTTTGCAACACTGCACTTACATTCTTGTTCAGCTTGACTTCTTCATTTGGAGCAAAATTGAGCTTGTGAGTTTTCAAGTTCTTGATGAACTTTCCATATGCAGGAATCTGTTCAATAACATCAAGCAAAGGCAAATTGATATTAACTTTACTCAAAATATCATAAATTTCTTTAAAAGCCTTATCTTGCTTTGCTATCTTAAGACGCCCTGGAAATGGTATTGGTGGAACATATGGAGCGGGTGGCACATATCTATCTTCTTGATGATGTGGGGGCACAAATTTGTCATCCCTCCTATGCAATTGGAATGGATTAGGTCCCTGCGAATCTGAATTGGCCTTAGGAGCAGATTGTTGCCCTTGGGTACCTGTGGTCTCCTCCTCCTCTTCTTCGTCCTCTACAACAACAACATCATTTGAAAGATTGGAATCAACTTTGTTATCAACTATCTTACCTGATCTGAGCACGTGAATGGCCTTGACTTCGTGGTTCTTTGGATTGATCACAGTTTGGCTTGGCCATGTCCCGGCTCTCTTTGGTTGATCTCAGCAGCTATTTGGCCTATTTGAACTTCCAATTTGGAGATGGCAGCTTGTGTAGTTTGTTGGAAATTAGATTGGTTGATTGCCATTTGCTTCACTATATCCTCCAATGATGATGATTGTTGTGGCGTTTGGAATGAAGAGAGATTGGCTTGATTCTGTGTATTCCTCCATGAAAAGTTTGGATGATTCCTCCAACCTGGATTATAACTTTGAGAGTATGGATCATTTCTTGAACCTTGGTTGTAGGAAGTTACCAACTTAGCTTGCTCTTGCACAAATTCTGGATATGCAGCCCCAAGTGGACAAGCTATGGTAGCATGATCATGAGTTTCACATATGCTACACACTTCCTTTGGAGGGTTTCTTGAGTTCAATGCAAGAAGAGCATCTAGTTTTTGTTCCAATTTTGAAATCTGCACACTAGAAGCATCATTAGAACCACTAACAACATGTTTACCTCTTGTATCAGTGTGTTGGGTCTCCATTGCTATCGCCTCAAAGAGTTCATATGTTTCTTCGGAGTCTTGGTTTTATAAGAACCACCTGCAAAATTGGTGACAATATTACGACTAGAAGGGGTTAGTCCTTTATAAAACATACGCATTTGAAGTTTCAAAGGAATCCCATGATGAGGACATTGATTGAGCAGCGCATTGAATCTCTCCCATGCTTCACAAAACGATTCATCATCTTGTTGTGTAAATGAGAAGATCTTGTCCCTAAGCGTGTCGGTCTTTTGCGTGGAGAAGTATTTCTCCAAGAACTTCTTCTGAATGGCATCCCATGTAGTGAGTGAACCAGGCTTTAAGGAATTGAGCCAATACTTCGCCTTATCCTTCAAAGTATAAGGAAACACTCTCATTCAAGTTCATCTTCCGTCACACCTGTCAAGGGGAAAGAACTCACAGCAATAATAATATCCTTTATATGAGTTAATGGATCTTCATTAGGTAAACCATAAAAGGAAGGCAACATATTAAGATGAGAAGATTTAAGCTCATAGTTTCGAGCTACGGGGGGTAGCAAAATGCTTGAAGGAGATGTTGGAATTATTGGGATATCAAGGTCTCCCATTAACTCATTGGCAGCCATCTCTTCTTCTTCTTGGTCTGAACTTGCTTGAATTTGAAAGTGAAGAACCAGGGAGGTCGGTGTGGAGAGCAAGACTTGTGAATGTGGCGAGCTTGCTCTTTTGCGATTGACAACTCTCTTTCTAGTCGATTCTGAATTTCAGAGATCACTCGATTGGGTTGCAACTTTGGTCTTCCTTCCAATGATCTAGAATGTCTAAATGAAGACCTCACTTGATCAATGAATGGTCTTTTAGACATAAACTACCTGAAATAGAAAAATTTGAATTAATTAGAAACACTAAAAGAATAGGGTAACCTTGGGCACATAACCAGGAAGAACTTTCGTTCGGTCCCGACAACGGCGCCAAAATTTTGTTAACTCGCAAGTGTACGGGCCAATTAGTAGTATAGCAAGACAAGTACGAGGTCGTACTCCACAAGGACTGAGAAGTTCAAATTAGTTATGTACTTAGATTACCCAATTCTAGAAACAAGAAGTTAAGTCTAAAACAGATTTAAAAGAGAGATTGATTGACTTTGTGAAAACAAATGAAACAAAACGAAATTGCAAACAAAGGCAAAGTAAACAAGTGTATCAAAGAGTGGTTTTGAGGTTGGAAACAGATTTGGAGACTAGGGCATTCGATTCACCATAACAATCCAATTCTAGGTTATAAGGATTCAAGTGACAAGTCTGATTCAGATTCAAAGATTGATTCTAGCTAAAGTATGATTAAGCCATGGTGTTTGATCCTAACCTTGTATTTCCAATTCCCTAATTAAGTCCTTATTGTCGAACTTAAATCAAGCATTAGAAATCCATTAAGCATAGAAGAATGTTTTAAACAACCAAGCATGTATCTAATCCCTGTTGACGAATGTCCATACATACTCATCTTATTCATAGTTCAATTGAAACAAAAGCATAAGGTGTCTACTTTAGTTTCAACCAAAATACACAAATCTCAATGGTAGCTAGGCATTCAGATTAGCATATAAGTAGATAGGCATAATGAATAAGAGCATGAATCTTGAATCAAACTTGAAACTTGAAATTTATAAACCCAGAATATTCATGTTAGGTTACATGAAGCCCTAGTAATGGATTTAGCTACTCATAATGGGAAAGAAACATAAACAGAAATGAGAAAGCATAATGAATGTAATAAGAATAGAAAACCCTTTTCTGAAGTTCTTGTGGTGTCCAATGCTTCTCCAAGAGCTTCTCCACGCCTAATACTTCTCCAAGCACTTCCCCACGTCTAGAAGAATGTATGAAGGTTAAGAAGGTGATTTGGGATGAGTTTGGGTGAGTGGTGATGGTTGAGAAAGAGGAAATTCGTAGGGAAATGGAAGGGAGGCTTGCAGGGACAGTTTTGGTGATTTGAGGCTGTTTAGAGTGATGGGAGTGTGTCTGGAGTGTTTGGGGAATTATGGGAGTGTGGAGGATGGTGTGGAGGAGGTCTGAAGGATGTGTGAAGGATCTGAAGGATGTGAAGGATGTGAAGGATGTGAGAGATGATGTCTTATGGAATGAATGAGGGTGGTATTTATAAGGAGAATGAAAGGAGAATTCTGAATTGATTAATGCCTCCACTAACCACACTAATACATTAGAAAATCAGTTTCCCTTCTTTTCTGACTAGTGCAGCTCCCACATGCAGCTAATGGAGAACCCCACCAGAAATCACATCTCATGCATAGCTCATCATGACCAAGAAACTTCATGGGCTCACGAATTGGGCTTCCCTTAATCAACTGATGACATTGAGCCGTCCATCTTCAAGTTTAGAATGTCATCTTTCCAACCACATATCATTTGGGCCAATCCAAGTTCGGAGGAAGGAGTTAAGGCTGAAACAAATTTCTAGCTCAGTCTGCACGTTTTTGGACCATTTTGCATATTTGGGCCCCCATGGCTACCTAAAGCTCAATTAACTGAATGACAAACATAAAAGAGATTAAAAGCACAAGTTTAACTCAAAAACATAACTAAATCATATGCTAGAAGGGTACAAAATGATATACAATTATGAACCGATCAAGTATGTATGGACATTCGACAACAGGGATTAGATACATGCTTGGTTGTTTAAAACATTCTTCTTTGCTTAATGGATTTCTAATGCTTAATTTAGGTTCGACAACAAGGATCTAATTAGGGAATTAGGAATACAAGGTTAGGACCAGACACCATGGCTTAATCATACTTTAGCTAGAATCAATCTGTGAATCTAAATTGAACTCGGTAACTAATTTGCTTGAGTTAATTAATTTCTTTTCTTTCTTTCTTGTTTTATTTATTTTATTTTCTTTTCTGTTTTGTGCAGGGAATCAAATTGAATCAATCTATCATCAATCCTCGTGGGATCGGCCCCATACTTACACATGCTATACTATCCAATGGCTCGTGCACTTGCGAGTTAACATCGAGCCCAAAACTTAGGCAACATCATAATGTGGTGGGAGGAGTCATTTGGTGAGTTTTTAGTGGAATCAAATCACTAGAACTATGCAATACACCAACCACTCCATTTACTGTACGAACTTGAAGTGTCCAATTTCTTTGACCAATTGATTTCGGATCGAGCCCAAAACTTGGGCAACATCATAATGTGGTGGGAGGAGTCATTTGGTGAGTTTTTAGTGGAATCAAATCACTAGAACTATGCAATGCACCAACCACTTCATTTAATGTACGAACTTCATACGAACTTGAAGTGTCCAATTTCTTTGACTAATTGAATTCGGATAGGGTCCATAAATTGGGCAACATCATAATAGGGTGGGAGGAGGTATTTGGGGAGTTTTGAGTGAAAAACAATCACAAGAACTATGCAATCCTTCAGCCGCTCCATGGAAGGTACAACCTTCGTACGAACTTGAAGTATCCAAATTCTTTAACCAATTGATTTTTTATCGACCCCAAATCTTGGGCAACATCATAATATGGTGGGAGGAGTCATTTGGTGAATTTTGAGTGAAATCCAATCACTAGAATGATGCAACCCTACAATCACTCCGTGTACAGTACGAACTTGAAGTGTCCCTTTTCTTTCACCAATTGATTTCGGATCGTGCCCAAAACTTGGGCAACATCATAATATTGTGGCAGTAGTCATTTGGTGAGTTTTGAGTGAAATCCAATCACTAGAACAATGCAATCCAACAACCACTCCGTGTACAGCGCGAACTTCGTACGAACCTCAAGTGTCTCTTTTCTGTGACTAATTGATTTCGGATCGAGCCCAAAACTTGGGCAACATCATAATATGGTGGGAGGAGTCATTTGGTGAGTTTTGAGTCAAATCTAACAACTATAATTTCTCAATCCTCCACTACATGAAAGCTACGAACTTCGTACAAACTTGACGTATCCAATTTCTTTCACCAATTGATTTCGGATCGAGCCCAAAACTTTGGCAACATCGTAATATGGTGGGAGGAGTCATTTGGTGAGTTTCGAGAGAAATCTAGTCACTAGAACTATGCAGTCCTAGAACCACTGAATGAAATGTACGAACTTCGTACGAACTTGAAGTATCCAATTTCTTTAACCAATTGATTTCGGATAGAGCCCAAATCTTGGGAAACATCATAATATGGTGGTAGGAGTCATTTGGTGAGTTTTGAGAAAAATCCAACCACTAGAACTATGCAATCCTAAAACCATTCCGTGTGTAGTACGAACATCGTACGAACATGAAGTGTCCCTTTTCTTTGACCATTCCGTGTGTAGTACGAACATCGTAGTACGAACATCGTACGAACACCATAATATGCTGGGATAAGTCATTTGGTGAGTTTTGAGTGAAATCCAATCACTAGAACTATGCAATCCAACAACCACTCCAGGTACTGTACGAACATGAAGGTGACCAATTGTTCTTATCGAGCCCAAAACTTGGGGAACATCATAATATGGTGGGAAGAGTCATTTGGTGAGTTTTGAGTGAAATCCAATCACTAGAACTACGGAATCCTACAACCACTACATGAAAAGTACGAACTTCGTTCGAACTTCAAGTATCCAATTTCTTTTACCAATTGATTTCAGATTGAGCTCAAAACTTGGGCAACATCATAATATCGTGGGAGGGGTCATTTGGTGAGTTTTGAGAGAAATCCAATCACTAGAACTATGCAATCCTACGACCACTCCATGAAAGGTACGAACTTCGCACGAACTTGAGGTATGCAATTTTATTGACCAATTGATCTCGGATCGATCCCAAGGGCAACATCATAATATGAAGGGAGGTCATTTGGAGAGTTTTGAGTGAAATCCAGTCACTAGAACGATGCAATCCTACAACCACTCCTTGCACAGTACGAACTTCATAAGAACATGAAGTGTTCCTTTTCTTTGACCGATTGATTTCGGATCGAGCCCAAGACTTGAGCAACATCATAATATGGTGGGAGGAGTCATTTGGTGAGTTTTGAGTGAAATCCAATGCAATCCTACATCCACTCCATGAAAGGTACGAACTTCGTACGAACTTGAATTATCCAATTTCTTTGACCAATGGATTTCAGATCGAGCCCAAAACTTGGGCAACATCATAATATGGTGGAAGGGGTCATTTGGTGAGTTTTGAGTGAAATCAAGTCACTTGAACTATGCAGTCCTACAACCACTCAATGAAACGTACGAACTTGAAGTATCCAGTTTCTTTAACCAATTGATTTCGGATAGAGCCCAAATCTTGGGCATCATCATAATACGGTGGTAGGAGTCATTTGGTGAGATTTGAGAGAAATCCAATGACTAGAAAGAAGAAATCCTACAATCACTCCTTGTATAGTACGAACTTCGTACGAACATGAAATGTCCCTTTTCTTTGACCAAATGATTTCAGGTCGAGCCCAAAACTTGGGCAACATTATAATATGGTGGAAGAAGTCATTTGGTGAGTTTTGAGTGAAATCCAATCACTAAAACGATGCAATCCTACAACCACTCCATGAAAGGTACGAACTTCGTTCGAACTTGAATTATCCAATTTCTTTGACCAATTGATTTCGGATCGAGCCCAAACCTTGTGTAACCTCATTATATGGCTGGAGGACTCATTTCGTGAGTTTTGAATGAAATCCAATCAATAGAACAATGCAAGCCTACAACTACTCCATGTAAGATGCAATCCTACTACCACTCCATGTACTGTACGAATTTCGTACGAACTTGAAGTTTCCAATTTCTTTGACCAATTGATTTCGGATCGAGCCCAAAACTTGGGCAAAATCGTAATATTTAGGGAGGAATCATTTGCTGAGTTTTGAGTGAAATCCAGTCACTAGAACTATGTAATCCTTCAACCACTCCATGAAACGTACGACCTTCGTACGAACTTGAAGTATTCAATTTCATTAACCATTTGCTTTTGGATCGAGCCCAAATTTTGGGCAACATCATAATATGATGGGAGGAGTCATTTGGTGAGTTTTGAGTGAAATCCAATCACCAGAACGATGCAATCCTACAACCATTCAGTTTACCGTACGAACTTCGTATGAGATTTAAGGGTACGAACTTCGTACGAACTTGGAGTATACAATTTCTTTGACCAATTGATTTCGGATCGAGCGCAAAACTTGGGCAATATCATAATATGGTGTGAGGAATCATTTGGTGAGTTTTGAGTGAAATCCAACCACTAGGACTATGCAATCCTTAAACCACTCCATGAAAGCTACGAACTTCATACGAACTCGAAGTATCCAATTTCTTTAACCAATTGATTTCGAATTGAGCCCAAATCTTGGGCAACATCATAATATGGTGGGAGGTGTCATTTGGTGAGTTTTGAGTGAAATCCAATCACTAGAATGATGCAATCATACAACCACTCCGTGTATAGTACGAACTTCGTACAAACTTGAAGTGTCCCTTTTCTTTGACCAATAGATTTCGGATCAAGCCCAAAACTTTGGCATCAACATAATATGGTGGCTGGAGTCATTTGGTGAGTTATGAGTGAAATCCAATCTCTAGAACTATGCAATCCAGCAACCACTCCATGAAAGGTACGAACTTCGTTCGAACTGAAAGTATCCAATTTCTTTGACCAATTCGTTTCGGATTGAGCCCAAATCTTGGGCAACATTATAATAAGGTGGGAGGAGTCATTTGATGTGTTTTGAGTGAAATCCAATCACTAGAGCTTTACAATGCCACAACCACTCCATTTACGGTATGAACATCGTACGAACTTCAAGTGTCCAATTTCTGTGACCAATTGATTTCGGATTGAGCAAAAAACTTGAGCAACATCATAAAACGATGGGAGGAGCCATTTTGGTGAGTTTTGAGTGAAATCCAATCACTAGAATTGTGCAATGCACCAACCACTCCTTTTACTGTACGAACTTCGTACGAACTTGAAGTTTACAATTTCTTTGACTAATTGATTTCGGATCGAGCCCAAAACTTGGGCAACATCATAATATGGTGGCAAGAATCGTTTGGTGAGTTTGAGTAAAATCCAATACCAAGAACTATGCAATGCACCAACCACTCCATTTACTGTACGAACTTGAAGTGTCCAATTTCTTTGACCATTTGATTTCGGATCGTGAAAAAAACTTGGGCAACATCATAATTTAGTGGTAGGAGTCATTTGGTAAGTTTTGAGTGAAATCCAATCAGTAGAACTGTGCAATCCTACAACAACTTTATGAAAGGTACGAACTTCGTACGAACTTGAAGTATCCAATTTCTTTAACCAATTGATTTCGGATCGAGCCCAAAACTTGGGCAACATCATAATGAGGTGCGAGGAGTAATTTGGTGAGTTGTCAGTGAAATCCATTCACCAGAACGATGCGATGCACCCATCACTCTTTTTACGGTACAAACATGAAGTGTCCAATTTTTTTGACCAATTGATTTCGGATAGAGCCCAAAACTTGGGCAACATCATAAAATGGTGGGAGGAGTCATTTGGTGAGTTTTGAGTGAAATCCAATCACTAGAACTGTGCAATCCTACAGCCACTCCATCAAAGGTACGAACTTCGTACGAACTTGAAGTATCCAATTTTTTTGAGCAATTGATTTCGGATCGAGCCTAAAACTAGGGCAACATCATAATATGGTGGGAGGAGTCATTTGGTGAGTTTTGAGTGAAATCCAATCACATGCACTATGCAATGCACCAACTACTCCATTTACGGTACGAACTCTGTACGAACTTGAAGTGTCCAATTTCTTTGACCAATTGATTTCGGATCGAGCCCAAAACTTGGGCAACATCATAAAATGATGGGAGGAGTCATTTGGTAAGGTTTGAATGAAATCCAATCACGAGAATTATGCAATCCTTCAGCCACTCCATGAAAAGTACGAAATTCATACGAACTTGAAGTTTCGAATTTCTATGACCAATTGATTTCGGATCGAGCCCAAAACTTGGTAACATTATAATATGGTGGGATGAGTCATTTGGTGTTCATACGAACTTCAAGTTCATACGAAGTTCTTATCGTTAATGGAGTAATTGGAGGATTGCGTAGTTTTACTTGTTGCATTTCACTCAAAACTCTCCGAATGACTCCTCAAGCCATATTATGATGTTGCGCTTATTTTGGGCTCGATCTGAAATCGCAGGGTCAAAGAAATTGGACACTTCAAGTTCATACGGAGTTCGTATCGTAAATGGAATGGTTGGTGCATTGCATAGTTTTAGTGGTTGGATTTCTCTCAAAACTCTCCAAATGACTCCTCCCACCATATTACGATGATGCCCAAGTTTTTGGCACGATCCAATATCAATTGATCAAAGAAATTGGACACTTGAAGTTCAGACGAAGTTCGTATCATAAATGGAGTGGCTGGTGCGTTGCATAGTTTTAGTGTTTGAATTTCACTCAAAACTCTCCAAATGACCCCTCCCACCATACTATGATGATGCCCAAGTTTAGGGCTCGATCCGAAATCAATTCGTCAAAGAAATTGGACACTTAAAGTTCATACGAAGTTCGTAGCATAAATGGAGTGGTTGGTGCAATGCATAGATTTAGTGGTTGGATTTCACTCTAATCTCTCCAAATACCATACTATGATGATGCCCAAGTTTAGGGCTCGATCCAAAATCACCTCGTCAAAAAAATTGGACACTTCAAGTTCATTCGAAGTTCGTATCGTAAATGGAGTGGTTGGTGCATTGCATAGTTTTAGTGGTTGGATTCCCCTCAAAACTCTCCAAATGACTCCTCGCACCATATTATGATGTCGCCCAAGTTTGGGATCGATCCGAAATCAATTGGTCAAAGAAATTGGACACTTCGAGTTCATACGAAATTCGTATCGTAAATGGAGTGGTTGGTGCATTGCATAGTTTTAGTGGTTGGATTTCACTCAAAACTTTCCAGATGACTCCTCCCACCATACTATGATGATGCCCAAGTTTGGTGCTCGATCTGAAATCAATTGTTCAAAGAAATTGGACACTTCAAGTTCATACGAAGTTCGTAACGTTAATGGAATGGTTGGAGGATTGAATAGTTTTCCTTGTTGGATTTCACTCAAAACTCTCCAAATGACTCCTCGCACCATATTATGATGTTGCCCAAGTTTTGGGATCGATCAGAAATCAATTGGTCAAAGAAATTGCACACTTCGAGTTCATACGAAGTTCGTATCGTAAATGGAGTGGTTGGTGCATTGCATAGTTTTAGTGGTTGGATTTCACTCAAAACGCTCCAAATGACTCCTCCCATCATACTATGATCTTGCCCAAGTTTGGTGCCCGATCCGAAATCAATTGGTCAATGAAATTGGACACTTCAAGTTCATACGAAGTTCGTATCGTAAATGAAGTGGTTGGTGCATTGCATTGTTTTAGTGGTTGGATTTCACTCAAAACTCTCCAAATGAATCCTCCCACCATATTATGATGATGTCCAAGTTTAGGGCTCAATCCAATATCAATTGGTCCAAGAAATTGGACACGTCAAGTTCATACGAAGTTCGTTTCGTAAATGGAGTGGTTGGAGGATTTTGTAGTTTTACTTATTTGATTTCACTCAAAACTCACCAAAGGATACCTCCCACCATATTATGATTTTGCCCAAAACTCACCAAAGGATACCTTCCACCATATTATGCGAAATTTAACTTGTAGGATTTCACTCAAAATTCTCCAAATGACTCATCCCAACATACTATGATGATGCCCATGTTTAGGGCTAAATCCGAAATCAATTGGTCAAAGAAATTGAAGACTTCAAGTTCATACGAAGTTCGTATTGTAAAAGGAGTGGTTGGTGCATTGAAAAGTTTTAGTGGTTGGATTTCACTCAAACCTCGCCAAAAGAAACCTCCAACCATATTATGATGTTGCCCTAGTTTTGGGCTCGATCCGAAATCACGTGGTCAAAGAAATTGGACATTTCAAGTTCATATAGTGTGGTTGGCGCTTTGCTTAGTTTTAGTGGTTGCATTTCACTCAAAACTCTCCAAATGACTCCTCCCACCATATTATGATGATTCCCAAGTTTGGTGCTCGATCCGAAATCAATTGGTCAAAGTAATTCGACACTTCAAGTTGATATGAAGTTCCTATAGTAGTAAATGGAGTGGTTGGTGCATTGCGTAGTTTTAGTGGTTGGATTTCACTCAAAACTCTCCAAATGACTCCTCCCATCATACTATGATGATGCCCAAGTTTGGTGCTCAATCCGAAATCAATTGGTCAATGTAATTGGACACTTCAAGTTCATACGAAGTTCATATCAAAAATGTAGTGGTTGGTACATTGCATAGTTTTAGTGGTTGGATTTCACTCAAAACTCTCCAAATGACTCCTCCACCCATACTATGATGATGCCCAAGTTTAGGGGTCAATCCGAAATCAATTGGTCAAAGAAATTGGACACTTTAAGTTAATACGAAGTTCGTATCGTAAATGGAATGGTTGGTGCATTTCGTAGTTTTAGTGGTTGGATTGCACTCAAAACTCTCCAAATGACTCCTCCCACCATACTATGAAGATGCCCAAGTTTGGAGCTCGATCCGAAATCAATTTTTCAAAGAAATTGGACACTTCAAGTTCATACGAAGTTCGCAGCGTTAATGTAATGGTTGGAGGATTGCATAGTTTTACTTGTTGGATTTCCGTCAACACTCTCCAAATGACTCCTCCCACCATATTAGGATGTTGCCAAAGTTTTGGGCTCAATCCGAAATCAATTTTTCGAAGAAATTGGACACTTCAAGTTCATACGAAGTTCGTACTGTAAATGGAGTGGTTGGAGGATTTTGCAGTTTTACTTATTTGATTTCACTCAAAACTCTCCAAAGGACTTCTCCCACCATATTGTGATGTTGCCCAAGTTTGGGGATCGATACGAAATCAATTGGCCAAAGAAATTGGACACTTCAACTTCATACAAAGTTCGTATCGTAAATGGAGTGGTTGGTGCATTGCATAGTTTTAGTGGTTGGATTTCCCTGAAAACTCTCCAAACTCGTCCCACCATATTATGATGTTGCCCTAGTTTTGGGCTCCATCCGAAATCAATTGGTCTAAGAAATTGGACATTTCAAGTTCAAACGAAGTTCGTAGCGTTACTGGAGTTGTTGGAGGATTGCGTAGTTTTACTTGTTGGATTTCCGTCAAAACTCTACAAATGACTACTCCCACCATATTTTGATGTTGCCCTAGTTTTGGGCTCAATCCGAAATCAATTGGTCAAAGAAATTGGACACTTCAAGTTCATACAAAGTTCGTATCATAAATGGATTGGTTGGTGCATTGCATAGTTTTAGTGGTTGGATTTCACTATAAACTCTCCAATGGACTCCTCCTGTTAACTCGCAATTGTACGGGCTAATTAGTAGTATAGCAAGACAAGTACGAGGTCGTACCCACGAGGACTGAGAAGTTCAAATTAGTTACGTGCTTAGATTACCTAATTCGAGAAAACAGAAAGTTAAGTCTAAAACAGAATTGAAAACGAGAGTGATTGATTTTTGTGAAAACAAATGAAGCAAAACGAAATTGCAAACAAAACCAAAGTAAACAAGTGTATCAAAGAGTGGTTTTTGAGGTTGGAAAATAGATTTGGAGACTAGGGCATTCGATTCACCATAACAATCCAATTCTAGGTTATAAGGATTCAAGTGACAAATCTAATTCAGATTCAAAGATTGATACTAGCTAAAGTATGATTAAGCCATGGTGTCTGATCCTAACCTTGTATTTCCAATTCCCTAATTAAGTCCTTATTGTCGAACTTAAAGCATTAGAAATCCATTAAGCATAGAAGAATGTTTTAAACAACCAAGCATGCGTCTAATCCCTATTGGCGAATGTCCATACATACTCATCTTATTCATAGTTCAATTGAAACAAAAGTATAAGGTGTCGACTTAGCATATAAGTAGGTAGGCGTAATGAATAAGAGCATGAATCTTGAATCAAACTTGAAACTTGAAATTTATAAACCCAGAATATTCATGTTAGGCTGCATCAAAGCCCTAGTTATGGATTTAGCTACTCATAATAGGAAAGAAACTTAAACAAAAATTAGGAAACATAATGAATGCATCAAGAGTAGAAAAACCCTTTTCTGAAGTTCTTGTGGTGATGCTTCTCCAAGTGCTTCCCCACATCTAGAAGGATGTATGAATGTAAAGGAGAGGATTTGGGATGAGTTTGGGTGAGTGGTGATAGACGAGAAAGAGGAAATTCGTAGGAAAATGTAAGGAAGGCTTGCAGGGACTGTTTTGGTGATTTGGGGATGTTTAGAGTGTTGGGTTTATTGGTGGAGTGTTTGGTGTAATAACCCGATCCTAAATTAATATTTAACTATTAAATAATCCAAGTAAAAGACAATTTCACCTCGCGAATATTTTAATGGGACTTTAAACGAAGAAAGTACAATTTGTGTAAGTAAAAAGAAAAAGAAAAAAATAAAATAAAAGAAAAACAAAACAAAACAAAAAAAAAAAAAGGCTGAATTAAAAACCAAAAACAGGATCCGCCAAACCCCCTGTTTTTTTCTCCCACGGCCCGACACCACCCCAACCCCCATAACCACCACAACTCAGCCACCCAGCCCACGGGACCACCACCCAAGTGACCGGCTCAGCTCCCCCGACGCACTCTAGCCCCCAGCCATCGTCACCCGCAGGAAAAGCCACGGTTTTGGCCGGATTTTACGTAAACTTTCGGCCCTCTGTTCTCCCTCCTCCGGCCACCGATCGGGACGAGTGAGATATGCTTTTCCACCTATTTTTCATGCTCTAGCTGATGGTTGGGTAGGCTTTGATCGAATCGCAGCGTAGGTTGGTTAAAATTATTGTTAAAGTTTTGACTGAATTTGAGGTTAGGTTTTAACCCACTTAGGGTCCAAATTAGGCTTTCCCATAGTTGAAGAAAGTGTTCGGGACGTCGAGACCTTGTGGTAGCCGGAAGGATAGCTTCCGGTTTGAAGCTTGACCGAAAGTCAAATTTTATCGCTTCTTTTGGCACTCGGGCCTGCCAGTGCGTATTCCCACGCACTGGCCCACTTTTAATGTCAAACTTCATTCCTAAATTACCCTTACATTGTCACAAGCATGTAGGCATGCACGGAATTCAATTTGGAGTTCGTATGACAGTCGAACGGATTTACGCCTATTGCGCGTTATCCGGGTTCAATGTGTTCGGACCGTTGGATTGGTCCCAATTCTTAGTATGTTGATCTAGAAAATTCCAGGATCGTGTAGGATTCAACGTATCATAAATCTGAGTCCCGAATACTCCGAAAATACCAACCCGAGGTTTAGGATTACGGAAAATCGTTCGACCGTTTGATCGAGACCAAACCTTCGGGATAAGCTTTATAAACTTCATTGAAGTCTTTGAAACTCTGGGATCATCTATTGGAGGTCACAAACCCTACGGGTGACCGGATTGGATTAACTTAATATTTTAATTGGATAATTCATTCCGGGGATTATTAAATTGATTTAACGGGCAGAACATAGTTAAATGGGCCTAGAGACACTTTCTACCTAGTAAGAGCACTTTAAGGTCTGGGGGTCGGGTTTCTATTAAAATAATTATGCTGAGCTATTTAATTTATTAAATGGTTTTATCGAATACTCGTAAATAAACTTTTATGATTTATGTGTTACAAGCATGGAACCAAACTTAATTGGTCTTATTTCAATTATTGTTATGAATATTGGTCTAAGCTTGGAATTGGTTTGGAATTGAGATTTGTGTTTTAATATTGTGGAACTTGAATGATTTGGAAAGATGAGGTTTTATTTATGTTTAATGGTGGATATTGTTTTGGAGTTGATATAAATATATATATATATATAGTTATATTGTGATATTGAGTGGATGTGTTTGGTTGAATCTTACTAAAAAATTGGGGTACTAAGGATATGAGATAATTCAGGGTTATTATTGATATTATTATTATTACATTAGTTATTATTTATTAAATAGATGGGTTGGGACTTCCTTTTCAAAAAGGGGACTTTGTTTATTGGTTGAAGATTGAAACTTGGAAAGTACAGAAAATGGATTTGTGGAAAAAGGGTATTTTGTGAAAAGCTTTGGAAATATGGTTTTCAAACCACCACAGGAGTACCCCCTGGTTGCCTTCGGTATGGTTACCCCATTATGATACGCCCCACGAGTCTCGGGGACGCCCGAACCGTGTGAAGCGAGCATACGCGTTCGGGCTGATCACCAGTTCTTGCGAGGACGCGGCTCAGGTTGACTTTGTGACTCCTGAGTCTTGCGAGGACGCGGCTCGACAGAACTTCATGTCACCGAGTCTTGCGAGGAAATGGAATTGACGGAAAATCAAAGGATACGCACCTCAGGCTGATTTCGTGGTCCCTGAGTGTCACGAGGATGTAACTGGTACATGGTATATGGAATTGACGGATTGATACTTGGAAATTGACGGATAACGCGTCTCGGGCTGACTTTGTGTTCCCCGAGTTCTGCGAGGATGTGACATGTATGATACTGGGCATTGACGGATATGATTGGGGGTACACCTGGGTGAGGAGTATTTTGAGATTTAAGATGTTTTTAAACAGAAATTAATGATTTGATCTTGGATACTTATTGGAGGGAACTTTATTATATTATCATATTTATGGGGCAAAGAATGAGAGTTTTCAAAGTAAATGGTATTATACTATTTATAACTGTTACTTGAATCAGGAGATCATTGTGAAATCACTTGGGTTCATTCTTGTCTTAACTGATTGATTATAGTCGGGATAATTTAATAATTGAAAATATGTGGGAATATTAATTCAAGTACTTTATGGTTCAAACTTTAGTCTTTTAAGAGCTACGTGTGGCTTGATCCCTCCTCGAGGGTGCGCAGGCAGCCTAGACTAATCTAGGTGCAGCCACGAGTGAGGATACTATGGAATTTGGTTATGGGCTTGAATTGGAAATCTATTGAACATGTTAATTGAATGAAATCTGAACGGATGTGTGGACTCAATGCTTGATTTATATTTGAGATTTGAAGCTTGTTGAGAATGAACTTCAAGTATTGAATTTTCTTATGAAATGCTTTTGTTATTGATGATGTGTGTGTCGAATTAATGGCTACTAAAATGAATGTAGCTGAATGTTTGGCTAGGATTCGTCTTGGTGACATATGATGGCTAGAAATATTGTTGTTAAGCCCAAATTGATATTTATATCTGGAATTGATGATTTCAAGGAATGAAAATGTTAGGTTTGAATTGATGTTAATGCTTACGTTTGGTTTTATTGTTGGGCCGGAGGCCTTTTAGTTCAAATATTTTTAGTTGTGTGAGACTCTCTTTTATGCATGCTGGAAGTTTGGGGATTAAGAATTGTGTTTTGTTCAGGTGTAAATTTTTTGGGAAACGAGCTAATTACAAGGGAAGCTCTGCCAAAAATTCGGCAGAAGTCAAACCTTCAAAAGTTGTTTTCTTGAGTTGGGTTTTAAAAAGGGCAATTTGGTCAAGTGTGCCCGACACCCGACAGGTGTCGGACACGCACAGGGCTCAGCTCGGATTTAAAAGTGGAATTTGGGTCGGGTCCTGTCAATTTGGTATCAGAGCAATGTTAAATTCCTGTAGACTCGGCACCTCGTGTGCCTCCTTATTAAGAGTGGGTGTTTGACGTTTTAGTACGTCGTCTCACTTTTTCATTGTTGTGAAACACATATTTTTATTTGAAAACGGGTGAAAAAGAATTTATCTAGAGCAACTGACACTGAAAATGAAAAGTTAGATTGTGATACTGTGCAAAGTTTAATTCTTAAATAAATAAATAAATAAAAAGGAGGTACCTGTAAATAAATGTTGAAGTGGCCATGGGTATCTCGAGTCCGAAACCCTGGTAAGTTGGTGGAAGACGAATAAGTGAGAAAGAGATTGGTTGTGTTTGGGTTGAGAATTGTAGGAATTACGGTGGAGGTATTATCCCAAAGGAGCGCATGAGCCGGCAAGGCCGGCATGAGAGTTAATGATTAGGGGTAGTTCCGTTGTTAAGTGTTGGATTTCATGTTATTTGGATTGAATTAATGGAAGCTTGTAGGGGTATTTATACCTTGACGCTGTACACTTTAGATTTTGTTTTAGTTGTGTGTAGTTTACTGAGGAACGATTAATAACATATCCTCGAGTATCGGAAACAATTTTGTAACAAGAGAAGAATGTGCCAAATCTTAATGGAGTTATCAGACTTTAGGTGTTGGTACGCCTAAAGAAATGTTTCGGTGGAAAGGGATACGGAGTGGTGTAACCAAGGTATATGGGAATATCTTTGGGATATCACCCTAACCGATTAAATATTGAGACTAAGGTAGTAGTAGGAATTAAGTTAGGATTCTAGTAAATTCTATTGTGGCATGTCGCCATCTCTAGGATAAAGGAAAGATGTTGCATTGGTTGTTGGTATGGACAAGGGGGAATGTGACTGGTCAGTTTCCATGTGGGACCTTGACTGGTCGAGAGGGTGTTTGACACCCGATGGAAGGATACTTGGCAATGGATGTGTGAAGTCTAGATTGAATACGGTTCGTGGACGGAAGAATACAATGAGTTGCCAGAAATTTATTTGAATTTTTAAAACGGAACATTTGAAAACCAAGAAATTGGCCAGAAATAAGGAATAAGAAGTGAAGTACTTGGACGTTGATACAAGTTAAGGGTGATAAAATTTACCTTTGAAGTTAAGAGAAGTCACAACCAAGTTGATAGCTAAGTCAAAAGCTTTAGCTAGGAAAACAGGAAAAGAGAAGTCACCTTCTACCGCTAAGAGTATCATCGGATAACTGCTGTAATGTTTAATTTTCCTCTCAGAGCTAAACGCTTCCAATTATGATTTGATTCTCTCTCGCTCTCCCACTAAGAGAAGTCAGAATTCTTAGACTTGTTAATATGTTCTTTTTAAAAATATTGTTCAATAGTTGCTGTAACGTTAAATCTTTCCCTCATAGTTAAACACTTCTGCTCTGATTTAATTCTCCGTTACTGTTCTTTTGGGGACTTAAAACCGTGGGGACAAGATACTTGTTGAATGCCTCAATTATATTTTAGCCCTCGTCCCTTGATTCGAAGAGTTTATTAAATTTAAACAATATTTCTGCTTTACCATTTTTGGGCTAAATTCCTTGGTTAAGAAGTTTAAATCTATGTGCAACGATAAGTAACCTTTTAAATTTTGATTTAGGAAAATAAAGGAGGGGTTAAAAATTTGTTGAGGTTTTCAAATTAAAATTAAGAAATTAAACTGGTTAACAGCGGAAGTCAATTGTAACGAAGGCGGAAGTGGGGAATGGTAGGGGATGTTACCATGTGTTGGAATTGAAGGGTAAAATATTGGTGAACCAATAAGGTATGAAATTTCGAGGACGAAATTTTCATAAGAGGGGTAAATTGTAATAACCCGATCCTAAATTAATATTTAACTATTAAATAATCCAAGTAAAAGACAATTTCACCTCGAGAATATTTTAATGGGACTTTAAACGAAGAAAGTACAATTTGTGTAAGTAAAAAGAAAAAGAAAAAAAGAAAAGAAAAGAAAAGAAAAAAAAGGTTGAATTAAAAACCAAAAACAGGATTGGCCAAACCCCCCCCCTGTTTTTTTCTCTCACGGCCCGACACCCCCAACCACCATAACCACCACAACTCAGCCACCCAGCCCACCGGACCACCACCCACGTGATCGGCTCAGCTCCCCGACGCACTCTAGCCCCCAGCCATCGTCACCCGCCGGAAAAGCCACGGTTTTGGCCGGATTTTACATAAACTTTCGGCCCTCCGTTCTCCCTCCTCCGGCCACCGATCGGGACGAGTGAGGTATGCTTTTCCACCTATTTTTCATGCTCTAGCTCATGGTTGGGTAGGCTTTGATCGAATCGCAGCGTAGGTTGGTTATAATTATTGTTAAAGTTTTGACTGAATTTGAGGTTAGGTTTTAACCCACTTAGGGTCCGAATTAGGCTTTCCCATAGTTGAAGAAAGTGTTCGGGACGTCGAGAACTTGTGGTAGCCGGAAGGATAGCTCCCGGTGTGAAGTTTGACCGAAAGTCAAATTTTATTGCTTTTTTTGGCACTCGGGCTGCCAGTGCGTATTCCCACGCACTGGCCCACTTTTAATTGTCAAACTTCATTCCTAAATTATGATCGGTGCATAATTACATATCATTTTGTACCCTTCTAACTTATGATTTGGTTATGTTTTTGAGTTAAACTTGTGCTTTTAATCTATTTTGTGTTTGTTTCAGTGTAATAAGTTTGGGACTCATTTAATGCATTTTGGAGTCAAGTTAGCTCAAAACGGTGTCTGCAGATCAGTCAACTTCACGGATTGGACTCTAATTGCTCAAGAAGAACCAGATAATGAGCCATACGTCATTGGAAAGATACGGAAGTCTATTTTCTGGATCATTTTACGGTTCGTGATTCCGAGTCCTCTAGAAAAGGTTATACAAGTTTTGGCAGCTTAAGGTCAAAATCGGCAGGATCTGCGTTACTGGGCCAAAAATGACTTTTGAAGGCCTTCCCGAATTTTCCTTGAGTTGGGCTGCATATGCTTGGAAAGATAAGACAAAGAGCTTCAAGATCCATATTTTTGCAGATTTTTTAGAGTGAAGGAACAAGCCCAAATCGAGCCCACAAGCTGACTGCAATGCATTGTCATGCATGAGCTAATCATTTTAGTGGTGAATTGAGTGGTGTAAGTTGGTGAAGTGAGTGTGATTAATAAATTCAATTGTATAATCAGATTTATACTTCCCCTAGGCCTATAAATAGTGAGTTCTCCAAACATGTAAACACACCCCAAGGGGGGGAGCTCTCAAACATCTCTCTAGAGCTCCTCTCCCTTCTCTCCCTCAAATTCTCTTAGTTTTCTTTTTAGTTCTCAATTGTTGTAACAAAACCATTTTGCTTTTTAGTTGTAATTTATTTTTCATTGTAATGTAATTTCTTTTCTTTATTTTTCAAGTTTAATTAGTTTCCAAGTTTCAATTATAGTTCTTGTTCTTATTCATTATGCTTATAAGTTAATATGCTTGTTTGAATGAGTGATCGCCATTAAAACTTGTATGTTAGCTATCTTGGTTTGAATTAAGAGTAGACACCATGCATTAATTCAAATTGAACTATGAATAGGAAGAGTATGTATGGACATTCGACAACAAGGATTAGATACATACTTGGTTGTTTAAAACATTCTTCTATGCTTAATGGATTTCTAATGCTTAATTTAGGTTCGACAACAAGGATCTAATTAGGGAATTAGAAATACAAGGTTAGGACCAGACACCATGGCTTAATCATACTTTAGCTAGAATCAATCTAAGAATATGAATTGAACTTGGTAACTAATTTGCTTGAGTTAATTTCTTTTCTTTCTTTCTTATTTTATTTATTTTCTTTTCATTTCTATTTTGTGCAGGGAATCAAATTGAATCAATCTATCATCAATCCTCGTGGGATCGACCTCGTACTTACACAAGCTATATCCAACGCCTCGTGCACTTGCGAGTTAACAAATTACCCTTATATTGTCACAAGCACGTAGGCGTGCACGGAATTCAATTTGGAGTTCGTATGACAGTCGAACGGATTTACACCTATTGTGCGTTATCCGGGTTCAATGTGTTCGGACCGTTGGATTGGTCCCAATTCTTAGTATGTTGATCTAGAAAATTCCAGGATTGTGTAGGATTCAACGTATCGTAAATCTGAGTCCCGGAGACCCCGAAAATACCAACTCTGGGATCATCTATTGGAGGTCACAAACCCTACGGGTGACCGGATTGGATTAACTTAAAATTTTAATTGGATAATTCATTCCGAGGATTATTAAATTGATTTAACGGGCAGAACATAGTTAAATGGGCCTAGAGACACTTTCTACCTAGTAAGAGCACTTTAAGGTCTGGGGGTCGAGTTTCTATTAAAATAATTATGCCGAGCTATTTAATTTATTAAATGGTTTTATCGAATACTCGTAAATAAACTTTTATGATTTATGTGTTACAAGCAAGGACCCAAACTTAATTGGTCTTATTTCAATAATTGTTATGAATATTGGAGGCTTGGAATTGGTTTGGAATTGAGATTTGTGTTTTAATATTGTGGAACTTGAATGATTTGGAAAGATGAGGTTTTATTTATGTTTAATGGTGGATATTGTTTTGGAGTTGATATAAATATATATATATATATAGTTATATTGTGATATTGAGTGGATGTGTTTGGCTGAATCTTATTAAAAAATTGGGGTACTAAGGATATGAGATATTTCAGGGTTATTATTGATATTATTATTATTACATTAGTTATTATTTATTAAATAGATGGGTTGGGACTTCCTTTTCAAAAAGGGGACTTTGTTTATTGGTTGAAGATTGAAACTTGGAAAGTACAGAAAATGGATTTGTGGAAAAAGGGTATTTTGTGAAAAGCTTTGGAAATATGGTTTTCAAACCACCACAGGAGTACCCCCTGGTTGCCTTCGGTATGGTTACCCCATTATGATACGCCCCACAAGTCTCGGGGACGCTCGAACCGTGTGGAGCGAGCATACGCATTCGGGCTGATCACCAGTTCTTGCGAGGACGCGGCTCAGGTTGACTTTGTGACTCCTGAGTCTTGCGAGGACGCGGCTCGGACAGACTTCATGTCACCGAGTCTTGCGAGGAAATGGAATTGACGGAAAATCAAAGGATACGCACCTCAGGCTGATTTCGTGGTCCCTGAGTGTCACGAGGATGTAACTGGTACATGGTATATGGAATTGACGGATTGATAATTGGAAATTGACGGATAACGCATCTCGGGCTGACTTTGTGTTCCCCGAGTTCTGCGAGGATGTGACATGTATGATACTGGGCATTGACGGATATGATTGGGGGTACACCTGGGTGAGGAGTATTTTGAGATTTAAGATGTTTTTAAACAGAAATTAATGATTTGATCTTGGATACTTATTGGAGGGAACTTTATTATATTATCATATTTATGGGGCAAAGAATGAGAGTTTTCAAAGTAAATGGTATTATACTATTTATAACTGTTACTTGAATCAGGAGATCATTGTGAAATCACTTGGGTTCATTCTTGTCTTAAGCGATTGATTATAGTCGGGATAATTTAATAATTGAAAATATGTGGGAATATTAATTCAAGTACTTTATGGTTCAAACTTTAGTCTTTTAAGAGGTACGTGTGGCTTGATTCCTCCTAGAGGGTGCGCAGGCAGCCTAGACTAATCTAGGTGCATCCACGAGCGAGGATACTATGGAATTTGGTTATGGGCTTGAATTGGAAATCTATTGAACATGTTAATTGAATGAAATCTGAACGGATGTGTGGACTCAATGCTTGATTTATATTTGAGATTTGAAGCTTGTTGAGAATGAACTTCAAGTATTGAATTTTCTTATGAAATGCTTTTGTTATTGATGATGTGTGTGTCGAATTAATGACTACTAAAATGAATGTAACTAAATGTTTGGCTAGGATTCGTCTTGGTGACATATGATGGCTACAAAAGTTGTTGTTAAGCCCAAATTGATATTTATATCTGGAATTGATGATTTCAAGGAATGAAAATGTTAGGTTTGAATTGATGTTAATGCTTACGTTTGGTTTTATTGTTGGGCCGGAGGCCTTTTAGTTCAAATATTTTTAGTTGTGTGAGACTCTCTTTTATGCATGCTGGAAGTTTGGGGATTAAGAATTGTGTTTTGTTCAGGTGTAAATTTTTGGGAAACGAGCTAATTTCAAGGGAAGCTGCGAATTTTCAGCAGAAGTCAAACCTTCAAAAGTTGTTTTCTTGAGTTGGGTTTTAAAAAGGGAAATTTGGTCAAGTGTGCCCGACACCCGACAGGTGTCGGACACGCACAGGGCTCGGCTCGGATTTCAAAGTGGAATTTGGTTCGGGTCCTGTCATTTGGGGTTGTGGGAGTGTTTGAGAGTGATTTCTGAATGTGTTTGGGGAATGATGGTACTGTGGAGCATGGAATGAAGGGTGGATCAGTTGTGGGAGTGTGACTCGCAGGATGTATGTTATGGAATGAATGATAAAATGAAAGTGTTCTTTTCTCTTCAGCTGATGCCCTCTTTTATAAAGTGTTTAAGTCTTCAATTCGTTCTCTCCTTTGGCTTTTGAAGCACACCCCTTTCAACTACCTCATTAAATGCTATGTAGCTGCTATGTAAATGCTATGTAACTGCTCCAGCTACCCAATACATGCATTTGGTGGAATTTGGTTATGTGCAGAAACACCCTTAAAATGCATGGATTGCATTGAATGTCTCTTGTTGTCCTCCTCATTATGTCTGCCCATTAATACTACACTTGAGTTGTAAACAACAATTTAGTTGACCCAACTTTGTCACCAGCAACAAGCAACTTCATTGGATCACGAATTGGGCTTCCATTCCTCATATATCGACTTTAAGCCCTTCATCTTGCAGGTCAGAATGTCATCTTTCCAACCACATATCATTTGGCCCAATCCAAGTTCGAATAAAGATGTTAAGGCTGGAACGAATTGCTAACTCAGTCTGCACATTTTTGCACCATTTTGCTCCTTTTCCTATCCAAAGCCACCATTGCTACCCAAAGCTCAATTAACTGAATGACAAACACAATAGAGCTTAAAAGCACAAGTTTAACTCAAAAACATAACTAAATCATATGCTAGAAGGGTACAAAATGATATACAATTATGCACTGATCAAATACCCCCAGACCTAGATTTTGCTAGTCCTCGAGCAAAACAAAACAAAACAAAACAAAGATTAAAACAAAACAATAAGTTAACTAGACCACTTCCGCAGGTAACTCGATTGCATTGAGCATATGCAATAAGCCTTTAAACCTATAGGCATCCCTAGTAGGAGGAGTTGTGTCTCCTGAGGTTTTAACAGATACGATACCCACAAACGCTTTACCGACTCTACAAAACAATGTGGTTAGAAAACAAAAACTTTTGAAATCAACTAATGAAATGAATGAAACCTTAAGTCATACCTCCAACACCATAGAGTTGGCAAGAGAGGTGACCAATCAGTGTGTAAAGTGGAAGCTATAGCTCAAAGGCACACGGCTTCAAAACAAGCACACTCAAACCTTGAAGAAAGAACATGTTTCGACTCTAATTCTGGCAGATAGTACTCAATCACTCAGAACCTATGATTTTATTCCCTCAAGCAAGCATAAGTGAGTTTATGACAGAGAAGCACAATTTTTGGTTAGGTCTCGTGAAGGGAATCAAATACTAAGAATAAGGAGACATACATACTTACCAGCACCCATGAATACATCCTCAAAGATCAGCTAGGTCTTTCACAAGGTTGTATTGAAGGGCTAAGGTTAGGGGAAATGGAAGAATTGGAAGGACAACAAGTAAAACTTAAGAACATACCAAGGTTGCATTCTTCATTGATCTGCAAGGTATCATTTATTTATAATGGCATTGCTGCAAACTTCATGGTATCACCTAGCGTAGACCTTTTTTTCACACTTAGATCATATCGAAACACTTTCTCTTTTATCTTTCTCATTTTCTGATTTGATCTGCTTCTTCTTTAACTTCATTGCACAGATTCACACCAATTTTTCATTTAGGTATATGGCAGCAACTTCCTTGCTTCAAACTTTATCTTGGCACACCCTTGGTATATTTTTAAGCTATAAGGTATGGCTATAATGGGTTAAATATCTCAGAGATACAAAGGTAGGGGAATGATGAGGGTGATAGAAGAAGAAAGCTTGAAGTGTTTGGCTTCAAGAGAGCTGATGGAACACACATATGGTAGGGTGAAAAGAAAGCACATAGAATGGTTACGCACACATAGCCTAGCATCACTTCAATGAGTTCATTCATGAGTGGGAGCAAGCACATGACATCTGCAAAAGAGAATCATCCGTAGTATTCAATCAATATGGAACAATGAGATCATTTAGAGTGAATTGAAGAAACCAGTAGGGATGAGAAATAGCGACACTTTAAACCCTCTCAAGAAAGCAATTAGGCTCAATATAGCTCACTAGGGAAGTCTCCACTATTCTCCTTCAAAAATTTGAGCATGGTACTTTAGCCACCATAATTCTAAGAGCATAAGCTTTGTGAAGTGCAAAAATCTGATATGAAAACCTCAATGGCTGCTCCATAGCACTGATTGAATGACATTCTAAAAAAAATAAAAAAATTAGTGACAAACACCAACGAAAACAAATTGAAAACCTTCCCCCCAGACTTGAATTGAACATTGTCCTCAATGTTAAAGAAACAGTATAGAGATAATTGAGAACATGTAAATAATAAGGGGAAAAGTTAAGAAAACGATTTAGAGGAACTCTCCCTTGATGCGATTAGGTCGACCGCTACCAAGCACCTTCTTCTTGAACACATGGGTTGCCTCCCATGAAGCACCATAGTTACTGTCTTGGCAAGACATTAACCAATCTGCTAAGTTGATGGTATGAATGGAAGTTGATCCACCACATGGCCAGTTTGAATGCCAGCTGAAATTCCTTCATAGAATGGCTTTAAACGTTGTCCATTTACTTTGAAAGTCGAGCCATCTTCAGAGTTTTGAATCTCTACAGCTCCATAGGGAGAAACATTGACCACGATGAATGGGACAAGCCACCTAGACTTCAATTTTCCTGGAAAAAGGCGCAAACGTGAGTTAAACAAAAGAACTGTCATACCTTTGGTGAACTCTTTCCGTTGAATGTTTCTGTCTTGGTAACTCTTGGTTCTTTCTTTGTAAAGTCTCATTCTCATAAGACTCATGTCTTAACTCCTCCAATTCATTGAGCGGAAAATTCCTAGCTTCACTTGCCTTGTCTAGATCAAAGTTCAAATTCTTGATGGCCCCAAGAGCTTTGTGTTCAAGCTCCATTGGCAGGTGACAAACTTTTCCAAACACAAGACGATAAGGGCTCATTCGATGGGAGTCTTATATGCAGTCCTATAAGCTCACAATGCATCATTAAGCTTGGCAGCCCAATCTTTCCTTGTATGGTTCACAATCTTCTCTAGGATGTGCTTAATTTCTCTGTTGCTTATCTCTACTTGACCAGAAGTTTGAGGATGATATGGTGTAGAGACTCGATGGGTGATGTTGTACCTTTTTATGAGTGCTTCGAATGGCTTGTTACAGAAGTGGCTGCCTCCATCACTAATGACAGCCCTTGGAGTTCCAAACCTTGTGAAAATATTGTCCCTCGAGAATTTTAGCATAACCTTGTGATCGTTGGTTTTGGTTGGTATGGCTTCTACCCATTTAGACACATAATCAACAGCAACAAGTATGTAGGTGTAACCAAAGGAAGATGGGAATGGTCCCATGAAATCAATTCGCCACACATCGAAGATTTCCACAATGAGTATGTTGTTCAATGGCATTTGATTCCTGCGGCTTATGTTCCCCATTCTTTGACACCTATCACACTTAACACAAAAATTAAACACATCTTTGAATAGAGTGGGCCAAAAGAAACCAGATTGCAGAATTTTAAGCACAGTTTTCTTAGCTCCAAAATGACCTCCACAAGCCAATTCATGGCTATGCTGAAGTATGCTTTCTTGCTCTTCTTCTGGAACACACCTTCTAATGAGTTGATCAGGGCAATGCTTGAATAAGAAAGGTTCGTCCCAAATATAATGTTTCACCATGGAAAAGAACTTCTTCTTGTCCTGAGAAGTTAGATCATTTCGAATAATACCACATGCAAGATAATTAACAAAATCAGCATACCATGGCTCGTTGACTTGGGCAACATATAGTTGTTCATCCGGGAAAGTTTCATTCAAAGGTAGCACAGCTTCTCCTTGTTCTTGAACCACAATTCTGCTCAAATGGTCAGCCACCACATTCTCACTTCCCTTCTTGTCTCGAATCTCTAAATCGAATTCTTGCAACAAGAGAATCCATCTAATCAAGCGTGGTTTGGCGTCCTTCTTAGTGAGCAAGTATCTAAGAGCTGCATGGTCAGAATAAACAATTACTTTAGAACCAACAAGGTAAGACTGAAATTTTTCTAAAGCAAAAACCACAGCAAGCAACTCTTTCTTTGTTGTGGAGTAGTTGAGTTGAGCATCATTCAAGGTCCGGCTAGCATAATAAATCACATGGGGAAGCTTGTTCTTCCTTTGACCTAAAACTGCACCAAGAGCAAAGTTAGAAGCATCACACATTATTTCAAATGGTAAAGACCAATCCGAAGCCATGATAATGGGGGCTGAAGTTAGCTCCTTTTTCAAGGTAGTAAGGGCTTCTATGCAAGCTTCATCAAACTCAAAAACAACATCTTTAGCAAGAAGATTACACAATGGTCTTGTAATGTTTGAGAAATTTTTGATGAACCTTTTATAAAATCCAGCATGGCCTAGAAAATTTCTAACTCCTTTAACTGAGGAAGGGGGTGGTTGATTTGATATGATATCGATCTTGGCTTTGTCCACTTCAATTTCTTTGCTTGAGATCACATGGCCTAGTACAATGCCTTGTTTCACCATGAAGTGGCACTTCTCCCAATTCAAAATCAGATTTGTTTCCTGGCATCTTTTAAGCACTAGAGACAAGTGGTGAAGACATTCATCAAAAGATGATCCAAAAACTGAAAAATCATCCATAAATACCTCAATGAATCATTCAACCATATCTGTAAAGATTGCCATCATGCATCTTTGGAAAGTTGCTGGACCATTGCACAAACCAAATGGCATCCTTCTATAAGCAAATGTACCAAATGGGCATGTGAATGTGGTCTTCTCTTCTGGAGCAATGGGAATTTGATTATAACCTGAATAACCATCAAGAAAACAACAGTAAGCATGGCCAGATAAACGTTCAAGCATTTGATCAATAAAAGGTAATGGAAAATGATCTTTTCTTGTGGATGTGTTCAACTTCCTGTAATCAATACAAACTCTCCAACCAGTGATAATTCGTGTAGGAACTACGGTGATTCCGGACTTCTTTGGAACAACTTGTACAGGACTCACCCACTTAGAATCTGAAATTGGGTAGATGATTCCTACATCAAGTAGCTTTAAAACTTCAGTTCTAACCACCTCTTTCATATTGGGATTTAGTCTCCTTTGGGCATCACGAGACGGTTTGCTATCTTCTTCCATTAAAATCCGGTGCATGCACATGCTTGGACTTATTCCTTTGATATCTGCTATGGTCCACCCAAGGGCTGCATGTGAGGTGAGACCTGCAGCAATTATAACTGGAAGAGTTTCATTAACACCCAAATAAGTATATTTAAGATAATTGGGCAGCGGTTTAAGTTCTAGCTTTGGTGGGGTGACAATGGATGGCTCCAATTTTGTGGAGGATGGTCCAAGAGGTTCGAGTGGTGGCCTAAAAGATGGTGGGTATGGCTAGAACACTTCTAGGGCAGCTACCACTTCTTAGAACACCGGTTCACAAAGATCTTCCTCTTCTTGTGTTAGGACTACTTCTAGAGGATCATTGTACTTTTCCTGCAAAATTTTGGAAGAAACTTCATGATCCACAACATCAATTGAAAAACAAGTATCAAGAGAGCTAGAGGGTTGAGATAGAGCATCAAACACTTTAAATTCAACAGTTTCACCCAAAACGGTCATGTTGAGGGTGCCATCTTTCACTTTGATGATTGTGTCTGCAGTAGCCATGAATGGTTGGCCTAAGAGAATGGGATCAACACGGTCTCCATTTGGGTTGTCCTCCATGTCCATCACTACAAAATCTGCAGGGAGAATTAGTGTATTAACTTGAACTAAAATATCTTCTACAATACGTTTTGGATATTTGATAGAATGATCAGCTAGTTCAAGTCGCACTGAAGTCTTCTTCATCCCTTCTTAGCCAAGCTTTTGATAAATTGAATATGGCATTAGATTGATGCTTGCTCCCAAGTCCAACATGGCTTTCCAACCTTCTTTTCTCCAATGTTAATTGGAATGTCAAAACTGCTAGGATCTTCTAGTTTTGGTGGAAGCTTCCTTTGCCACACAGCATTTACATTCTTGTTGAGCCTTACTTCTTCATTTGGAGCAAAATTTAGCTTGTGAGTCTTCAAGTTCTTGATGAACTTTCCATATGCTGACATCTGTTCAATAACATCAAGCAAAGGCAAATTGATATTAAATTTACTCAAATATCATAAATCTCTTTAAAAGCCTTATCTTGCTTTGCTTTCTTAAGACGGCCTGGAAATGGAATTGGTGGAACATATGAAGCTTGTGGCCCGTATCTATCTTCTTGAAGATGTGGTACCACCAATTTTTCATCCCTTTTATGCAATTGGAATGGATTGGGTCCCTGAGAATCTGATTTGGTCTTAGAAGCAGATTGTTGCCCTTGTGTACCTGTGGTCTCCTCCTCCTCTTCTTCATCTTCTACAACCACAACATCATTTGAAAGATTAGAATTAACTTTGTTATCAACCATCTTATCTGATCTGAGCACGTGAATGGCCTTGACTTCGTGGTTGTTTGGATTGATCACGGTTTGGCTTGGCCATGTCCCGGACTCTCTTTGGTTGATCTCAGCAGCTATTTGGCCTATTTGAATTTCCAATTTGGAGATGGCAGCTTGTGTAGTTTGTTGGAAATTAGATTGGTTGATTGCCATTTGCTTCACTATATCCTCCAATGATGATGATTGTTGTGGCCTTTGGAATGAAAGGGGATTGGCTTGATTTTGTGTATTCTTCCATGAAAAGTTTGGATGATTCCTCCAACCTGGATTATAACTTTGAGAGTATGGATCATTTCTTGGACCTTGGTTGTAGGAACTTACCAACTTAGCTTGCTCTTGCACAAATTCTGGATATGCAGCCCCAAGTGGACAAGCTATGGTAGCATGATCATGAGTTTCACAGATGCTACACACTTCCTTTGGAGGGTTTCTTGAGTTCAATGCAAGAAGAGCATCTAGTTTTTGTTCCAATTTTGAAATCTGCACACTAGAAGCATCATTAGAACCACTAACAACACGTTTACCTCTTGTATCAGTGTGTTGGGTCTCCATTGCTATCTCCTCAAAGAGTTCATACGTTTCTTCGGGAGTCTTGGTTTTTATAAGAACCACCTGAAAAATTGGTGACAATATTATGACTAGAAGGGGTTAGTCCTTTATAAAACATATGCATTTGAAGTTTTAAAGGAAATCCATGATGAGGACATTGATTGAGCAGCCCATTGAATCTCTCCCATGCCTCACAAAACGACTCATCATCTTGCTGTGCAAATAGCAAGATCTTGTCCCTAAGCATGTCGGTCTTTTGCGTAGAGAAGTATTTTTCCAGGAACTTCTTTTGAATGGCAGCCCATGTGGTGAGTGAACCAGGCATCAAAGAATTCAACCTATTCACCTTATCCTTTAAAGTGTATGGAAACACTCTCATTCGAAGTTGATCTTCCGTCACACATGTCAAGGGAAAAGAGCTCACAACATTAAAAATATCCTTTATATGAGTCAATGGATCTTCATTAGGTAAACCATAAAAGGAAGGCAACATGTTAAGATGAGAAGATTTAAGCTCATAGTTTCGAGCTATAGTGGGCAGCAAGATGCTTGAAGGGGATGCTGGAATTGTTGGGATATCAAGGTCTCCCATGAACTCATTGGCAGCCATCTCTTGTTCTTCTTCTTGGTATGAACTTGCTTTTGAATTTGAAGGTGAAGAACCAGGAAGGTCAATGTGGAGAGCAAGACTTGTAAATGTGGCAAGAGCTTGCTCTTTTGCAGTGGACAACTCTCTTTCTAATCAACGCTGAATTTCAGAGATCACCCAATTGGGTTGCAATGATGGTCCTGCGTTCAAAGATCTTGAACGTTGGAACGAAGACCTCACTTGTTCAATGAATGGTCTTTTTGACATAAACTACCTGAAATAGAAAATTGAATTAATTAGAAACACTAAAAAGAATAGGGTAACCTTGGGCACATAATCAGGGAAGAACTTTCATTCAATCCCCGGCAACGGCGCCAAAATTTGGTTACCTCGCAATTGTACGGGCCAATTAGTAGTATAGCAAGACAAGTACGAGGTCGCACCCACGAGGATTGAGAAGTTCAAATTAGTTACGTGCTTAGATTACCCAATTCGAGAAAACAGAAGCTAAGTCTAAAACAGAATTGAAAACGAGAGTGATTGATTTTTGTGAAAACAAATGAAGCAAAACGAAATTGCAAACAAAACCAAAGTAAACTAGTGTATCAAAGAGTGGTTTTTGAGGTTGGAAAATAGATTTGGAGACTAGGGCATTCGATTCACCATAACAATCCAATTCTAGGTTATAAGGATTCAAGTGACAAATCTAATTCAGATTCAAAGATTGATTCTAGCTAAAGTATGATTAAGCCATGGTGTTTGATCCTAACCTTGTATTTCCAATTCCCTGATTAAGTCCTTATTGTCGAACTTAAATCAAGCATAGAAGAATGTTTTAAACAACCAAGCATGCATCTAATCCCTATTGGCGAATGTCCATACATACTCATCTTATTCATAGTTCAATTGAAACAAAAGCATAAGGTGTCTACTTCAATTTCAACCAAAATACACAAATCTCAATGGTAGCTAGGCATTCAAATTAGCATATAAGTAGGAAGGCGTAATGATAGGCGTAATGAATAAGAGCATGAATCCTGAATCAAACTTGAAACTTGAAATTTATAAACCCAAAATATTCATGTTAGGTTACATTAAAGCCCTAGTTATGGATTTAGCTACTCATAATGGGAAAGAAACTTAAACAGCAATGAGGAAACATAATGAATGCAACAAGAGTAGAAAAACCCTTTTCTGAAGTTCTTGTGGTGTCCAATGCTTCTCCAAGTGCTTCCCCACGTCTAGAAGGATGTATGAAGGTTAAGGAGAGGATTTGGGATGAGTTTGGGTGAGTGGTGATGGATGAGAAAGAGGAAATTCGTAGGAAAATGTAAGGAAGGCTTGCAGGGACTGTTTTGGTGATTTGGGGCTGTTTAGAGTGTTGGGTTGATTGGTGGAGTGTTTGGGGTTGTGGGAGTGTTTGAGAGTGATTTCTGAATGTGTTTGGGGAATGATGGGAGTGTGGAGCATGGAATGAAGGATGGATCAGTTGTGGGAGTGTGACTCGCAGGATGTATGTTATGGAATGAATGATAAAATGAAAGTGTTCTCTTCTCTTCAGCTGATGCCCTCTTTTATAGTGTTTAAGTCTTCAATTCGTTCTCCCCTTTGGCTTTTGAAGCACACCCCTTTCAACTACCTCATTAAATGCTATGTAACTGCTATATAACTGCTCCAGCTACCCAATACATGCATTTGGTGGAATTTGGTTAGGTGCAGAAACACCCTTAAAATGCATGGATTGCATTGAATGTCTCTTGTTGTCCTCCTCATTATGTCTGCCCATTAATACTACACTTGAGTTGTAAACAACAATTTAGTTGACCTAACTTTGTCACCAGCAACAAGCAACTTCATTGGATCACGAATTGGGCTTCCATTCCTCATATATCGACTTTAAGCCCTTCATCTTGCAGGTCAGAATGTCATCTTTCCAACCACATGTCATTTGGCCCAATCCAAGTTCGAATAAAGATGTTAAGGCTGGAACAAATTGCTAACTCAGTCTGCACATTTTTGCACCATTTTGCTCCTTTTCCTATCCAAAGCCACCATTACTACCCAAAGCTCAATTAACTGAATGACAAACACAATAGAGCTTAAAAGCACAAGTTTAACTCAAAAACATAACTAAATCATATGCTAGAAGGGTACAAAATGATATACAATTATGCACTGATCAAATACCCCCAGACCTAGATTTTGCTAGTCCTCGAGCAAAACAAAACAAAACAAAACAAAGATTAAAACAAAACAAGAAGTTAACTAGACCACTTCCGCAGATAACTCGATTGCATTGAGCATATGCAATAAGCCTTTAAACCTATGATGCAGCGGAACAAGCACAAAAGATAATTTCGAGCAAACTTAACTCCGTTGATTCTAAGAATACCCGGAAGTAAAACTCTAATCTGTTAATTCTGAGAATACCCAGGAAAATAGTAAAGAGATGAGAGAAAAATCTCAATTTTCATTCAATAATCATATCATAAACTGCCCTGAAGTCTACTAGCCAACAAAGCTTTAATAACCAACAAGAACAAACGTTTGGACCCATGAACTTCTAAGCATTATTGAAACATTGAAACAGTAATTAAAACATTATTGCAATACTTAAATAGTAATTAAAACGAATATGTAATGACTTCAAATGTGGACAGACTATTAGGATAGACTTTATTCATCATGATCAACCCTAACTCCATCATCCTCCCCGGGGTGGCAAAAATTCGCCCTCGAATTTGGATCGTCGTCGGAGTTTGTGCCACGGAAAGGAACAAGATATTTCACATTGAACACATCAGACGTGCGGACATGGCTGGGAAGCTTCAATTTGTAAGAATTTGGATTAATCTTCGCAAGGATCTCCACAGGTCCAATTTTGCGAGCAGCCAATTTGTTATATTCACCAACAGGAAAACGATCTTTGGTAAGAATGACCCAAACAAAATCTCCAACATTGAACTCCATAAAACGACGCTTCTTATCAGCATCATGTTTATACTTGCTAGTAGCGTCCACCAAGCGTTGTTGTGTTGTGCGATGGACACCTTGGAGTTGGGAAATCAAATCTTCAGCCTTGCCATGAACTCGCTTTAAATCAGCAACAGGGGCTAAATCAATTGGAGCTCGGGGATTGTAGCCATAGTTGACAAGAAATGGACTAAAACCAGTGCTGCGATTAACTGAGCGGTTAAAGGCAAATTTTGCTTGATATAATTTCTGATCCCAAGACTTAAGATGTTCACCCACCAAACTTCGTAATAAATTACCCAAAGATCGATTCACGACTTCTGTTTGTCCATCGGTTTGTGGATGGTAAGCGCTGCTGAAATCAAGCTTGGTGTTAGATAGACGCCACAAACAACGCCAAAAATGACTAAGGAAGCGGGTGTCTCTGTCTGACACAATGGACAAAGGTAGCCCATGAAGGCGATAAACTTCTCGAAAAAACAGCTGAGCAACATTGACTGCATCAGTAGTCTTCTTGCAAGCCAAAAAATGGACCATCTTGGAAAATCTGTCTACAACAACAAAAATGGAATCATGTTCACGTTGGGTGCGTGGCAAACCAAGGACAAAGTCCATACTAATGTTGGTCCATGGTTGACTTGGAACAGGAAGCGGCATATAAAGGCCAGCATTTGAAGCGACACCCTTGGAAATTTGACAAACACGGCAGCCCTCCACAAATTTGGTGATTTCTTTCCGCATGGAAGGCCAAAAGTAAGTATTCATCACAAGCTGCAAGGTCTTGTCACGACCCAAATGACCTTCACTATGCAATTCTCGAATAATTTTCAAGCGCAGGCTACTAGCTGGAACACACAATTTATTTCCTTTAAGTAGGAAACCATCATGCAAAACAAAGTCTGTATGCTTTCCAACACTAACATCAGGGAGTATTGGTCCAAAAAATGGATTAGATGACAACAATTCACGAAATGATTCAAAACCAAGAACCTCATTTTGCATAGAAACCAAGAGGGTTGAACGATGGCTCAAGGCATCGGCAACCTTGTTTAAAGATCCTTATTTATGCTTGATAACAAAGGTAAACTGTTGTATAAAAGCAGCCCACCTTGCATGCTTAGAGGAGAGCTTGTCTTGACTGTTAATATGTTCCAAAGCATCATGGTCAGAATAAAGAACAAACTCATTGTAGGCAAGATAAGAACTCCAATGCTTGAGTGCTCGAACTATCGCATAAAACTCAATGCCATAAGTGGAGTAATTTGACTTAGATCCACTCAGCTTTTCACTAAAAAATGAAACAGGCCTCCCTTCTAGGCTAAGTACAGCACCTATGCCAATTTTGGAAGCATCACAGTGTAACTCAAATGGTTGAGTGAAATCTGGCAGAATAAGGATGGGAGCGGAAGTCATTTTCTGCTTGACTTGTTGAAAAGCTTCCGATGCAACTTCAGTCCATAGAAAATTTCCAGCCTTCATGAAATCTGTTCTCGGCGCCATAAGAATGCTGAAATTAGGAATAAAGTGGCGATAAAAGGATACCAAGCCATGAAAGCTACGCACTTCATGAATATTCCTCGAGACTGGGCAGTTTAAAATAGCTTCAACCTTGGACTCATCAACTGAAATTCCATCCTTAGACGCCACATATCCAAGAAAAATAACACGATCCGTCATGAACACACATTTATTCGCGGCTGCAAAGAATTTTTCCCTGCGCAAGACTGTCAGAACTTCTCGCAAGTGCTGAACGTGCAGATTGTGGCTAGTACTATAAATTAATATATCATCAAAGTAAACCACTAAGAACTTGCCAATAAAGGGACGAAAAATTTCGTTCATCACACACATAAATGTACTTGGTGCATTAGAGAGCCCAAAAGGCATTACCAACCACTCATACAGGCCATCACGAGTTTTAAACACCGTCTTCCACTCATCACCAGGCCGTATACGGATTTGGTGGTACCCACTTTTCAAATCCAACTTCGAAAAGATTGTTGCTCCACTCAATTGGTCCAAAAGATCATCCAACCGCGGAATAGGAAATCTGTAGTGGACTGTAATCTTGTTAATTGCGCGGCTGTCCACACACATCCTCCATGTGCTATCTTTTTTTGGTGTGAGTAAGGCGGGTACTGCACAAGGGCTAAAACTTTCCCGAATGTCCCTTGTATGAAACTCCTCCACTTGGCGACGTAGTTCTTCATGTTCTTTTGGACTCATGCGATAATGTGGTCGATTGGGCAAAGTCGAACAAGTCACTATGTCAATTTGGTGCTGTATTTCTCGAAGTGGAGGTAAACCATGGGGAAGCTCACTTGGAAATATATCTTGGAACTCTGCAATCAAACCTTGAGCTGCTTCTGAGATGACATGTTGTTTTTCACATCCTTTTCCATTCAACACATAAACAATCCCTGATTTTTTAATCTCTTCACTGAATTGTCTCCTTGTTAATAGAGTATTAGTTTCCACAGTTGTTGAAGGCTTGGAAACAATCTCCTTATTAGGAAATAAGACAAGTCTGGTCTTACCAATCAAAAAGCTATATGTATTCTTCTTTCCATCATGAATTGCACCCCTGTCATATTGCCACGGCCTCCCCAACAAAAGATGGCACGCATCCATAGTGATAACATTACACCACACCTGATCCTGGTATTTAGTACCAATGGAAAAAGAAACTAAACAACGTATTTAACCAAGATAATTTGTAAGGATGAGGATGCTTCTCTGTCGCCAATCCCAACTTTTGAACTGCCTCTTCAGCAACTACATTTTCACAGCTACTAGAGTCGATAAGAAGTCGACAAACCTTGCCCCCAATTGTGCATGTGGACTGGAAAATATTATTACGAAGCCATGAATCACCATCAGCTGCTCGTAGAGTGAGACAGACCCTTCGAACCACCAATAAAGGGCCATTATCACCATGAACATGCTCTTCTTCAAAATCGTCATAATGGCTATCAAACTTGGGGTCTTGTTCAATACTATATTGCTCGTCTGGTGGTGTGTCTTCACTGTCAATGAATAATCCCTGCCCGTACCGATCTCCCTTCTTGCAGTCAGCCATTCTGTGCCCAGGTTCACCACATTTAAAACAGCGTGTTGCAACTCCACTAGTTCCGCTAATAGCTGTGCGGGTAGGTGGATGGTTTACTGGTGGTTTTCCAGTTGGTGCTTTCTATTCATTTGCTTTTCTAATGAATCTTGAAATTGAATTCTCATACCTCCAATATAGCGATATACCAACTGATCTTTAGACTCTCCCAAATCAATACGGGCAATCAATTGATAGAACTCTGTTGTGTATTCATCGACAGAGCGAAAACCTTGGCTCAAATTCTGGAGTTGTTGATACAATGTTCTAGAATAATTGTGTGGAAGGAAGGTGGATCGCATATACTTTAGCAATTTTTCCCACGTAACAATTTTCTGCTTTCCTTTTCGGACTCGAGTTTGCTTCAGTTGCTGCCACCACCCAGCTGCTCTGCCTCGAAATCGAGTAGCCACTAAGGGAACCCGCTTGTCTTGTGGCACATCTTTGAAATCCAAAACTTCTTCAATTGCAGCAACCCAATCTAAGAATTCTTCTGGTTGCAAACAACCTTTAAATTCTGGAATTTCGAGTTTGAAACCTGACTCCCATCGTCCATGATCTCGTGGAGGAACATGTCTTCTCTGTCTATGAATTCCAAATGGATTTTCAATCTCTTCACTGTCATAACGTTCTTCCTCCTCTTCATGATGACTTTGAGATCGGTTCTCGATATTCAATGCAGCAATCTGTTCTGCAATCATGTCAAAGCGCTCCTCAAATTGCTGGATTCGTTCCTCCAAACGTGCATACCTTGCATCCTCAGCATTTTGCCGTCCACCGCTTCCTCCGCCTCTTGGAGCCATAGAGCTAGTTTTTTTTTTTTTCTCAAGTGGGCACCAGGATTTCAGAGTGCAGGCCGAAAGCCTACTCCGATACCAACTGATGCAGCGGAACAAGCACAAAAGATAATTTCGAGCAAACTTAACTCCGTTGATTCTAAGAATACCCGGAAGTAAAACTCTAATATGTTAATTATGAGAATACCCAGGAAAAGAGTAAAGAGATGAGAGAAAAATCTCAATTTTCATTCAATAATCATATCATAAACTGCCCTGAAGTCTACTAGCCAACAAGCTTTAATAACCAACAAGAACAAACGTTTGGACCCATGAACTTCTAAGCATTATTGAAACATTGAAACAGTAATTGAAACATTGAAACAGTAATTAAAACATTATTGCAATACTTAAATAATAATTAAAACGAATATGTAAAGACTTCAAATGTGGACAGACTATTAGGATAGACTTTATTCATCATGATCAACCATAACTCCATCAACCTATAGGCATCCCTAGTAGGAGGAGTTGTGTCTCCTGAGGGTTTAACAAATACGATACCCACAAACGCTTTACCGACTCTACAAAACAAAGTGGTTAGAAAATAAAAACTTTTGAAATCAACTAATGAAATGAATGAAACCTTAAGTCATACCTCCAACACCATAGAGTTGCCAAGAGAGGTGACCAATCAGTGTGTAAAGTGGAAGCTATAGCTCAAAAGCACACGGCTTCAAAGCAAGCACACTCAAACCTTGAAGAAAGAACATGCTTCGACTCTAATTCTCGTAGATAGTACTCAATCACTCAGAACCTATGGGTTTTATTCCCTCAAGCAAGCATAAATGAGTTTATGACAGAGAAGCACAATTTTTGGTTAGATCTCAGGAAGGGAATCAAATACTAAGAATAAGGAGACACACATACTTACCAGCACCCATGAATACATCCTCAAAGATCAGCTAGGTCTTTCACAAGGTTGTAATGAAGGGCTAAGGTTAGGGGAAATGGAAGAATTGGAAGGACAAACAAGTAAAACTTAAGAACATACCAAGGTTGCATTCTTCATTGATCTGCAAGGTATTATTTATTTAGAATGGCATGGCTGCAAACTTCATGGTATCACCTGGCGTAGACCTTATTTTTCACACTTAGATCATATCGAAACACTTTCTCTTTTATCTTTCTCATTTTCTGATTTGATCTGCTTCTTCTTTAACTTCATTGCACAGATTCACACCAATTTTTCATTTAGGTATATGGCAGCAACTTCCTTGCTTCAAACTTTATCTTGGCACACCTTGGTATATTTATAAGCTATAAGGTATGGCTATAATGGGTTAACTATCTCAGATTGAGATACAAAGGTAGGGGAATGATGAGGGTGATAGAAGAAAAAGGCTTGAAGTGTTTGGCTTCAAGAGAACTGATGGAACACACATATGGTAGGGTGAAAAGAAAGCACATAGAATGGTTATGCACACATAGCCTAGCATCACTTCAATGAGTTCATTCATGAGTGAAAGCAAGCATATGATATCTGCAAAAGAGAATCATCCTTAGTATTCAATCAAAATGGAACAATGAGATCATTTAGAGTGAATTGAAGAAACTAGTAGGGATGAGAAATAGAGACACTTTAAACCCTCTCAAGAAAGCAATTAGGCCAACTATAGCCCACTAGGGAAGTCTCCACTATTCTCCTTCAAGTTCATACGAAGTTCGTATCGTAAATGGAGTGGTTGATGCATTGCATAGTTTTAGTGGTCGGATTTCACTCAAAACTCTCCAAATGACTCCTCCCACCATATTACGATGATGCCAAAGTTTAGGGATCTTTCCGAAATCAATTGGTCAAAGAAATTGGACACTTCAAGTTCATACGAAGTTAGTATCGTAAATGGAGTGGTTGGTGCATTTAAAAGTTTTAGTGGTTGGATTTCATTCAAAACTCTCCAAATGACATATTATGATGTTGCCCTAGTTTTGGGCTCAATCCGAAATCAATTGGTCAAAGAAATTGGACACTTCAAGTTCATACGGAGTTAGTATCGTAAATGGAGTGGTTGGTGCGTTGCAAAGTTTTAGTGGTTGGATTTCACTCAAAACACTCCAAATGACTACTCTCACCATATTATGATGTTGCCCTAGTTTTGGGCATGATCCGAAATCAATTGGTCAAAGAAATTGTACATTTCAAGTTCATACGAAGTTAGTACGACAAATGGAGTGGTTGGAGGATTTTGTAATTTTACTTCTTTGATTTCACTAATAACTCTCCAATTGACTCCTCCCACCATATTATGATGTTGCCCAAGTTTAGGGTTCGATCCGAAATCAATTGGTCAAAGAAATTGGACACTTCAAGTACATACGAATTTCGTATCGTAAATGGACTGGTTGGTACATTGCATAGTTTTAGTGGTCGGATTTCACTTAAAACTCTCCAAATGACTACTCACACCATATTATGTTGATGCCCAAGTTTAGGGCTCGATCCGATGTCAATTGGTCAAAGAAATTGGACAGTTCAAGTACATACGAAGTTCGTATTGTAAATGGAGTGGTTCGTGCGTTGCATAGTTTTAGTGGTTCGATTTCACTCAAAACTCTCCAAATGACTCCTCCCACCATATTATGATGATGGCCAAGTTGAGGGCTCAATCCGAAATCAATTGGTTAAAGAAATTGGACACTTCAAATTCATACGAAGTTCATAGTGTTAGTGGAGGGGTTGGAGGATTGCATATTTTTACATATTGGATTTCACTCAATCTCTCCAAATGACTCCTCCCACCATATTATGATGTTGCCCTAGTTTTGGGCTGGATCTGAAATCGCTTGGTCAAAGAAATTTTACACTTGAAGTTCATACGAAGTACGTATCGTAAATGGGGTGGTTGGTGCATTGCATAGTTTTAGTGGTTGGATTTCCCTCAAAACTCTCCAAATTATTCCTCCCACCATATTATGATGATTCCCAAGTTTAGGGCTCGATCCGATATCAATTGGCCAAAGAAATTGGACACTTCAAGTTCAAATGAAGTTCGTAGAGTTACTGGAGTGGTTGATTGCGTAGTTTTACATGTTGGATTTCACTCAAAACTCTCCAATTGACTCCTCCCACCACATTATGATGTTGCCCTAGTTTTAGGCTCTATTCGAAATCATTTGGTCAAAGAAATTTTACACTTGAAGTTCATACGAAGTTGGTATCGTAAATGGAGTGGTTGGTGCATTCCATAGTTTTAGTGGTTCAATTTCACTCAAAACTCTCCAAATGACTCCTCCCACCATATTATGATGATGCCCAAGTTTAGGGCTCGATATGATATCAATTTGTCAAAGAAATTGGACAATTCAAGTTCATACGAAGTTCGTATCGTAAATGGAGTGGTTGGTGCAGTGCATAGTTTTAGTGGTTGCATTTCACTCAAAACCCTCCAAATGACTCCTCCGACCATATTATGATGATGCCCAAGTTTAGGGCTCGGTCCGAAATCAATTGGTCAAAGAAATTGGACACTTCAAGTTCATACGAAGTTCGTATCGTAAATGGAGTAGTTGGAGCGTTGCATAATTTTAGTGGTTGGATTTCACTCAAAACTCTACAAATGAATCCGCCCGCCATACTATGATGATGCCCAAGTTTAGGGCTCGATATGAAATCAATTGGTCAATGAAATTGGAAACTTCAAGTTCATACGAAGTTCGTATCATAAATGCAGTGGTTGGTGCACTGCATAGTTTTAGTGGTTGGGTTTCTCTCAAAACTCTCCAAATGACTCCTCCCACCATATTATAATTATTCCAAAGTTTTGGGCTCGATCCGATATCAATCATCAAAGAAATTGGACACTTCAAGTTCATACGAAGTTCGTATTGTAAATGGAGTGGTTGGTGCATTGCATAGTTTTGGAGGTTGGATTTCTCTCAAAACTCTCCGAATGACTCCTCCCACCATATTATGATGATGCCCAAGTTTAGGGATCGATACGATATCAATTTGTCAAAGAAATTGGACACTTCAAGTTCATACGAAGTTCATATCGTAAATGGAGTGGTTGGTGCATTGCATAGTTTTAGTGGTTGGATTTCACTCAAACCCCTCCAAATGACTCCTCCGACCATATTATGATGATGTCCAAGTTTAGGGCTCGATCCGAAATCAATTGGTCAAAGAAATTGGACACTTCAAGTTCATATGAAGTTCGTATCGTAAATGGAGTGGTTCGAGCATTGCATAGTTTTAGTGGTTGGATTTCACTCAAAACTCTACAAATGACTCCGCCCACCATACTATGATGATGCCCAAGTTGGTCAAGGAAATTGGAAACTTTAAGCTCATACGAAGTTCGTATCGTAAATGGAGTGGTTGGTGCATTGCATAGTTTTAGGGGTTGGGTTTCTCTCAAAACTCTCCAAATGACTCCAACCACCATATTATAATGATTCCCAAGTTTTGGGCTCGATCCGATATTAATTATCAAAGAAATTGGACACTTCAAGTTCATACGAAGTTCGTATCGTAAATGGAGTGGTTGGTGCATTACATAGTTTTAGTGGTTGGATTTCTCTCAAAACTCTCCAAATGACTCCTCCCACCATATTATGATTTTGCCCAAGTTTTGGCCTCGATCTGAAATCAATTAATCAAAGAAATTGGACACTTCAAGTTCACACGAAGTAGCGTTAATGGAATGGTTGGAGAATTGCGTAGTTTTGCTTTTTGGATTTCACTCAAAACTCTCAAAATGACTCCTCCCACCATATTATGATGTTGCCCTAGTTTTAGGCTCTATTCGAAATCATTTGGTCAAAGAAATTTTACACTAGAAGTTCATACGAAGTTCGTATCGTAAATGGAGTGGTTGGTGCATTGCATAGTTTTAGTGGTTCGATTTCACTAAAAACTCTCCAAATGACTCCTCCCACCACATTACGATGATGCCCAAGTTTAGGGCTCAATCCGATATGAATTGGTCAAAGAAATTGGACACTTCTAGTTCATACGAAGTTCGTAGCGTTAATGGAGTAATTGGGGGATTGCGTAGTTTTACTTGTTGGATTTGACTCAAAACTCTCCAAATGACTCCTCCCGCCATATTATGATGTTGCTCTAGTTTTGTGCACGATCTGAAATCAATTGGTCAAAGAAATTGGACACTTCAAGTTCATACCTTAAATGGAGTGGTTGGAGGATTTTGCAGTTTTACATTTCGATTTCAATCAAAACTCACCAAAGGAGTCCTCACATATTATGATGTTGCCCAAGTTTTGGGATCGATCAGAAATCAATGGGTCAAAGAAATTGGACTCTTCAAGCTCATACGAAGTTCGTATCGTAAATGGAGTGGTTGGAGGATTGCGTAGTTTTAATTGTTGGATTTCACTCAAAACTCTCGAAATGACCCCTTCCACCATATTATGATGTTGCCCTAGTTTTGGGCACGCTCCGAAATCACTTGGTCAAAGAAATTGTACACTTCAGGTTCATACGAAGTTCGTACTATAAATCGAGTGGTTGAAAGATTTTGCAGTTTTGCTTATTTGATTTCACTCAAAACTCACCAAAGGACTCCTCCCACCGTATTATGGTATTGCCCACGTTTTGGGATCGACCCAAAATCAAGAACTTGAAGTATCCAATTTTTTTGACCAATTGATTTCGGATCGAGCTCAAAACTTGGGCAACATCATAATATGGTGGGAGGAGACATTTGGTGAGTTTTTAGTGAAATCCAATCACTAGAACTATTTAATCCTACAACCACCCCATGAAAGGTACAAACTTCTTACGATCTTGAAGTATCCAATTTCTTGTACCAATTGATTTCGGCTCGAGTTCAAAACTAGGGCAACATCATAATATGGCAGGAGGAGTCATTTGATGAGTTTTGAGTGAAATCCAATCACTAGAAATATGCAATGCAACAACCACTCCATTTGAGGTACGAACTTCGTACGAACTTGAAGTTTCCAATTCCTTTGAGCAATTACTTTCGGATCGAGCCCAAAACTTGGGCAACATCATAATATGGTGGGAGGAGTCATTTGGTGAGTTTTGAGTGAAATCCAATCACTATAACTTTTTAATCCCACAACCACTCCATCAAAAGTACGAACTTCATACGAACATGAAGTATACAATTTCTTTGACCAATTGATTTCGCATCGAGCCCAAATCTTGGGCAACATCATAACATGGTGTGAGGAGTCATTTGGTGAGTTTTGAGTAAAATCCAATCACTAGAACAATGCAATTTGACAACCACTCCGCGCACAATTTGAACTTCGTACGAACTTGAAGTGTCCGTTTTCTTTAACCAATTTATTTTGGATCGAGCCCAAAACTTGGGCAACATCATAATATGGTGGGAGGAGTCATTTGGTGAGTTTTGAGTTAAATACAATCACTAGAACTTTGCAATCCAACAACCAATCCATGAAAGGTAAGAACTTCGTACAAACATGAAGTGTCCAATTTCTTTGACGAATTAATTTCGGATCGAGTCCAAAACTTGGGCAACATCATAATATGGTGGGAGGAGTCATTTGGTGAGTTTTGAATGAAATCCAATCACTAGAACTATGCAATCCTACAACCGCTCCGTGTACAGTACGAACTTCGTATGAACTTCAAGTATGGCTTTTCTTTAACCAGTTGATTTCGGATAGAGCCTAAAACTTGGTTAACATCATAATATGGTGGGAGGAGTCATTTGGTGAGTTTTGAGATATATCCAATCACTAGAACAATGCAATCCTAAAACCACCCAGTGTACAATACGAACTTCGTATGAACTTGAAGTGTCCCTTTTCTTTGACAAGTTTATTGTGGATCGAGCCCAAAACTTAGGCAACATCATAAGATGGTGGGAGGAGAGATTTGGTGAGTTTTGAGAGAAATTCAATCACTAGAACTATGCAATCCTACAACCACTCCGTGTACTGTACGAACTTCGTACGAACCTGAAGTGTCCCTTTTCTTTGACCAATTGATTTCGGATTGAGCCCAAAACTTGGGCAACTTCATAATATGGTGAGAGGAGTCATTTGGTGAGTTTGGAGTGAAATCCAATCACTAGAACTATGCAATCCTACAACCACTCCATGAAAGGTTCGAACTTCGTACGAACTTGAAGTATCCAATTTCATTGACCAATTGATTTCGTATCGAGATAAAAACTTGGGCAACTTCATAATATGGTGGCAGGAGTCATTTGGCAAGTTTTGAGAGATATCCAATCATTAGAACTATGCAATCCTACAACCACTCCGTGTACAGTACGAACTTCGTACGAACTTGAAGTGTCCCTTTTCTTTGACCAATTGATTTCGGATCGAGCCCAAAACTTGGGCAACATCATAATAGGGTGAGAGGAGTCATTTGGTGAGTTTTGAGTGAAATCCAATCACTAGAACTATGCAATCCTACAACCACTGCACGGAAGGTACAAATTTCGTACGAACATCAAGTATCCAATCTCTTTCACCAATTGATTTCGGATCGAGCCCAAAACTTGGCAACTTTTTAATATCGTGGCAGGGGTCATTTGGTGAGTTTTGAGTGAAATCCAAACTCTACAACTATGCAATCCTACAACCACTCCATGAGAGGTACGAACTTCATACGTAATGGAAGTATCCAATTTCCTTGACCAATTGATTTTGGATCGAACCCAAAACTTCGGCAAAATCATAATATGGTGGAGAAGTCATTTGTTGAGTTTTGACTGAAATCCAATCACTAGAACTATGTAATCTGACAACCACTCCGCGCGCAGTTTGAACTTCATACGAACTTGAAGTATCCAATTTCTTTGACCAATTGATTTCGGATTGAGCCCAAAACTTGGGCAACATGATATGGTGTGAGGAGTCATTTGGTGAGTTTTGATAGAAATCCAGTCACTAGAACTACGCAATCCTTCAACCACTCCATGAAAGGTACGACCTTCGCACGAACTTGAAGTTTCCAATTTCTTGGACCAATTGATTTCGGATCAAACCCAAAACTTGGGAAAAATCATAATATGGTGGGAGAAGTCATTTGGTGAGTTGGACTGAAATCCAATCACTAGAACTATGCAATCCGACAACCACTCCGCGCACAGTTTGAACTTCGTACGAACATGAAGTGTCCAATTTCTTTGACCAATTGATTTCGGATCAAGCCAAAAACTTGGTCAACATCATAATATGGTGGGAGGAGTCATTTGGTGAGTTTTGAGTGAAATCCAGTCACTAGAACTATGCAATCCTTCAACCACTCCATGAAAGGTACGAACTTCGTATGAACTTGAAGTATCCAATTTATTTGACCAATTGATTTCGGATTGAGCCCAAAACTTAGGCAACGTCATTATATGGTGGGAGGAGTCATTTGGTGAGTTTTGAGAAAAATCCAGTCACTAGAACTACGCAATCCTTTAACCACTCCATGAAAGGTATAACATTCGTACGTACTAGAAGTTTCCAATTTCTTTGACCAATTGATTTCGGATCGAACCCAAAACTTGGACAACATCATAATATAGTAGGAGGAGTCATTTGGTGAGTTTTTGAGTGAAATCCAGTCACTAGAACTAAGCAATCCTTAAACCACTCCATGAAAGGTACGACCTTCATACGAACTTGAAGTTTCCAATTTCTTTGACCAATTCATTTCAGATCGAGCCCAAAACTTGGTCAACGTCATAATATGGTGGGAGGAGTCATTTGGTGAGTTTTGAGCGAAATCTAATCGCTTGAACTATGGAATGCACCAAACACTCATGTACGGTATGAACTGCGTACGAACATGAAGTGTCCAATTTCTTTGAGCAATTGATTTCGGATTGAACCCAAAACTTGGGAAACATCATAATATGGGGGAGGAGTAATTTGGTGAGTTTTGAGTGAAATCCAATTATTCGAACTATGCAATGCACCAAAGAATCCATGCACGGTACGAACATCGTACGAACTTCAAGTGTCCAATTTCTTTGACCAATTTATTTCGGATCAAGCCCAAATCTTGGGCAACAACATAATATGGAGGGTGGAGTCATTTGGTGAGTTTTTAGTGAAATCCAATTACAAGAACGATGCAATCCAACAACCACTCCGTGTACAGTACGAACTTCGTACGAACATGAAGTGTCCAATTTCTTTGACCAATTGATTTTGTATCGAGCCCAAAACTTGGGCAACATCATAATATGTTGGGATGAGCCATTTGGTGAGTTTTGAGTGAAATCCAATCACTATGACTTTGCAAACCTACAATCCCTCCATGATAGGTACGAACTACTAGCGAACGTGAAATGTCCAATTTCTTTGACCAATTGATTTCGGATCGAGTCCAAAACTTGGGCAACATCATAATATGGTGGCAGGAGTCATTTGCTGAGTTTTAATTGAAATCCAATCATCAGAACTAGGCAATCCTACAACCACTCCACGGAAGGTATGAACTGGAAGTATCCAATTTCATTGACCAAATGATTTCGGATCGAGCCCAAAACTTGGGCAAGATCATAATATGGTGGCAGGAGTCATTTGGTGAGCTTTGAGTCAAATCCAATTACTAGAACGATGTAATCCTACAACCACTCCGTGTGCAGTACGAACTTCGTACAAACTTGAAGTGTCCCTTTTGTTTGACCAATTGAATTCGGAGGGAGCCCAAAACTTGGGCAACAACATAATATGGTGGGAGGAGTCATTTGGTGAGTTTTGAGTGAAATCCAGTCACTAGAACGATGCAATCCGACAACCACTACCTGTGCGGTACGAACTTCGTACTAACTTGAAGTGTCCAATTTATTTGACCAAATTGATTTCGGATCGAAACCAAAACGTGGGAAATAACATAATTTGGTGGGACTCATTTGGTGAGTTTTGAGTGAAATCCAATTACTAGAACTATGCAATCGAACAACCACTCCGTGTATAGTACGAACTTCGTACGAACTTGAAGTGTCTGTTTTCTTTGACCAATTGATTTCGGATCGTGCCCAAAACTTGGGCATCGTCTTAATATGGTGGGAGGAGTCATTTGGTGAGTTTTGAGTGAAATCCAATCGCTAGAACGATGCAAACCAACAACCACTCCATGTGCGGTACGAACTTCGTACGAACTTGAATTGTCCAAGTTCTTTGACCAATTGATTTCGAATCGAGTCCTAAACTTGGGCAACATCATAATATGGTGGGAGGAATCATTTGGAGAGTTTTGAGTGAAATCCAATCACTTTAACTTTGTAATCCAACAACCACTCCGTGTACAGTACGAACTTCAGAATATGGTGGGTGTAGTCATTTTATGAATTTTGAGTGAAATCCAATTACTAGAACGTTGGAATCAGACAACCACTCCATGTGCAGTACGAGCTTCGTACAAACTTGAAGTGTCTAGTTTCTTTGACCAATTGATTCCTGATCAGCCCAAAACTTGGGCAGCATCATAATATAGTGGGAGGAGTCATTCGGTGAGTTTTGAATGAAATCCAATCACTAGAACTATGTAATGCAACAACCACTCCAATTACTGTACGAAGTTCGTACGAACTTGAAGTGTTCCATATCTTTGACCAATTGATTTCGGATCGAGTCCAAAACTTGCGCAACATCGTAATATGGTGAGAGGGGTCAATTGGTGAGTTTTGAATGAAATTCAATCACTTTAACTATGCAATCCAACAACCACTCTGTGTACAGTTCGAACTTCGCATGAACTTGAAGTGTCCCTTTTCTTTGACTAATTGAATTCGGATCGAGACCAAAAGTTGGGCAACATCATAAGATGGTGGGATGGGTCATTTTGTGAGTTTTGAGTTAAATCCAATCACAAGAACGGTGCAATCCAACAACCACTCCAAGTGTCTAATTTCTTTGACTGTATCATAATATGTTAGGAGGAGTCATTTGGTTAGTTTTGAGTGAAATCCATTCCCTAGAACGATGCAATCCTCCAACCAATAGAACTATGCAGTCCAACAACCACTCCATGAAAGGCAAGAACTTCATTCGAACATTAAGTGTCCAATTTCTTTGACCAATTGATTTCTGATCGAGCCCAAAACTTGGGCAACATTATAATATGGTGGGAGCAGTCTTCTGGTGAGTTTTGAGTGAAATCCAATCAGTAGAACTATGCAGTCCAAAACCACTCCATGAAAGGCAAGAACTTCGTTCGAACATTAAGTGTCCAATTTCTTTGACCAATTGATTTCTGATCGAGCCCCAAACTTGGGCAACATTATAATATGGTGGGAGGAGTCTTTTGCAGAGTTTTGAATGAAATCCAATCACTAGATCGATGCAATCCTGCAACCACTCCGTGTACAGTACGAACTTTGTGGGAACTTGAAGTGTCCAATTTATTTGACCAATTGATTTCGGAACTAGTCCAAAACGTGGGCAACATCATAATATGGTGGGAGGAGTCATTTAGTGAGTTTTGAGTCAAATCCAATCACTTTAACTATGCAATCCTACAACCACTCCGTGTACAGTACGAACTTCGTACGAACTTGAAGTGTCCATTTTCTTTGACCAATTGATTTCGGATCGAGCCTAAAACTTGGGCAACATGATAATATGGTGGGAGGAGTCTTTTGGTGAGTTTTGAGTGAAATCCAATCACTAGAACGATGCAATCCTACAACCACTCCGTATACAGTACGAACTTCTTGCGAACTTGAAGTGTCCAATTGATTTGACCAATTGATTTCGGATAGAGCCCAAAACATGGGCAACATCATAATATGTTGGGAGGAGTCATTTGGAGAGTTTTGAGTGAAATCTAATCACTTTAACTATGCAATCCAACAACCAGTCCGTGGGAAGTTGAAGTGTCCAATTTATTTGACCAATTGATTTCGAATCGAGCCTAAAACTTGGGCAACATCATAATATGGTGGGAGGAGTCTTTTGGTGAGTTTAGAGTGAAATCCAATAACTAGAACTATGCAATCCTACAACTGTTCCATGTACCGTACGAACTCCATACGATCTTGAAGTGTCCAATTTATTTGAAAAATTGAATTCGTATAGCGACCAAAACTTGGGCAACATCATAATATGGTGGGAGTAGTCATTTAGTGAGTTTTGAGTGAAATGGAATCACGAGAACTATGCAATCCTACAACCACTCCGTGTATAGTACGAACTTCGTGCGAACCTAAAGTGTCCAATTTATTTGACCAATTGATTTAGGATCGAACCCAAAACTTGGGCAACATCATAATATGGTGTGAGGAGTCATTTGGGGAGTTTTGAGTGAAATCCAATATCTAGAACGATACAATCCAACAACTGCTCCATGTGTGGTACGAACTTCGTACGAACTTGAAGTGTCCAATTTACTTTAAAAATTGATTTTGGATCGAGCCCAAAACTTGGGCAACATCATAATATGGTGGGAGGAGTCATTTTTTGTGTTTTGAGTGAAATCTAATCAATAGAACTATGCAATCCTACAACCACCCCGTGTACAGTACGAACTTCGTACGATCTTGAACTGTCCCTTTTCTTTAACCAGTTGATTTCGGATTGAGCCCAAAACTGGGTTAACATCATAATGTGGTAGGAGGATTCATTTGGTGAGTTTTGGCTGAAATCTAGTCACAAGAATATTGCAATCCTACAACCACTCCATGTACAGTACGAACTTCGTACGAATTTAAGTGTCCCTTTTCTTTGACCAATTGATTTCGGATCGAACCCAAAACTTAGGCAACATCATAATATGGTCGGAGGAGTCATTTGGTGAGTTTTGAGTGAAATCCAATCACTAGAATGACGCAATCCAACAACAACTCCATGTGCAATTCGAACTTCGTACGAACTTGAAGTGTCCAATTGATTTCGGATCGAACCCAAAACTTGGGCAACATCATAATATGGTGGGAGGAGTCATTTGTTGAGTTTTGAGTGAAATCCAATAACTAGAACGTTGCAATCCAACTCCACGATCTTGTAGGTGTCCCTTTTCTTTGACCAATTGAAATCGGATCGAGTCCAAAACTTGGGCAACATCATAATATGGTGCGAGGAGTCATTTCGTGAGTTTTGATGAAATCCAATCACTAGAACTATGCAATCCTCTAACCACTCCATGTACAGTACGAACTTCGTACGAACATGAAGTGTCCATTTTTGGTATGAACTTGAAGTGTCCAATTTCTTTGACCAATTGATTTCGGATCGAGTCCAAAACTTGGGCAACATCATAATATGGTGGGAGTATTCATTTGGTGAGTTTTGAGCGAAATCAAATCACTAGAACTATGCAATCCTAAAGCCACTCCATGTACAGTACGAACTTCGTACGAACATGAAGTGTCCATTTTTGGTATGAACTTGAAGTGTCCAATTTCTTTGACCAATTGATTTCAGATCGAGCCGAAAACTTGGAAAACATCATAATATGGTGGGAGTATTCATTTGGTGAGTTTTAAGAGAAATCAAATCACTAGAACTATGCAATCCTAAAGCCACTCCATGTACAGTACGAACTTTGTACGAACATGAAGTATCTAATTTCTTTGACCAATTCATTTCGGATCGACCCCAAAACTTGGGCTACTTCAAAATGTATTGGGAGGAGTTCTTTGCTGTTTTTTGAGTGAAATCCAATCACTAGAAATATGCGATCCTACAACCACTCAATGAAATGTACGAATTTCGTACGAACTTTAATTATCTAATTTCTTTGAACAATAGAATTCGGATCGAGCCCAAAACTTGGGCAACTTCATAATATGGTATGAGGAGTCAGTTGGTGAGTTTTGAGTGAAATCCAATAACCAGAACAATGCAATCCTCCAACCACTCCATGAAAGGTACGAATTTGAAGTATCCAATTTCTTTGTCCAATTGATTTTGGATCGAGCCCCAAACTTGGGCAACATCATAATATGGTGGCAAGAGTCATTTGGTGAGTTTTGAGTGAAATCCAATCACTAGAACGATGCAATCCCACATCCAATACGTGTACAGAACAAACTTCGTACGAACATGAAGCGTCCCTTTTCTTTGAGCAATTGATTTCGGATCGAACCCAAAACTTGGGCAACATCATAATATGGTGGGAGGAGTCATTTGGTGAGTTTTGAGTGAAATCCAATCACCAGAACTATGCAACCCATCAACCACTCCCTGAAAGGCGCGACCTTCGTACGAACTTGAAGCATCTAATTTCTTTGACCAATTCATTTTGGATCGAGCCCAAAACTTGGGCTACATCAAAATATGGTGGGAGGAGTCATTTGGTTAGTTTTTAGTGCAATACAATCACTAGAATGATGCAATCATACAACCACTCCGTGTACAGTACGAATTTCGTACGAACATAAAGTGTCCCTTTTCTTTGACCAATGGATTTCGGATCGAGCCCAAAACCTGGGCAACATCATAGTATGGTGGGAGGAGCCATTTGGTGAGTTTTTATTGAAATCGAATCACTAGACTCTATGAAAGGTACAAAATTCGTACGAACTTGAATTCTCCAATTTCTTTGACCAATTGATTTCGGATGGAGCCCAAAACTTGCACAACGTCAAAATATGGTGGGCGGTTTCATTTGGTACTTTTTGAGTGAAATCGAATCACTAGAACCATACAATCCAACGACTCCATGAAAGGTTTGAACTTCGTACGAACTTGAAGTATCTAATTTCTTTGACCAATTGATTTCGGATCATTCCCAAAACTTGGGAAACATCATAATATGGTGGGAGGAGTCATTTGGGGAGTTTTGAGTGAAATCAAATCACTAGAAATATGCAATCGTACATCCATTCTATGAAAGGTTCGAAATTGGTACGAACTTGAATTATCCAATTTCTTTTACCAATTGAATTCGGATCGAGCCCAAAACTTGGGCAACATCATAATATGGTGGGAGGAGTCATTTGGTTAGTTTTGAGTGAAATCCAGTCACTAGAACTAAGCGATCCAACAAACACACTTTGAAAGGTACGAACTTCGTACGAACTCGAAGTGTCAAATTTCTTTGACCAATTGATTTTGGATCGAGCCCAAAACATGGGCAACATCATAATATTTAGGGAGGAGTCATTTGGTGAGTTTTGAGTGAATTCCAATCACTAGAACTATGCAATCATACAACAACTCCGTGTACTACTTCGTACAATCTTGAAGTGTCCCTTTTCTTTGACCGATTGATTTCGGATCGTGCCCAAAACCTGGGCACCATCACAATATGGTACGAGGAGTCAGTTGGTGAGTTTTGAGTGAAATACAATCACTAGAACGATGCAATCCTCCAACAGCTCCATGTATGGTTCGAACTTCGAACGAACATGATGTGTCCAATTTCTTTGATAAATTGATTTTCGATTGAGCCCAAAACTTGGGCAACATCATAATATGGTACGAGGAGTCGTTTGGTGAGTTTTGAGTAAAATCCAATCACTAGAACTATGCAATGTACCAACCACTCCATTTACGGTATGAATTTCGTACGAACGTGAAGTGTCCAATTTCTTAGACCAATTTATTTCAGATCGAGCCCAAATCTTGGTCAACATCATAATACGGTGAGAGGAGTCATTTGGGGAGTTTTGAGCGAGGGCTAATTACTAGAACGATGCAATCCAACAACCACTCCATGTACAGTACGAACTTCGTACGATCTTGAAGTGTCTCTTTTCTTTGACCAATTGATTTCGGATCGAGGCCAAATTTTGGGCAACATCATAATATGGGGAGAGGAGTCATTTGGGGACTTTTGGATGAAATCCAAGTACTAGAACGATGGAATCCTACAACCACTCCGTGTACAGTACGAACTTCGTACGATCTTGAAGTGTCCCTTTTCTTAGAGCAATTGATTTCGGATCGAGCCCAAAACTTAGGCAACATCAAAATATGGTGGGAGGAGTCATTTGGTGAGTTTTGAGCGAAATCCAATCACAAGAACCATGCAATCCTACAACCACTCCGTGTACAATGCGAACTTCGTACAATCCTGAAGTGTCCCTTTTCTTTAAGCAATTGATTTCGGATCGAGCCCAAATCTTGGGCAACGTCACAATATGGTAAGAGGAGTCATTTTGGGAATTTTGAGTGAAATCCAAAAACTAGAATGATGCAATCATACAACAGCTCCATGTATGGTTCGACTACTTCGTAAAGAACATGATGTGTTCAATTTTCTTTGACCGATTGATTTCGGATCGAGCCCAAAACCTGGGCACCATCATAATATGGTACGAGGAGTGAGTTGGTGAGTTTTGAGTGAAATACAATCACTAGAACGATGCAATCCTCCAACGGCTCCATGTACGGTACGAACTCCGTACGAACTTGAAGTGTCCAATTTCTTTGACTAATTGATTTCGGATCGAGCTCAAAACTTGGCAACATCTTTGTATGGTGGGAGGAGTAATTTGGTAAGTTTTGAGTGAAGTCCAATCACAAGAACTATGCATTGCACCTGTCCCTCTTTTTACGGTACGAACTTGAAGTATCCAATTTCTTTTACCAATTGATTTTGGATCGAGCCCAAATCTTGGGGAACATCATAATGTGGTTGGAGGAGTCATTTGGTTTGTTTTGAGTGAAATCAAATCACTAGAACTATGCAATTGTCCAACCACTCCTGTGCGCTGCGAACATCATACGAACTTGAAGTGTCAAATTCCTTAGACCAATTGATTTCGGAACGAGCCCAAAACTTCGGCAGCCTATTAATATGGTGGGAGGAGTCATTTTGTGAGTTTTGAGTGAAATCCAATCACTAGAACAATGCAATCCTCCAACCACTCTATGTACGGTTCGAACTTCGAACGAACATGAAGTGTCCAATTTCTTTGACCAATTGATTTCGGAACGTACCCAAAACTTGGGCAAGCTCATAATATGGTGGGACGAGTCATTTGGAGAGTTTTGAGTGAAATCCAATCACTAGAACGATGCAATCCCCCCAACCACTCCATGTACGGTTCGAATTTCGAACGAATATGAACTGTGCAATTTCTTTGACCAATTGAGTTCGGATCGAGACCAAAACTTGGGGAACATCGTAATATGGTGGGAAGAGTCATTTGGTGAGTTTTGATTGAAATCCAATCACTAGAACAATGAAATCGTAGAACCACTCCATCAAAGGTACGAACTTCGTACCAACCTGAAGTATCCAATTTATTTGACCAATTGATTTCGGATCAAGCCCAAGACTTGGGCAACATCATAATATGGTGGGAGGAGTCATTTGGTGAGTTTTGGGTCAAATCCAATCACTAGAACTATGCATTGCACCAACCACTCCATCTACGGTACGAACTTGAACGATCTTGATGTGTCCCTTTTCTTTAACCAATTGATTTTGGATCGTGAAAAAATCTTGGGCAACATCATAATATGGTTGGAGGAGTCATTTGGTGAGTTTTGAGTGAAATCAAATCACTAGAACTATGCAATTGTCCAACCACTCCATGTACGAAACGAACATCATACGAACTTGAAGTGTCCAATTTCTTAGACCAATTGATTTCGGATCGAGCCAAAAACTTGGGCAGCCTATTAATATGGTGGGAGGAGTCATTTGGTGAGTTTTGAGTGAAATCCAATCACTAGAACAATGCAATCCTCCAACCACTCCATGAAAGGTTCGAACTTGTACGAACATGAAGTGTCCAATTTCTTTGACCAATTGATTTGGAATCGAGCCCAAAACTTGGGCAAGCATCATAATATGGTGGGAGGAGTCATTTGGTGAGTTTTGAGTGAAATCCAATCACTAGAACGATGCAATCCCCAAACCACTCCATGTACGGTTCGAATTTTGAACGAATATGAACTGTGCAATTTCTTTGACCAATTGAGTTCGGATCGAGACCAAAACTTGGGGAACATCGTAATATGGTGGGAGGAGTCATTTGGTGAGTTTTGAGTGAAATCCAATCACTAGAACAATGAAATCGTAGAACCACTCCATGAAAGTTACGAACTTCGTACCAACTTGAAGTATCCAATTTATTTGACCAATTGATTTCGGATCAAGCCCAAGACTTGGGCAACATCATAATATGGTGGGAGGAGTCATTTGGTGAGTTTTGAGTGAAATCCAATCACTAGAACTATGCAATTCACTCCATTTGTGGTACGAACTTCGTACGAACTTGAAGTGTCCGATTTCTTTGACCAATTGATTTCGGATCGAGCCCAAAACTTATGCAACATCATAATATGGTGGGAGGAGTCATTTGGTGAGTTAAGAGTGAAATTCAATCACTAGAACGATGCAATCCTACAACCACTCCGTGTATAGTATGAACTTCGTATGAACATGAAGTGTCCCTTTTCTTTTACCAATTGATTTCGGATCGAGCCAAAAATTTGGGCAACATCATAATATGGTGCGAGTAGTCTATTGGTGTGTTTTGACTGAAATCCAATCACTAGAACTATGCAAAGCACCAACCACTCCATTTACAGTACGAAGTTCGTACAAACTTGAAGTGTTCAATTTCTTTGACTAATTTATTTCTGATCGAGTCCAAAACTTGGAGAATTTCATTATATGGTGGGAGGAATCATTTGGTGAGTTTAGAGGAAAATCCAATCACTTGAACTATGCAATGCTACAATCACTTCGTGTACAGTATGAACTTCGTACGAACATGAAGTCTCCCTTTTCTTTGGCCAATTGATTTCGGATCGGGCCCAAAACTTTGGCTGCTTCATACTATGGTGGGAGGAGTCAATTGGTGAGTTTTGAGTGAAATCCAATCACTAGTACTATGCAATCCAACAACCACTCCAAGAAACGTAAGAACTTCGTATGAAAATGAAGTGTCCAATTTCTTTGACCAATTGATTTCGGATCGAGCCCAAAACTTTGGCAACATCATAATATGGTGGGAGGAGTCATTTGTTGACTTTTAAGTGAAATCCAATTACTAGAACTATGCAATCCTACAACCACTTCGTGTACAGTTCGAACTTGGGGTGCCACTTTTCTTTGACTAATTGATTTGGGATCGAGCCCAAAACAAGGGAAACATCATAATATGGTTGGAGGGGTTATTTGGTGAATTTTCAGTGAAATCCAATCTCTAGAACGATGCAGTCCAACAACCACTCCATGTGCGGTACGAACTTCGTACGTACTTGAAGTGACCTACTTCTTTTACCAATTCATTTTGGAATGAGCCCAAAACTTGTCCAACATCATAATATGGTGGGAGGAGTCAGTTGTGGAGTTTTGAATGAAATCCAATCACTAGAACTATGCAATCCTACAAGCACTCCGTGTACAGTACTAACTTCGTACGATCTTGAAGTGTCCCTTTTCTTTGACCTATTGATTTTGTATCGAGCCCAAAACTTGGGCAACAGCATAATATAGTGGGAGGAGTCATTTGGTGGGTTTTGAGAGAAATCCAACCTCTAGAACAATGAAATCCATCAACCACTTCATTTACTGCACGAAGTTCGTACAAACATGAAGTGTACAATTTCTTTGACCAATTGATTTCGGATTGAGCCCAAAACTTTGGCAACATCACATATTGGTGGGAGGAGTCATTTGGGAGTTTTCAGTGAAATCCAATCACTAGAACTATGCAATGCATCAACAACTCCATTTACGTACGAAGTTCGTACGACCTTGGGCAACATCATAATATGGTGGGAGGAGTCAATTGGGAAGTTTAGAGTGAAATCCAATCACTAGCACTATGCAATCCTACAACCACTCCGTGTACAGTACGAACTTCGTACGAACTTGGGGTGCCACTTTTCATTGACTAATTGATTTGGGATCGAGCCCAAAACTCGGGCAACATCATAATATGGTTGGAGGAGTCATTTGGTGAGTTTTGAGTGAAATCCAATCACTAGAACTACGCGGTCCAACAACCATTGCATGTACAGTACGAACTTCGTACGAACTTGAAGTGTCCAAATTCTTTGACCAATTGATTTCGGATCGACCCCAAAACTTGGACAACACCATAATATGGTAGGAGGAGTCATTTGGTGAGTTTTGAGTGAAATCCAAACATTAGAACTATGCAATGCATCAACCACTCCATTTACGGTACGTACGAAAGTATGCAATTTCTTGAACCAATCGATTTCGTATCGAGACCAAGACTTGGGCAAAATCATAATATGGTGGGAAGAGTCATTTGGGGAGTTTTGAGGGAAATCCAATCACTAGAACTATGCAATGCACCAACAACTCCATTTACGGTACGAACTTCGTACGAACTTGAAGTGTCCTATTTCCTTGAGCAATTGATTTCGGATCGAGCCCAAAATTGGGCAACATCATAAAAATGGTGAGAGGAGTCATTTGGTGAGTTTTGAGTGAAATCCAATCACTAGAACGATGCAATCCAACAATCGCTTCGTGTACAGTATGAACTTTGTACGAACATGAAGTGTCCCTTTTCTTTGGCCAATTGATTTCGGATCGGGCCCAAAACTTGGGCAACATCATAATATAGTGGGAGGACTCATTTGTTGAGTTTTGAGTGGAATCCAATCACTAGAACGATGCAACCCTACAATCACTTCGTGTACAGCATGAACTTCGTACGAACACGAAGTGTCCAATTTCTTTAACCAATTGATTTCGTATCTTGCCCAAGAATTGGGTAACATCATAATATGGTGGGAGGAGTCATTTGTTGAGTTTTGAGCGAAATCCAATTACTAGAACTATGCAATCTTACAACCACTCCGTGTACAGTTCGAACTTCGTATGATCTTGGGGTGCTACTTTTCTTTGACTAATTGATTTGGGATCGAGCCCAAAACTAGGGCAACATCATAATATGGTGGGAGGAGTCATTTGATTAGTTTTGAGTGAAATCCAATCACTAGAACTATTCGGTCCAACAACCACTCCAAGTGCGGTACGAACTTCGGACGAACTTGAAGTGTCCAAATTCTTTGACCAATTGATTTCGGATCTAGCCCAAAACTTGGCCAACATCAAAATATGGTGGGAGGAGTCATTCGGTGACTTTTGAGTGATATCCAATCATTAGAACTTTGCAACGCAACAACCACTCCATTTACAGTATGAAGTTCAAACAAGCGTGAAGTGTCAAATTTCTTTGACCAATAGATTTCGTATCAAATCCAAAACTTGGGCAGTATCATAATGTGGTGGGAGGAGTCATTTGGTGAGTTTGAGTGAAATCCAATCACTAAAACTATGCAAAGCACCAACCCCTCCATTTACGAGACGAAGTTCGTACAACTTGAACTGTCCAATTTCTTTGACTAATTGATTTCTCATCGAGTCCAAAACTTGGACAATATCATTATATGGTGGGAGGAGTCATTTGGTGAGTTTGAGTGAAATCCAATCACTAAAACTATGCAAAGCACCAACCACTCCATTTACAGTACGAAGTTCGTACAACTTGAAGTGTCCAATTTCTTTGACTAATTGATTTCTCATCGAGTCCAAAACTTGGACAATATCATTATATGGTGGGAGGAGTCATTTGGTGAGTTTAGAGTGAAATCCAATCACTTGAACTATGCAATGCACCAACCACTACATTTACTGTACGAAGTTCCTACGAACTTGAAGTGTCCTATTTCTTCCACTAATTGATTTCGGATCGAGCCCAAAACTTGGGCAACATCATAATATGGGGGAAGGGTCAATTGGTGAGTTTTGAATGAAATCTAGTCAATAGAACTATGCAATCCTACAACCACACCGTGTATAGTATGAACTTCGTACGAACTTGGAGTGCCACTTTTCTTTGACTAATTTATTTCGATTGAGCCCAAAACTTTGGCAACATCATAATATGGTGGGAGGAGTTATTTGGTGAGTTTTGAGTGAAATCCAATCACTAGAACTATGCAATGCACCAACCACTCCATTTACAGTACGAACTTGAAATGTCCAATTTTTTTGACTAATTGATTTCGGATCGTGTCCAAAACTTGGTCAACATCATAATATGGTGGGAGGAGTCATTGGGTGAGTTTTGAGTGAAATCCAATCACTAGAACTATGCAATGTACCAACCACTCCATTTACGGTACGAACGTGAAGTGTCCAATTTCTTTGACCAATTTATTTCGGATCGAGTCGAAAACTTGGGCAACATCATAATATGGTGGGAGGAGTCATTTGGTGAGTTTTGAGTGAAATCCAATCACTAGAACTATGCATTGAACCGACCACTCCAATTACTGTACGAAATTCGTACGAACTTGAAGTGTCCAATTTCTTTAACCAATTGATTTCGGATCGAGTCCAAAACTTGGGCAACATCATAATATGGTGGGAGGAGTCATTTGGTGAGTTTTGAGTGAAATCCAATCACTAGAACTATGCAATACACCAACCACTCCAATTACTGTACGAAGTTCGTACAAACTTCAACTATCCAATTTCTTTGGCCAATTGATTTCGAATCGAGCCCAAAACTTGGGCAACATCATAATATGGTGGGAGGAGTCAATTGGAGAGTTTTGAGTGACATCCAATCACCAGAACTATGGAATCCTACAACCACTACGTGTATAGTACGAAGTTTGTACGAACATGAAGTGCCACTTTTCTTTGACTAATTGATTTCGAATCGTGCCCAAAACTTGGGCAACTTCATAATATGGTGGGAGGAGTCATTTGGTGAGTTTTGAGCGAAATCCAACCACTTGAACTATGCAAGGAACCAACCACTACATTTACAGTAAGAGCTTCGTTTGAACATGAAGTGTCCAATTTCTTTGACCAATTGATTTCGAATCGAACCCAAAACTTTGGAAACATCATAATATGGGGAGGAGTCAATTGGTGAGTTTTTGATCGGTTCATAATTGTATATCATTTTGTACCCTTCTAGCATATGATTTAGTTGTGTTTTTGAGTTAAACTTGTGCTTTTAATCTCTTTTATGTTTGTCATTCAGTTAATTGAGCTTTAGGTAGCAATGGGGGCCCAAATGTGCAAAATAGTCCAAAAACGTGCAGACTGAGTTAGCAATTTTTTTCAGCCTTAACTCCTTCCTCTGAACTTGGATTGGCCCAAATGACATGTGGTTGGAAAGATGACATTCTAAACTTGAAGATGGATGGCTCAATGTCATCAGTTGCTTAAGGGAAGCCCAATTCGTGAGCCCATGAAGTTTCTTGGTCATGATGAGCTGTGCATGTGATGTGATTTCTGGTGGGATTCTCCATGAGTTTCATGTGGGAGCATGTGGGAGCTGCAAAAGCTAGAAAAGTATCCATGAGCTGCATGTGGGAGCTGCAATAGCCAGAAAAGAAGAGAAACTGATTTTCTAATGCATTAGTGTGGTTGGTGAAATGAGTGTTGTTGGTGGTGGCATTAATCAATTCAGAATTCTCCTTTCATTCTCCTTATAAATACCACTCCATTCATTCCATAACACACATCCTTCACACCATCCTCCACACTCCCATAATTCCCCAGACACTCCAGACATCAACCCAACACTCTAAACAGCCTCAAATCACCAAAACTGTCCCTGCAAGCCTGCCTTCCATTTCCCTACGAATTTCCTCTTTCTCAACCATCACCACTCACCCAAACTCATCCCAAATCACCTCCTTAACCTTCATACATTCTTCTAGATGTGGGGAAGTTCTTGGAGAAGTATTAGGCGTGGAGAAGCTCTTGGAGAAGCATTGGACACCACCAGAACTTCATAAAAGGGTTATTCTATTCTTGTTACATTCATTATGCTTTCTCATTTCTGTTTTGAGTGAAATCCAATCTTTAGAAGTATGCAATGCACCAACCACTCTATTTACTGTATGAAGTTCGTAGAAACTTGAAGTGTCTAATTTCTATGAACAATTGATTTCGGATAGAGGACAAAACTTGGGCAACATCATAATATGGTGCGAGGAGTCATTTGGTGAGTTTTCAGTGAAATCGGAAAACTAGAACGATGCAATCCTCCAACCACTCCATGCACGGTTCGAACTTTTAACGAACATGAATTGTCCAATTTTTTGACCAATTGATTTTGGATAGAGCCCAAAACTTGGGCAACATCATAATATGGTGCAAGGAGTCATTAGGTGAGTTTTCAGTGAAATCGGAAAACTAGAACGATGCAATCCTCCAACCACTCCATGTACGGTTCGAACTTCGAACAAACATGAAGTGTCCAATTTCTTTGACCAATTGATTTCGGTTTGAGCCCAAAACTTGGGGCAGCAACATAATATGGTGGGAGGACTCATTTGGTGAGTTTTGAGTAAAATCTAATCACTAGAATAATGCAATCCTCCAACCACTCCATGCACGGTTCGAACTTCGAACGAACATGAAGTGTCCAATTTTTTGACCAATTGATTTCGGATAGAGCCCAAAACTTGGGCAACATCATACTAAGGTGGGAGGAGTCATTTGGTGAGTTTGGAGTGAAATCCAATAACTAGAACGATGCAATCCGCCAACCACTCCATCTACGGTTCGAACTTCGAACGAGCATGAAGTGTCCAATTTCTTTGACCAATTGATTTGGAATCGAGCCCAAAACTTGGGCAGCACCATAATATGGTGGGACTAGTCATTTGGTGAGTTTTGAGTGAAATCCAATCTTTAGAACTATGCAATGCACCAACCACTCTATTTACTGTACGAAGTTCGTAGAAACTTGAAGTGTCCAATTTCTATGAATAATTGATTTCGGATAGAGACCAAAACTTGGGCAACATCATAAGATGGTACGAGGAGTCATTTGGTGAGTTTTCAGTGAAATCGAATAACTAAAACTATGCAACGCACCAACCACTCCATTTACATTACGAAGTTCGTACGAACTTGAAGTGCCCAATTTCTATGAACAACAGATTTCCGATAGAGCCCAAAACTTGGGCAACATCATTATATGGTGCAAGGAGTCATTTGGTGAGTTTTCAGTGAAATCGGAAAACTAGAACGATGCAATCCTCCAACCACTCCATGTACGGTTCGAACTTCGAACGAACATGAAGTGTCCAATTTCTTTGAACAATTGATTTCGGATAGAGCCCAAAACTTGGGCAATATCATACTGAGGCGAGAGGAGTCATTTCGTGAGTTTTGAGTGAAATCCAATAACTAGAACGATGCAATTCTCCAACCACTCCATGTACGGTTTCAACTTCGAACGAACATGAAGTGTCCAATTTCTTTGACCAATTGATTTCGGATCGAGCCCAAAACTTGGGGCAGCACATTAATATGGTGGGAGGAGTCATTTGGTGAGTTTTGAGTGAAATCCAATCACGAGAACGATGCAATCCTCCCAACACTCCATGCACGGTTCGAACTTCGAACGAACTTGAAGTGTCCAATTTCTTTGACCAATTGATTTCGGATAGAGCCCAAAACTTGGTGGGAGGAGTCATTTGGTGAGTTTTGAGTGAAATCCAATCACAAGAACTATGCAATGTACCAACCACTCCATTTACTGTACGAAGTTCATACGAACTTGAAGTGTCCATTTTCTTTGACCAATTGATTTCGGATCAAGTCCAAAACTTGAGCAACATCATAATATGGTGGGAGGAGTCATTTGGTGAGTTTTGAGAGAAATCCAACCACGAGAACTATTCAATCCAACAACCACTCCATGAAAGGTAAGAACTTCGTACGAACATGAATTGACCAATTTCTTTGACCAATTGATTTCGGATCGAGTCCAAAATTTGGGCAGCATCGTAATATGCTGGGACTCATTTGGTGAGGTTTGAATAAAATCGAATCACTAGAACTATGCAGTGCACCAACCACTACATTTATAGTACGAACTTCGTACGATCTTGAAGTGACCCTTTTCTTTGACCAATTGATTTTGGATCGAGCCCAAAACTTGGACAACACCATAATATGGTTCGAGGAATCATTTGGTTAGTTTTGAGTGAAATCTAATCACTAGAACGATGCAATCCTTCACCCACTTCGTGTACAATACGAACATCGTACGATCTTCAAGTTTCCCTTTTCTTTGACCAATTGATTTCGGATCGAGCCCAAAACTTTGGCAACATCATAATTTGGTGGGAGGAGTCATTAGGTGAGTTTTGAGGGAAATCCAATCACTAGAACTATGCAATCCAACAACCACTCCGTGTATAGTACGAACATCGTACGAACTTGAAGTGTCCCCTTTATTTGACCAATTGATTTCAGATCGAGCTCAAACCTTGGGTAACATTATAATTGATCGGTGCATAACTACATATCATTTTGTACCCTTCTAACTTATGATTTGGTTATGTTTTTGAGTTAAACTTGTGCTTTTAATTTATTTTGTGTTTGTTTCAGAGTAATAAGCTTAAAACTCAATACATGCATTTTGGAGACAAGTTAGCTCAAACGGTGTCTGCAGATCAGTCAACTTCACGGATTGGACTGTACTTGCTCAAGAAGAACCAGACAATGAGCCATACATCATTGGAAAGATACGGAAGTCTATTTTCTGGAGCATTTTACGGTTCATGATTCCGAGTCCTCTAGAGGAAGTTATGCAAGTTTTTGCAGCTTAAGGTCAAAATCGGCAGGATCTGCGTTACTGGGCCAAAAATCACATTTGAAGGTCTTTCCGATTTTTCCTTGAGCTGGGCTGCATATGCTTGGAAAGATAATTCAAAGAACTTCAAGATCCATATTTTTCCAGATTTTTCAGAATGGAGGAACAAGCCCAAAACGAGCCCAAAAGAAGACTGCAATGCATTGTCAAGCATGACATATGCATGATGAAATGTTATTGATTGTGGGAAATTTTGGTGGAGCATATTCAATACATATAATTGGAGTGGAGTTTTGCAGCAGCCAAATGAAGTAAAATAAGATGAAGTGGGAGTTGCAACACTAAGCTTAAAGACAAGAAGAATTGTTTTCAAATGCAATTGTGTGAATTAAGTGTTGTAAGTTGGTTTGTAGGTAGAAGCAATACTTAATTCAGATTTTCACTTCCCCTAGGCCTATATATAGTGAGGTTCTCCAAACTTGTAAACACACCCCAAGGGGGGGAGCTCTCAAACATCTCTCTAGAGCTCCTCTCCCTTCTCTCCCTCAAATTCTCTTAGTTTTCCTTTTAGTTCTCAATTGTTGTAACAAAATCCTTTTGCTAAATTTTCCTTTAAGTTTTTCTTAGTTGTAATTTATTTTTCATTGTAATGTAATTTCTTTTCTTAAGTTTTCAAGTTTAATTAGTTTTCAAGTTTCAATTATAGTTCTTGTTCTTATTCATTATGCTTATAAGTTAATATGCTTGTTTGAATGATTGATCACCATTAAAACTTGTATGTTAGCTATCTTGGTTTGAATTAAGAGTAGACACCATGCATTAATTCAAATTGAACTATGAATAGGAAGAGTATGTATGGACATTCGACAACATGGATTAGATACATGCTTGGTTGTTTAAAACATTCTTCTATGCTTAATGGATTTCTAATGCTTAATTTAGGTTCGACAAGAAGGATCTAATTAGGGAATTAGGAATACAAGGTTAGGACCAGACACCATGGCTTAATCATACTTTAGCTAGAATCAATCTAAGAATATGAATTGAACTTGGTAACTAATTTGCTTGAGTTAATTTCTTTTCTTTCTTTCTTGTTTTATTTATCATTTCTTTTTTTGTTCAGGGAATCAAATTGAATCAATCTATCATCAATCCTCGTGGGATCGACCTCGTACTTACACAAGCTATACTATCCAATGGCCCGTGCACTTGCGAGTTAACAATAATATGGGGGGAGGAGTCATTTGGTGAGTTTTGAGCGAAATCCAATCTCTAGAACTATGTGATCGGTGCATAATTACATATCATTTTGTACTCCTCTAACTTATGATTTAGTTATGTTTTTGAGTTAAACTTGTGCTTTTAATCTATTTTGTGTTTGTTTCAGTGTAATAAGTTTGGGACTCATTTAATGCATCTTGGAGTCAAGTTAGCTCAAAACGGTGTCTGCAGATCAGTCAACTTCACGGATTGGACTCTAATTGCTCAAGAAGAACCAGATAATGAGCCATACGTCATTGGAAAGATACGGAAGTCTATTTTCTGGATCATTTTACGGTTCATGATTCCGAGTCCTCTAGAGGAAGTTATACAAGTTTTGGCAGCTTAAGGTCAAAATCGGCAGGATCTGCGTTACTGGGCCAAAAATGACTTTTGAAGGCCTTCCCGAATTTTCCTTGAGTTGGGCTGCATATGCTTGGAAAGATAAGACAAAGAGCTTCAAGATCCATATTTTTGCAGATTTGTTAGAGTGAAGGAACAAGCCCAAATCGAGCCCACAAGCTGACTGCAATGCATTGTCATGCATGAGCTAATCATTTTAGTGGTGAATTGAGTGGTGTAAGTTGGTGAAGTGAGTTTGATTAATAAACTCAATTGTATAATCAGATTTATACTTCCCTAGGCCTATAAATAGTGAGTTCTCCAAACATGTAAACACACCCCAAGGGGGGGAGCTCTCAAACATCTCTCTAGAGCTCCTCTCCCTTCTCTCCCTCAAATTCTCTTAGTTTTCTTTTTAGTTCTCAATTGTTGTAACAAAACCATTTTGCTTTTTAGTTGTAATTTATTTTTCATTGTAATGTAATTTCTTTTCTTTAGTTTTCAAGTTTAATTAGTTTCCAAGTTTCAATTATAGTTCTTGTTCTTATTCATTATGCTTATAAGTTAATATGCTTGTTTAAATGAATAATCACCATTAAAACTTGTATGTTAGCTATCTTGGTTTGAATTAAGAGTAGACACCATGCATTAATTCAAATTGAACTATGAATAGGAAGAGTATGTATGGACATTCGACAACATGGATTAGATACATGCTTGGTTGTTTAAAACATTCTTCTATGCTTAATGGATTTCTAATGCTTAATTTAGGTTCGACAAGAAGGATCTAATTAGGGAATTAGGAATACAAGGTTAGGACCAAACACCATGGCTTAATCATACTTTAGCTAGAATCAATCTGTGAATCTAAATTGAACTTGGTAACTAATTTGCTTGAGTTAATTTCTTTTCTTTCTTTCTTGTTTTATTTATTTTCTTTTCATTTCTATTTTGTGCAGGGAATCAAATTGAATCAATCTATCATCAATCCTCGTGGGATCGACCTCGTACTTACACAAGCTATACTATCCAACGCCTCGTACTTACACAAGCTATACTATCCAACGCCTCTGTGCATAGTACGAAGTTCGTACGAACCTGAAGTGTTTGTTTTCATAATAAGGTGGGAGGAGTCATTTGGTGAGTTTGGAGTGGAATCCAATCACTAGAACTATGCAATGCACCAACCACTCCATTTACGGTATGAACTTCAAGTGTCCAATTTCTTTGAATAATTTATTTTGGATCGAGCCGAAAACTTGGGCAACATCAAAAGATGGTGGGAGGAGTCATTTGGTGAGTTTTGTGTGAAATCCATACACTAGAACGATGCAATCCGACAACCATTCTGTGTTTCCATTCGAACTGCATTTGAGCTAGAAGTATCCCTTTACTTTAAGGAATTTATTTCGGATCGAGCCCAAAACTTGGGCAACATCATAATATGGTGGGAGGAGTCATTTGGTGAGTTTTGAGTGAAATCCAATCACTAGAACTGTGCGATGCAAGAACGACTCCATTTACGGTACGAAATTCGTACGAACTTGAAGTTTTGAATTTCTTTGAGCAATTAATTTCGGATCGAGACCAAAACTGGGGAAACATCATAATATGGTGGGAGGAGTCATTTGGTGAATTTTGAGTGAAATCCAATCACTAGAACTATGCAATGCACCAACCACTCCATTTACAGTATTAACTTCGTACGAACTTTGGAGTGTCCAATTTCTTTGAGCAATTGATTTCGGATCGAGCCCAAAACCCGGGCAACATCATAATATGGTGGGAGGAGTCATTTGGGGAGTTTTGAGTGAAATCAAATCACTAGAACATTTTAATCCTACATCCACTCCATGAAAGGAACGAACTTCGTACGAACTTGAAGTATCAAATGTCTTTGAACAATTGATTTCGGATCGAGACCAAAACTTGGGCAACATCATAATATGGTGGGAGGAGTCGTTTGGTGACTTTTGACTGAAATCCAATCACTAGAAGTTTTTAATCCTACAACCACTCCAGAAAGGTACGAACTTCGTACGAACCTGAACTGTCCAATTTCTTTGACCATTTGATTTCGCATCGTGCCCAAAACCTGAGCAACTTATAAAATGGTGGGAGGAGTCATTTGGTGAGTTTTGAGTGAAATCCAATAACTAGAACTTTGCAATGCACCAACCACTCCTTTTACGGTACGAACTTCGTACGAACTAGAAGTGTCCTATTTCTTGGAGATATTGAGTTCGGATCGAGCCCAAAACTTGGGCAAAATCATAATATGGTGGGAGGAGTCATTTCGTGAGTTTTGAGTGAAATCCCATCACTAGAACGATGCAATCCGACAACCACTCTGTGTTTCCATTCGAACTTCCTACGAGCTTTAAGTGTCCCTTTTCTTTAACCAATTTATTTCTAATCGAGCCCAAGACTTGGGCAACATGATAATATGGTGGGAGGAGTCATTTCGTTAGTTTTGAGTGAAATCCAATCACTAGAACTATGCAATGCACCAACCACTCCATTTACGGTACGAACTTCGTACGAACTTGAAGTGTCCAATTTCTTTAAGCAATTGATTGCTGATTGAGCCCAAAACTTGGGAAACATCATAATATGGGGGGAGGAGTCATTTGGGGAGTTTTGAGTGAAATCCAATCACTACAACTTTTTAATCCTACAACCACTCCATAAAAGGTATGAAGTTTGTACGAAATTGAAGTATTAAATTTCTTTGTCCAATTGATTTTAGATCAAGCCCAAATTTTGGGCAACATCGTAATATGGTGGAAGAAGTCATTGGGTGAGTTTTGAGTGAAATCCAATCACTAGAATGATGCAATCCGACAACCACTCAGTGTTACCATTCGAACTTCCAACGAGCTTGATGTGTCCCTTTTCTTTAACCAATTTATTTCGGATTGAGCCCAAAACCTGGGCAACATCATAATATGGTTCTAGGAGTCATTTGATGAGTTTTGAGCGAAATCCAATCACTACAACTACGCAATGGGACAACCAATCTGTGTTTCCATTAGAACTTCATACGAACCTGAAGTATCCAATTTCTTTGACTAATTGATTTCAAATCGAGCCCAAATCTAGGGCAACATCATAATATGGTGGGAGCAGTCATTTCGTGAGTTTTGAGTGAAATCCATTTACAAGAACGATGCAATCCTACAACCACTCTGTGCACAGTACGAAGTTCGTACGAACCTGAAGTGTCTGTTTTCATAATATGGTAGGAGGAGTCATTTGGTGAGTTTGGAGCGGAATCCAATCACTAGAACTATGCAATGCACCAACCACTCCATTTACGGTATGAACTTCAAGTGTCCAATTTCTTTGAATAATTTATTTCGGATCGAGCCGAAAACTTGGGCAACATCATAAGATGGTGGGAGGAGTCATTTGGTGAGTTTTGTGTGAAATCCATACACTAGAACGATGCAATCCGACAACCATTCTGTGTTTCCATTCGAACTTCGTACGAGCTAGAAGTATCCCTTTACTTTAAGGAATTTATTTCGGATCGAGCCCAAAACTTGGGCAACATCATAATATGGTGGGAGGAGTCATTTGGTGAGTTTTGAGTGAAATCCAATCACTAGAACTGTGCGATGCAAGAACCACTCCATTTACGGTGCGAAATTCGTACGAACTTGAAGTTTTGAATTTCTTTGAGCAATTAATTTCGGATCGAGACCAAAACTGGGGAAACATCATAATATGGTGGGAGGAGTCATTTGGTGAATTTTGAGTCAAATCCAATCACTAGAGCTATGCAATGCACCAACCACTCCATTTATAGTACGAACTTCGTATGAACTTTGAAGTGTCCAATTTCTTGGAGCAATTAATTTCGGATCGAGCCCAAAACCCGGGCAACATCATAATATGGTGGGAGGAGTCTTTTGGGGAGTTTTGAGTGAAATCGAATCACTAGAACATTTTAATCCTACATCCACTCCATGAAAGGAACGAACTTCATATGAACTTGAAGTATCAAATGTCTTTGAGCAATTGATTTCGGATTGAGACCAAAACTTCGGCAACATCATAATATGGCGGGAGGAGTCGTTTGGTGAGTTTTGACTGAAATCCAATCGCTAGAAGTTTTTAATCCTACAACCACTCCGTGAAAGGTACGAACTTCGTACGAACATGAAATGTCAAATTTCTTTGACCAATTGATTTCGCATCGACCCCAAAACTTGAGCAACTTATAATATGGTGGGAGGAGTCATTTGGTGAGTTTTGAGTGAAATCCAATCACTAAAACTTTGCAATGCACCAACCACTCCATTTACGGTACGAACTTCGTACAAACTTGAAGTGTCCAATTTCTTTGAGCAATTGATTGCGGATCGAGTTCAAAACTTGGGCAACATGTTAACTCGCAAGTGCACAAGGCGTTGGGTAGTATAGCTTGTGTAAGTACGAGGTCGATCCCACGAGGATTGATGATAGATTGATTCAATTTGATTCCCTGCACAAAATAGAAATGAAAAGAAAATAAATACAACAAGAAAGAAAGAAAAGAAATTAACTCAAGCAAATTAGTTACCAAGTTCAATTTAGATTCACAGATTGATTCTAGCTAAAGTATGATTAAGCCATGGTGTCTGGTCCTAACCTTGTATTCCTAATTCCCTAATTAGATCCTTGTTGTCGAACCTAAATTAAGCATCAGAAATCCATTAAGCATAGAAGAATGTTTTAAACAACCAAGTATGTATCTAATCCTTGTTGTCGAATGTCCATACATACTCTTCCTATTCATAGTTCAATTTGAATTAATGCATGGTGTCTACTCTTAATTCAAACCAAGATAGCTAACATACAAGTTTTAATGGTGATCACTCATTCAAACAAGCATATTAACTTATAAGCATAATGAATAAGAACAAGAACTATAATTGAAACTTGAAAACTAATTAAACTTGAAAACTTAAGAAAAGAATTTCATTACAATGAAAAATAAATTACAACTAAGAAAAACTTGAAGGAAAATTTAGCAAAAGGATTTTGTTACAACAATTGAGAACTAAAAAGAAAACTAAGAGAATTTGAGGGAGAGAAGGGAGAGGAGCTCTAGAGAGATGTTTGAGAGCTCCCCCCCTTGGGGTGTGTTTACATGCTTGGAGAACTCACTATTTATAGGCCTAGGGGAAGTATAAATCTGATTATACAATTGAATTTAATAACCACACTCACTTCACCAACTTACACCACTCAATTCACCACTAAAATGATTAGCTCATGCATGACAATGCATTGCAGTCAGCTTGTGGGCTCGATTTGGGCTTGCTCCTTCACTCTAACAAATCTGGAAAAATATGGATTTTGAAGCTCTTTGTCTTATCTTTCCAAGCATATGCAGCCCAACTCAAGAAAAATCGGGAAGGCCTTCAAAAGTCATTTTTGGCCCAGTAACGCAGATCCTGCCGATTTTGACCTTAAGCTTCCAAAACTTGCATAACTTCCTCTAGAGGACTCGGAATCATGAACCGTAAAATGATCCAGAAAATAGACTTCCGTATCTTTCCAATGATGTATGGCTCATTATCTGGTTCTTCTTGAGCAAGTACAGTCCAATCCGTGAAGTTGACTGATCTGCAGAAACCGTTTGAGCTAACTTGTCTCCAAAATGCATTTAATGAGTCTCAAGCTTATTACACTGAAACAAACACAAAATAAATTAAAAGCACAAGTTTAACTCAAAAACGTAACCAAATCATAAGTTAGAAGGGTACAAAATGATATGTAATTATGCACCGATCACAACATCATAATATGGTGCTCGGAGTCATTTGGTGAGTTTTGAGTGAAATCCAATCACTAGAATGATGCAATCCGACAACAACTCTATGTTACCATTCGAACTTCCTACGAGCTTGATGTGTCCCTTTTCTTTAACCAATTTATTTCGGATCGAGTCCAAAACTTGGTCAACATCATAATATGGTGGGAGGACTCATTTGGTGAGTTTTGAGTGAAATCCAATCACTAGAACTATTCAATGCGACAACCAATCTGTGTTTCCACTAGAACTTCGTACGAACTTGAAGTATCCAATTTCTTTGAACAATTGATTTCGGATCGAGCCCAAATCTTGGGCAACATCATAATCTGGTGGGAGCAGTCATTTCGTGAGTTTTGAGAGAAATCCTTTTACTAGAAGGATGCAATCCTACAACCACTCCGTGTACAGTACGAAGTTCATACGAACTTGAAGTGTCTCTTTTCTTCGACCAATTGATTTCGGATCGAGCCCAAAACTAGGGCAGCATCATAATATGGTGGGAGGAGTCATTCGGTGAGTTTTGAGGGAAATCCAATCACTAGAACTATGCAATGCGACAACCAATCTGTGTTTCCATTAGAACTTCGTACGAACTTGAAGTATCCAATTTATTTGAATAATTGATTTCGGATCGAGCCCAAATCTTGGGCAACATCATAATATGGCGGGAGCAGTCATTTCATGAGTTTTGAGTGAAATCCTTTACGAGAACGATGCAATCCTACAACCACTCCGTGTACGATTTAAGTTTGTACGACCTTGAAGTGTCTCTTTTCTTCGACCAATTGATTTCGGATCGAGCCCAAAACTAGGTCAACATCATAATATGGTGGGAGGAGTCATTTGGTGAGTTTTGGGTGGAATCCATTCACTAGAACTATGCAATGCATCAACCACTCCATTTATGGTATGAACTTCAAGTGTCCAATTTCTTTGAATAATTTATTTCGGATCGAGCCGAAAACATGGGCAACATCATCATATGGTAGGAGGCGTCATTTGGTGAGTTCTGAGTGAAATCCATTCACTAGAACGATGCAATCCGACAACGACTCTGTGTTTCCATTCGAACTTCGTACGAGCTAAAAGTATCCCTTTACTTTAACCAATTTATTTCGGATCGAGCCCAAAACTTGGGCAACATCATAATATGGTGGGAGGAGTCATTTGGTGAGTTTTGAGTAAAATCCAATCACTAAAACTATGCAATGCCCCAACCACTCCATTTACTGTACGAACATCATAATATGGTGGGAGTAGTGATTTGGGGAGTTTTTAGTGAAATCCAATCTCTTGAACTATGTAATCCTACAACCGCTCTGTACAGTAAGAAGGTCGTACGAACTTGAAGTGTCCCTTTTCTTTAACGAATTGATTTCAGATCAATCCCAAAACTTGGGCAACATCGTAATATGGTGCGAGGAGTCATTTGGAGAGTTTTGTGGGAAATCCAATCACTAGAACGATGCAATACTCCAACCCGTCCATGTACGGTTCGAACTTCGAACGAACTTGAAGTGTCCAATTTATTTGACCAATTGATTTCGGATCGAGTTCAAAACTTGGTTAACAACATAATATGGTAGGAGGAGTCATTTGGTGAGTTTTGAGAGAAATCCAATCACTAGAACTATGCAATCCAACAACCACTCCATGAAAGGTAAGAACATCATACGAATATGAAGTGTCCAATTACTTTGACCAATTCATTTCGGATCGAGTCGAAAACTTGGGCAACATCGTAATATGGTTGGAAGAGTCATTTGGTAAGTTTGGAGTGAAATCCAATAACTAGGACTATGCAATCCTACAACCGCTCCATGTATAGTACGAACTTGAAGTGTCCATTTTCTTTGACCAATTGATTTGGATCGAGCCCAAAACTTGGTTAACATCAAAATATGGTGGGAGGAATCATTTATTGAGTTTTGAGAAAAATCCAATCACTAGAACTATGCAATCCAACATCCACTCCATTTACTGTACGATGTTCGTACGAACTTGAAGTGTACCTTTTCTATGAACAATTGATTTCGGATCGAGTCCCAAACTTGGGCAACAACATAATATGGTGCGAGGAGTCATTTGGTGAGTTTCGAGTAAGGTCCAATCACTAGAACTATGCAATGCCCCTACCACTCCATTTACTGTACGATGTTCGTATGAACTTGAAGTGTCCCATTTCTTTGACAAATTGATTTTGAATCGAGCCCAAAACTTGGTTAACGTCATAATATGGTGGGAGGAGTCATTTGGTGTGTCTTGAGAAAAATCCAATCACTAGAACTATACAATCCAACAATCACTCTTTGTACGTTACTAACTTCGTACGATCTTGTAGTGTACCTTTTCTTTGACCAATTGATTTCGGATCGTGCCCCAAACTTGGGCAACATCGTAATATGGTGCGAGGAGTCATTTGTTGAGTTTTGAGTGAAATCCAATCACTAGAACTATGCAATGCTCCAACCACTCCATTTACTGTACGATGTTCGTACGAACTTGAAGTGTCCAATTTCTTTGACCAATTGAATTCGGATCGAGTCCAAAACTTGGGCAACATCATAATATGGTGGGAGGAGTCATTTGATGAGTTTTCAGTGAAATCCAATCACTAGAACTATGCAATCCAACAACCACTCCAGAGAGGTAAGAACTTCTTACGAACATGAAGTGTCCAATTACTTTGACCAATTGATTTCGGATTGAGCCCAAAACTTGTGCAACATCATAATATGGGGAGGAGTCATTTGGTGAGTTTTGAGTGAAATCCAATCACTAGAACTTTCCATCCTACAACCGCTCCGTGTACAGTACGAACTTGAAGTGTCCCTTTTCTTTGACCAATTGATTTTGGATCAGGCCCAGAACTTGGTTAACATCATAATATGGTGGGAGGAGTCATTTTGTGAGTTGTGAGAGAAATCCAATCACTAGAACTATGCAATGCCCCAACCACTCCATTTACTTGTACGATGTTCGTACGAACTTGAAGTGTCCAATTTCTTTGACCAATTGATTTCGGATCGAGTCCAAAACTTGGGCAACAACATAATATGGTGGGAGGAGTCATTTGATGAGTTTTGAGTGAAATCCAATCACTAGAACTATGCAATCCAACAACCACTCTGTGAAATGTAAGAACTTCATTCGAACATGAAGTGTCCAATTTCTTTGACCAATTTATTTCAGATCGTGCCCAAAACTTGGGCAACATCATAATATGGGGGGAGGAGTCATTTGGTGAGTTTTAAGTGAAATCCAATCACAATAATTATGCAATCCTACAACCGCTCCGTGTACAGTACGAACTTCGTACGAACTTTAGAACTATGCAATCCTTCTACCACTCCGTGTACAGTACGAACTTCGTACGAACATGAAGTGTCCAATTTCTTTGACCAATTGGTTTTGGATCTAGCCCAAAACTTGGGCAACATCATAATATTGTGGGAGGAATCATTTGGTGAGTTTTGAGTAGAATCCAATCACTAGAACTATGCAATCCAATAACCACTACATAAAAGGTAAGAACTTCGTACGAACATGAAGTGTCCAATTTCTTTTACCAATTGGTTTCGGATCGAGCCCAAAACTTCGGCAACATCATAATATGGTGGGAGGAATCATTTGGTGACTTTTGAGCGAAATCCAATCACAAGAACTATGCAATCGAACAACCACTCCATAAAAGGTAAGAACTTCGTACGAACATGAAGTGTCCAATTTCTTTGACCAATTGATTTCTGATCGAGTCCAAAACTTGGGTAACCTCATAATATGGTGGGAGGAGTCATTTGGTGAGTTTTGAGTGAAATCCAATCACTAGAACTATGCAATTCAACAACCACTCCATGAAAGGTAAGAACTTCATACGAACATGATAATCCTGTCAAGAATTTACTTAAAGCAATCATGACTTGTGTATATAAGTTCATAACGATTGGGTGAAATTCCCTTATATTCCAGCATCAAATACCTGCATGTAGACTAAGTATGCATCCTTAATAAACACACAAGAATAAGTTCTCAATAAAGCAGATAAGTAAATCGCATTCTTGTTTTACGAAACAATAACTAGAGGAAATCAATTCGTATAAAACATATTGGTCAAAGAAATTGGACCAATATGTTTAGGGTTCAATCCGATATCAATTTGTCAAAGAAATTGGACACTTCAAGTTCTAACGAAGTTTGTAGTGTTACTGGAGTGGAAGGAGGATTGCGTAGTTTTACTAGTTGGAAATCTCTCAAAACTCTCCCAATGACTCCTCCCACCATATTATGCAGATGCCCAAGTTTAGGGCTCCATCTGATATCACTTGGTCAAAGAAATTGGCCAGTTCAAGTTCATACGAAGTTCGTATCGTAAATGGAGTGGCTGGTGCATTGCATAATTTTAGCTGTTGGATTTCACTCAAAACTCTCCAAATGACTCCTCACACCATATTATGATGTTGCCCTACTTTTGGGCTCAATCCGAAATCATTTGGTCAAAGAAATTGGACAGTAAAAGTTCATACGAAATTCGTACCACAAATGGAGTGGTTGGAGGATTTTGTAGTTTTACTTATTTGATTTCACTCAAAGCTCACCAAAGGTCTCCTCCCACCATACTATGACGCTGCCCAAGTTTAGGGCTCGATCCGAAATCAATTGGCCAAAGAAATTGGACACTTCAAGTTCATACGAAGTTCGTAGCATTAATGGAGTGGTTGGAGGATTGTGTAGTTTTACTTGTTGGTTTCACTCAAAATTTTCCAAATGACTCCTCCCACCATACAATGATGCTGGCCAAGTTTACGGCTCGATCCGAAATCAATTGGTCAAAGAAATTGGACACTCCAATTTCATACGAAGTTCGTATCGTAAATGGAGTGGTGGCTGCATTGCATTGTTTTAGTGGTTGGATTTCACTGAAAATTCTCCAAATGACTCCTCCCACCATATTATGATGTTGCCCAAGTTTTGGGCTCGATCCGAAATCACTTGGTCAAAAAAATTGGACACTTCAAGTTCTTACGAAGTTCGTATCGTAAATCGAGTGGTTGGGTTTCACACAAAACTCTCCAAATGATTCCTCCCACCATATTATGATGAGTTCCAAGTTTAAGGGTCGATCCGAAATCAATTGGTCAAAGAAATTGGACAATTCAAGTTCATACGAAGTTTGTATCGTAAATGGAGTGGTTGGTGCATTGGATAGTTTCAGTGGTTGGACTTCACACAAAACTATCCAAATGAATCCTCCCATCATATTATGATGTTGCCCTAGTTTTGGGCTCGATCCGAAATCAATTGGTCAAAGAAATTGGACACTTGAAGTTCATACGATGTTCGTAGCGTTAATGGAGTGGTTGGAGGATTGCGTAGTTTTACATATTGGATTTCACTAAAAACTTTACAAATGACTCCTCCCACCATGTTATGATGTTGCTCATGTTTTGGGCTCGACCCGAAATCAATTGGTCAAAGAAATTGGAAACTTCAAGTTCATATGAAGTTCATACCATAAATAGAGTGGTTCGAGGATTTTGTAGTTTACGTATTTAATTTCACTCAAAACTCACCAAAGGACTCCACGCACCATATTATGATGTTGCCCAAGTTTTGGGATCGATCCGAATCAATTGGTCAAAGAAATTGGACACATCAAGTTCGTATCGTAAATGGAGTGGTTGGTGCATTGCATAGTTTTAGTGGTTGGATTTCACTCAAAACTATCCAAATTACTACTCCCACCATACTATGTTGATGCACAAGTTTAGGGCTCGATCCGAAATCAATTGGTCAAAGAAAATGCACACTTCAAGTTCATATGAAGTTCGTATCGTAAATGGAGTGGTTGGTGCATTGCATAATTTTAGCTGTTGGATTTCACTCAAAACTCTCCAAATGACTCCTCACACCATATTATTATGTTGCCCTACTTTGGGCTCGATCGAAATCATTTGGTCAAAGAAATTGGACACTAAAAGTTCATACGAAATTCGTACCACAAATGGAGTGGTTGGAGGATTTTGTAGTTTTACTTATTTGATTTCACCCAAAGCTCACCAAAGGAATCCTCCCACCATACTATGACGCTGTCCAAGTTTAGGGCTCGATCCGAAATCGATTGGTCAAAGAAATTGGACACTTCAAGTTCATACGAAGTTCATAGCATTAATGGAGTGGTTGGAGGATTGTGTAGTTTTACTTGTTGGTTTCACTCAAAACTGTCGAAATGACTCCTCCCACTAAACTATGATGCTGCCCAGGTTTAGGGCTCGATCCGAAATCAATAGGTCAAAGAAATTGGACACTCCAATTTCATACGAAGTTCGTATCGTAAATCGAGTGGTTGAGTTTCATACAAAACTCTCCAAATGATTCCTGCCACCATATTATGATGAGTTCCAAGTTTAGGGATCGATCTGAAATCAATTGGTCAAAGAAATTGGACAATTCAAGTTCATACGAAGTTTGTATCGTAAATGGAGTGGTTGGTGCATTGGATAGTTTTAGCGGTTGGACTTCACACAAAACTATCCAAATGACTCCTCCCACCATATTATATGTTACCCTAGTTTTTGGCTCGATCTGAAATCAATTGGTCAAAGAAATTGGACACTTCAAGTTCATACGATGTTCGTAGCGTTAATGGAGTGGTTCGAGGATTGGGTAGTTTTACATATTGGATTTCACTCAAAACTCTACAAATGACTCCTCCAACCATATTAGTTTGTTGCTCATGTTTTTGGCTCGACCCGAAATCAATTGGCCAAAGAAATTGGAAACCTCAAGTTCATACGAAGTTCGTACCATAAATGGAGTGGTTGGTGCATTGCATAGTTTTTGTTGTTGGATTTCACTCAAAACTCTCCAAATGACTCCTTCCACCATACTATGATGATGCCAAAGTTTAGGGGTCGATCCGAAATCAATTGGTCCAAGAAATTGGACACTTCAAGTTCATACGAAGTTCGCATCGTAAATGGAGTGGTTGGTGCATTGAATAGTTTTAGCGGTTGGATTTCGCTCAAAACTCACCAAAGGACTCCTCCAACCACAATATGATGTTGCCCAAGTTTTGGGATCAATTGGTCAAAGAAATTGGACACTTCAAGTTCATACGAAGTTCGTAGCGTTAATGGAGTGGTTGGAGGATTGCGTAGTTTTACTTGTTGGATTTCACTCAAAAGTCTCCGTATGACTCCTCCCACCATATTATGATGTTGCCCTAGTTTTGGGCTCAATCTGAAATCAATTGGTCAAAGAAATTGGACAGTTCAAGTTCATACGAAGTTCGTATAGTAAATGGAGTGGTTGGTGCATTGCATAGTTTTAGTGGTTCCATTTCACTCAAAACTCTCCAAATGACTCCTCCCACCATATTATGATGTTGCCCTAGTTTTAGGCTCGATCCGAAATCAATTGGTCAAAGAAATTGGACACTTCAAGTTCATACGAAGTTCGTGCCATAAATGGAGTGGTTGGAGGATTTTGTAGTTTTACTAATTTGATTTCACTCAAGACTCGCCAAAGGAGTCCTCCCACCATATTATGATGTTGCCCAAGTTTTGGAATCGATCCAAAATCAATTGGTCAAAGAAATTGGACACTTCAAGTTCATACAAAGTTCGTATCGTAAATGGAGTTTTTGGTGCGTTGCATAGTTCTAGTTGTTTCATTTCACTCAAAACTCTCCAAATGACTCCTCCCACCATATTATGATGATGCCCAAGTTTAGTACTCGATCCGCTATAAATTGGTCAATGAAATTGGACAGTTCAAATTGATAAGAAATTAGTATCGTAAATGGAGTGGTTGGTTTGTTACAAAGTATTACTTGTTTGATTTCACTCAAAACTCTCCAAATGACTCCTCCCACCATATTATGATGTTGCCCTAATTTTGGGCCCGATCCGAAGTCAATTTGTCAAAGAAATTGGACACTTCAAGTTCATACAAAGTTCATACCGTAAATGGAGTGGGTGGAGGATTTAGTCGTTTTACTTATTTGATTTCACTCAAAACTCTCCAAATGATTCCTTCCACCATATTATGATGTTGCCCTAGTTTTGGGCTCAATCCAAAATCAATTGGTCAAACAAATTGGACACTTCCAGTTCATACAAAGTACATATGATAAATGGAGTGGTTGGTGCATTGCATAATTTTAGTGGTTTGATATTACTCAAACCTCTCCAAATAACTCCTCCCACCATATTAAGATGATGCCCAAGTTTTGGGGTTGATCCGAAATCAATTGGTCAAAGAAATTGGACACTTCAAGTTCATACAAAATTCGTACCATAAATGGAGTGGTTGGAGGATTGCGTAGTTTTACTTGTTGGATTTCACTCAAAACTCACCAAATGACTCCTCCCACCATATTATGAAGTGGCTCAAATTTTGGGCTCAATCTGAAATCAATTGGTCAAAGAAACTGGAGAGTTCAAGTTCATACGAATTTCGTAGCTTTGATGGAGTAGTTGGAGGATTGCGTAGTTTTACTTGTTGGATTTCACTCAAAACTCTCCAAATGACTCCAATCACCATATTATGATGTTGCCCTTGTTTTGGGCTTAATCCGAAATCACTTGGTCAAAGAAATTGGACACTTCAAGTTCATACGAAGTTTGTAGCGTTAATGGAGTGGTTGGACGATTGCGTAGTTTTACAAGTTGGATTTCACTCAAAACACTCCAAATGACTCCTCCCACAGTACTATGACGATGCCCAAGTTTAGGGCTTGGTCCGAAATCAATTGGTCAAAGAAATTGGACACTTGAAGTTCATTCGAAGTTTGTCTAATAAATGGAGTGGGTGGTGCATTGCATAGTTTAATTGGTTGGATTTCACTCAAAATCCTCCAACTGACTCCTCCCAACATTTTATCACGATGCCCAAGTTTAGGGTTCAATCCGATATCAATTTGTCAAAGAAATTGAACACTTCAAGTTCAAACCAAGTTTGTAGTGTTACTGGAGTAGAAGGAGGATTGCGTAGTTTTACTTGTTGGAATTCACTCAAAACTCTCCAAATGACTCCTCCCACCATATTATGCTGATGCCCAAGTTTAGGGCTCCATCCGATATCAATTGGTCAAAGAAATTGGACACTTCAAGTTCATATGAAGTTCGTATCATAAATGGAGTGGCTGGTGCATTGCATAATTTTAGCTGTTGGATTTCACTCAAAACTCTCCAAATGACTCCTCACACCATATTATGATGTTGCCCTAGTTTTGAGCTCGAACCGAAATCATTTGGTCAAAGAAATTGGACACTAAAAGTTCATACGAAATTCGTACCACAAATGGAGTGGTTGGAGGATTTTGTAGTTTTACATATTTGATTTCACTCAAAGCTCACCAAAGGACTCCTCCCACCATACTATGACGCTGCCCAAGTTTACGGCTCGATCCGAAATCAATTGGTCAAAGAACTTGGACACTTCAAGTTCATAGCGTTAATGGAGTGGTTGGAGTATTGTTTAGTTTTACTTGTTGGTTTCACTCAAAACTGTCCAAATGACTCCTCCCACCATACTATGATGATGCCAAAGTTTAGGGCTCGATCTGAAATCTCTTGGTCACGGAAATTGGACAATTCAAGTTCACATGGAGTTTGGACTGTAATTGGAGTGGTTAATGCGTTGCATAATTTTAGTGGTTAAATTTCAATCAAGACACTCCAAATGACTCCTCCTACCATATTATGTTGCTGCCCTACTTTTGGGCTCTATCCAAAATCAATCGTACCATAAATGGAGTGGTTGGAGGATTGCGTAGTTTTACTTGTTGGATTTCACTCAAAACTCACCAAATGACTCCTCCCACCATATTATGAAGTGGCTCAAATTTTGGGCTCAATCTGAAATCAATTGGTCAAAGAAACTGGACAGTTCAAGTTCATACGAAGTTCGTAGCTTTGATGGAGTAGTTGGAGGATTGCGTAGTTTTACTTGTTGGATTTCACTCAAAACTCTCCAAATGACTCCACTCACCATATTATGATGTTGCCCTTGTTTTGGGCTTAATCCGAAATCACTTGGTCAAAGAAATTGGACACTTCAAGTTCAAACGAAGTTCGTAGCGTTAGTGGAGTGGTTGGAGGATTGTGTAGTTTTACATGTTGAAGTTCACCCAAAACCCTCCAAATGACTCCTCCCACCATATTATGATGTTGGCTTAGTTTTGGGCACAATCGGAAATCACTTGGTCAAAAATTGGACACTTCAAGTTCATATGAGGTTCGTATCTTAAATGGAGTGGTTTGTGCGTTGCATAGTTTTAGTGGTTGGATTTCGTTCAAGACTCTCCAAATGATTCTACCAACCATATTATGATGCTGCCCTAGTTTTGGGCTCTATCCAAAATCACTTGGTCAAAGAAATTGGACACTTCAGGTTCATACGAAGTTCGTATCGTAAATGGAGTGGTTGGTGCATTGAATAGTTTTATGAGTTGGATTTCACTCAAAACTATCCAAAGGCCTCCTCCCACCATATTATGATGTTGCCCTAGTTTTGGGTTTGATCCGAAATCACTTGGTCAAAGAAATTGGACACTTCAAGTTCATACGAAGTTCATATCGTAAATGGAGAGGTTGGTGCATTGCATTGTTTTAGTGGTTGGATTTCACTGAAAACTCTCCAGATGACTACTCCCTCCATATTATTTTGATTCCTAAATTTAGGCCTCGATCCGATATCAATTGGTCCAAAAAATTGGACACTTCAAGTTCAAACGAAGTTCGTACCGTCCATTTAGTTGTTGGTGCATTGCATAGTTTTAGTGGTTGGATTTCATTCAAGGCGCTCCAAATGACACCTCCTACCATATTATGTTGCTGCCCTAGTTTTGGGCTCGATCCAAAATCACTTGGTCAAAGAAATTGGACACTTCAAGTTCATACGAAGTTCGTATCATAAATGGAGTGGTTGGTGCATTGCATAGTTTTAGTAGTTGGATTTCACTCAAAACTCTCCAAATGACTCCTCCTACCTCATTAGGATGTTGCCGAAGTTTTGGGCTCCATCCGAAATCAATAGGGCAAAAAAATTGGACAGTTCAAGTTCATACGAAGTTCGTATCGTAAATGGTGTGGTTGGATTTCACTCAAAACTCTCCAAATGACTCATCCCACCATATTATGATGATGCCCAAGTTTCGGGCACAATCCGAAATCACTTGGTCAAAGAAATTGCTCTCTTCAAGTTCATACGATGTTCGTAGCGTTAATTGAGTGGTTATAGGATTGCGTAGTTTTACTTGTTGAATTTCACTCAAAACTCTCCAAATGACGCCTCCCACCATATTATCATGTTGCCCTAGTTTTGGGCTCAATACGAAATCACTTGGTCAAAGAAATTGGACACTTCAATTCCATGCGAAGTTCGTATCATAAATGGAATGGTTGGGGCATTGCTTAGTTTTAGCGTTTAGATTTCACTCAAAACTCTCTAAACGACTCCACCCAATATATTGGATTTCACTCAAAACTCTTCAAGTTCATACGATGTTCGTATCGTTAATTGAGTGGTTGGAGGATTTGGTAGTTTTACTTATTTGATTTCTCTCAAAACTCATCAAAGGACCCCTCCCACCATATTATGAGGTTGGCCAAGTTTTGGGATCGATCTAAAATCAATTGGTACAAGAAATTTGACAGTTCAAGTTCATACGAAGTTCATAGCGTTAATGGAATGGTTGGGGGATTGCACAGTTTTACTTGTTGGATTTCACTCAAAACTCTCCAAAGTACTCCTCCCACCATATTATGATGTTGCCCAAGTTTTGGGATCGATCCGAAATCAATGGGTCAACGAAATTGGACACATCAAGTTCATACGAAGTTCGTACCGTTAATGGAGTGGTTGGTGCATTGCATAGTTTTAGTTGTTGAATTTCACTCAAAACTCTCAAAATGACTCCTCCCACTATATTACGATGATGCCCGTGTTTAGGGCTCGATCCGATATCAATTGGTCAAACAAATTGGACAGTTCAAGTTTATATGAAGTTCGTATTATAAATGGAGTGGTTGGTGCATTGCATAGTTTTACTGGTTGCATTTCACTCAACACTCTCCAATTGACTCCTCCCACAATATTATGATGATGCCCAAGTTTAGTGCTCAATCCGATATCAATTGGTCAAAGAAATTGGACACTTCAAGTTCATACAAAGTTCGTATTGTAAATGGAGTGGTTGATGCATTGCATAGTTTTAGTGGTTGGATTTCACTAAAAACTCTCCAAATGACTACTCCCACCATATTATGTTGCCCTAGTTTTGGGCTCGATCCGAAATCACTTGGTCAAAGATATTGGACACTTCAAGTTCATAAAAAGTTCGTGTCGTAAATGGAGTGGTTGGTGAATTGCATTGTTTTAGTGGTTCAATTTCACTCCAAACTCTCCAAATGACTCCTCCCACCATATTATGATGTCACCCTAGTTTTGTGCTCGATCCGAAATCAATTGGTCAAAGAAATTGGAAATTTCAAGTTCAAACGAAGTTCGTAGCGTTCATGGAGTGGTTGGAGGATTGCGTCGTTTTAATTCCTGGATTTCACTCAGCACTCTCCAAATGACTCCTCCCACGATATTAGGATGTCGCCATGGTTTTGGCCTCGATCCGAAATCACTTGGTCAAAGAAATTGAACACTTCAAGTTAATACGAAGTTCGAATCGTAAATGGAGTGGTTGGTGCATTGCAAAGTTTTAGTGGTTGGATTTCACTCAAAACTCTCCAAATGACTCCTCCCACAATATTATGATGATGCCCAAGTTTAGAGCTCAATCCGATATCAATTGGCCAAAGAAATTGGACACTTCAAGTTCATACGAAGTTCGTATCGTAAATGGAGTGGTTGATGCATTGCATTGTTTTAGTGTTTGGATTTCACTCAAAAGTCTCCAAATGACTCCTCCCACCATATTATGTTGTTGCCTTAGTTTTGGGCTCGATTTGAAATCACTGGGTCAAAGAAATTGGACACTTCAAGTTCATACGAAGTTAGTAGCGTAAATGGAGTGGTTGGAGGATTGCGTTGTTTTAATTGTTGGATTTCACTTAACACCCTCCAAATGACTCCACCCACAATATTTGGATGTTGCCCTAGTTTTGGGCTCGATCTGAAATCACTTGGCCAAAGAAATTGGACAGTTCAAGTTCGTACGAAGTTCGTATCGTAAATGTTGTGGTTGGTGCATTGCACAGTTTTATTGGTTTGATTTCACTCAAAACTCTCCAAATAACTCCTCCCACCATATTATGATGATACCCAAGTTTTGGGATCGATCCGGTACCAATTGGTCAATGAAATTGGACACTTCAAGCTCATACGAAGTTCATATCGTAAATGGAGTGGTTGGTGCATTGCATTCGTTTTGTGGTTGGATTTCACTCAAACCTCTCCAAATGACTCCTCCAACCGTATTAGGATCTTACCCTAGTTTTAAGGTAGAACCGAATTCAATTGGTCAATGAAATTGGACACTTCAAGTTCATACATAGTTCGTATCGTAAATGGTGTGGTTGGTGCATTGCATAGTTTTAGTGGTTGGATTTCACTCAAAACCCTCCAAATGACTCCTCCGACCATATTATGATGATGCCCAAGTTTTGGGTTTGATTCGAAATCACTTGGTCAAAGAAATTGGACACTTCAAGTTCATACGAAGTTCGTGTTGTAAATGGAGTGGTTGGTGAAATGCATAGTTTTAGTGGTTCGATTTCACTCAAAATCTCCAAATGATTCCTCCCAACATATTATGATGTCACCCTAGTTTTTGCTCTATCCGAAATCAATTGGTCAAAGAAATGGGAAACTTCAAGTTCAAACGAAGTTCATAGCGTTAGTGGAGTGGTTGGAGGATTGCGTAGTTTTACTTGTTGGATTTCACTCAAAACTCTCCAATTGACTGCTCCCACAATATTTGGATGTTGCCCTTGTTTTGGGCTCAATCCGAAATCACTTTGCCAAAGAAAATGGACAGTTCAAGTTCATACGAAGTTCGTATCGTAAATGGAGTGGTTGGTGCATTGCATAGTTTTATTGGTTGGATTTCACTCAAAACTCTCCAAATAACTCCTCACATCATATTATGATGATGCCCAAGTTTGGGCTCGATCCGATATCAATTGGTCAAAGAAATTGAACACTTCGAGTTCATACAAAGTTCGTATCGTAAATGAAGTGGTTGGTGCATTGCATACGTTTTGTGGTTGGATTTCACTCAAACCTCTTCAAATGACTCCTCCAACCATATTAGGATTTTACACTAGTTTTAAGATGGATCCGAATTCAATTGGTCAAAGAAATTGGACACTTCAAGTTCATAAGAAGTTCGTACCATAGAATGAGGATTGGAGGATTGTGAAGTTTTACTTATTCGATTTCACTCAAATCTCACCAAAGGACTCCTCCCCCCATATTACGATGTTACCTAAGTTTTGGGATTGATGTGAAATCTATTGGTCAAAGAAATTGGACACTTCAAGTTCAAACGAAGTTCGTAGTGTTGATGGAGTGGTTGGAGGGTTGCGTAGTTTTAATTGTTGGATTTCACTCAAAATTCTCCAAATGACGCCTCCCACGATATTAGCATGTTGCCGTAGTTTTGGGATCGATACGAAATCACTTGGTCCAAGAAATTGAACACTTCAAGTTCATACGAAGTTCGTATCGTAAATGGAGTGGCTGGTGCATTGCATAGTTTTAGTGGTTGGATTTCACTCAAAACTCTCCAAATGACTCCTCCCACCATATTATGATGATGCCCCAGTTTAGGCCTGGATCCGATATCAATTGTTCAAACAAATTGGACAGCTCAAGTTCATACGAAGTTCATATTGTAAATGGAGTGGTTGGTGCATTGCATAGTTTTACTGGTTGCATTTCACTCAAAACTTTCCAAATGACTCCTTCCACCATATTATGATGATGCCCAAGTTTATGGCTCAATCATAAATCAATTGGTTAAAGAAATTGGACACTTAAAGTTCATACGAAGGTCGTATCGTAAATGGAATGGCTGGTGCATTGCATAGTTTTAGTGGTTGGATTTCTCTTAAAACTCTCCAAATGACCCCGCCCACCATATTATGATGCTGCCCTTGTTTTTGGCTCCATCCGAAATCTATTTGCCAAAGAAATTGGACACTTCAAGTTCAAAAGAAGTTCGTAGCGTTAATGGAGTAGTTGGAGGATTGCGTAGTTTTACTTTGATTTCATTCAAAACTCTCAAAATGACTCCTCCCACCATATTATGATGATGCCCAAGATTAGTGCTCAATCCGATATCATTTTGTCAAAAAAATTGGGCACTTCAAGTTCATACGAAGTTCGTATGGTAAATGAAGTGGTTCATGCATTGCATAGTTTTAGTGGTTGGATTTCACTGAAAACTCGCCAATTGACTACTCCCACCATATTATGTTGCCCTAGTTTTGTGCTCGATCCGAACTCACTTGGTCAAAGATATTGGACACTTCAAGTTCATACGAAGTTCGCGTCGTAAATGGAGTGGTTAGTGAATTGCATAGTTTTAGTGGTTCGATTTCACTCAAAACTCTCCAAATGACTCCTCCCACCATATTATGTTGATGCCCAAGTTTAGAGCTCAATCCGATATCAATTGGTCAAAGAAATTGGACACTTCAAGTTCATACGAAGCTAGTAGCGTAAATGGAGTGGTTGGAGGATTGCGTTGTTTTAATTGTTGGATTTCACTCAACACTCTCCAAATGACTCCTTCCTCGATATTAGGATGTTGCCCTGGTTTTGGGCTCGATCCGAAATCACTTGGCCAAAGAAATTGGACAGTTCATGCTCATACGAACTTCGTATCATAAATGGAGTGGTTGGTGCATTGCATAGTTTTGGCAGTTGGATTTTACCCACAACTCTCCAAATGAGTCCTGCCACCATATTATGATGATGACCAAGTTTAGGGCTTGATCCGATGTCACATCCCGGGATCGCTCCGGCGTAGCACGATATTGTCCGCTTTGGGCCGGGGCCCACACGGTTTTGTTTCTAGGAACTCACGAGCAACTTCTTAGTAGGTCTCCCATCCTGGGATTGCTCTAAGCCACAACTCGCTTAACTTCGGAGTTCCCACAACTCCGAAGCCAGTGAGCTCCCAAAAGGCCTCGTGCTATTTGGAGGTGGGCATGTACATATAAGGCACATCACCCCCTCTCCGTTGGCCAATGTGGGATCTTACAATCCACACCCCTTAGGGGCCCGACGTCCTCGTCGGCACACTAGCACCACACGGCAGAGTGGCTCTGATACCAAATTGTCACATCCCGGGATCGCTCATTTGTAGCACGATATTGTCCGCTTTGGGCGGGGCCCTCACGGTTTTGTTTATGGGAACTCACGATCAACTTCCCAATAGGTCACCCATCCTGGGATTGCTCTAAGCCACAACTCGCTTAACTTCGAAGTTCCCACAACTCCGAAGCCAGTGAGCTCCCAAAAGGCCTCGTGTTAGTTAGAGACGTCCCCACACATATAAGGCACATCACCTTTCCCTCCTCGAGCAATGTGGGATTGCTCACCGTTCTCTGCTTTCCAAGCTCAAGACACGGGTCTTACAATCCACCCCCTTGGGGCCCAGCGTCCTTGCTAGCACATTTCCGGTCGGGGTCAGGCTCTGATACCATTATGTCAAGACCCGACTCCCCTAACACGATATTGTCCGCTTTGGGCCTCCGCCCTCATGGTTTTGTCACTGGGAACCCACGAGCAATATCTTTCCAGTAGGTCACCCATACTAGGATTACTCCAGCACCCACTCGCTTAACTTCGGAGTTCCTATAAATCCGAAGCCAGTGAGCTCCCAAAAGGCCTCGTGTTAGTTAGAGACGTGCCCACACATATAAGGCACATCACCCTTCCTCCCCGAGCGATGTGGGATTGCTCACCGTTCTCTGCTTTCCAAGCTCACGACCCGACTCCCTAACACGATATTGTCCGCTTTGGGCCTCCGCCCTCACGGTTTTGTCACTTTGGGAACTCACGAGCAATATCTTCCCGAGGTCACCCATCCTAGGATTACTCCAGCGCCCACTCGCTAACTTCGGAGTTCCTAAGAATCCGGCAGTGAGCTCCCAAAAGGCCTCGTGTTAGTTAGAGACGTGCCCACACATATAAGGCATATCACCCTTCCCTCCTCGAGCGATGTGGGATTGCTCACCGTTCTCTGCTTTCCAAGCCCAAGACACGGGTCTTACAATCCACCCCTTGGGGCCTGGCGTCTCGGCCGACACATTTCCGGTCGGGGTTGGCTCGATACCATTATGTCACGACCCGACTCCCCTAGCACGATATTGTCCGCTTTGGGCCTCCACCCTCACGGTTTTGTTTCTAGGAACTCACGAGCAATATCTTCCCAGTGAGTCACCCATCCTGGGATTGCTCTAGCGCAAACTCGCTTAACTTCGGAGTTCCCAGGGAACCCGAATCCAGTGAGCTCCTAAAAGGCCTTGTGCTAGATAGAGACGTGCCCACACATATAAGGCACATCACCTTTCCCTAAACCCTAAACCTAAATCCTAAACCCTTGGGCCTCCACCCTCACGGTTTGTTTCTAGGAACTCACGAGCAATATCTTCCCGGTGAGTCACCCATCCTGGGATTTCTCTAGCGCAAACTCGCTTAACTTCGGAGTTCCCAGGGAACCCGAATCCAGTGAGTTGCTAAAAGGCCTTGTGCTAGATAGAGACGTGCCCACACATATAAGGCACATCACCTTTCCTCCCCGAGCGATGTGGGATTGCTCACCGTTCTCTGCTTTCCAAGCTCAAGACACGGGTCTTACAATCCACCTCCCTTGGGGCCCAGCGTCCTCGCTGGCACATTTACTGATCTGGGTCAGCTCGATACCATTATGTCACGACCCAACTCCCTAACATGATATTGTCCGCTTTGGGCCTCCGCCTCACGGTTTTGTAATCGGGAACTCACGAGCAATATCTTCCCAGTAGGTCACCCATCCTAGGATTGCTCTAAGCCACAACTCGCTTAAAAGATTGCCCAAAGTGGAACGATATAAATGAATTATGTTTTCTTTTAAAATTATGTTGTGTGTTTTCTTTTGGAATAAAATTATATTTGTGGAATTTCAATTTTTAGGTCAAATTGTTCAAAAATTAAATTATAAAGTTATTTAAAAAGATTAAATGAAGAAAAGTTATCCAAAAAAAAGACTTAAACCATTCTTAAACAATTTAATAAAGTTGCGGACTTAAAATTTGAGTCCAGAGGGTTGGGAGAAAAAAACGATTTGAGTCCAGACAAAACCCAAATAGTTACTTTTTGGAGGGGGGAAATTTGGGGTAGCCCCTCATGGGTTGGAGAAGGCTTTAGGGTTATGTAGATGGCTTGACGCCTATAGAATTGTTGCTGAATTTGTGTGCTTTTATCATGTGCATGCTATAAGTTTGGGAAAGATATTATTGTGTTTTTCTACAAGTGGGAATTTGAAAAATGTTCCAATTAAATTGGAGACTCTATCGGATTTTTGGCATAAATCTGACCCTTTAGTTATATTTCAATTAAAGTGTCAAACGGATTAGGCTGACAATAGCCACATAATGGCTCTGATACCATGTTAAGATAAACAATAATGATAATGTGTGAAGCCTTCCATCGGTAATGAATGTGGAGCCTTTGTTTTGGTCAATGATAATGTGAAGCCTTCCACCTGGATTTTATATAGTGTAGTGAGAAGGCATCATATTGCCAATGTCATATTTATACTCTCAAAAAATTTATTTCTATACACTGAGATGATGAGGGCATTTTCTACATTATTTAAAGAAAGTATATGTAAAGTATGCATTTAACTAAGAATAGTACGATAAAAAAAAGGGCTTCTTAGATCTAGGTCCAAAATGATTAGCTGTCACATCCCGGGATCGCTCCGTCATAGCACGATACTGTTCGCTTTGGGCCGGGGCCCTCATGGTTTTGTTTCTGGGAACTCACAAGCAACTTCCCAGTAGGTCACCCATCCTGGGATTACTCTAAGCCACAACTCGCTTAAGTTCGGAGTTCCCACAACTCCGAAGCCAGTGAGCTCCCAAAAGGCCTCGTGCTATTTGGAGGTGGGCATGTACATATAAGGCACATCACCCCCTATCCGTTGGCCGATGTGGGATCTTACATCCGATATCAATTAGTCAATGAAATTGGACAGTTCAAGTCCATACGAAGTTCGTATCATAAATGGAGTGGTTGGTGCATTGCATAGTTTTAGCAGTTGGATTTTACCCACAACTCTCTAAATGAGTCCTGCCACCATATTATGATGATGACCAAGTTTAGGGCTCGATCCGATATACATTGGTCAAAGAAATTGGACACTTCCAGTTCGTCCGAAGTTCGTATCATAAATGGAGTGGTTTGTGCAATGCTTAGTTTTAGCGGTTGGATTTCACTCAAAACTCTACAAATGACTCCTCCCACCATACTGTGATGATGCCCAAATTTAGGGCTCGATCCGAAATCAATTTGTCAAAGAAACTGGACACTTCAGGTTCATACAAAGTTCGTATCGTAAATGGAGTGGTTGGTGCATTGCATAGTTTTAGTGATTGGATTTCACACTAAACTCTCCAAATGACTGCTCCCACCATATTATGGTGATGCCCAAGTTTAGGGCTCAATCCGATATCAATTGGTCAAAGAAATTGGGCACTTCAAGTTCACACTAAGATCTTATCGTAAATTGAGTGGTTGGTGCATTGCGTGGTTTTAGTGGTTGGATTTCACTCAAAACTCTCCAACTGATTCCTTCCACCATATTATGATGATGCCAAAGTTTAGGGCTCAATCCAAAATCAATTGGTTAAAGAAGTTGGACACTTCAAGTTCATATGAAGTTTGTAGCGTTAATGGAGTGGTTGGAGGATTGCGTAGTTTTACTTGTTGGACTCAAAACTCCCAAAAGGACTCCTCCCACCATATTATGGTGTTGCCCAACTTTTGGGATCGATCCGAAATCAATTGGTCAAAGAAATTGTACTCTTCAAGTTCATATGAAGTTCATAGCATTAATGGAGTGGTTGGTGCATTGCAGAGTTTTAGTGGTCGAATTTCACCCAATTGATTCCTCCCACCATATTATGCAGAAGCCTCAAGTTTAGGGCTTGATCCTATATCAATTGGTCAAAGAATTTGGACAGTTCAAGGTCATATGAAGTTCGTATCGTAAATGGAGTGGTTGTGCATTGCATAGTTTTAGTTGTTGGATATCACTCAAAACTATCCAAATGACTCCTCCCACCAAATTATGATGCCGCCATAGTTTTGGGCTCGATCCGAAATCAATTGGTCAAACAAATTGGACACTTCAAGTTCAAACGAAGTTCGTACCGTTAATGGAGTGGTTGGAGGATTGCGTAGTTTTACTTGTTGGATTTCACTCAAAACTCTCCAAATGACTCCTCCAACCGTATTATCATATTGCCCTAGTTTTGGCCTTGATCCGAAATCATTTGGTCAAAGAAATTGGACACTTCAAGTTCATACGAAGTTCGTATCGTAAATGGAGTGGTTATTGCATTGCATATTTTTAGTGGTTGGATTTCACTCAAAACTCTCCAAATGATTCCTCCCACCATATTATGATGATGCCCAAGTTTGAGGCTCAATCCGAAACACTTCAAGTTCATACGAAGTTCGTAGCGTTACTAGGGTGGTTGGAGGATTGCGTAGTTTTACTTGTTGGATTTCACTCAAAACTCACAAAAGTACTCCTCCCACCATATTTTGGTGTTGCCCAACTTTTGGGATCTATCCGAAATCAATTGGTCAATGAAATTGGACTCTTCAAGTTCATACGAAGCACGTTGCACTAAGGGAGTGGTTGGTGAATTGCATAGTTTTAGTGGTCGGATTTCACTCAAAACTCTCCAAATGACTCCTCCCACCATATTATGAAGAAGCCCAAGTTTAGGGCTTGATCCGACATCAATTGGTCAAAGAATTTGGACACTTCAAGTTCATACGAAGTTCGTATCGTAAAGGGAGTGGTTGGTGCAATGCAAAGATTTAGTGGATTTCACTCAAAACTCTCCAAATGACTCCTCGTCCCATATTATGATGTTGTCCTAGTTTTCGGCTCGATCCGAAATCACTTGGTCAAAGAAATTGGACACTTCACTTCATACGAAGTTCGTACCATAAATGGAGTGGTTGGATGATTTTGTAGTTTTACTGATTTGATTTCACTCAAAACTCACCAAAGGTTTCCTCCCATTATTTTATGATGTTGCCCAAGTTTTGGCCTCGATCCGAAATCATTTGGTCAAATAAATTGGACACTTCAAATTCATACGAAGTTCATATCGTAAATGGAGTGGTTGGTGCATTGCATAGTTTTAGTTCTTGGATTTCACTCAAAACTCTCCAAATGTTTGCTCCCACCATATTATGATGATGCCCAAGTTTGGGGTTCGATCTGATATAAAATTGGTCAAAGAAATTGGACACATCAGGTTCATACGAAGCTCGTATCGTAAATGGAGTGGTTAGTGCATTGCATTGTTTTAGTGATTGGATTTCACTGAAAATTCTCCAAATGATTCCGCCCACCATATTATGATGATGCCCAAGTTTAGGGCTCAATCCGAAATCAATTTGTTAAAGAACTTGGACAGTTCAAGTTCATACAAAGTTCGTAGCGTTAATGGAGTGGTTGGAGGATTGCGTAGTTTTACTTGTTGGATTTCACTCAAAACTCACAAAAGGACTCCTCCACCATATTATGGTGTTGCCCAAGTTTTTGGATATATTCGAAATCAATTGGTCAAAGAAATTGGACTCTTCAAGTTCATACGAAGTTCGTAGCATTAATGGAGTGGTTGGGTCATTGCATAGTTTTAGGGGTTGGATTTCACTCAAAACTCTACACATGACTCTTCCCACCATATTATGAAGATGCCCAAGTTAAGGGCCTGAGCCGATATCAACTGGTCAATGAATTTGCACACTTGGACAAAGAAATTGCACACTTCAAGTTCATACGAAGTTCGTACCATAAATGGAGTGGTTGGAGCATTTTGTTGTTTTACTGATTTGATTTCTCTCAAAACTCTCCAAATGTCAGCTCCCACCATATTATGATGATGCCCAAGTTTAGGGCTCGATCCGATATCAATTGGTCAAAGAAATTGGACAGTTCAAGTTCATACTAAGTTTGTATCGTAAATGGAGTGGTTGGAGCATTGCATAGTTTTAGTTGTTGGATTTCACTCAAAACTATCCAAATGTCTGCTCCCACCATATTATGATGATGGCCAAGTTTCGGGCTCTATCCGATATCAATTGGTTAAAGAAATTGTACACTTCAAGTTCATACGAAATTCGTAGCGTTAATGGAGTGGTTGGAGGAATGCGTAGTTTTACTTGTTGGATTTCACTCAAAACTCACCAAAGGACCCCACCCACCATATTATGATGTCGCCAAAGTTTTAGGATCTATCCGAAATCAATTGGTGAAAGAAATTGGACACTTTAAGTTCATACGAAGTTCGTAGCGTTAATGGAGTGGTTGGAACATTGCGTAGTTTTACTTGTTGGATTTCTCTCAAAACTCTCCGAATGACTCCTCCCACCATTTTATGATGTTGCCCAAGTTTTGGGCTTGATCTGAAATTAGTTGGTCAAAGAAATTGGTCACTTCAAGTTCATACGAAGTTCGTATAGTAAATGGAGTGGTTGGTGCATTGCATAGTTTTAGAGGTTGGATTTTACTCAAAACTCTCTAAATGTGTCCTCCGACCATATTATGGCGAGGTCCAAGTTTAAGGCTCAATCCGAATTCAATTGGTCAAAGAAATTGGACACTTCAAGTTCATACGAAGTTCGTAGCGTTAGTGGATTGGTTGGAGGATTGCATAGTTTTACTTGTTGGATTTCTCTCAAAACTCTCTAAATGACTCCTCCCACCATAATATGATGTTGCCCTTGTTTTGGGGTCGATCCAAAATCACTTGGTCAAAGAAATTGGACACTTCAAGTTCATACGAAGTTCGTATCGTAAATGGAGTGGTTGGTGCATTGCATAGTTTTAGTGGTTGGATTTCTCTCAAAACTCTCCTAATGACTCCTCCCACCATATTGTGGTGATGCCCAAGTTTAGGGCTTGATCCGACATTAATTGGTCAAAGAAAGTGGACAGTTTATGTTCATACGAAGTTCGTATGGAAAATGGCGTGGTTTGTGCATTGCATAGTTTTACTGGTTGGATTTCACTCAAAACTCTCCAAATGGCTGCTCACACCATATTATGATGTTGCTGAAGTTTTGGGCTCCATCCGAAATCAATTGGTCAAAGAAATTGGACACTTCAAGTTCATACGAAGTTCATATCGTAAATGGAGTGGTTGGGGGATTCTGTAGTTTTACTTATTTGATTTCACTAAACATTCACCAAAGGAATCCTCCCACCATATTATGATGTTGCTTAAGTTTTGGGATTGGTACGAAATCAATTGGTCAAAGAAATTGGACACTTCAAGTTTATACGAAGTTCGTAGCGTTAATGGAGGGGTTGGTGCATTGCATAATTTTACTGGTTGGATTTCACTCAAAACTATCCAAATTACTTTTCCCACCATATTATGATGATGCCCAAGTTTAGGGCTCGATCCGATATCAATTGGTCAAAGAAATTGGACACATCAAGTTCATACGAAGTTCGTATCGTAAATGGAGTGGTTGGTGCATTGCATAGTTTGTTGGGTTGAATTTCACTCAAAACTCTCCAAATGACTCCTCTCACCATATTGTGATGACGCTCTAGTTTTGGGTAAGATCCCGAATCAGTTGGTCAAAGAAATTGGACACTTCAAGTCCATACTAAGTTTGTATCGTAAATGGAGTGGCTGGTGTATTGCACAGTTTTAGTGTTTGGATTTTTCTCAAAACTATCCAAAAGACTCCTCCCACCATATTATCATGATGCCCTAGTTTTGGGCTCGATACGAAACCAGTTTGTCAAAGAAATTGGACACTTCAAGTTTATACGAAGTTTGTACCATAAATGGAGTGGTTGGAGGATTTTGTGTAGTTTTAGTGGTTGGATTTCTCTCAAAACTCTCCAATTGACTCCTCCCGCCATATTATTTTGATGCAAAAGCTTAGGGCTTGATCCGAAATCAATTTGTCAAAGGTATTGGACACTTCAAGTTCATTCGAAGTTCACATAGTAAAAGGAGTGTGGTTGGTGCATTGCATAGTTTTAGTGGTTGGATTTCACTCAAAACTCTCCAAATGACTCCTCCAACAATATTATGATGTTGACCTAGTTTTAGGCTCGATCCGAAATCAATTGGTCAAAAAAATTGGATACTTCAAGTTCATACGAAGTTCATACCATAAATGGAGTGGTTGGGGAATTTTGCAGCTTTACTTATTTGATTTCACTAAACAATCACGAAAGGACTCCTCCCACCATATTATGATGTTGCCCAAGTTTTGGGATCAGTCCGAAATCGATTGGTCAAAGAAATTGGACGCTTCAAGTTCATACGAAGTTCGTAGCGTTAATGGAGGGGTTGGTGCACTGCATAATTTTACTGGTTGGATTTCACTCAAAACTCTCCAAATGACTCCTCCCACCATATTATGTTGTTGCCCTAGCTTTTGACTCGATCTAGAATCAATTGGTCCAAGAATTGGACAATTCAAGTTCATACGAAGTTCGTATCGTAAATGGAGTGCTTGGTTCATTGCATAGTTTTAGTGGTTGGATTTCACTCAAAACTCTCCAAATGACTCCTCCCACCATATTGTGATGTTGCCCAAGTTTCGGGATCGATCCTAAATCAATTGGTCAAAGAAATTGGACACTTCAAGTTCATAATATGTTCGTTCCATAAATAGAGTGGTTGGTGGATTTTGTATAGTTTTAGTGGTTAGATTTGACTCAAAACACTTCAAATGAATCCTCCCACCATATTCTGATTATGCCAAAGTTTAGGGCTCGATCCGAAATTAATTGGTCCAAGAAATTGCACACTTCAAGTTCATACGAAGTTCATATCGTAAATGGAGTGGTTGGTGCATTGCATAGTTTTGTGGCTGTATTTAACTCAAAACTCACCAAAGGAATCCTCTCACCGTATTATGGTGTTGCCCAAGTTTTGGGATCGATCCGAAATAAATTGGTTAAAGAAATTGGAAACTTCAAGTTCATACGAAGTTCGTATCGTAAACGGAGTGGTTGGTGCATTGCATAGTTTTAGTGGTTGAATTTCACTCAAAACTCCTCAAATAACTCCTCCCACCATATTATGTTGTTGCCCTAGTTTTGGGATCGATCCGAAATCACTTGGTCAAAGAAATTGGACACTTCAAGTTCATACGAAGTTCGTATCGTAAATGGAGTTGTTGGTGCATTGCATAGTTTTAGTGGTTGAATTTCAATCAAAACACCCCAAATAACTCCTCCCACCATATTATGTTGTTGCCCTAGTTTTGGACTTGATCCGAAATCACTTGGTCAAAGAAATTGGACACTTCAAGTTCATACGAAGTTCGTATCGTAAATGGAGTGAATGGTGCATTGCATAGTTTTAGTGGTTCGATTTCACTCAAAACTCTCTAAATCACTCCTCCCTCCATATTATGTTGTTGCCCTAGTTTTGGGCTCATTCTGAAATCACTTGGTCAAATAAATTGGACACTTCAAGTTCATACGAAGTTCATATCGTAAATGGAGTGGTTGGTGCATTGCACAGTTTTTTTGGTTGGATTTCACTCAAAACTCTCCAAATGACTCCTCCTACCATATTATGATGATGCCCAAGTTTAGGGATCGATCCGATATCAATTGGTTAAAGAAATTGGACACTTCAAGTTCATATGAAGTTCGGATCGTAAATGGAGTGGTTGGTGCATTGCATCGTTTTAGTGGTTGGATTTCACCCAAAACTCTCAAAATGACTTCTCCCACCATATTATGATGTTGCCCTAGCATTGGCCTCGATCTAAAATCAAATTGTCAAAGAAATTAGACACTTCAATTTTATACCAAGTTCATACCGTAAATGGAGTGGTTGGAGGATTTTGTAGTTTTACTTGTTTGATTTCACTCAAAACTCACCAAAGGTCTCCTCCCACCATATTATGATGTTGCCCAAGTTTTGGGATCGATCAGAAATAAATTGGTCAATTAAATTGGACACTTCAAGTTCATTCGAAGTTCATAGCGTTATTGGAGTGGTTGGAGGATTGCGTAGTTTTACTTGTTGGATTTCACTCAAGACTCTCCAAATGACTCCTCCCACCATATTATATGTTGCCCTTGTTTTGGGCTCGATCCGAAATCCCTTCATAAAGAAATTGGACACTTCAAGTTCATACGAAGTTCGTATCGTAAATGGAGTGGTTGGTGCATTGCATAGTTTTAGTGCTCGGATTTCACTCAAAACTCTCTAAATGACTCCTCCCACAATATTATGAGGACGCCCATGTTTAGGGCTCAATCCGATATCAATTGGTCAAAGAAATTGGACACTTCAAGTTCATCCGAAGCTCGTATCGTAAATGGAGTAGTTGGTGCATTGCAAAGTTTTAGTGGTTGGATTTCACTCAAAACACTACAAATGACTCCTCCCACCATATTATGTTGTTGCCCAAGATCTGGGCTCGATCTGAAATCAATTGGTCAAAGAAATTGAACACTTCAAGTTCATACGAACTTCGTACCATAAATGGGGTGGTTTGAGGATTTTGTAGTTGTATTTATTTGATTTCACTCAAAACTCACCAAAGGACTCCTCGCACCATATTATGATGTTGCCAAAGTTTTGGGATCGATCTGAAATCAATTGGTCTAAGAAATTGGACACTTCCAGTTCATACCAAGTTCGTAGAGTTAAAGGAGTGGTTGGAGGATTGCGTAGGTTTACTTGTTGGATTTCACTCAAAACTCTCCAAATGACTCCTCCCGCCATATTATGATGTTGCCCTAGTTTTGGGCTTGATCCTAAATCACTTGGTCAAAAAAATTGGAGACTTTAAGTTCATACAAAGTTCGTATCGTAAATTTAGTGGTTGGTGCATTGCATAGTTTTAGTAGTTGGATTTCACTCAAACCTCTCGAAATGACTCCTCCCACCATACTATGATGATGCCCAAGTTTAGGGCTCGATCCGAAATCAATTGGTCAAAGAAATTGGACACTTCAAGTTCATACGAAGTTCGTAGCGTTAGTGGAATGGTTGGAGGATTGCGTTGTTTTACTTGTTGGATTTCACTCAAAACACTCCAAATGACTCCTCCCACCATGTTATGATGTTGCCCTAGTTTTGGACTCAATCCGAAATCACTTGGTCAAAGAAATTGGACACTTCAAGTTCATACGAAGTTCGTATCGTAAATGGAGTGGTTGGTGCATTGCATAGTTTTAGTGGTTGGATGACAGGACCCGACCCGAATTCCTTCCTGGAACCCGAGCCAGACACTGCTGGTTTGCCCGACATCAACTCATGTCGGGCCCCCAAAGTAAACAAGTTCCCTCTTCCAGAAATAGAAGTGAAAGGGGCCAAGACTTCTGCCAAAAAAGGGCAGAGTCTCCCCTTAAACAAGGACTATCCCAAAATTTCAACCTGTCAGAAAACAACCGAATAGAATTATCCTAAGGGCCAGCTTGCGATACACATACAACAGAGGCCTCCGGCCTTCAAATTCAACCCTAACGGATGATACAGAGCAATCTTAGAGTATATGAATTCAAGCAAAAGAATTCAAAGTTAAAGATAAGGGACATAGAGTCCTACAATCAAATCGAAGTTCGAGAAGAGGAGCGCGCGGCCGAACAATAACGAAGCAACGACTACAGCCTGGGGGGCGCAAAACAAAATGTCCTTTTGGGATAGGTGCCGGATGGATTAGAGAACTTCCGGTCAAACAGTGACCGGCTGTGGTGGTTGTCGTGCGAGAAGAGAGAGGTTGGGGAGTAGAGAGCGAGAGAGAGAGAGAATCTCAATTTTGATTGGTTCTAGGGTTTTACTTGTTGCATTTCACTCAAAACTATCCAAATGACTCTTCCCACCATATTCTGATGTCGCCCTAGTTTTGGGCATGATCCCAAATCACTTGGTCAAAGAAATTGGACACTTCAAGTCCATACGAAGTTCGTATCATAAATGGAGAGATTGGTTCATTGCAAAGTTTTAGTGGTTTGATTTCACTCAAAACTCTCCAGGTGACTCCTCCCACCATAATATGATGATGCCCTAGATTTGGGCTCGATCCGAAATCAATTGGTCTAAGAAAATAGACACTTCAAGTTCATACAAAGTTCGTACCATAAAAGGAGTAGATGGAGGATTTTGCATAGTTTTAGTGGTTGCATTTCACACAAAACTCATCAAATGACTCCTCCCACCAGTTTATTTTCATGCCCAAGTTTAGGGCTCGATCCGAAATCAATTGATCAAAGAAAATGGACACTTCATGTTCATACGAAGTTCGTAGCGTTAATGGGGTGGTTGGTGCATTGCATAGTTTTAGTGTTTGGATTTCACTCAAAACTCTCCAAATGACTCATCCCACAATATTATGATGTTGCCCTAGTTTTGGGCTCGATCCAAAATCAATTGGTCCGAGAAATTGGACACTTCAAGTTCATACGAAGTTCGTATCGTAAATGGAATGTTTGGTGCATTGCATAGTTTTAGTGGTTTGATTTCACACAAAACTCTCCATAAAACGTGTCCCACAACATTATGATGTTGTCCTAGTTTTGGGCTCGATCCAAAATCAATTGGTCCAAGAAATTGGACACTTCAAATTCATACGAAGTTCGTATCGTAAATGGTGTGGTTGGTGCATTGCATAGTTTTAGTAGTTGGATTTCACTCAAAACTCTCCAAATGACTTCTCTCACCATATTATGATGATGCCCAAGTTTAGGGCTCAATCCGATATCAATTGGTGAAAGAAATTGGATACTTCAAGTTCATACGAAGTTCATATCGAAAATGGAGTGGTTGGTGCATTGCATAGTTTTAGTGGTTTGATTTCACTCAAAACTCTCCAAATAACTCCTCTCACCATATTATGATGATGCCCAAGTTTAGGGCTCAATCCCAAATCAATTGGTCAATGAAATTGGACACTTCAAGTTCATACAAAGTTCGTAACATAAATGGAATGGTTGGCAGAAATTGAAGTTTTACTTATTTGATTTCACTCAAAACTCACCAAACTAATCCTTCCACCATATTATGATGTTGCCCAAGTTTTGGGATCGATCCGAAATCAATTGGTCAAAGAAATTGGACACTTCAAGTTCATACGAAGTTCGTAGCGTTAACAGAGTGTTGGTGCATTGCATAGTTTTGGTGGTTGGATTTCAGTCAAAACTCACCACAGGACTCCTCCCATCATATTAAGACGTTGCCCAAGTTTTGGAATCTATCCGAAATCAATCGGTGAAAGAAAATAGAAACTTCAAGTTGATACAAAGTTCGCAGCATTAATGGAGTGGTCGGAGGATTGCGTAGTTTTACTTGTTTGATTTCACTCAAAACTCTCCAATGACTCCTCCCACCATATTATGTTGTTGCCCTAGTTTTGGGCTCGATCCGAAATCATTTGGTCAAAGAAATTGGATACTTCAAGTTCATACGAAGTTCATATCGTAAATGGAGTGGTTGGTGCATTGCATAGTTTTAGTGGTTGGATTTCACTCAAAACCTCCAAATGACTCCTCCCACCATATTACGATGATGCCCAAGTTTAGGGCTTGATCCGAAATCAACCGGTCAAAGAAATTAGACACTTCAAGATCAAACGAAGTTCGTAGGGTTAATGGAGTGGTTGGAGAATTATGTAGTTTTACTTGTTGGATTTACTCAAAAAAGTCCAAATGACTCCTCCCACCATATTATTACGTTGCCCTAGTTTTGGGCTCGATCCGAACTCACTTGGTCAAAGAAATTGGACACTTCAAGTTCATACGAAGTTCGTATCGTAAATGGAGTGGTTGGTGCACTGCAAAATTTATTTGGATGGATTTCACTCAAAACTCTCCGAATGACTCCTCCCACCATATTATGTTTATGCCCAAGTTTAGGGTTCGATCCGATATCAATTGGTCAAAGAAATTGGACACATCAAGTTCATACGAAGTTCGTATCGTAAATGGAGTGGTTGGAGCATTGTGTAGTTTATTTGGTTGGATTTCACTCAAAACTCTTAACATGACTCCTCCCACCATATTATGATGTGGCCCTAGTTTTGGGCAAGATCCCGAATCACTTGGTCAAAGAAATTGGACACTTCAAGTCCATACAAAGTTCGTATCGTAAATGGAGTAGTTGGTGCATTGCATAGTTTTAGTGTTTGGATTTTAGTCAAAACTATCCAAAAGACTCCTCCCATCATATTATGTTTATGCCCTAGTTTTGGGCTCGATGCAAAATCAATTTATCAAAGAAATTGGACACTTCAAGTTCATACGGAGTTCGTACCATAAATGGAGTGGATGGAGGATTTTGTATAGATTTAGTTTTGGGATTTCACTCAAAACTCTTCAAATGACTCCTCCAACGATATTATGATGTTAACCTACTTTTGGGCTCGATCCAAAATCAATTGGTCAAAGAAATTGGATACTTCCAGTTCATACGAAGTTCGTACCATAAAAGGAGTGGTTGTTGGATTTTGTAGTTTTACTTATTTGATTTCACTGAAAACTCACCAAAGGACTCCTCCCACCATATTATGATGTTGCCCAAGTTTTGGGATCGATCAGAAATCAATTGGTTCAAGGAATTGGACACTTCAATTTCTTACGAAGTTCGTAGCGTTAATGGTGGGGTTGGTGCATTGCAAAATTTTAGTGGTTGGATATCACTCAAAACTCTCCAAATGACTCCTTCCACCATATTATGATGTTGCTCTAGGTTTTGACTCGATCTGAAATCAATTGGTCCAAGAAACTGGACACTTCAAGTTCATACGAAGTTCGTATCGTAAATGGAGTGGTTGGTGCATTGCATGGTTTTAGTGGTTGGATTTCACTCAAAACTCCTCAAATGACTCCTCCCACCATATTGTGATGTTTCCCAAGTTTTGGGCTCGATCCTAAATCAATTGGTCAAAGAAATTGGATACTTCAAGTTCATACCAAGTTTTACCATAAATGGAGTGGTTGGAGGATTTTGTATAGTTTTAGTGGTTGGATTTCACTCAAAACTCTCCAAATGAATCCTCGCACCATATTATGATGATGCCCAAGTTTAGGGCTCGATCCGAAATGAATTGGTCAAAGAAATTGGACACTTCAAGTTCATATGAAGTTCGAATCGTAAATGGAGTGGTTGGGGCATTGCATAGTGTTAGTGGTTGGATTTCACTCAAAACTCTCCAAATGACTTCTCCCACCACATTATGTTGTTGCCCTAGTCTAGGGCCTGCTCAAATCAATTGGCCAAACAAATTGGATCCTTCAAGTTCATACGAAGTTCGTACCATAAATGGAGTGGTTGGAAGATTTTGATGTTTTACGTATTTGATTTCACTCAAAACTCACCAAAGGACTCCTCCCACCAAACTATGACGTTGCCCAAGTTTTGGCCTCGATCCGAAATCAATTGGTCAACGAAATTGGACACTTCATGTTCATACAAAGTTCGTAGCATTAATGGAGTGGTTGGAGGATTGCGTAGTTTTACTTATTGGATATTACTCAAAAGTCTCCAAATGAATTCTCCCACCATATTGTAATATTGACCAAGTTTTGGGATCGATCCGAAATCAACTGGTCAAAGAAATTGGACACTACAAGTTCAAACGAAGTTCGTAGTGTTAATGGAGTTGTTGGAGGATTGCGTAGTTTTAATTGTTGGATTTTACCCATAACTCTCCAAATGACTCCTCCCACCATATTATGATGTTGCCCGAGTTTTGGGCTCGATCCGAAATCACTTGGTCAAAGAAATTGGACACTTCAAGTTCATACGAAGTTCGTATCGTAAATGGAGTGGTTGGTGCATTACGTAGTTTTAGTGCTTAGATTTCAGTCAAATCTCTCTTAATGACTCCTGCCACCATATTATAAGGATGCCCAAGTTTAGGGCTCAATCCGATTTCAATTGGTCAAAGAAATTAGACACTTCAAGTTCATACGAAGTTCGTATCGTAAATGGAGTAGTTGGTGCATTGCATAGTTTTAGGGGTTGGATTTCCCTCAAAACTCTTCAAATGACTCCTCCCACCATATTATGATGTTGCCCTTGTTTTGGTCTTGATCTGAAATCAATTGGTCAAAGAAATTTGACACTTCAAGTTCATACGAAGTTTGTACCATAAATGGAGTGGATTGAGGATTTGTTAGTTTTACTTATTTGATTTCACTCAAAACTCACCAAATGAATCCACCCGCAATATTATGATGTTGCCCAGGTTTTGGGATCGATCTGAAATCAATTGATCAAAGAAATTAGACACATCCTGTTCATAAGAAGTTTGTACCGTTAAAGGAGTGGTTGGAGGATTGCGTAGTTTTAGTTGTTGGATTTCCCTCAACACTCTCCAAATGACTCCTCCAACCATATTATGATGTTGCCCTAGTTTTGGGCTTGATCCGAAATCACTTGGTCAAAGAAATTGGACACTTCAAGTTCATATCGTAAAAGGAGTAGTTGGTGCATTGCATAGTTTTAGTTGTTGGATTTCACTCAAAACTCTTCAAATGACTCCTCCCACCATATTATGATGTTGCCCTAGTTTTGGGCTCGATCCGAAATCAATTGGTCAAAGAAATTGGACACTTCAAGTTCCTACAAAGTTCGTACAATAAATGGAGTGGTTGGAGGATTTTGTAGTTTTACTTATTTGATTTCACTCAAAACTTGCCAAAGGACTCCTCCCACCGTATTATGATGTTTCCCAAGTTTTGGGATCGATCCGAAATCAATTGGGCAAAGAAATTGGACACTTCTAGTTCGTACGAAGTTTGTAGCGTTAAAGCAGTGGTTGGAGGATTGCATAGTTTTACTTGTTGGATTTCACTCAAAACTCTCCAAATGACTCCTTCCACCATATTATGATGTTGCCCTAGTTTTGGGGTCGATCCGAAATCACTTGGTCAAAGAAATTGTACACTTTAAGTTCATACGAAGTTCGTATCGTAAATGGAGTGGTTGGTGCATTGCATAGTTTTAGTGGTTGGATTTCACTCAAAACTCTCCAAATGACTCCTCCCACCATATTATGATGATGCCCAAGTTTAGTGCTAGATCCGAAATCAATTGGTCAAAGAAATTGGACACTTCAAGTTCATACGAAGTTTGTATTGTAAATGGAGTGGTTGGTGTAACATTCCGTTCCTAAATTAATATTTAAATCCTAAATTATTCAAGTAAAAGATATTTTTGCCCCGAAAGTTTGATACAGTACTTCGGGCAGTTCTTTTCAGTTAATTCTCCATTTTTCCATAATAGCCCTTCCTGGTTTTTGGGCTGCGACCACCACATCCGACCACTAAACTGGACTAGGCTGGTTCCAAAACGGCCATGTCGTCATCTTCTTTCTATCCCACCGCTGCCTAGACATGGCCACCCCTTTAGCCGCTAGAAACTGCGAAAAACTGGCCGATTTTGTCAAAACTTTGAGGCTTTAAGTTTAAGTTTTGACCCACTTAAGTTCCGAAATGGACATTCCCATAGTTGAAGAAAGTGTTCGGGAGGTCGAGAACTTGTTGTAGGTGGAAGGAAAGCTCTTGGTTTGGAGTTTGTCCGAGGGACGAATTTATCGCTTTTTAAGCCTTTAAAACTGCCAGCGCTTGTTCCCATGCATAAACCACTTTTCATTGTCAATATTCATTCCTAAATTATCCTTACGTCATCATGAGCGCGTAGGCGTGCTCGGATTTCAATTTGGAGTTTGAATGACAGTCGAACGGATTTACGCCTATTGTGCGTTATCCGGTTCGATGTGTTCGGACCGTTGGATCGGTTCCAATTCTTAGTGTGTTGATCTAGAAAATTCCAGGATCATGTAGGATTCGACAGATCGTGAATCGGAGTCACGGATACTCCGAAATTGCGAACCCTAAAGTTAGGGTTACGGAAAATCGTCCGATCGTCTGATCGTGCGATCGGGAGCAATCCGACCGTCCGATCGAGACCAAACTTTTGGGACATGTGTCCTAGGCATCTTGAAACCTTTAGGAATTCCAGATTGGAATTTTGAGGTCGCGAACCCCACGGGGTCACGGGTTGACTTTTTGGGACTTTATTGCTTTTGATTCCCGAGTCTCTAGTAGACCATTCTAAACTTGAGAGAGGCTCTAAGACTTGTGAATGTTGTGTATTGTTTGTTTTTAAATAACTGTTTATGGGTTTATTTTCCAAGCATGTGATTTTAATTAAATTGATTTTTATACGAACATGCTTATTGTTCAATATGGTTGGTTTGAAAATTTGAGTATGCATTGAGAACGGAATTTGAGAATTATGAGGTTAGCAGAATAAGTGTGATCGAGGTGATATCGAGTATTAATATGAATAGTATGGTATTTATAATGTATTGAATTATTCGGATACCGATTATGGGTATAAGTGCCCTATGGTCATTGAAGGTTATTACAATTATTACGTAGTCGTATATTGGTTTTCGGTTTATATAAAGTCGATACGGTTGTAATTGGAATATCATAAAGGATTTGGGGTTTTATTTACTAATATCTGATTATGAAATTTCTAAGGATTTTTCATGATTTTATTACTATTTTTATATTTATTATTATAATTATTATTGGGCGACTGTTCTCAGGATTAAGTAAATGTGTGAGGATATGCAATACTTAAATTATGCTCGATGTTTAGTTGGGATTTCGAATAGTGTTGAGAATTAGATTTGGTTTAATTCTTGGATAATTATTTTAGCGGGCGTGGTCTTCTAAATAATGATTTGTACATGCTTTGTATGTCAACATTGAGATTACGATATTGTTAAACTGTAATATTGAATAGACGTGTTTTGATTAAAAACTAACTTAGTTGAGTAAGTGGAGATTTGGATTTCTAAGGGTTATTCATTATTATTATTAGAATAAATTATTATTTGGTATTATTGTGATTTATTTAAGTGATAAGTTATTTATATATACATATGTTGCATGATTTGAAACTGAATTGTTGCATTCGGAATTATAGATGTCCTCAGACATCTCGGTTGCCTACGGATTATATATTGTTGCCTTCAGATATAATGATGTCTACTGACATCCCAGTGGCTTTCGGATATAAAATGTCTTCGGACAAGTGTTGCCTTCAGATAATGATATGTCTACGGACAGTTGTTGCTATTGGTATCGGTTATGTCTGCGCGACGTATGAAATTACGCCACACGTGTCTCGGGGACGCCCGAACCTTGCGAGGACGTGGCTTGGATTGACTATATGTCTCCTAAGTTCTGCGAGGACGCGGCTAGGGTCGACTTGGTGTCGTCGAGTCTTGTGAGGAAATGGAATTGACGGAATTGCGTTTCGGGCTGACTTTGTGTCTCCCGATTCTGCTAGGTGGAATTGACAGAAAATGATAAAGGAATTGACGGACTATTGGCGTTCTCAGGTTGAGTATATCTCCCTGAGTCCTGCTAGGTGAAATGATATCTTGGTACAGTCAACAAAACACTATTCACCACCCTGCTCAATCGCTCTGCACAGGGTTGGTCAGGATCCCTAACCACCTTCCCGATTTAACTACACAGGTGGTTAGCCAGTTTCCCCCTCCCTAGTTGCCTTCGGTATTTATGATATATATATATACCCCTCGGTGGATGACAGCAAAATATGGAGGTATGGTTTCAGGAAAATGTCAGTTTTTGGTATAAATATAACTTGCAAATTGGACGAGCTACGTGTGGCTTGATCCCTCAAGGAGGGTACGTAGGCAGCCTAGAATAATCTAGGTGCAGCCACGGAAAAAGGATATTAACGAACTTGGTTATGGGCTTGAATTTGGAATATATTAACATCTTAATTGAATTAAATCTAAACTTATGTGTGGGCCCAAGGCCGAGTGGTATTTGAGTTACGAGGCTTGTTCGATAATGATCCTACTTAATAGAATTCTTCATATAATGTTGCCGTGCTCGTTAATATAATAATCACTGAAGTGATTGTAGCTGGATGATTGGTTAGGATTCACTTTGAATAAAATAAGATGATAAGAAATGTTGCTGCTAATGATGAATTAATATTTGAAAATTGATGATTTCATTGAAAAAGAATGCTGAGATTGAATTGGTGACAATGTTAATGTCTGGGCTGTTTGTAAGGCCTGAGGCCATACTGTTTTACTGTTGTTGGCGTGAGAACTTAACTTGTGCATGCTGAAAGGTTGTGGTTATAAAAATTTACCTCTATTACAGGTATAAATATTTGGGAAACAAGCAAATTATAAGGGAGACTCTGCCAAATTTTCGGCAGAAGTTAAACCTTGAAAATAGTTTTCTTTTGAGTAGAAGGGCAATTTAGCCAATTGTGCTTGGTACCTGCCTGGTGTCGGACACGCACAGGGTTCAGCTCAAATTCCAAAGCGGAATTTGGGTCTGGTAATGTCAGTTGGTGCATTGCATAGTTTTAGCTGATGGACTTCACTCAAAACTCTCCAAATGACTCCTCCCACCATATTATGATGATGCCCAAGTTTTGGGCTCAATCCGATGTCAATTGGTCAAAGAACTTGGAGATTTCAAGTTCATACGAAGTTCGTATCGTAAATGGAGTGGTTGGTGCATTGCATAGTTTTAGTGGTTGGATTTCACTCAAAACTCTCCAAATGACTCCTCCCACCATATTATGATGTTGCCCTAGTTTTGGGCTCGATCCGAAATCAATTGGTCAAAGAAATTGGACACTTCAAGTTTATACAAAGTTCGTACCATAAATGGAGTGGTTGGAGGATTGTGTAGTTTTACTTATTTGGTTTCACTCAAAACTCACCAAAAGGACTCCTCCCACCATATTATGATGTTGCCCAAGTTTTGGGATCGATCCGAAATCAATTGGTCAAAGAAATTGGACACTTCAAGTTCATACGCAGTTCGTAGCGTTAATGGAGTGGGTGGAGGATTGCGTAGTTTTACTTGTTGGATTTCACTCAAAACTCTCAAAGTGACTCCTCCCACCACATTATCATTACAACAAAAATGTCTTTTTATGACCCAAATTTAATGACGCATCGAAAATCCGCGTCATTAAATGTCATAAACTATGACGTGTTTTTAAAATGCGTCATTGAAGTGAGTTTATGACACCATTATCACGGCATTCGTTGGACAAGTCATTAAAATCATTTTCAATGACGCGGGATGTGTGTCATTGATTCTAGTACATTTAGACGGCGCCTATCATATGTCGTTAACATTTTGAATTTAACGACGTCTTTTACACGTCATGAAGTACTTATACCACGATGCAAGACCTGCGTCATAGATGTACCCTATACGACGACACAGGACCTGCGTCATTGATATACCCAAATTTTCTTAAATTAACGACATCTTCTACAAATCATGAAATACTTATATGATGACGCAGAACATGCGTCATTGGTGTAAAAAAATTTAACGACGTCTTGGACACATCATGAAATATTTATACAAAGACGCATAATGTGCGTCATAGATGTACCCAAAAAATTTTCACCATTTGGCGCTCTTTTTTTAACGAAATTTAATTCCCCCGCTACTTTCTACAAACCCTCTCGCTATCTCCTACCTGAACTCAGACCAAAAAACAAATATCCTAACAAAAATTTCACACTTGTCTCTCAGCCCCAAATCAAAACAACACCCATTTTTACTCCTCCAGACCCAAAAACCTAAAATTCTCACACCCACCCTCGCTCTGCCTTTCTCTCGCACTCTAGCTCGCTCTCTCTCTGTCTGGTTTTATCTCTTCTGGCCTCTCATCCTCCTTCGCTAGAAGATACGCTAGCTTGCAAACTTGCAAACTTCTCCTCTCCTCCTCCTCTTTCTAGCCCACCCAAAAATCCCGATCAAAACGAGCCGTGGAGTCGACGGGATCAATGGGTTTTCGCCGGATTTTCCAACCGGGTTCCTGGCGATTTCCGGCCACTTCTACCGTCGTTCAAGGAATTGTGCAGCAACAACTGCGAGAGCTTTTGTGACTGTGAAAGCCTCCAACCCCAATTTCACAACCTTCCTTCTTCCTCTTCACTCTACTTGAGTAAACTCTCTCTCTCTGATATTTGGTTTGTTAAATGCTTTTTCACTAGGAAAAAAAAAAGATGGTCCAATTGTCACCAAATTGAAAGTTCTCAAATCTCCTTGCGATGCTCTGAGCTTACAGCATAATCTTCATCTGGGTATCCGTTAATTTATATTTAAGTAATAAGGATGAGAGAAAGATGGCCTTTGGATTTTGTTTTTGTTAATTTTTTTTCTGGGAGGGGCTACAAGCTTTCTATAGAGTTTGATAGTGGAGTGTTCTTTGACATTGGTAAAGTCTTGGCATTTCAAGATGTTTGCTTTGTTCTCCATTTTTTTGGTGAATTTGTTTGACTTTTTTTTTTATATAGAAAATATACCATTCTTTCTATGCAAATTGCTCATTTGACATATATTGTCAATTTTCACGATGTAGACACCAAAACCAAAATGCCAAGCCTATATGTGGTGTCTACTGGCTGGTTTATGTTGGTCTATAATGTTTTGGAATGCTATTGCATGCTCTGCAGATTAATTGTTCTACTATGAGAATCTAAGATTCAAACATGAGTAATAATTGGCGACACTTCTTAACCTTGGTTACTTCATAAAAGACTAAAAGTTAGTGTTCATTACCTGGGAGTCAAAAATCTCCTTACCATATATTTGATATGAGAAACTTTAAATTATTAGAAAGAATACTTAAATATGGGGGCAGGATGCGGCGGCCTTTTCAAATTTTAGCACTGTACCATGTTTGTTGGAAACCCTTATTGAGGATCGAGTTGTTAGAATACTTTATTCGATATGAAATACTTTTTCCCTCCCAAAGCTGATTGTCATTGCTGTTCTTTGCATTTCCAAATAAGATATAGATAGTTAATTTAATTGGAGTACATCCTGGTTCATCATGGTGACTTGTTTGCACTTTTTTTAATTGTACTTCTGCTGAAATATACAACATTGTTAGATTGCGGTAACTACATCAATGCATATGCTTATCTATTGTTGGCTGCTCAAGATCCAATTGATATCAACTTTGTACAGAATTTGACCATTAATATGTTTCTGATATTAACTTTGTTGGGTCTAGTTTTTGTTTAGCTTTTGGTTATAATCAGATAATTGCTTTCTATGTTTCCTTCATATTATTAGACTGTCATTTTAGGGCTTGATCCCTCACGGAGGGCACGTAGGCAGCCTAGGATAACCGAGGTGTAGCCACAACTAAAACTGTTTGAGTTCTGTTAGTTTATTTTAGTTTGTTGTTAAAAGAGAATGAATTTGAGGCCGGAGGCCATTTGAAATTCGCGTGTGAACTATTTTGTGCATGCTGAAGTTTGGTAGTACTAAATGTGGTTTTGCAGGTGAAAATTAATTTTGGTTTAGTTTGTTTTTCAGGGGAGACTCTGCCGAAATTTCGGCAGAAGTCTCGACCCGTTTCTCTTCAAATTTTGAAAAGAACACGTTCTAAATTAGTAAATGGGCCCGACATCTGTCGGATGTCGGAAAACCACAGGGTTGGTCCCGGGTTCCGAGGAATTTGGGGCCGGTCCTGTCATCAATTGCTTGTCCCAGTTAAGTTTTCCATGAATTAATGTTTCAGTTTTTGTATTAGAATTCATCAATTAATGTGTCAATTATTTTGGTGTCTAAATTCTAAACCATAATACTGTGGGGTATCTGCCTATGGACAGTGAGTAGAGTTTTTATAAACAGAGGTGGATTTGCCTTCAGTTGCGTAATGGCTTCTTTATTCAAGGTAAAGTAGTCTTGGATTTTATTGATCTTCTTCTCAACTTGGATTTAGTACTAGTGTCAAGTTTCTGTTTGCCGGAGTGAAAAATCTAAGTCAATGCACTAGGTTTTTCTTTTCAGTTTGCATTGTAAACTTTCAATGATTATAAATGCAGAGGAGAAAGGTGTATAATATTCCATTTTGGTAGTATGAGGGCAGGAGATAATATTACAAGGAGAGAAGAAAAGAAAAGAAACTCATGGTGGGTGAGAGATGGAAATTAGAAGTTAAGCCCCCACCCTTTTTATTTTCTTCTGTTTGAGAACCAGACAGTGCAGAAGAGAATGTTTAAGTTCTATCTTCTCTTTTCTTTGTTGTCGAGTCAAATATGTCGGAGTTTCCATTTTATTTATTTATTTTTATAAATACTTTTAAGTGCCATTGTTTTGGAGTTTCTGGAGAAGCTGTGTAGAGTAGTGGCACACTGCTAGGACATATATTGTGAGTGACTCTGAACAATTGTTGTATCCACGGTCATTCAGCAGCCTTTTTCTTTTTTAAAAAAGATGTAGTCCGTTTTTAAAAGATGTGGTTTTCGATTTGGTTCAAATCAATCAAATGTGTGGATGCTAGAGAAGTTCTGAAAAATGTTTAAAAAGATTTGTTCATAGTAATTACTTAACCAGAATTGTTTATTTCTTGTTCAAGTACCCTGTGCTATTCATGTGCCGTGAATTATTTTTAGAACTGAGTGGGATTTATTCATTATGATTTCTTAGATTCATTTTACTCTATTTTCATAACCGTTTCTGTTATAGTAAAAAAGAGAACTCCAGTGGCCATATTGTACATTTGTGCATTTGTTAACCCTGCTTCTTCAAGTCTCACTTTGAAATACTGATGAAAATATAGTTTATCCTCTGTGATCCAACATGCATTTTATAACTGTGTTATTCCTCTCTGCAATCACTACAACAAAATGTCTTTTTATGACGCAGATTTAATGACGCATCGAAAATCCACGTCATTAAATGTCATAAATTATGACGTGTTTTTAAAATGCATCATTGAAGTGAGTTTATGACACTGTTATCATGGCATTTGTTGAATGCGTCATTAAAATCATTTTCAATGACGTGGGATGTGTGTCATTGATTCTAGTAAATTTAGACGGCGCCTATCATATGTCGTTAACATTGTGAATTTAACGACGTCTTCTACACGTCATGAAGTACTTATGACGACGCAGCACCTGCGTCATAGATATATCCAAAATTTTGACACTATACGACGACGCAGCACCTGCGTCATTGGTATACCCAAACTTTTTCTTAAATTAATAACGTCTTTTACACGGTATGAAATACTTATACGAAGACACAGGATATGTGTCATAGGTGTAAAAAAATTTAACGACGTCTTCGACACGTCATGAAATATTCATACGACGATGCATATTGTGCGTCATAGATGTACCCCAAATTTTTGCTTTTTTTTTTCATGGAAATTTAATTCCCCCGCTACTTTCTAAAAACCCTCTTGCTATCTCCTACCTCAATTCGAAACCCTCTCTGTCACGACCCGACTCCCCTAGCAAGATATTGTCCGCTTTGGGCCCCCGCCCTCACGGTTTTGTTTCTGGGAACTCACGAGCAACTTCCCAGTGGGTCACCCATTCTGGGATTGCTCTAGCCCCAACTCGCTTAACTTCAAAGTTCCAAGGAATCAAGACAAGTGAGCTCACAAAAGGCCTCGTGCTAAGAAGAGAAGTGCCCACACATATAAGGCACTTCACCTTTCCCTCCCTGAGCGACGTGGGAGTGCTCACTATTCTTGCTTCCCAAGCTCACGGGTCTTACAATCCACCCCCCTTGGGGCCACGCGTCCCCGCTAGCACACTTCCGATCGGGGTCTAGCTCTGATACCATTATGTCCACGTAAATGGAGTCGTTGGTGCATTGCAAAGTTTTAAAAGTTGGATTTCACTCAAAACTCTCCAAATGACTCCTCCCACCATATTATGATGATGCCCAAGTTTTGGGCTCGATCCGATATCAATTGGTCAAAGAAATTGGATACTTCAAGTTCATATGAAGTTCGTATCGTAAAGGGAGTGGTTGGTGCATTGCATAGTTTTAGTGGCTGGATTTCACTCAAACTTCTCCAAATGACTCCTCCCACCATATTATGATGTTTCCCTAGTTTTGGGCTCGATCCGAAAACACTTGGACAAAGAAATTGGACACTTCAAGTTCATACTAAGTTCGTATCGCAAATGGAGTGGTTGGTGCATTGCATAGTTTTAGTGGCTGGATTTCACTCAAACTTCTCCAAATGACTCCTCCAACCATATTATGATGTTTCCCTAGTTTTGGGCTCGATCCGAAAACACCTGGTTAAAGAAATTGGACACTTCAAGTTCATACTAAGTTCGTATCGTAAATGGAGTGGTTGGTGCATTGCATAGTTTTAGTGGTTGGATTTCACTCAAAACTCTCCAAATGACTCCTCCGACCATATTAGGATGTCGTCCTAGTTTTGGGCCCGATCCGAATTTAATTAGTCAAAGAAATTGGACACTTTAAGTTCATACGAAGTTCGTACCATAAATGGAGTGGTTGGAGGATTTTGTAGTTTTACTTATAAGATTTCACTCAAAACCCACCAAAGTACTCCTCCGACCATATTACAATGTTGCCCAAGTTTTGGGATCGATCCAAAATCAATTGGTCAAACAAATTGGACACTTTAAGTTCAAACGAAGTTCGTAGCGTTAATGGAGTGTTTGGACGATTGCGGAGTTTTACTCGTTTGATTTCACTCAAAACACTCCAAATGACTCCTCCCACCATATTATAATGTTGCCCTAGTTTTGGGCTTGATCCGAAATCTCTTGGTCAAAGAAATTGTACACTTCAAGTTCATACGAAGTTCTTATCGAAAATGGAGTGGTTGGTGCATTGCATTGTTTTAGTGGTTGGGTTTCACTCAAAACACTCCAAATGACTCCTCCAACCATAATATATTGATGCGAAAGTTTAGGGCTCGATCCAAGATCAATTGGTCAATGAAATTGGACACTTCAAGTTCTTACAAAGTTCGTATTGTAAATGGAGTGGTTGGTGCATTGCATAGTTTTATTTGTTGGATTTCACTAAAAACTCTCCAAATGATTCCTCCCACCATGTTATGATGTTGCCCTAGTTTTGGGCTCGATCCGAAATCAAATGGTCAAATAAATTGGGCACTTCAAGTTCATACGAAGGTCGTACCGAAATGGAGTGGTTGGAGGATTGCATAGTTTTACTTGTTGGATTTTACTCAAAACTCTCTAAATGACTTCTCCCACCATATTATGATGATGCCCAAGATTTGGGCTCAATCCGATTTCAATTGGTCAATGAAATTGGACTTTACAAGTTCATACGAAGTTCGTATCGTATATGGAGTGGTTGGTGAATTGCACTGTTTTAGTGGTTGATTTCCCTCAAAACTCTCCAAATGACTCCACCCACCATATTATGATGATGCCCAAGATCTGGGCTCGATCCGATATCAATTGGTCAAACAAATTGGACATTTTAAGTTCATACGAAGTTCGTATTGTAAATTGAGTGGTTTGTGCATTGCACAGTTTTAGGGTTTGGATTTCACTCAAAACTCTCCAAATGTCTCCTCCCACCATATTAGTATGTTGCCCTAGTTTTGGGATCGATCCAAATTCAGTTGGTCAAAGAAATTGGACACTTCAAGTTCAAACGAGGTTTGTACCATAAATGGAGTGGTTGGAGTATTTTGTAGTTTTACTTATTCAATTTCACTCAAAACTCACCAAAGGACTCCTCGCACAATATTATGATTCCCAATTTTTGGGATTGATCCGAACAATTGGTCAAAGAAATTGGACACTTCAAGTTCAAACGAAGTTCGTAGCGTTAATGGAGTAGTTGGGGGATTGCGGAGTTTCACTTGTTTGATTTCACTCAAAACTCTTCAAATGACACCGCCCACCATGTTATAATGTTGCCCTAGTTTTGGGCTCGATCAGAAATCACTTGGTCAAAGAAATTTTAGACTTCAAGTTCATACGAAGTTCTTATCGCAAATGGAGTGGCTGGTGCATTGCATTGTTTTAGTCGTTGGATTTCACTCTAAAATTCTCCAAATGACTCCTCCCACCATACTATGTTGATGCCCAAGTTTGGGCTCGATCCGAAATCAATTGGTCAAAGAAATTGGACATTTCAAGTTCGTACGAAGTTCGTAGCGTTAATGGAGTGGTTGGAGGATTGCGTAGTTTTACCTGTTGGATTTCACTCAAAACTTTACAAATGCCCCCTCCCACCATGTTATGATCTTGCCCTAGTTTTGGGCTCGATCCGAAATCACTTGGTCAAAGAAATTGGACACTTCAAGTTCATACGAAGTTCGTATAGTAAATGGAGTGGTTGGTGCATTGCATAGTTTTAGTGGATGGATTTCACTCAAAACTCTCCAAATGACTCCTCCCTCCATATTATGATGATGCCCAAGTTTTGGGCTCGATCCGATATCAATTTGTGAAAGAAATTGGACAATTCAAGTTCATACGATGTTCGTATTGTAAATGGAGTGGTTGGTGCATTGCTTAGTTTTAGTGGTTTGATTTCACTTAAGACTCTCCAAATGACTCCTCCCACCTTATTATGATGTTGCCCTAGTTTTGGGCCTGACCCGATTTCAATTGGTCAAAGAAATTTGACCGTTCAAGTTCATACGAACCATAAATGGAGTGGTAGGAGGATTTTGTAGTTTTACTTATTTGATTTCACTCAAAACACACCAAAGGACTCCTCCCACCATATTACGATGTTGCCCAAGTTTTGGGATCGATCCAAAATCAATTGGTCAAAGAAATTGAACACTTCAAGTTCAAACGAAATTCAGAGTGTTAATGGAGTGGTTGGAGGATTGCGTAGTTTTACTTGTTGGATTTTACCCGAAACTCTCAAAAAGACTCCCCCCACCATATTAGGTTGTTGCCCTAGTTTTGGGATTGATTCGAAATCACTTGGTCAAAGAAATTGGACACTTCAAGTTCTTACGAAGTTCATATCGTAAATGGAGTGGTTGGTGCATTGCATAGTTTTGGGGGTCGGATTTCACTCAAAACTCTCCAAATGACTATTCCTACCATATTATTCTGTTGCTGTAGTTTTGGGATCGATCCGAAATCACTTCGTCAAAGAAATTGGACACTTCAAGTTCATACGAAGTTCGTATCTAAAATGGAGTGGTTGGTGCATTGCATAGTTTAAGTGGTTGGATTTCTCTCAAAACTCTCCAAATTACTCCTCCCACCATATTCTTATGATGCCCAAGTTTTGGGCTCGATCCGATATCAATTGGTCAAAGAAATTGGACATTTCATTTTCATATGAAGTTCGTATCGTAAATTGAGTGGTTTGTTCATTGCACAATTTTAGGGGTTGGATCTCACTCAAAACCCTCCAACTGACTCCTCCCACCATATTAGGACGTTGCCCGAATTTTGAGCTCGATCTGAATTCAATTGGTCAAAGAAATTGGACACTTCAAGTTCATTCGAAGTTCGTACCATAAATGGAGTGGTTGGAGGATTGTGTAGTTTTACGTGTTGGATTTCACTCAAAACACTCGAAAGGACTCCTCTCACCATATTACGATGACGCCCAAGTTTAGGGCTAGATCCGATATCAATTTGTCAAAGAAACTGTACACTTCATGTGCACACAAACTTCGTATCGTAAATGGAGTTGTTGGTGCATTTCAAAGTTTTAGCGGTTCAATTTTACTCAAAACACTCCGAATGACTCCTCCCACAATATTATGATGATCCCCAAGTTTACGGCTCGATCCGATATCAATTGGTCAATGAAATTGGATACTTAAAGTTCATACGAAGTTCGTATCTTAAATGGAGTGGTTGGTGCATTGCATATTTTTAGTGGTTGCTTTTCACTCAAAACCCTCCAAATGACTCCTCCCACCATATTATGATGTTGCCTAGTTTTGGGCTTGATCCGAAATCAATTGGTCAAAGACATTGGACACTTCAAGTTCATACGAAGTTCGTACCATAAATGGAGTGGTTGGAGGATTTTGTACTTTTAATGATTTGATTTCACTCAAAACTCAGCAAAGGACTCCTCCCACCATATTATGATGTTGCCCAACTTTTGGGATCGATGCTAAAGCAATTGGTCAAACAAATTGGACACTTCAAGTTCATACGAAGTTCGTAGCGTTAATGGAGTGGTTGGAGGATTGCATAGTTTTACTTAGTGGATTACAGTCAAAACTCTCCAAATGACTCCTCCCACCATATTAGGATGTTGCACAAGTTTTGGGATCGATCCGAAATAAATTGGTCAAAGAAATTGGACACTTCAAGTTCAAACGAAGTTTGTAGTGTTACTGGAGTGCAAGGAGGATTGCGTAGTTTTACTTGTTGGAATTCACTCAAAATTCTCCAAATGACTCCTCCCACCATATTATGTTGATGCCCAAGTTTAGGGTTCAATCCAATATGAATTTGTCAAAGAAATTGGACACTTCAAGTTCAAACTAAGTTTGCAGTGTTACTGGAGTGGAAGGCGGATTGCGTAGTTTTACTTGTTGGAATTCACTCAAAACTCTCCAAATAACTCCTCCCACCATATTATGCTGATGCCCAAGTTTAGGGCTCCGTCCGAAATCAATTGGTCCAAGAAATTGAACACTTCATGTTCATACGAACTTCATGTTCAAAGAAATTGGACAGTTCAAGTTCATACAAAGTTCGTATCATAAATGGAGTGGTTGGTGCATTGCATAGTTTTAGTGGTTGGATTTCACTCAAAACTCTCCAAATGACTCCTCCAACCGTATTATGTTGTTAACCTAGTTTAGGGCTCGATCCGATATCAATTGTCAAAGAAATTGGACACTTCAAGTTCGTACGAAGTTCGTATCGTAAATGGAGTGGTTGTTGCATTGGATTGTTTTAGTGGTTGGATTTCACTCAAAACTCTCCAAATGAATCCTCCCACCATATTACGATGTTGCCCTAATTTTGGGCTCAATCCAAAATCAATTGGTCAAAGAGATTGGACACTTCAAGTTCAAACGAAGTTCGTACCATAAATGGAGTGGTTTAGGGATTTTGTAGTTTTACTTTTTTGATGTCACTCAAAACTCCCCAAATGAATCCTCGCACCATATTATGATGTTGCCCAAGTTTTGGGATCGGTCCAAAATCAATTGGTCAAAGAAATTGGAAACTTCAAGTTCATATGAAGTTTGTAGTGTTAATGGAGTGGTTGGGGGACTCCTCCCACCATATTATGATGTTGCCCAGGTTTTGGGATCAATCCGAAATCAATTGGTCAAAGAAATTGGTCACTTCAAGTTCATACAAAGTTCATTGCGTTAATGGAGTGGTTGGTGCTTTACATAGTTTTAGTGGTTGGATTTCACTCAAAACTCTCCAAATGACGTCTCCCACCGTATTATGATGTTGCCGTAGTTTTGGGCTCGATCTGTTATCAATTGGTCCAAGAAATTGGACAATTCAAGTTCATATGAAGTTCGTATCGTAAATCGAGTGGTTGGTGCATTGCATAGTTTTTGTGGTTGGATTTCACACAAAACTCTACAAATGACTAATCCCACCATAATATGATGATGACCAAGTTTAGGGCTCGATCCGAAATCAATTGGTAAGAGAAATTGGACAATTCAATTTCATACGAAGTCCGTAGCGTTAATGGAGTGGTTGGAGGATTCCGTAGTTTCACTTATTTGATTTCACTTAAAACTCTCCAAAGGACTTCTTGCACCATATTATGTTGTTGCCCAAGTTTTGGGATCGATACGAAATTAATTAGTCAAAGAAATTGGACACTTCAAGTTCATTAGAAGTTCATATTGTAAATGGAGTTGTTGGTGCATTGCATAGTTTTATTTGTTGGATTTCACTCAAAACTCTCCAAAAGACTCCTCCAACCATATTATGCTGTTACCAAGTTTTGGGCTTGATCCGAAATCAATTGGTCAAAGAAATTGGACACTTCAAGTTCATACGAAGTTCCTATCGTTAATGGAGTGGTAGGAGGATTGTGTAGTTTTACTTGTTGGATTTCACTCAAAACTCTCCAAATGATTACTGCCACCATATTATGATGTTAACCTAGTTTAGGGCTCGATCCAAAATCAATTGGTCAAAGATATTGAACACTTCAAGTTCATACAAAATTCGTATCGTAAATGGAGTGGTTAGTGCATTGGATAGTTTTAGTGGTTGGATTTCACTCAAAACTCTACAAATGACTCCTCCCACCATATTATGACGATGCCCGTGGTTTGGGCTCGATCCAAATTCAATTGGTCAAAGAAATTGGACACTTCAAGTTCAAACGAAGTTCGAACCATAAATGGAGTGGCTGGAAGATTTTGTACAGTTTGAGTGGTTGGATTTCACTCAAAACTCTCCAAATGAGTCCTCGCACCATATTATAAAGATGTCCAAGTTTAGGGCTATATCCGATATCAATTGGTCAAAGAAAATGGAAACTTCAAGTTCATACTAAGTTCGTAGCGTTAATGGGGTGTTTGGTGCATTGCATAGTTTTAGTGGTTTGATTTCAATCAAAACTCTCTAAATGACTACACCCACCATATTATGATGTTGCCCCAGTTTTGATCTCGATCCGAAATCAATTGGTCCAAGAAATTGGACACTTCAAGTTCATACGAAGTTCATACCATAAATGGATCTTTTTGGGGACTCCTCCCACCATATTATGATGATGCCCTAGTTTTGGGCTCAATCCAAAATCAATTGGCCAAAGAAATTGGACACTTCAATTTCATACGAAGTTCGTACCACAAATGGAGTGGTAGGAGGATTTTGTACAATTTTAGTGGTTGGATTTCACTCCAAACTCTCCAAATGACTCCTCCCACCATATTATGATGATGCCCAAGTTTAGGGCTCGATCCAAAATCAATTGGTCAAAGAAATTGGACACTTCAAATTCATATCAAGTTCGTACCATAAATGGAGTGGTTGGAGGATTTTGATAGTTTTAGTGGTTGGATTTCACTCAAAACTCCCCAAATGACTCCTCCCACCAAATTATGGTGATGCCAAAGTTTAGGGCTCGATCTGAAATCAATTGCTCCAAGAAATTGGACACTTCAAGTCCATGCGAAGTTCGTATCGTAAATCGAGTGGTTGGTGCATTGCATTGATTTAGTGGTTAGATTTCACTCAAAACTCTCCAAATGACTCCTCCCACCATATTATGATGATGCTTATGTTCAGGGCTCGATCCGAAATCAATTGCTCCAAGAAATTGGACAGTTCAAGTTCACACAAAGTTCGTATCGTAAATCGAGTGGTTGGTGCATTGCATTGTTTTTGTGGTTGGATTTCACTCAAAACTCTCCAAATGACTCCTCCCACCGTATTATGTTGTTGCCCTAGTTTTGGGATCGATCCGAAATCAATTGGTCAAAGAAATTGCACACTTCAGGTTCATACGAAGTTCATACCATAAATGTAGTGGTTGGGGGACTCCTCTCACCATATAATGATGGTGCCCAAGTTTTGGGGTCGATCCGAAATCAATTGGTCAAAGAAATTGGACACTTCAAGTTCATACGAAGTTTGTAGTGTTAATGGAGTGGTTGGTGCACTGCTTAGTTTTAGTGGTTGGATTTCACTCAAAACTTTCCAAATGACTCCTTACACAATATTATGATGTTGACCTAGTTTTGGGCTCGATCCGAAATTAATTGGTCACAGAAATTGGACACTTCTAGTTCAACGAAGTTCGTATCGTAAATGGAGTGGTTGGTGCATTGCATAGTTTTAGTGGTTGGATTTCACTCAAAACTCTACAAATGACACCTCCCACCATATTATGATGTTGCCCTTGTTTTCGGCTCAATCCGAAATCAATTGGTCCAAGAAATTGGACACTTCATGGTCAACGAAGTTCGTACCATAAATGGAGTGGTTGGGGGACTCCTCGCGCTATATTATGATGGTGCCCAAGTTTTGGGATCAATCTGAAATAAGTTGGTCAAAGAAATTGGACACTTCAAGTTCATACGAAGTTCGTAGCGTTAATGGAGTGGTTGGTGCATTGCATAGTTTTAGTGGTTGGATTTTACTCAAAACTTTCCGAATGACTCCTTACACAATATTATGATGTTGACCTAGTTTTGGGCTCGATCCGAAATTAAATGGTCCCAGAAATTGGACACTTCAAGTTCAACGAAGTTCGTATCGTAAATAAAGTGTTTGGTGCATTGCATAGTTTTAGTGATTGGATTTCACTCAAAACTATCCAAATGACTAATCCCACCATATTATGATGATGCCCAAGTTTAGGTCTTGATCCGAAATCAATTGGTCAAAGAAATTGGACACTTCAATTTCATACGAAGTTCGTACCATAAATGGAATGGTTGGAGGATTTTGTATACTTTTAGTGGTTGGATTTCACTCGAAACTCTCAAAATGAATCCTCCCTGTTAGCTCGCAAGTGCACGAGGCATTGGGTAGTATAGCATGTGTAAGTACAAGGTCGATCCCACGAGGATTGATGATAGATTGATTCAATTCGATTCCCTGCACAAAACATAAAGAAAGAAAGAAAAGAAAAGAAGTGTTTTGATTAGGTAAGAAAAATAGAAGCTAAATTTAACCGACAAAAGTAAACACGTAAATGAAATATAAAAATACAAAGTAATCAAGTTAACAAGTTCAATTCAGGTAAATGGATTGATTCTCTCTAAAGTATAATTTAGCCATGGTGTTTGGTCTAAACCCTGTATTCCTAATTCCATGATCAGATCCTATGTTTTCGAACCTAAACCAAGCATTAATAGAAATGCATTAAGCTTAGGAGAACATTTTAAACAACCAAGCATGCATCTAAGCCTTGTTGACAACTGTCCATACATACTCTTCCTATTCATACTTCAATTCGAATTAAAGCGTGGTATCTACTCTTAATTAAAACCAAGATAGCTAACATACAAGTTTTAATGGTGATCAATCATTCAAACAAGCATATTAACTTATAAGCATAATGAATAAGAACAAGAACTGTAATTGAAACTTGGAAACTAATCAAACTTGAATACTTAAAATAAGAAATTGCATTACAATGAAAAAAACAAGCTACAACTCAGAAAAACTTAAAGGAAAATTTAGCAAAAGGGTTTTGTTACAAAAATTGAGAACTAAAAAGGAAAACTAAGAAAATTTAAGGGAGAGAAGGGAGGGGAGCTCTAGAGAGGTGTTTGAGAGCTCCCCCCCTTGGGGTGTGTTTGAAGGTTTGCCATAGCCTCCTATTTATAGGAGAAGGAAAGTATCAAATTCAGCTGCCATTATTCTTCTTGGTTTCTTTAATGCCTTCTTTTGACAACAAGCCTTTAAGAATGCTCATAGCCACCTCAAGTTCACATGGGCATCCATTTCCTTTCATCATTTGGCTAGTTCCCACTTGATGCTTTTGCTTTCTTTATTTCTTTACAAAACCCACTTCAATTATAAAAAATAAATTTGCTTCTTCCCCACTATCAACAATAGCACATGCATAGCTAAGCATGACCAAGCAATTGTAGTCTGCTTGTAGGCCGAATTTGGGCTCGTTACTCTTATTAATAAATTCTGGAAAAATATGGGTCTTCAAGATCTTTGTCTTATCTTTCCAACCATATGTGGCCCATCGCATGGAAAAATCGAAAAGCCCTTCAAATGTCATTTTAAGCACAGTAATGCAGATGCTGCCGAATTTCACCATAAGCTGCCAAAAATTGCAAAACTTCCTCCAGAAGACTCGGAATCTTGAACCGTAAAATGCTCCCGAAACTAGACTTCCACATCTTACCAATGGAGTATGGCTCATTATCTGGCTCTTCCTGAGCACTTACAGTCCAAATCATGAAGTTGACTGATCTGCAGACACAGTTTTGAGCTAATTGGACTCCAGATTGCATTTAATAAGTCCTTAAGCTTCATACACTGAAACAAACACAAAATAGATTAACAGCACAAGTTTAACTCAAAAATTTAACAAAATCATAGGCTAGAAACGTTCAAAATGATATGTAATTATGCACTGATCACTCCCACCATATTATCATGATGCCCAAGCTTAGGGCTCGATCCGAAATCAATTGGTCAAAGAATTTGGGCACTTCAAGTTCATACAAACTTCGTACCATAAATGGAGTGTTTGGAGGATTTTGTATAGTTTTAGTGGTTGGATTTCACTCAAAACTCTCCAAATGACTCCTCCCACCATATTATGATGATGCCCAAGTTTAGGGCTCGATCAGAAATCAATTGGTGAAAGAAATTAGACACTTTAAGTTCATACGAAGTTCGTAGCATTAATGGAGTGGTCAGTGCAATGCATAGTTTTAGTGGTTGGATTTCACTCAAAACTCTCCAAATGACTCCTCCCACCATATTATGATGTTGCCCGAGATTTGGGCTCGATCCGAAATCAATTGGTCAAAGAAATTGGACACTTCAAGTTCCTACGAAGTTCGTAGCGTAAATGGAGTGGTTGGAGGATTGCGTAGTTTTACTAGTTGGATTTCACTCAAAACTCTCCAAATTCCCACCATATTATGATGTTGCCCTAGTTTTGGGATCAATCCGAAATCAATTGGTCAAAGAAATTGGACACTTCCAGTTCATACGAAGTTAGTATCGTAAATGGAGTGGTTGGTGCATTGCATAGTTTTAGTGGTTGGATTTCACTCATAACTCTCCAAATGACTCTTTCCACCATATTATGTTGTTGCCCAAGTTTTGGGCTTGATACGAAATCAATTGGTCAAAGAAATTTTAGACTTCAAGTTCGTATGAAGTTCGTACCGTAGATGGAGTGGTTGGGGGATTGCGTAGTTTTACTTATTGGATTATACAAAAAAACTCACCAAATGACTCCTCCCACCATATTATGATGTTGCCCATGTTTTGGTCTCAATCCCAAAACAATTGGTCCAAGAAATTAACACTTCATGTTCATATGAAGTTCGTACCGTATATGGAGTGGTTGGTGCATTGCAAAGTTTTAGTGGTTGGATTTCACTCAAAACACTACAAATGACTCCTCCCACCATATTATGTTGTTGCCCAAGATCTGGGCTCGATCTGAAATCAATTGCTCCAAGAAATTTGACACTTCAAGTTCTTACGATATTCGTAGTATAAATGGAGTGGTTGGGGGATTTCGTAGTTTTACTAGTTGGATTTCACTCAAAACTCTCCAAATGAGTCCTCCCACCATATTATGATGTTGCCTTAGTTTTGGGATCGATCCGAAATCAATTGGTCAAAGAAATTGGACACTTCTAATTCATACGAAGTTCGTATCGTAAATGGAGTTCTTGTTGGATTGCGTAGTTTTACATGGTGGATTTCACTCAAAAATAAACCAAATGACTCCTCCCACCATATTATGATGATGCCCAGGTTTTGGGCTCCATCTGAATTCAATTGCTCCAAGAAATTGGACACTTCAAGTTCAAACGAAGTTCATAGCGTAAATGTAGTGGTTGGAGGGTTGCGTAGTTTTACTAGTTGGATTTCACTCAAAACTCTCCAAATGACTCCTCCCACCATATTATGGTGTTGCCCTAGTTTTGGGATCGATCCGAAATCAATTGGTCTAAGAAATTGGACACTTCTAGTTCATATGAAGTTCGTATCGTAAATGGAGTGGTTGGTGCATTGCATAGTCTTTGTGGTTTGATTTCACTCAAAACTCTCCAAATGACTCCTACCACCATATTATGATGTTGCCCTAGTTTTGGGCTCCATCCGAAATCAATAGGTCAAAGAAATTGGACACTTCAAGTTCATATGAAGTTCGTGCCATAAATGGAGTGGTTGGAGGATTTTATAGTGTTATTTATTTTATTTCACTAAAAACTCACCAAATGACTTCTCCCACCATATTATGATGATGCCCAAGTTTTGGGTTCGATCCGAAATCAATTGCTCCATGAAATTGGACACTTCATGTTCACATGAAGTTCATAGCATAAATGGAGTGGTTGGAGGGTTGCGTAGTTGTACTTGTTGGATTTCACTCAAAACTCTCCAAATGACTCCTCCCATCATATTATGATGTTTCCCTAGTTTTGGGATCGATCCGAAATCAATTGGTCAAAGAAATTGGACACTTCAAGTTCATACGAAGTTTGTATCGTAAATGGAGTGGTTGGTTCATTGCATAGTTTTAGTGGTTGGATTTCACTCAAAACTCTCCAAATGACTCCTTCCACCGTATTATGATGTTGCCCTAGTTTTGGGATCCATCCGAAATCAATTGGTCAAAGAAATTGGACACTTCAAGTTCATACGAAGTTCATACCATAAATGGAGTGGTTGGAGGATTTTGTAGTTTTACTTATTTGATTTCACTCAAAATCACCAAAGGACTCCTCCCACCATATTATGATGTTTCCCATGTTTTGGGATCGATCCGAAATCAATTGGGTTAAGAAATTGGACCCTTCAAGTTCATACGAAGTTCATAGTGTTAAAGAAGTGATTGGAGGATTGCATAGTTTTACTTGTTGGATTTCATTCAAAACTCTCCAAATGACTCCTCCCACCATATTATGTTGTTGTCCTAATTTTGGGCTCGATTCCAAATTACTTTGTCAAAAAAATTGGACACTTCAAGTTCATACGAAGTTCGTATCGTAAATGGAGTGGTTGGTGCATTTCTTAGTTTTAGTGGTTGCACTATGCCAAATTTCACTTTACGCAACACTACATAGGCATCGGTAAATAGGAAAATCGATGCTATTAGTAAATTAGGCATCGCTTTCTTAAATAACAATACTAAATAGGTATAAAGACATCAGCGCGAATTTGTGGTTTTTTATGACGTTGCCTTTATTTCCCTTTAGCATTATCAGTCAAAACCACATATGCCTAAAGTGATTAGCCCTTTTTTATTTTTTTGAAGGGAATGTTGTTTGGTATTATTCCTCCGATGCCTAAAGTGGAGTCAAACCCTAAGCCAAAATTTTCACTCTCCCTCTCAAACTCTCTGCCCAAAACTTCCATCTCCCTCTCAACTCTCCTCCAAAAATTTCATCTCCCTCTCAATCTCTCCCCCAAAAATTCATCTCCCTCTCAAACTCTCCCCTAGTTTGACAACTAGTTTTGCCTTCTTCTCTCTCCTCCATCTCTTTCTTCTCTTTCCTCCATACCTTCATAGAATCAAAACCCCCAATCTCTGCATGTCAACTATTGGTGCTGGAAAGTGTGAGATCAGACGACGAAATTGCAGGCTTTGCCCTCTCTCCTCTCTCAAAAGCGAAGAAGGGTAGGAATCTATGCTCTCTCCTCTCTCATCTTCTCTCATCACAGGCTTTTCAAATCTGGAACTCATTCACATCTTGGTTTTGTTTATGTTTTTCTTGTTTTGAAAATGTTCAATCAAACCTCTCTGATCAGAACCAGAAATTTGCTTTTGAAGTAATGTTATTGTTTTTTGCTTTCTTGATTAATTTTCTACCTGCAGGTTAATTGCTTTTGAAGTATATAAGGAGAGCTTCTCCGTCAGAGATACACAGTGGGTGGGGCTTTCCTTCTTTTCTGTCAATTTTTCCTCTGTGTTTGATATTTTTAAGTTAATCATGATGCTTTTGTTTTGTGTAATTGGAATGCAATGACTGAATATGCCATAAAATGAATGAAATCCTGGCTGGAACTGCTTCGCCATAGCCAGCGATCGGCGCCTCAGTGTGCAGCTCCAGGCCGTCGCCACCGACTTCAAGAGAATCAACCAAGTCCACGATAGGCTCTTCATCGGCCTCTCTGGCCTCACCACCGATGCTCAGACTCTGTAGGTTCCTCCTTCTCTAGCTCTCTCTCCCTCCCTCCCTCCCTCATTATTGCTTTTGCTTTCTTTTGTGTAATTTTTGGGGATTTTGGTGTGCAGGTATCAGAGGCTTATGTTTCGCCACAAGTTGTACCAGCTTAGGGAGGAGAGGGATATGAAGCCCGAGACTTTTGCCAGCCTCATCTCCGTTATTCTTTCTGAGAAAAGGTTTGAAATTTGCTCCAATCTGAACCCCTTTACTTATAAACTTAAGAAAATTTGATGGGTATTAAATATGTTAGCTTAATCTGAATGTTAAGTTCTGTACAATTATTTCACGTTAATAACATTTGATGAACTACAATATAAGGGTTTTCTTCCTTTTTTGTGATTTAGGTTTGGCCCATACTTCTGTCAGCCTGTAATTGCTGGGTTAAGTGATGAAGACAGACCATTCATTTGCACCATGGATTCAATTGGGGCCAAATAAGTTAGTTTTCTTCTCTATTTTTCTGACTTTCTCACAATTTTAGAGTTGCCTAGATGCTTAGCACTTCAAAATTGTTTCTTCACCTTCCTAAATAGGATAAATATGCTTGCTTTCTTACTCCTTTTGATGATATGTTTTTACATATATGTTTATGTGTATTTTGCTTCTTAGGGTAATTTTGTATGTATATATGCAGGGAACTAGCAAAAGATTTTGTTGTTGCTGGTACTGCATCAAAGTCCCTTTATGGTGCTTGAGGCAATGTTCAAGCCTGATATGGTTTGTTTCTCTATTCAACTTGCACTCCCTTTTCCCATGCACAGTCAAGATTTGTTATTTCATCTGCCCTTATTTTTTTTTTCAAATATGAGATTTGCTGTTTTTGGTTCTTTAGATATTCTAGCAAATCATGCATGTCTCCAATGTATAATTAACACTCAAGCGCTTGACTACTAGACAATGTACGAGTGCTTTGTGATTCATATATTAATTTTATAAATGCGTTGTTTCAACTGAAAGTAATAGAGAATGGGGTTAAATTCAAGAAAATGTAGTATAAATGAGTTTGTTGCTGGTACTGAAAGTAACAGCATATGAGGAAAAACAAGCTGAGAGTCAACTGAACTTCATTAACAGATCATAGGATTTTGTGGGGTTTAACTCATGGTAGAATTTATTACTTGTTAATAAGTTAAAAATCTCTATGACATTGTTTGCTTCTAGTACCTGCTAAACTTGCGATCTCCTATTTCATTTTCTTACATTATGGGAGCAACTCTAACAATAGTGTATCTACTAATTGTCACTCAGGAAGCAGAGGAGCTGTTTGAGATTGTCTCTCAAGCATTGCTTTCATCAGTAGATCGAGACTGTCTGAGTGGTTGGGGAGGCCACGTCTTTTTTGTGTAAGCCTTTCATACTATTTACTTATTCTTATTATGCAATGTCTATACAAACTGTGTTTTAAGTAAAAATAGGTGTATACATGTGCGCACACACAGAGGGTGTTGGGGGGGCGAAATTAAGATTATAACTTTCGTTTTGTCATTCGCAAATATGCTATGTATGTTTCGTCTGAATACACTAGAAGGAAAATAGTTTGTCAATGTAATAACTCTGATGGTAAAACTAGGCTTTGCATAATATGATTAATGCTATTGGTTAGTAACTTGTTACACAGTTTGGAAGATCTTGAGATATCTTGAGATTTCAAGGAAGAACAAATCTACCCCAACATTGTTAGCTTACCTTTATAAAAAAAAAAAAATCATTGACCCTTCATCCAACCTTGTATCCATTACTACGTTTACTCAATGGCCCTTATGTTGATGGTGTGCAGCAGACTTTTGATTGGGATTTTGGAAAAACATACATCTATCATTGTGAAGTCTCTGAGGATGAGAGCTATAAATTCAAGGTCTGTATGTCTACCCCCTAGTATACATTTACACACACAATGATGTGCTAGCCTATGCATAATTGCCTATGTAGTGTAGGTAATCATAGTGAGCTGTTAGTGGTCATCTATCCTTATGGTAGGTATTAACTGCAGCATTATGATTAAATGTCATCTTTTGCTTTCCTCGAATTTACTAAGTCATGACTCTTAGATTCTCCTCATTTTTGGTACTTCCTTGAGCTTGTGGATGTATCTTTTAAAAATATCCATAAATCCTTGAGTTTCTTTTACTTGTTACATGAAAATCTTCTATGTTCATATAGTCCTTGTGTTTTGTACCCCTATGTTCTAGCTTGTAATAAATCCTATCATAATCTTTCACAGGAGACAAATCTCCATTAGCACCATCAAAGGTCCAAGATGTTGGAGGAAGCTTATATCAACTACAAGTGGAAAAGCCATGGGCAACAACCTAGGATTTTGCTGGATCATGTGGGGTTGGAAAATTTGTGATTTATGGAAGTGTTGGATATATATTTGATGTATGGATATATTTAAATTTATATAGGTTTTTTTATGTACAATGGACAACATTACATTATATTGTTCATAACAGCTTCAGTTTTCCAGAATCAACTAAGTTAAAAGATTAAAAAAACAACCAAACTTTTATAATCACTGATGCCTAAAACCAAAAGTAGCGTAAGCATTTATATAACAACTGATGCCTAAAACTAGAAGTATCGTCAACATTATATAACAACCAATGCTACTAGAGGCTTTTCATGTCCGAAAAATCTAAAAAGCGACGACATATAACATAATTCGTATCGGCATTATTGGTTGCTGCAATGTCGTAATCGATAATATGCATCAGTATAGGATAACTCATTGTTGCTGTAATACCCATTTAGCATCCTACGTTTTGTAATCACTGATTCTGTTTATGGTTTAGGCATCAGAAGTCAACCTTTTTTTTGGCATTCGGAAATCTTTTAGCATCGGAGTTTATAAATATGCGATGTCTTAACTATGTATAAGCAACGGATATTCCGTTGCCTATTGTACAACAATAGGCAACGGCTACCAATATAAGGGTATTTATAGACTTTAGGCAACAGATTTTCTCCGTTGCTAAAAGTCATTTTTGGCATAGTGTTTGATTTCACTCAAAACTCTACAAATGACTACTCCCACCATATTATGATGTTGCCCAAGTTTTGGGCTCGATCCGTAATCAATTGCTCCAAGAAACTTGAAACTTGAAGTTCTTACGAAGTTCGTAGCGTAAATGGCGTGGTTGGAGGATTGCGTAGTTTTACTAGTTGGATTTCACTCAAAATTCTCCAAATTCCCACCATATTATGATGTTGCCCTAGTTTTGGGATCAATCCGAAATCAATTGGTCAAAGAAATTGGATACTTCCAGTTCATACGAAGTTAGTATCGTAAATGGAATGGTTGGTCCATTGCATAGTTTTAGTGGTTGGATTTCACTCAAAACTCTCCAAATGACTCCTTCCACCATATTATGCTGTTGCCCAAGTTTTGGGCTTGATACAAAATCAATTGGTCAAAGAAATTTTAGACTTCAAGTTCGTATGAAGTTCATAGAGTAAATGGAGTGGTTGGAGGGTTGCGTAGTTTTACTAGTTGGATTTCTCTCCAAATGACTCCTCCCACCATATTATGATGTTGCCCTAGTTTTGGGATAGATCCGAAATCAATTGGTCAAAGAAATTGGACACTTTTATTTCATACGAAGTTCGTATCGTAAATGGAGTGGTTGGTGCATTGCATAGTTTTAGTGGTTGGATTTCACTCAAACCTCTCCAAATGACTCCTCCCACAATATTTTGATGTTGCCCCAGTTTTGGGTTCAATCTCAAATCAATTGGTCAAAGAAATTTGATACTTCAAATTCATACGAAGTTCGTATCGTAGATGGAGTGGTTGGTGAATTGCATAGTTTTAGTGGTTAAATTTCACTCAAAACTCTCCAAATGAATCCTTCCACCATATTATGCTGTTGCCCAAGTTTTGGGCTTCATCCGAAATCAATTGGAAAAAGAAATTTGAGACTTCAAGTTCGTATGAAGTTCGTACCGTAGATGGAGTGGTTGGAGGATTGCGTTGTTTTACTCATTGGATTTCACAAAAAACTCACCAAATGACTCCTCCCACCATATTATGATGTTGCCCTAGTTTTGGGATCGATCCGAAATCAATTGGTCAAAGAAATTGGACACTTCTAATTCATACGAAGTTCATATGGTAAATGGACTGGTTGGAGGATTGCATAGTTTTAGTGGTTGGATTTCACGCAAAACTCTACAAATGACTCCTCCCACCATATTAGGTTGTTGCCCAAGTTCTAGGCTCTATCCGAAATCAATTGCTCCAAGAAATTTGACACTTCATTTTCTTACAAAGTTCATAGCGTAAATGGAGTGGTTGGAGGATTGCGTAGTTCTACTAGTTGGATTTCACTCAAAGCTCTCCAAATGACTCCTCCCACCATATTATGATGTTGCCCTAGTTTTGGGATCGATCCGAAATCAATTGGTCAAAGAAATTGGACACTTCTAATTCATACGAAGTTCGTATGGTAAATGGAGTGGTTGGAGGATTGCGTAGTTTTACTAGTTGAATTTCACTAAAAACTCTCCAAATGACTCCTCCCACCATATCATGATGTTGCCCTTGTTTTGGGCTCGATCCGAAATCACTTGTTCAAAGAAATTGGACACTTCAAGTTCATACAAGTTCGTATTGTAAATGGAGTGGTTGGTGCATTGCATAGTTTTAGTGGTTGGATTTCACTCAAAACTCTCCAAATGACTCCTCCCACCATATTATGATGATGCCCTAGTTTAGGGCTCGATTCGAAATCAATTTGTCAAAGAAATTGGACACTTCAAGTTCATATGAAGTTCGTATCGTAAATGGAGTGGTTGGTGCATTGCATAGTTTTAGTGGTTGGATTTCACTCAAGACTCTCCAAATGACTCCTCCTAGCATATTATGATGATGCCCAAGTTTTGGGCTCGATCCGAAATCAATTGGTCAAAGAAATTTGACACTTCAAGTTCATGCGAAGTTCGTATCGTAAATGGAGTGGTTGGTGCATTGCATAGTTTTAGTGGTTGGATTTCACTCAAGACTCTCCAAATGACTCCTCCCACCATATTATGATGATGCCCTAGTTTAGGGCTCGATTCAAAATCAATTTGTCAAAGAAATTGGACACTTCAAGTTCATATGAAGTTCGTATCGTAAATGGAGTGGTTGGTGCATTGCATAGTTTTAGTGGTTGGATTTCACTCAAACCTCTCCAAATGACTCCTCCCACCATATGATATTGTTACCCTAGTTTTGGGCTCGATTCAAAATCAATTTGTCAAAGAAATTGGACACTTCAAGTTCATACGAAGTTCGTATCGTAAATGGAGTAGTTGGTGCATTGCATAGTTTTAGTGGTTGGATTTCACTCAAAACTCTCCAATTGACTCCTCCCACCATATTATGATGATGCCCAAGTTTCAGGCTCGATCCGAAATCAATTGGTCAAAGGAAATTTGACCTTTCAAGTTCATACGAAGTTCGTATCGTAAATGGAGTGGTTGATGCATTGCATAGTTTTAGTGGTTTGATTTCACTCAAAACTCTCCGAATGACTCTTTTAACTCGCAATTGTACGGGCCAATTAGTAGTATAGCAAGACAAGTACATGGTCATTCCCACAAGGACTGAGAAGTTCAAATTAGTTATGTGCTTAGATTACCCAATTCGAGAAAATAGAAAGTTAAGTCTAAAACAGAATTGAAAACGAGAGTGATTGATTTTTGTGAAAACAAATGAAGCAAAACGAAATTGCAAACAAAACCAAGGTAAACAAGTGTATCAAAGAGTGATTTTTGAGGTTGGAAAACAGATTGGGAGACTAGGGCATTCGATTCACCATTACAATCCAATTCTAAGTTATAAGGATTCAAGAGACAAATCTAATTCATATTCAAAGATTGATTCTAGCTAAAGTATGATTAAGCCATGGTGTTTGATCCTAACCTTGTATTTCCAATTCCCTAATTAAGTCCTTATTGTCGAACTTAAATCAAGAATTAGAAATCCATTAAGCATAGAAGAATGTTTTAAACAACCAAGCATGCATCTAATCCCTATTGGTGAATGTCCATACATACTCATCTTATTCATAGTTCAATTGAAACAAAAGCATAAGGTGTCTACTTCAGTTTCAACCAAAATACACAAATCTCAATGGTAGCTAGCCATTCAAATTAGCATATAAGTAGGTAGGTGTAATGAATAAGAGCATGAATCTTGAATCAAACTTGAAACTTGAAATTTATAAACCCAGAATATTCATATTAGGTTACATCAAAGCCCTAGTTATGGATTTAGCTACTCATAATGGGAAAGAAACTTAAACAGAAATGAGGAAACATAATGAATGCAACAAGAGTAGAAAAACCCTTTTATGAAGTTCTTGTGGTGTCCAATGCTTCTCCAAGTGCTTCCCCACATCTAGAAGGATGTATGAATGTTAAGGAGATGATTTGGGATGAGTTTGGGTGAGTGGTGATGGATGAGAAAAAGGAAATTCGTAGGAAAATGTAAGGAAGGCTTGCAGGGACTGTTTTGGTGATTTGGGGTTGTTTAGAGTGTTGGGTTGATTGGTGGAGTGTTTGGGGTTGTTGGAGTGTTTGAGAGTGATTTCTGAATGTGTTTGCGGAATGATGGGAGTGTGGAGCATGGAATGAAGGATGGATCAGTTGTGGGAGTGTGACTCGCCGGATGTATGTTATGGAATGAATGATAAAATGAAAGTGTTCTCTTCTCTTTACACTACTACAAAAATCGAAATAGACGTCAGTAAAACGACGACGGACAAAATAAATACCGTCGTTAAATTTTAAACGACGACGGTAATATAAAAACCGACGTGGATCAGAAACTAAAACACCTAAAAATTGGAAATTCATTTGGGTATTTTTAAAACACGACGCATAAAACTTTAAAAGCGTCGTCTTATGAAACATGCCATTCCGATCAGAAAAAAGATAACAAATAAACAACGACAGTATGTGTAAATATACCGACGTAGTAATTATAGACGATGTTTTACATATAATACTGCCGTTTTGAACATCCAATAAACACGACGGTAATTGTATTATTAACAGACGTATCAAGTACTATTTAATACGACCGTAATTTGATAATTACCGACATGTAAAGTTAATTAACCACGGCTACAATACATACAGAACACCATCTAATTTTAAAATATCCACGTCTGTCTTTTATTATTTTACGCCGTATTACACATTAGACTACTACAGTTCTTATAAATAAAAGGTGGTGGTAAATCGTTACCACGTCGTCATAATATAATATAGCGACGTGGTTTTTCAGATAATACTACAGTTCTATTAATTATATCGCCGTTGTAAATCATTTTCACGTCGTTTCTATTAATTATACCATCGTTGTTTAAAACAAGCATGACAACAAAAGTCGAAATAAACGTCAAGAAACGACAACGGAAAACATAAATACCGTCGTTGTAGGTTTCAACTTCAAACTTTCGAACTGAAATGTCACGCTTTATCTCATAAATTGGGGACCGAAACGGCGTCTTTTAGGTTTCCAAGTCGAAATAAAGGCCCTTTTTGGTTTCCAAGTCGTAATAAAGTCACTTTTAGTTTTCCAATTCTAAATAATTCCTTTAAATTGGAGTTTTTAGTCCAAACGTTCAGTATATCTCAATTCTCACATCTCTGAATGGTTTCACTCATGCAAGAATGTCTTTCTTTGGAACTCAGTTGTGTTTTTACACCCAACCAATCTAAGAACTTCGGTTTGGTGTAAAACAACAATTGAGTTCCCAAGAAAGATTTCATATTTAGTTTCTTGTTCAACACAAAGTTCTATTTCTCTGTAGTTATTTTTATTTAAGACGTCGGTTTTATGCTGAGGGTCGTGAAAATATTTTACAACGACTTTGTTTGTAACTAATCGACGTAGTATATATTTATAACGTCCCTATTATTTAAAAACCATCGTGTATATTTTAATTTATACGACGTTTTAATTTTACTTTCCGTCGTCTTTAAAAACGCGGTCATTTGAAAAATTTGACCGCAAATTGTAATTTTTCGAATTTGTCCTAAACCCTATATATATAACATTTCGCTTATCTTTCTTCAACTCATATTCTAACCTTAAAGTTTTCTGTCTCCATCATTTTGCTCCAAGTCGAGGTACATTTCATTCCTCACTGTTATAGTTGTAAATGTTACCTCTTTCATTCCGGTTTTCAGTTTCTCAAATTATTGAAGTTAATTTGTTTGAACATTTGCAGTTTCAATATGGAAATCCAAATAAGTTATGCTCCCCTCTTCTGGCTTTTGTTTCTTGTTTCCTCTTGCAAAAGGTTTATAAATGTATCTCTGGCTAAAACTTGCTTTTTATTATTATTATTAATCCTGGTTTTGCAGTGCAAGAAGGCAACGCTAACTCATACACACAAGAACAAATTGATGAAATTCGGATCGAATTTCATATGTAGCCCCTCTTTTTCTAATTATAGTTTAATATTATGGATATGATATTTTGTATTGATATATAGTAGGAATGAAGATTGGTAAACTATGTAATTATAATTGAATCTTCAAGTTTTATGAAACAAATTATTCTTGAGTATATTTATTGTATGGTGTGGATTATTTGGAGCTGAATTTATTGTTCACAAAGCATTATGGTTGTTTTTTTTAGCTAAAATCGTTGTAGAGAACCATTGGAAGCAAGAAAAAAAGGATAAAATGCAAAATTACTACGTCTTTGGATATAATAAACGACAGTTCTTTCAAAAACACCGTCGTCTTTACATTAATAGACGACAATTCTATCACAAAACCGTCTTCTTTACATATAATAGACGACATTTCTTTCATAAAAATTGTCGTCTTTATATATAATAGACGACAGTTTTTCATAAAAAAACGTCGTCTTTACATATAATAGACGACTGTTATTTCATAATAGACGATAGTTCTTACAAACCGTCGTCTTTACATATAATAGACGTCATGTATTTCATAAAAATCGTCGTCTTTAAATTAATAGATGACGGTTTTGAGTAAAAGCGTCGTCTTTATAAATAATAGACGACGGGATTTCACCGTCGTGGTTTTATGCGTAAAAGATGTCGGTCGATTCCTCGACGATTTTTGTAGTAGTGTTAGCTAATGCCCTCTTTTATAGAGTGTTTAAGTCTTCAATTGGTTCTCCCCTTTGGCTTCTGAAGCACACCTCTTTCAGCTACCTCTTTAAATGCTATGTAACGGCTAGGTAAATGCTATGTAAATGCTATGTAACTGCTCCAACTGCCCAATACATGCATTTGGTGGAATTTGGTAAGGTGCAGAACATCCCTTAAAATGGATGGATTGCATTGAATGTCTGTTGTTGTCCTCTTCATTATGTATGCCCATTAATACTCCACTTGAGTTGTAAACAAAAATTTAGCTGACCTAACTTTGTCACCAACAACAAGCACCTTCATTGGATCACGAATTGGGCTTCCATTCCTCACATAACGACTTTGAGACCTTCATTTTTCAGTTCAGAATGTCATCTTTCCAACCACATATCATTTCGCCCAATCCAAGTTCAGAAAAAGATGTTAAGGCTGAAACAAATTGTTAACTCAGTTTGCACGTTTTTGCACCATTTTCCACCTTTTCCTATCCAAAGCCACCATTGTTACCTAAACCTCAATTAACTAAATGACAAACACAATAGAGATTAAAAGCACAAGTTTAACTCAATAACATAACTAAATCATATGCTAGAAGGGTACAAAATGATATACAATAATGCACTGATCAGACTCCACCCACCATATTATCATGTTACCCTAGTTTTGGGATCGATCCGAAATCAATTGGTCAAAGAAATTGGACACTTCAAGTTCATACGAAGTTCGTACCATAAATGGAGTGGTTGGAGGACTTTGTAGTTTTACTTATTTGATTTCACTCAAAACTCACCAAAGGACTCCTCCAACCATATTATGATGTTGCCCTAGTTTTGGCCTCGATCCAAAATCAATTGGTCAAAGAAATTGGACACTTCAAGTTCATATGAAGTTCGTAGCGTTAATGGAGTGGTTGGAGAAATGCGTAGTTTTACTTGTTGGATTTCACTCAAAACTCACCAAATGACTCCTCCCACCATATTATGATGTTGCCCAAGTTTTGGGATCGATCCGAAATCAATTGGACATTTCAAGTTCAAACGAAGTTCATAGAGTTAATGGAGTGGTTGGAGGATTGCGTAGTTTTACTTGTTGGATTTCACTCAAAACTCTCCAAATGACTCCTCCCACCATATTATGATGTTGCCCTAGTTTTGGGCTCGATCGGAAATCACTTGGTCAAAGAAATTGGACACTTCAAGTTCATATGAAGTTCGTATCGTAAATGGATTGGTTGGTGCATTGCATAGTTTTAGTGGTTAGATTTCACTCAAAAATCTCCAAACACTACTACAAAAATCACAATAGACGACGGTAATTTACCTTCGTAAATTTAGTTTTTCAACCGTCGAGAAATCGACCGACATCTTTTATTCATAAAACCACGACGGTAAAATCCCGTCGTCTATTATTTATAAAGACGACGCTTTTACTCAAAACCGTCGTCTATTAGACTTAAAGACGACGGTTTTTATTAAAGAAATGTCGTCTATTATATGTAAAGACGACGGTTTTTAAGAACTGTCGTCTATTATGAAATAACAGTCGTCTATTATATATAAAGACGACAGTTTTTAAGAACTGTCGTCTATTATGAAATAACAGTCGTCTATTATATGTAAAGACGACGGTTTTTATGAAAAACTGACGTCTATTATATTGTTAACTCGCAAGTGCACGAGGCGTTGGGTAGTATAGCATGTGTAAGTATGAGGTCGATCCCACGAGGATTGATGATAGATTGATTCAATTTGATTCCCTGCACAAAATAGAAATGAAAAGAAAATAAATACAACAAGAAAGAAAGAAAAGAAATTAACTCAAGCAAATTAGTTACCAATTAGTTACCAAGTTCAATTTAGATTCACAGATTGATTCTTGCTAAAGTATGATTAAGCCATGGTGTCTCGTCCTAACCTTTTATTCCTAATTCCCTAATTAGATCCTTGTTGTCGAACCTAAATTAAGCATTAGAAATCCATTAAGCAAAGAAGAATGTTTTAAATAACCAAGCATGTATCTAATCTCTATTGTAGAATGTCCATACATACTCTTCCTATTCATAGTTCAATTTGAATTAATGCATGGTGTCTACTCTTAATTCAAACCAAGATAGCTAACATACAAGTTTTAATGGTGATCAATCATTCAAACAAACATATTAACTTATAAGCATAATGAATAAGAACAAGAACTATAATTGAAACTTGAAAACTAATTAAACTTGAAAACTTAAGAAAAGAATTTACATTACAATGAAAAATAAATTACAACTAAGAGAAACTTAAAGGAAAATTTAGCAAAAGGATTTTGTTACAACAATTGAGAACTAAAAAGAAAACTAAGAGAATTTGAGGGAGAGAAGGGAGAGGAGCTCTAGAGAGGTGTTTGAGAGCTCCCCCCCTTGGGGTGTGTTTACAAGTTTGGAGAAACTCACTATTTATAGGCCTAGGGGAAGTGAAAATCTGAATTAAGTATTACTTCTACCTACAAAACTCACTTCACCAACTTACAACACTTAATTCACCAACTTTACCTAACACACAATTGTATTTGAAAACAATTCCTCTTGTCTTTAAGCTTAGTGTTGCAGCTCCCACTTCATCTTCTTTTACTTCATTTGGCTGCTGTAAAACTCCACTCCAATTATAAGTATTGAATATGCTTCACCAAACTTTCCCACAATCAATAACATTTCATCATGCATATGTCATGCTTGACAATGCATTGCAGTCTTCTTTTGGGCTCGTTTTGGGATTGTTTCTCAATTCTGAAAAATCTGGAAAAATATGGATCTTGAAACACTTTGAATTATCTTTTCAAGCATATGCAGCCCAGCTCAAGGAAAAATCGGAAAGACCTTCAAATGTGATTTTTGGCCCAGTAACGCAGATGCTGCCGAATTTGACCTTAAGCTGCCAAAACTTGTATAACTTTCTCTAGAAGACTCGGAATCATGAACCGTAAAATTCTTCAGAAACTAGACTTCCGCATCTTTCCAATGATGTATGGTTCATTATCTGGTTTTTCCTGAGCAAGTACAGTCTAATCCGTGAAGTTGACTGATCTGCAGACACCGTTTTGAGCTAACTTGTCTCCAAAATGCATTTAATGAGTCATAAGCTTATTACACTGAAACAAACACAAAATAGATTAAAAGCACAAGTTTAACTCAAAAACATAACCAAATCATAAGTTAGAAGGGTACACAATGATATGTAATTATGCCCCGATCATATATATAAAGACGACAATTTTTATGAAAGAACGGTCGTCTATTATATGTAAAGACGACGGTTTTATGAAAGAATTATCGTCTATTAATGTAAAGACAACGGTTTTTTTGAAAGAATTGTCATTTATTATATCCAAAGACGTAGTAATTTTACATTTTAGCTTTTTTTTTCTTGCTTCCAATGGTTATCTACAACGATTTTAGCTAAAAAAACAACCATAATGCTTTGTGAACAATAAATTTAGCTCCAAATAATCCACACCATACATATATATACTCAAAAATCATTTGTTTCATAAAACTTGAAGATTCAATAGTAATTACATAGTTTACCAATCTTCATTCCTACTATATATCCATACAAAATATCATATCCATAGCATTAAACTATAATTAGAAAAAGAGGGGCTACATGTGATTGCTCATAAATGTTGCCCATTCGATCCGAATTTCATCAATTTGTTCTTGTGTGTATGAGTTAGCGTTGCCTTCTTGCACTGCAAAACCAGGATTAAAAAAGAAGAAGCAAGTTTTAGTCAGAGATATATTTATAATCTTTTATGTGCCCTTTCCTTTTGCAAGAGGAAACAAGAAACAAAGGCCTAAGAGGGGAGCATAACTTATTTGGATTTCCATATTGAAACTGCAAATGTTCAAACAAATTATCTTCACTAATTTGAGAAACTGAAAACCGAGTGATAAAACTAAGAAAGAAGTAACATTTACAACTATAACAAAGAAATTTAATGAAATGTACCTCGACTTGGAATAATCTAGTGCTGGTTGTGATATCTCAAGGCCTTCCTTTTGAACAATGGATACATACCTAAAAGTATGTCGATTAGGTTAGAACGTTTAACGCAAAATCATTAAATAAAGTAGGACAAGCAAGAGAAAATAGTAGAATTTGAATAATTTGGGAGGGAGAGCAATCTGATACGACGGAGGATGGAGACAGAAAACTTTAAGGTTAGAATTTGAGTTGAAGAAAGATAGCGAAATGTTATATATATATATATAGGGTTTAGGGCAAATTCGAAAAATTACAATTCGCGGTCAAATTTTTCAAATGACCGCGTTTTTAAAGACGAAGGAAAGTAAAATTAAAACGTCGTATAAATTAAAATATACACGACGGTTTTTAAATAATAGGGCCGTTATAAATATATACTACATCAATTAGTTACAAACAAAGTCGTTGTAAAATATTTTCACGACCCTCAACATAAAACCGACGTCTTAAATAAAAAATAACTACAGAGAAATAGAACCTTGTGTTAAACAAGAAACTAAATATACAAACTTTCTTGGGAACTCAGTTGTTGTTTTACACCTAACCGAAGTTCTTAGATGGGTTGGGTGTAAAAACACAACTGAGTTCCCAATAAAGACATTCTTGCATGACAGAAACCATTCAGAGAGGTGAGAATTGAGATACTGAACGGATGGACTAAAAACTCCAATTTAAACGAATTATTTCGAATTGGAAAACTAAAAGTGACTTTATTACGACTTGGAAACCGAAAAGGGCCTTTATTTCGACTTGGAAACCTAAAAGCCGCCGTTTCAGTCCCCAATTTCGCAGTCAAAGCGTGCCGTTTAAGTTCGAAAGTTTCGAAGTTGAAAACTACAACGACGGTATTTATTTTTTCTGTCGTCTTTTTACTGACGTTTATTTTGAATTTTGTTGTCGTGCTTGTTTTAAACAACAATGACAGTATAATTAATAGAAACGACGTGAAAGTAAATGTACAACGGTGTTATTACGTGAAACGGCGTTGAATTAAATTTAGACCGTCGTGGATATGTTCAAAATTACACGTCGGTATGTACTATTATACTGCCGTGGTATATTAGGGTTTCATACGTTGCTTACTAAAAAGTTAGCGCCGTTCTTTTTGAATTATAGACAACCCAATTTATAATTTGACCGCTGTCTGAAGTTTTGTTCAATAATTGTTGCGCTGAAGTTAAACGACGTGGTATTTTTCGACTCTAACGACGTGGTAAATCACATTAAAACGTTGGCATTATAGGTCAATCGTCGTCTATACTATCTACGTCGGTTTATTTTTAACTACTGTCGTGAAACAGAACACGAAGAACTGCCGTATTATCTGAACAACCACGTCGCTATATTATATCATGACGACGTGGTAACGATTTACCAGAACCTTTTATTTATAAGAACTGTTGTAGTCTAACGTGTAATACGGCGTAAAATAATAAAAGACAGACGTGGATATTTTTAAAATTAGACGGCGTTCTGTATGTATCAAATTACGGTCGTATTAAATAGTACTTGATATGTCTGTTAATAATACAATTACCATCGTGTTTATTGGATGTTCAAAACGGCGGTATTATATGTAAAACGTCATCTATAATTACTACGTCGGTATATTTTACATATACCGTTGTTGTTTATTTGTTATCTGTTAATGGCATGTTTCATAAGACGACGCTTTTAAAGTTTCATGCGTCGTGTTTTAAAAATACCCAAATGAATTTCCAATTTTAGGTGTTTTAGTTTCTGATCCACATCGGTTTTTATATTACCGTCGTCGTTTAAAATTTAATGATGGTATTTATTTTGTCCGTCGTCGTTTTACCCACATCTATTTCGATTTTTGTAGTAGTGAAATGACTCCTCCCACCATATGATGTTGTTGCCCAAGTTTTGGGCTTGATCCGATATCAATTGGTCAAAGAACTTTGAGACTTCAAGTTCATATGAAGTTCGTGCCGTAGATGGAGTGGTTGGAGGATTGCGTAGTTTTACTTATTGGATGTCACAAAAAAACTCACCAAATGACTCCTTCCACCATATTATGATGTTGCCCAAGTTTTGGGTTCGATCCCAAATCAATTGGTCAAAGAAATTGACACTTCATGTTCATACGAAGTTCGTACCGTAAATGGAGTGGTTGGTACATTGCAAAGTTTTAGTGGTTGGATTTAACTCAAAACTCTACAAATGACTCCTCCCACCATATGTTCAAGTTGCCCAAGTTTTGGGCTCAATCCAAAATCAATTCGTCAAAGAAATCGGACACTTCAAGTTCATACGAAGTTCGTACCGTAAATGGATTGGTTGGTGCGTTGCATAGTTTTAGTGGTTGGATTTCACTCAAAACTCTCCAACTGGCTGCTCCCACCATATTTTGATGTTGCCCAAGTTTTAGGCCCGATCTGAAATCAATTGGTCAAAGAAATGGACATTTCAAGTTCAGACAAAGTTCATAACGTAAATGGAGTGGTTGGGGATTTTCGTAGTTTGCTTGTTGGGTTTCAATCAAAACTCACCAAATGACTCCTCCCACCATATTATGATGTTGCCCAAGTTTTGGGCTGGATCTAAAATTAATTGGTCAAAGAAATTGGACAGTTCAAGTTCGTACGAACTTCATATCGTAAATGGAGTGGTTGGAGGATTGCGTAGTTTCATTTATTGGATTTCACTCAACACTCATAAATGACTCCTCCCACCATATTATGATATTGCCCACTTCAAGTTCATAGAAAATTCGTACCGTAAATGGAGTGGATGGTGCATTGAGTAGTTTTGGTGGTTGGATTTCTCAAAACTGTCCAAATGACTCCGCCCACCATATTGTTATCTTGCCCAAGTTTTGGGCTCAATCCGAAATCAATTGGTCAAAGAAATTGGACACTTTAAGTTCGTACCGTAAATGGAGTGGTTGGTGCGTTGCAAAGTTCTAGTGGTTGAATTTCACTCAAAACTCCCCAAATGACTCCTCCCACCATATTATGATGTTGCCCTAGTTTTGGGATCAATCCGAAATCAATTGGTTAAAGAAATTGGACACTTCAAGTTCATACGAAGTTCGTACTGTAAATGAAGTGGTTGGTGTGTTGCATAGTTTTAGTGCTTGGATTTCCCCCAAAACTCTCCAAATGACTCCTCCCACCATATTTTGATGTTGCATATGTTTTGAGCTCGATCTGAAATTAATTGGTCAAAGAAATGGACACTTCAAGTTCATATAATGTTTATATCGTAAATTGAATGGTTGGAGGGTTGTGTAGTTTTACTGATGGGATTTCACTCAAAATTCTCCAAATGACTCCTCCCACCATACTATGATGTTGCCCAAGTTGTGGGCTCGATCTGAAATCAATTGGTCAAAGAAATTGCACACCTCAAGTTCATACAAAGTTCGTACCGTAAATGGAGTTGTTGGTGCATTGCGTAGTTTTAGTGGTTGGATTTCAAGAAAAACTCTCCAAATGAGTCCTGCCACCATATTTTGATGTTGCCCAAGTTTTGGGCTTGATCCGAAATCAATTGCTCAAAGAAATGGACACTTCAAGTTCATACGAAGTTCGTACCGTAAATGGAGGGGTTGGAGGATTGCGCAGTTTTACTTGTTGGATCCACTCAAAACTCACCAAAAACGACTCCTCCCACCATTTTATGATGTTGTCCAAGTTTTGGGCATGATCGGAAATAAATTGATCAAAGAAATCGTACAGTTCAAGTTCATATGAAATTCGTACCATGAATGGAATTGTTGGCTCATTGCATTTTTCATTGGTTGGATTTCTATCAAAACTCTCCAAATGACTCCTACCACCATATTATGATGTTTCCCTTGTTTTGGGCTCTATCTGAAATCAATTGGTAAAAGAAATTGGACACTTCAAGTTCATACGAAGTTCGTACCGTAAATGGATTGGTTTGGGCATTGAATAGTTTTGGTTGTTGGATTTCTGTCAAAACTCTCCAAGTTTTGGGCTCAATCCGAAGTCAATTGGTCAAAGAAATGGACACTTCAAGTTCATACAAAGTTCGTACCGTAAATGGAATGGTTGGAGGATTGCGTAGTTTTACTGACTGGATTTCACTCAAAACTCACCAAATGAGTCCTCCAACCATATTATGATGTTGCCCTCGTTTTGGGCTCGATCCAAAATCAATTGGTAAAAGAAATTGGACAATTCAAGTTCGTACGAAGTTCATATCGTAAATGGATTGGTTGGAGGATTGCGTAGTTTTACTTGTTAGATTTCACTCAAAACTCACCAAACGACTCCTCTCACCATATTATGATGTTGCCCTTGTTTTCGGCTCGATCCGAAATCAATTGGTCCGAGAAATTGGACACTTTAAGTTCGATCCAAGTTCGTACCATAAATGGAGTGCTTGGTGCATCGCATTGTTTTAGTGGTTGGATTTCACTCAAAACTCTCCAAATGATTCCTCCCGCCGTATTATGATGTTGCCCGAGTTTTGGGCTCGATCCGAAGTCAATTGGTCAAAGAAATTGGACACTCCAAGTTCATAAGAAGTTGTACCGTAAATGGAGTCGTTGGAGGATTGTGTAGTTTTACTGATTGGATTTCACTCAAAACTAACCAAATGAGTGCTCCCACCATATTATGATGTTATCCAACTGTGGAGCTCGATCCGAAGTCAATTTGTCAAAGAAATGGGCACTTCAAGTTCATACGAAGTTCGAACTGTAAATGGAGTGGTTGGAGGATTGCGTAGTTTTACTTATTGGATTTCACTCAAAGCTCACCAAATGACTGCTCCAACCATATTATGATGTTGCCCAAGTTTTGGGCTCAATTCGAAATGAATTGGTCAAAGAAATTGGACACTTCGAGTTCATACAAAGTTCATGCCCTAAATGGAGTGGTTGGAGGATGGCGTAGTTTTTCTTCTTGGATTTCAACGAAACCCCACCAAATGACTCCTCCCACCATATTATGACGTTGCCCTCGTTTTGGGCTCGATCCGAAATCAATTGGTCAAAGAAATTGGACACTTCAAGTTCGGACGAAGTTCATAGCGGAAATGGAGTGGTTGGAGGATTGCGTAGTTATAGTGGTTGGATTTCACTCAAAACTCTCCAAATGACTCCTCCTACCGTATTATGTTGTTGCCCAAGTTTTGGGCTCGATCCGAAATCAATTGGTCAAAGAAATGGACAATTCAAGTTCATACGAAGTTCATACCGTAAATGGAGTGGTTGGAGGATTGCGTAGTTTTACTTATTAGATTTCACTCAAAACTCACCAAATGACCCTCCCAACATATTATGATGTTGCCCAAGTTTTGGGCTCGATCCGAAATGAATTGATCAAAGAAATTGGACACTTCAAGTTCATAAGAAGTTCGTACCATAAATGGAGTGGTTGGCGCATTGCATAGTTTTATTGGTTGGATTTCACTCAAAACTCTCCAAATAACTCTTCCCACCATATTATCTTGTTGCCCTCGTTTTGGGCTCGATGCGAAATCAATTGATCAAAGAAATTGGACACTTCAAGTTCATAAGAAGTTCGTACTGTAAATGGAGTGGTTGGAGCATTGCATAGTTTTAGTAGTTGGATTTCTCTAAAAACTCTCCAAATGGCTCCTCCCATAATATTATGATGTTGCCCAAGTTTTCGACTCGATCCGAAATCAATTGGTCAGAGAAATTGGACACTTCAAGTTCAAACGAAGTTCATATCGTAAATGTGGTGGTTGGTGCATTGCATTGTTTTCGTGGTTGGATTTCACTCAAAACTCTCCAAATGACTCCTCCACCGTATTATTATGTTGCCCAAGCTTTGAGCTCAATCTGAAATCAATTGGTCAAAGAAATGGGCAATTCAAGTTCATACGAAGTTCGTACCGCAAATGTAGTGGTTGGAGGATTGCGTAGTTTTACTGCTTTGATTTCTCTCAAAACACACCAAATGAATCCTCCAACCATATTATGATGTTGCCCAAGATTTGGGCTAGATCCGAAATCAATTCGTCAAAAAAATTGCACACTTCAAATTCTTACGAAGTTCATACCGTAAATGGAGTGGTTAGAGGATGGTGTAGTTTTAATTATTGGATTTCACTCAAGACTCACCAAATGACTCCTCCCACCGTATTATGATGTTGCTCAAGTGTGGGGCTTGATCCGAAATCAATTTGTCAAAGAAATTGGACACTTCAATTCATTCGAAGTTCGTATCGTAAATGGAGTGGTTAGTGCGTTGCATAGTTTTAGTGGTTGTCTTTATCTCAATACTGTACAAATGACTCCACCCACACTACTACATTTTACTATTTGCGCGACGAATAAATGTTCGTTTCATCGCGCAAATTGTATATCCGTCGCACAAATATCTGAGCGACAGAAACTTTGTCGCGCAAAGATTGTGAAGAAAGACTTTGCGCGACGAAAATGGTTATTGGTCGCGATCACAAATGACAAGATCCGACCCAAATTCCACTTTGGAATCCGAGCCGGACCTTGTGTGTGTCCGACACCTAGCAAGTGCCAGGCACAAATGACCTACTTGCCCCTCTAATTAGAAATCAAAGAAATTCAAGGTTGACTTCTGCTGAAAATTCGGCAGAGTCTCCCCTGTAATTTGAACGTTTACCAAAATTTTCCACCTGCAAACACCACAGTTTAAATCCACAAACGTCCAGCATGCACAAGATAAGCACACACCAACTACAAATGGCCTCCGGCCTCAAAGTTTCAACCTTAAAGGGGATATCAGAGCACACTAATCAGAATTTAAGTTTACAACTTTGAATACAAATTTGGAAGGAAGTTTACGGAATAAAGTTCTACTTAGATTTCGAAGCTTGGAGGTCGAAGCTCAGCTTGCTTGTTTGGCTCAAAACGTACTATCTGGGGGGCACAAAACAGAAAGATGTGAGTGGACGAAAATAAAGGTTTGCAAAATTAAAACAAAACGTATAACCCCTCCGTTTCGGAAACTAATGAGAAAACATGCATTTCTATTATATAAATAATCTGAAATCCACCGTAATTTATAACCATAAAACTGTCAGAATTGAAACGTTCCCGTACATATATATATACACACAATCATTTGAAACCGGAATATCTTAAAATAAAAGGAAACCCGAATTTGATTCAAAGTCCGAACTTAATCCCCGACCAAAGAATCAAACTCCAACAAGATAAATCACAAAGGTTGGATCCAAAACAAGGAAAACAAATCCAGTAAAACCATATTTCAAGAAATAGTTTCGGTTCTTCCCAACCCAAGTACTCCTACGGGGGAAAAATTGCCGACCCTGTGTAGTAAATCGGGCAGGGTGACAGGGGAATATCCTGGGAACATCACAAGGTAACCTCACTGCTTCACGAATTCAAGCAATGTACTTAATGCAACCTGGGTATTGGGAAACTGACCAGTCACCAGTGTAGTCAATCGGGCAGGTGACTGGGGAAAATATCATGGTCAGACACCTACCGAGCTAACTCGACATAGGTACAGGTATTACATCCCTGGCCGGACACCTGTGTGATCAGTACAGGTACAGGCAATCTCATATACATACACATCCTTATACATATCATGGCCGGACACCTACAGAGTAGTCTCCATGTAGGTACAGGCAATACTAGTCATGTACACAGACTTAACCGAAAGCAACTGATTCTATTTCCCGAGGCAACAATTATATTCCAAAGGCAACCATTTTATCTTTCCCGAGGCAACATATGATTCCCAGGGCATCTCATGATTTCTGAAGGTAACAGGGACTAGGTTCCCAGGGTGGTTTTGTAATCCAATTCCAATATTTAATCATAAAAACTCTCTATTCCCCCACAATTCCCATTTTCCACTCCTCTTCGATATTCTCAGACCAAACAATTTCCAAATATTCATTAAAATTCTAAATTACCAAATCCCCTTTAAAGGCTTAAAACCCAACTTTCAAAATCACGAATCAACCATTTATAATTTCATCAAAATCTTTCTCAAACCAAATCCAAACATTCAACCTCATTAAAAATCATATTTGAGCCACTTAGTTGACAATTCAAGAATATTTAAAACATTTCCAACTATTTAAGAAAACTGAACTCAATTTCTAAACCACAATTCCATACATTTCATAAGATCCCATAAATTGAAAATAAATAAGGAAATAATAAAATAATCAACGCCCAACTTAATTATGCCCTTTTTCCCAACACTTCCGGACATTCACATTGTCCGTACCCACATACCCAATTATATACACATGATCCAATATAAAACATTAATATACTTCCAATTATAAATTCAAGAGATTCCCAACATTCCTTAAAACGGCATTCTAATGATATTTATATATATACATAAAAGAAATAAACTCAAATTCCCCAAGGCAAACATAAAACCAACCCAACATTTACCTAAGTCTCAAAAATCTACAAATATCAAAAGTTGATAATAAAACCGTAATTTACTCTCATTTCCGTCATAAAATACTTTTAGGCTCAACATCAATTCATAAGTGAAATGTAATAAACCTTCGAGTCACCCAAACACGAATTCAATTCAAATCTAAGTCGAATTTTCCGAAGATCGAACATAGCTTGTAAAATCCCAAATATGGCAACTTTGGTATAACCATTCTTAAAATCTCAATAATTATTATAAATAATTAAGTATGCGATGCAATTCATTCCTTACAACAATGCATGATTAAGACAAAGTCCACTCACTAGTATTTACTGAAAGCTTGCCCCTACGAGATCCCGCCTGCTGGATGTGCTCAGCCGAATCACCTATTTCGATGAAATACGAAAATTAGCTTAGGAAATGCCTTTCGAACGAAACTTTGAAACCAAGCCTAACATCAATGATTCAGAACATCCGGGACTCCGAATCTCAATCCGCGAGTTCCTACACGATCCTAGAGGCTCAGAGAACAACATATTTGAAATTGGCAGCGATCCAACGGTCCGAACACATCGAACCCGGATCTTGCCTATTAGGCGAAAATCCGATCAATTGTCAAACGGCAACCAATTCCAAATCCAAGAGTACCATTGCGCTTGGGACGATGTGGGAAACGTTTTAGAATGATAATGGGTCACAGCAAGTGGGCCCCACGCGCCACCACTCGCCGGCAGCGTGTGGGTGGCTAGAGAGATTTTCCGGCGACAGAAAATCTCCAAGCCACCAAACAATACCTATGCCAAATGAAAGAGCTTGAAGAGTGGAGCAACTTACCCAACTACATCGACGACCCCCTTGGGCGGAAAGTGCCTCAAATGGCCGGATTTCTGATTGGAAAACCCTAGAAATTTCTAGGGTTCTAATATGCCAAAAGTGGTGGAAGTGAACCGAATCCTTAAGGGGTTTGTAGAATAGAGCTAGGAAGAGGTTCTGGAAGTGGTGCCGTGGCTGGAAACGGCCGGAGTTGGCCGCAAATCCGACTGGTTCAGTCGAAAATTTTTAGGGCAGTTTTGGAGCTGAGGTTTCGATCGAATTTGTGTAGATACTTGGGTAGGTTTATAGAGGAGAGTGAGCTAAAGAGATTGAGTGGTGGGTGGCGACTGGGCGTGGCCGAATAGCACGAAAACGCTGGCCAAAATGGCTGAAATTTTCTGGTTTCAAACAGAGTCGTCGGGAAAGATCACGAATTCGTCGGGAAGGTTTGTCGGGAAAGGTCACGCGCGTTTTTGTCCGTGCGCATACTGATGGTCTTGCGTTTTTAAACCCCTTTTTACCGAATTACCAATTTGCCCCTGACAGTTTCTAAAGGTTTCCAGATTCGTTTTAGCTCGGAATCGACGAGCCGGACACAATGGCGTGACCCGTTTCACCAAATTCTTCCCCGAAGAAAAAGTCAACCTTTAAACTTAATAAAATATTCGGGATAAAACTGTCTTTTTCTTGAATATTTTAATAATTAAATATTATTTTAGGTTTGGGTTGTTACAACAAAGCTCGACGGTTTTTCTTCGTCATACAAAATTTTGCGCGACAAGTGAAAAGATTATGAAGAAAGACTTTGTGCGACGAAAATTTTTATTGGTCGCGAAAACAAGGCGTGACGGTTTTGCTTAGTTGTACAAAATTTTAGGAACGAGACTATTTTTCGTCTCTCAAAAAGTTTGCGCGACGAGTCAAAGATCGTGAAGAAATACTTTGCGCGACGAAATTTGTTATTGGTCGCGAAAACACAACGCGCCGGTTTAGGAACGATACAATTGTTCGTGTGTCAAACCTTTGCGCGACGACATTCTTGAGTTCGCGAGACAAAATATTTCATCGTGCAAACATAAAAATATATTTATTTTAAATTTAATTTTACGTTTTTTTTTATAATTTTGTAAATAAAAAACATTGTTTTATTTTTTTAGTAACAAAATTAAATTGCAATAAAAAATGTAATGAAGAGAAAAATATATATATTTAAAAAGTAATATAAATGTATGTACCAAGTACAAGAAAAATGTTTAAAATGTAATTAAGGAAGTAAAAAACTAAGAAAATAATGCATCAAAATCTACGTGCTCATCTTGCATAGGCAGCTGGAAGGTCTAGAGATTGTCGATAGGGGCAGAGGTCGAAGGGCCAGAGGTGTGGCCATGCTCGGGTTGGAGGGGCTTAGAGGTCGACGAGGGACGAAAATCCGGGAGACGAATGCCGGACTGAACGAGGACCTGTACAAGCTGTGACATCTGGCTCTTATACGAGGCGAGTTCAGTCTTAAGGTCAGCCACCTCTGCTGTCAAAGCTGTCACCTGAGTGTTTGACTGCGATGATGAAAGGGCTCTACGTTCCCACCTCCGGGCATTTCCCATCCCTCGACAATATGTCCCTGGCCTCCGCCCGAGAGTCTCGTCCAAGGTCTCTGTAAGGATCTGAAACCCCGCATCCTCTAGAGGATTCACAGACTCGAGCGGAGTATCAGGAGGAAGCTAGGAGACGAATTCTTGAAGAACCAACTGGCTCTTCTCCATCATCGTCACATGTTTAATATAACATAAAATATTAATTAAAACATTCATATAATAACCATGAAACTTGAATGCGTAAGATAATAATTAAAATTAAAGAATACTTACATGAAGGGACTCGGCCAACTCATTCCCAGGTCGAACATAAACGTCGCTAAAGACATCAATCTCCGGGAATTTTGAACCCCCCTGAATAGAACAAGAGAAGAAAAATGTTAGTATGAAAAAAATAAATAAATATTAATGACATATTAAAAATAGAAAATAAAAAACTTTATTATTACCCGCCGCCATGCCTCCATCCTATATGAGAAGGGCCTGGAACCAGAATGGTGGAGAAGAGTCTTCTTGTTCCTATTGCCCTTGTTAGCTTTCGCCTTCTTGTTATACAAAAAATAAACGTATTAGTTCAAATTGAAATGAAATATAAAAAAATCAATAAACATTAGTAAGAAACGTATAATAATTTTAAACTTAATATTAAAGAATACCACATAGCCGAGCTCCAAAAAATGTCCCCAGAGCCATACCCAATTATACTCTCGACCCTCAAACTCTTTCGGGCAACCTTCCTCAAGAGCGACCTGCGGTTCATCAAATGTCAGAAAATATTGGTGCAGGTCGCTCTTCCACTGCTTATACCATTCAGCAAAGAGTCTGTTGATGTACGCCAACGACTCGTTGTTGATGTCCTCTAAATTGTAGTTCGTCTGCAATATTGTAACAAATTAATTACATACATTAAGTAATAGAAATATATACAATTTGAAGGAAAAACAATTAAAAGGTAGGATTCTTAACGACAACTGTGAGCGCACCTGCGTCCTCATCTCGTCTGACATCACCTTCCAAGACTTTCATTTCATAGGGCAATAGGTCCGAACGACGTGACCAATGTCGTGGGCCAATGAGCTATGCTGCTCCCCGTTGGTGCAGCCTGATGCCGCTCGTTATATCCGATACTGATACGGCAGTTGGTCACCCTAGTGATCTTCGCCGTCTTCAACTGGCGACAAGGTCTCCGAGTGTTATTCTTGGCTGCAAAGAAATATAAAATTAACCTTAAACAACAAATCCTACTAAAATTTCGGCATAACCTCCCTATAATTAAAACATTTCCCAAAAAACCTGAAAATAATATAAACAATATATATGTATCCAACAGAACGATCACAACTGTTTAATAAAAGGTTCATAACGATGACAACAATAAACAATATATAATAAGTGTTTAATCCTTAAATGACATAACTTAATAAAAGGTTCAAGGAAATCTTTACCTTGTTGTGACCCCGACGCATCAGTAATGGATGTCGATGGTGTGTCGGGCATGTGGGGGCGGCGGTGACCACACCTGGCGCTAACAGGTAGTGCCATTGATGAGGCTGATGACGCCGGCGCCTAGGAGACCCCAGGACCAACCAACAAGTGGTTCATTTGTGTAGGAGAAGTGGCAGCTGACGCATGAGCCGGGGCAGGTGAACAGGGTGCAGTCATCACTGCCTTACGACTTCTAATAAGGTTTGACATATGCACAATTGAATAAGTACACAGTTGGAAATTGTTTTATATCGTTACATCATGATTCCAAAGCAACAACAGTAATTTTTATTTCATGAAAACATATTACTACAAATACATAGCTACAAAAAAAAGAACTTGGGACACAATGTGACAATTACAAATATCTATTATTTTATTGAAGAATTAACTCTGTTTCATAATGATTAAACAGTATATATACTAATATAAGTTTTGTTAAACCAGTGTACATAATTAACACATTCGACTGAAAATTCATAATCAAGCAAGCTCACTAAGTTAAGAAATTAGATAAACTGTTTGATGAGAACATCAGGCATAAAACATTTAAAAGAGGGGAAAAAACTTAACATTGAAGCATATTGATTTAAAACCATTTGGATTGATTTAAAATTCATACATCTTCACTAGAACAAAAAACGTTATAGACGACGGTGGAAAACCGTCGTCTAAGGTGATCCAAGACTGTCGTATAGGTGACCGCCGTCTATTGTGAACTTAGACGACAATTTTTTCTAACACCGTCGTCTGTCTTCCATTAAGACGACAGTTTTTTGTCAAAACCGTCGTCTTAATGTTAATTTAGACGACGGTGGATCACCCTCGTCTATTTGTTATTTTTTTGTCATCTTAATGGTAATTATACGACAGAATAATTTCATTATCGTCGTCTAAGTGGTGATATTTTGTAGTGGTATTTGTGGGTTTATATCCTTTTTTTTGGGTTATTTCATTTGCAATTAATGGACATTTTCAATTCTCAAAACCTATTTCAAAATATTTCAATTCAAAAATGTCATCAAATGTGATCTCATACAACCGAATGTTCCAAAATACAAAAGAATTCATCACACAAGCAACCTTTTAGAATAAATTTTTGGCCTAACCAAAATACAAAAGAAACTATATCAAGGAAAGAAGACAAATTGATGGCAGATAATCCTTACATACTTTTTCCACTCGAAAGCAAGTCTCATTTACTCTAGCTTGTTTTGATCGAAAAGCTTGCTTCTGCCATCTCTTCATATCACATCCGATGTTCATCTAAACTTCTGTAGCTTTCTTTGAAGAAGATACGCTTATTTATCAAAATTACTAGTGTTTCGAACCTCCGAATCCGTAACTCCTAAATTCCTTTACAACTTCTCTAGTTTTTTTGCCAAGTGTGGAAGTTCTTCCTCCAATACCATATATACTTGCATTCTTTCATTTGCAAATCTTCTTTCTCGCCTGAAAACCAACCACAACATCATTTGTAGCTTAAAAAATGTCCTTCACCAGGCACTTATCAATCTCCTTTTGCGTGTCACTTTGATCCTCTCTTCTCTCACTGAAACATAATAAATAAAAAAGGAAAATCACTAGAACAAAAATATCATAATGACTAAGCAGCTACATTGTAGTCCGAACCCATAACTTACTAAGAACTTCTCGAAATTCACAATAAGAATCCAAGTCATGATTCTGGCCTGAAATTGAAATTAATTGAGTAAACCAAAGACCAAAACCAAAATGCAGTCTTTAGGAAGAACAAAAAATAAAAAAAATCATTTGTTTGCTATAAGAACTCACATATATATAGCTATAATGCACATATTGGGATCAAATCATATTAAGGATAAGCAAAATTAAATGCAAAGTTCTCTTAAAAGCAAGAAAACGAACAGGAAATAAACAACCCCATGCCAAAGCAACAAGAGATGGCAAAAAAAACCAGAAAATTGCTATACTGAAAACTATTACATTAGATGTTGATGAGCTTCTAGGATCAATCTGTAAGCATTATAAGCAACCATTTTGAAATTATTCCAGCACTTAATAAGAATTTCAGTCTATAATAAAGCTTGTAAATATTAGAAAACTGAAATTGAAATTCTTATTAGTAAGAATCCTCCAAATATTAAAATCCAAATGAGGATTCTCAATATCTTCACAGTTTCAAGCTTAGAGAAAGGCAACAGTATTAGTAAAAATCCTCCAAATATTAAAATGATAACTACCCATTGCTAAAAGAGTAAACTTGAAACTGAACATAAGACAAATCAAAATCAAAGCAAGGAACATCATAAAATTAGCAGATTGTAACAATTAAAGACATTCATCCTCCTTTTTGGACTTACTTTCACTTTACTTTCTTCTAGGATGCAGATTGGTCACTTACAGAAAAATGGGCAAATAATTCTGTTTGCTGCAGAAATACTTCCCTTTATTTCTCTGTCATTAAACCAACACAAACAGAGTCAGCCACCGTTTCCTAAATGGTTAGGGTTGACTGCTTTCTCTAAGAAGAATAGACAAGATTATTATGGTATCAGGAACTACTGTAAATGCTTAAAATTGATATCAATGAAAAAAGAGAGGACATAAACACACACAAATGCCAATTTAGCCTATAGCTATAGAGTTTTAGTTCCTTCAAGCTCACCATTGATAAAGTTCTATAATTGACGAATCTTATAAGTTCTTTGTTTGATTGGGGAAACCATGATGATAATGCAAAAAATGACATAAAGGGAGCGGGCTGCTAACCTGTTCTGAATCGAAAGTACCCCTTTTCATCTACTAATCAACTAATTCTCCTTTAATCCAAAGTCTTCTCAGCCATACCTCCCAAATCACCCAAATCAACACCTAAAGATTATCAGACCCACATAATCCAAACAAAATAAAAACCATATAAAACTCAATAGATCAAGTAAATCTCACTAAGATTCAAACCCAAATTACACCCAAATGAAAAAAAGAAGTTAAAATCAATACCTAGAACCTTTGGATCTGCCTTAGAGGAGAGAGAGCCAAGAGAGAGAGAGTCGCACAAGGGTTGCTGCAATTGCCAAACAAATGTCGTACCAAAACCCCTGAGTTCCTTGCCATTTTCGTGGCGTCTCTCATGATTCCCTTCTTCCTTTCTGTTTTCTGGTTCTCAGTCTCTAGCTTTGATAAAAGACAAAGTAAGATTAGAGACTGAAATTGCCAAATAAATTGAAACCTAACTGGAATTACCCAAGAACTTGAAACCCTAACTGAATCTCACCTAACCCAGGAATCTCACCTGAAGCAAGAATCGAGAATGGCCATGACGCGAAGAGGACGCCGACCGATGAAGTGGACGTCGATGAAGAAGTGGAGGCCGATGACGAAGTGAAGACGCCGACGACAGAGCGCTCTCTATTTTCCTCTCGTTTTCATTGAAAGAAAATATTGAGTTAGCAATTAATGCCAAACCTCCTCTTTTTCCTTTATTTTTTTTTCTCAAAAAAATGGCCTAGTCTTCAGCTTTTTTGGTAAACAGCGTACTTTTGTTTTTTGGTTGTTCGCGCAAAAATTTTGAGTTCCGCTCCGCGCGCTACAGTGAAAATCTCCATTTTGCCTTTGACGCAAATAAGACACGACAGTTGTGTAATAACCGTCGTCCTTAAAAGATGGAAATTTTTATATCAACAATTTTACACCCTATAGACGACAGTTTTAAGGTCAAATCGTCTTCTGATAAAATAAGACGACAGTGATTATGACTTTCGTCGTCTATTTAGTATTGTCTATTTCATTTATTGTTCTAGTGCTTCTTCATATATGTCTATCGTCTTATCCAATGGTAATTATATGATTTTTTTTTCTCTAGAAAAACTATTTCAATTGGTTTAGGATTCAGATACCTATTTAGTACACCTAATAAACAGTTGCAGAGTTCTACCTAGTACTATAGTTTTGTGTTCCTAGATGAATTAGTAGTGTGGTCACCTGTCATATTGAGCATAGAAAGTGATATCTATTGTGTACAATGTGCACTTCGGACAAATTAAAACTCGACCAAAACTTTTCAAATACAAAATGCAATGCCCAATTTTATTCGCATATAACATAAATAGATCCAAATTCAAAACAAATATAGAAATCAAAAGTAAACATTTCCACTTACAGATAATAGATGACAAATCTGTTTATATATATCATACTCAAAGGATTTTTGCACTGATTCAACTCCAATATCTAAGTTCTAACAATAAAACCCGTCTCCTTAACCACAAGCTAAAACAAGTAACTTCTTGGTCTCACCTAGTGACCATTGGACTCAACTTGATGACCAACGAAACTTGACCCGGTGACCCCCACCCAGGCATGACCTTGTGATCCAACCTTATGACATACTGTTAGTCATTCTAAGAACATAAAACATATTTGATATAGAGGAGTGACTAAACAAGCATCACAGTAAAAGGCCAGAAACAAAGAAACAACAACAACACAAGTTTGATGGCGTCCACAACTAGCAACTGCAGATCAACCAAATACCCAAAAATTGGGAACTAAAAGACCTAATTTTCATTTCCTTCCTACCATTTCTCAACAAGGTTCAGTACCAATTTTGGAAAAAGAATGAACATACACAATGGGCATTCTAATTAAGCTAATCCATCCACCCAGAGCCACACAAAAGCATAATAAATCAAACAGAATCAATTACACACAAACAACTTACCGAGACGGTTTCTTGGTTTTGAAATTTGGGAATTTTTGGTTTTCCGTATGCTTGTTCAGAATCTGCTGTGGAGAGAGCTCCGCTGGAGTTCCCGATGAAATGCCCAGCCCTAGTGAAGCCGAAAATCCTTACCCAGTGACAGAAAAGAGGAGACAACGACTGTGGAGGTGAGAGATTTTCAGAGGTTTGGATCGAGAGATATGAGGGATGAATATTTGGAGTGGTATGTGGGGCTGGGCTTGGCCGGACGGTGCCAATTTTGGCGGCTCCGTCATCTGGTTTGAAGAGAGGGATGAGAGGGTTTGGTCGGGATCGAAGGAGAGAGAGGGAGCGACGTAGCAACATGTTCACGTCGCTTAAAGTCATTTTGCGCGACAACTAAACTAACGCGTCGAGCAAGGTATTTTTTTGAACAGCCAAAATTATCACAACTTGCGGGACGAAGGGGTATCTAACGTCGCGCAAAGTGACTAAACCCTAGACGACTGAACCCTAAACCCTAGACCCTTTTTCACTATAGCGCGACGTATGGCTTACTTGACGACGCGCAAAGTTATTTTGCTCGAGGTATAGGGTTCCATTTGAGGTCACGCAAAGTGATATTGCGCGATGACTAGGTTAACGCATCGCGCAAGGTATTTTAAAAAAGAATTATTATAAAAATTATTGAAAATGTAACTTACTCCTTTCAAATTCAAATTTTTTTACATAAACCCCACGATAGCATACCTTTCTAATAAAAGCCCACAATTTTTTTTGACATATATATCATTCAATTTCTTAAGTGTTAAACTCCGATTTAGCGGTTATTTTAACTATGATTTTGATGATTTTTTACAGTTACACTCCTTGACCCTATATGAATACAATGAATGAATTTGATCTTCAATTAAAAATATTTACACTAGTGGGCTCCACAAAATCTTATCTTATGTTATACTTATGACATAAGATAATCAAATTACAAAAAATTTCATTTACTATGTTTTACATGGCAAGTCGCAAATAAATTGCATTATTCATCATCTGAACTATAATTAAATGTGATGGATGTTCTTGCTTCATCATCTCTTCATGCTCATCTAAGTATGCCATTATCTCATCACAATTGTTAAGTACGAACCAATGCTCTACCTCCATGTCATTTCTGAAAAACGACTCTCCTCGTATAGGATCTCCGAAGGGTCGTGCACTTTGGGCAAAAACAGAAAATTTCTCCTTTCTCACACCTCCGTCATTTTTGAGTTGAGGACGATTGAAAGCCGTCTCCACATCTTTTAAATACATTCTACAAAAAGTAAGCGACTCATATTGAACCCAAGCCTCTAAAATTGATCCTTCGGGCTTCGCCCTGTTGCGTACATTTTTTTAGCTCCCCGAGAAGCCTGCCAAAATAAAATGATACGATACAAATTAGCAAGCGTGAGATAATGATGCATAAACAAATTATGAGGATTATATACCTTTCTATTGGATACATCCAGCGAATAGTTGACAGGACCAGCAAGCAATGCCTCTTCGAGCAAGTGAACTGTCACGTGGATCATACTTGTGAAGAAAGATGGAGAGAATATCATCTCAAACTCACATAGGACTTGGATAATGTCATGGCGCAACTGATTAATGTCTGTCTTTCGCAACGTTTTTGTTGTCAGTTGGGAAAAAAATCTTGGTAACAACATGATTGGCTTCACTACATCTTTCGGCAATAGGTGTTGAATACCCACAGGAAGTAGGCGTTGCATAAACACATGGTAGTCATGGCTCTTTAGTCCACCAAATTTACTGCCGTCAACATTCACGTAACGCGCGATATTAGAAGCATACCCATCGGGAAACTTTACAGACGATACAAACTTTAGAAACTCTCTTTTGTCATTCGGTTTCATGGAAAAAAAATGCAAGATCCCTTCTAGCTTTATCACTGTCCCTATTCATCCATAAACCCTTTCGTATGCCCATTCTTTCCGAATCAAGACGAGCTTTGATCATGTCCTTTGTTTTGCCCTCAATATCTAGAATCGTACCCATCAATGTGTCAAAGACATTTTTCTCAACATGCATAACGTCGAGATTGTGCCTCAATTTTAGTTTCAACCAATATGGGAGCTCAAAAAACATAGGCTTGTGCGTCCAGTTCATATGTGTAGAAGGTCTGGTCCGACTCACTATTTTCCCGAATGAAGCAAAATCCAAACGATTAAGCTGTTCCAAAATCTGATCACTGGACCATTCTCTAGGTCTAAGGCGATGCTCTGTGTTCCCGTCGTTTCTTTATCCTTTTTCCGCCGCTCGTGGTCCTATGGCAACCATCTCCGATGACCAAGGTAACAAACTTTTCCAGCGTGCCAACCAGATGTTACATCTTCCTTGCATACATGGCATGCCATATAACCCTTAGTGCTCCACCCAAAAACCATTGCATATGCGGGAAAATCATTCACAGTCCACATAACTGCTGTTCGTAGAGTGAACATCTTCCTATTGGATTTATCGTATGTGCGCACACCATTTGTCCATAAATCCTTTAGCTCATCAATCAACGGCCTTAAGTAAACATCAATTGACCGGCCAGGATCCTCAGTTATCAAAACAATCATCATCATGTATTCTTTTTTCATACATTTCCAAGGCGGTAAATTATATGGGAATACGAAAATCGGCCAAGTGCTGTGGTGTTGGTTTAGAACCCCGTACGGATTGAATCCGTCAGTGGCAAGTCCCAATCTAACATTTCAGGGATCAGCAGCAAACTTGGGGAACGTTCGATCGAACTCTTTCCATGCCTCCCCATCTGCAGGATGCCACATCACATCGTCGTCTACCTGTTTTTCCTTATGCCATCTCATGTCTGTGGCAGTATGCGTCGACATATACAATCGTTGCAACCTAGGTTTCAGGGGCAGATAACGCATGACTTTTTGTGGGATCTTAGTCGTTCTATTATGAGATGTCATTTTGAACCTCGACTCATTGCATATATGGCATGTATCCAATGTTTCATACTTTTTGTAGAATAAAATACAATTGTTTTTGCAAGCGTGAATTTTTTCATAACCCAATCCAAGATCATTCAACACTTTTTGCGCGTGTCTATGGTCTTTCGGCAAACAATTGTCCGTCGGAAGCATTCTCTTGAAAACCCCCAAAAAGTAATCGAAACACAAGTTTGACATACGATACTTTATTTTTCTGTGAAAAGCTCTCACACCCCGGGTATAACTCTTGGTTGGCATTTTTTTAATAGTTTTTCATATTGTTCGAACTCTGCACTATCCATTGGTGTAGGCACATCACCTTCCCCTTCCTGATTGGTGTTTGTCAATGCAAATGGAAAAGTATCATTTATAATATCCATGACTTGTTCATTAGGATCCACAATATGTTCAACATTGTCCACTCTTGTGGCGTTTGAAGACGAAGCATTATCTAATTGTTCCCCATGATAGTTCCAAGTATTATATGTCTCAATATTTCCATTTCTTACTAAATGAAATCGAACATTTTCAATTGTCTCCCATAATGTGTTGTTACACCTCCTATAAGGATACCAGATTCTAGTTGCACCCGGGTTGTGTGTACGTGCAAAGTCAATAAAATCCTCAATTCCATCCAAGTATTCTTCTGCCCATCTATTCGGGTTCTGTATCCACCCCTTGTTCATAATTCCTGGAACCACAATCACAATACAACAATCACAACAACTTCATACAAAATCATAATAATAATGTCACCTTATGCCTCCGGTCAGGGCCTTATCTCATTCGGGGATGCATAGTCATGTCACGTAATTTATGGCTACATCAGATTAGATTTCGACGTGGATGAATTTCGGTAGCATCTCAATACAGTTCTTCAGGTGTACAACGTAGGTATAAAATACCTATGTACCACCCGAAGAACGTACAGAGATACACCGAAATCTCCACAATCGAAACCTAATCCTTCAACCATAAATTATGCGTCATAACTATGGATTCCCAAACTGTCCAAATAATGGGACAATTCAAGAATTAATTAGACCGCATCCATGTGCAAAATCCAACTAATCCTCGAACGGGAAACTAAGTTTTACTAAAAATAAAAAACAAGTACAAAGTTAATTTCAATTAACTCCGTACATCACAACACATAGTTGTACGTCACGCACAAATTTAACAACATAATATAATTTCACAAAACAATATGAACATAACAAACTAAGTTCAACATAATGTAATTAATTTTATATTTTCAAAAAATAAAATGAAGAATAGACCTTCTCAATCGTTTTCCACCAATCGCTAATCACACGTAATATCCCTATAGACAACGAAATTAATGGCGTCAGTATGAATTTACATTAATACTTTTACACTAACGATAAAAAACGCTTACCTGATCAACCTAGCGAAGAAGATGGAAGGAGTATTATAAAGTGGACTTGAAATGGCTTAAAATGAGGGGAAAATCGGAGCAGAGGCAGTCTGCAATTTTTTTTTTTGCAGATTGCCTCTGCAATGGCTGAATCCAGATTAAAAAGTTCAACGAAGGCTTTTGTGCGACGAACAATTGGTCGTGCAAAATTGCCCATTTTCACCGCGCAAAAGCCCGTTTTAGTCGCGCAAGTATTTCGCGGCAACTTTAAGCGACGACAAAGTGTTTTGGCCGCGCTAAGCATTCTTCAGCGACGAAAGACTATTGTTGAGCAAGTTTTCAGCGCCAAAAAAATAACTCCGCGTTTTCGTTCTAACTTTACGGGACGACAACTCTTCTGCGCGAAATAAAAGTACCCTGCGTTTTCTTGCTAAGTTTAATCGAAGAATATCGTCGTCGCGCAAGTTTAAAAAGAAAAAATTATTATCCATCTTATTTTTAGAGACTAATGATTGTTTTCGTCACGCAAGGGCGCCATGTGCAATGAAGAACTTTTCGTCAAGCAAAATATCGTCGCGCAAATAGTAAACCGGAGTAGTGCCACCAAATTATGATGTTGCCCTAGTTTTGGGATCGATTTGAAATCAATTAATCAAAGAATTTGTTCACTTCCAGTTCATACGAAGTTCGTACCGTAAATGGAGTGGTTGATGCATTGCATAGTTTTAGAGGTGGATTTCTCTCAAAACTCTCCAAAATGGCTCCTCCTATCATATCATGGAGTTGCCCAAGTTTTGGGCTCGATCCAAAATCAATTGGTCAAAGAAATTGGACACTTCAAGTCCGTATGAAGTTCGTACCGTAAATGGAGTGGTTGGTGCATTGCATATTTTCAGTGGTTGGATTTCTCTCAAAACTCTCCAAATGGTTCCACCCATCATATTATGACGTTGCCCAAGCTTTGGGCTCGATCCGAAATCAATTGGTCAAAGAAATGGACACTTCAAGTTCATACGAAGTTCATATCGTAAATGGAGTGGTTGGAGGATTGCGCAGTTTTGCTTGTTGGATTTCACTCAAAACTCACCAAACGACTCCTCCCATCATATTATGATGTTGCCCAAGTTTTGGGCTTTATCCGAAATCAATAGGTCAAAGAAATTGCACACTTCCAGTTCGTACGAAGTTCATACGTAAATGGAGTGGTTGGAGGATTGTGTAGTTTTACACATTGGATTTCACTCAAAACTCATCAAATGACCCCTCCCACCATATTATGATGTTCCCCAAGTGTGGGGCTCAACCTGAAGTCAATTTGTCAAAGAAATTGGACACTTCAAGTTCATTAGAAGTTCGTATTGTAAATGGAGCGGTTAGTGCGTTGCATAGTTTTAGAGGTTGGATTTCTCTCAAAACTCTCCAAATGGCTCCTCCTATCATATCATGATGTTGCCCAAGTATTGGGCTCGATCCGAAATCAATTGGTCAAAAAATTGGACACTTCAAGTCCGTATGAAGTTCGTACCGTAAATGGAGTGGTTGGTGCATTGCATAGTTTTAGTGGTTGGATTTCTCTCAAAACTCTCCAAATGTTTCCACCCATCATATTATGATGTTGCCCAAGCTTTGGACTCAATCCGAAATCAATTGGTCAAAGAAATTGGAAACTTCAAGTTCGTACGAAGTTCATACCGTAAAAGGAGTGGTTGGAGGATTGCGTACTTTTACTTATTGGATTTCACCCAAACTCACCAAATGACTCATCCCAACATATTATGATGTTGCCCAAGTGTGGGGCTCGATCCGAAATCAATTTGTCAAAGAAATGGGCACTTCAAGTTCGTACGAAGTTCTTACCGTAAATGGAGTGGTTGGAGGATCGCGTAGTTTTACAGATTGGATTTCACTCAAAGTTTACCAAATGACTCCTCCCACCATATTTTGATGTTGCCCAAGTTTTGGGCTCGATTCGAATTCAATTGGTCAAAGAAATTTGAACCTTCAAGTTCGTACGAAGTTCATACCGTAAATGGAGTGGTTGGTGGATTGCGCAGTTTTACTTATTGGTTTTAACTCAAAACCCACCAAATGACTCCTCCCACCATATTTGGATGTTACCCAAGTGTGGGGCTCGATCCAAAATCAATTTGTCAAAGAAATGGGCACTTCAAGTTCTTACGAAGTTCGTATCGTAAATGAAATGGTTGGAGGATTGTGTAGTTTTACTTATTGGTTTTAACTCAAAACCCACCAAATGACTCCTCTCACCATATTGGGCTCGATCCAAAATCAAGTGGTGAAAGAAATTGAACACTTCAAGTTTGTATGAAGTTCATATCATAAATGGAGTGGGTGGAGGATTGCGTAGTTTTCATTCTTGAATTTCACTCAAAACTCACCAAATGACTCCTCCCACCATATTATGATGTTGCAAAAGTTTTGGGCTTGATCCGAAATCAATTTGCCAAAGAAATTGGACACTTCAAGTTCATACGAAGTTCGTACTGTAAATGGAGTGGTTGTTGCATTGCATAGTTTTAGTAGTTTGATTTCACTTAAAACTCTCCAAATGATTCCTCCCGCCATATTTTGATGTTGCCCAAGTTTTGGTCAAACAAATGGACACTTCAAGTTCATACAAAGTTCGTACCGTAAATGGAGTAGTTGGAGGATTGCGTACCTTTGCTTGTTGGATTTCAGTCAAAACTCACCAAACGACTCCTCTCACCACATTATGATGTTGCCTAAGTTTTGGGCTCAATCCGAAATCAATTGGTCAAAGAAATTGCACACTTCAAGTTCGTACGAAGTTCATATCGTAAATGGAGTGGTTGGAGGTTTGCATAGTTTTACTGATTGGATTTCATTCAAAACTCACCAAATGACTCCTTCCACCACATTATAATGTTGCCCAAGTGTGGGGCTCGATCCGAAAGAAATTTGTCAAAGAAATTGGACACTTCCTGGTCATACGAAGTTCGTACCATAAATGGAGTGGGTTGTGCGTTGCATAGTTTTAGTGGTTGGATTTCTCTCAGAACTCTCCAAATGGCTCCTCCAATGATATTATGATGTTTCCCAAGTTTTGGGCTTGATCCGAAATCAATTGGTCAAAGAAATTGGACACTTCAAGTTCGTACGAAGTTCGTACCGTAAATGGAGTGCGTGGTGCATTACATTGTTTTAGTCGTTGGATTTCTATCAAAACTCTCCAAATGGCTCCTCCCATAATATTATGATGTTGCCCAAGTTATGGGCTCGATCCGAAATAAATTGGTCAAAGAAATTGGACACTTCAAGTTCATATGAAGTTCGTATCGTAAGTGGAGTGGTTGGTGCGTTGCGTAGTTTAAGTGGTCGGATTTCACTCAAAACTATCCAAATGACTCCTCCCACCAAATTTTGATGTTGCCCAAGTTTTGGGCTCGATCCAAAATCAATTGGTCAAACAAATGGACACTTCAAGTTCATACGAAGTTTTTACCGTAAATGTAGTGGTTAAAGGGTTGCGTAGTTTTACTAATTGGATTTCACACAAAAATCTCCAAATGACTACTCCCAACATATTATGTTGTTGCCCAAGCTTTGCACCCGATCCAAATTCAATTGGGCAAAGAAATTGGACACTTCAAGTTCGTACGAAGTTCTTACCATAAATGACTCCTCCCACCATATTATGCTATTGCCCAAGTTTTGGGTGTGATCCGAAATCTATTGGTCAAAGAAATTGGACACTTCAGTTTCATACGAAGTTCTTACCGTAGATGGAGTGGTTGGTATATTGTATAGTTTTAGTGGTTGGATTTCACTCAAAACTCCCCAAATGACTCCTCCCACCGTATTTTGTTGTTGCCCAAGTTTTGGGCTCGATCCTAAATCAATTTGTAACACCCCCTCCCTAAATTAATATTTAATCATTAAATTATTCAAGTAAAAGACATTTTTACCCCCGAGAGTGTAATAAATTAAATAATTAAGTTGAGTTGACTATAGAAAATAAAATAAGATAAAGTAATTAAGAATTTTGGGAATAAAATAACATTTAATATTATAGAAGGGTAAAAAGGTCATTTTGAGTTTGAGAAATAATTTGGGGAAGTGAGCCACACCGTTATGTAGTGCTCGTTGATACGAGTTCGTAGGTATATTGTGGGCTCGAATCGGAGTTGTAACGAAGAAATGGCGATCAAGATTAGGCCAGTGGCATAACCGTAAATATTTCGAAGTTCAGTTTTTAAAAAACCCAGATTTCTCCTTCGCGAGGAACGAACTTCAGATCATGTTTTCTCCCATCTCCGACCTCCGTTCAGGGCAAGGTGAGTCTCAAACGAACCACCACACTTCCCTCTTCCAACCCTAGCCCGTCGCCGCCTCCATCAGCCGCCGTAGTTGCCGGAATCAGCCACGAAACAGGCGGTTCCGACAGTTTTTCTGAAAATTTTGGGAGCTCATTTCTCCCTCCTCCGGCCACTAATTCGGTCGAGTAAGGTATGCTTTTCTATCTATTTTTCATTATCTAGCTGATGGTGGGGTAGGTTTTGAACGATTTGTAGCGTAGGTAACCCAAATCTCGAGTTAAAGTTTCAGCCGGTTTTGAGGTTAGGTTTTGAGCCACTTAGGGTTCGAATTGGACTTGCCCGTAGTTGAATAAAGTATTCGGGAGGTCGAGAACTAGTTGTATGTGGAAGGAGAGCTTTTGGTTTGGAGTTTGACCGATCGCCCAATTTTATCGCTTTTTATGCATTCGGGACTGCTAGTGCGAGTTCCCACTCGTAGGCCCACTTTTCACTGCCAACCTTCATTCCTAAATTACTTTTACGTTGTAATGAGCTTGTAGGCGTGCTCGGATTCCAATTTGGAGTTCGTATAACAGTCGAACGGATTTACGCCTATTGCGCGTTATCCGAGTTCGATAAGTTCGGACCGTTGGATCGGTCCCAATTCCTAGTATGTTGTTCCCTGTATTTCTAGGATCGTGTAGGAATTGACGGATTGTGGATCGGAGCCCAGATGCTCTGGATCATTGACTTAAAGTTTAATTAACGGAAACCGTCCGATCGTACGATCGTGAGAAATCCGACTGTTCGATCAAGACCCAATCTTCGAGATGTGAGTAGTTGACTTTGTTAGTCACTTAGGAACATTCTGACCCAATTTGAGGTCGTGGGCCCCGCGGGCCCGGTTGACCAAATTGGGAAGTTTGACCTTTCGGTTGACCGTGAGCTTTCCGAGGTCGTTTCATCGTTGGGAAAGTACGAGAAAGGCTCTAAGACTTGTGATTGTATTGTATGTTTTTAAATAAGTGTTTCTGAGTATATTTTCCAAGCATGTGATTTTAATTAAATGGATTTTATACGATTATGCTATACTTAACATTATGTTCAATGAATTAGTTGAGATTACGATATTGTTAAACTGTAATATTGAATAAACGTGTTTTGATTGAAAACTAACTTAGTTGAGTAAGTGGAGGAATAGTTGCTGGGGACTATAATTTGTTTAACAGAATGGATGAGTTATGAATTCCTAAGGGTTAATCATTATTATCAGTATCTTTTGTTATTTGTAATTATGGTGATTCATTTATGTGATGAGTTATTTATTATATCTAATTATACGTCTATACCTTTGAAAGGATAATTTGGAAATATTAGTTTTTATATAGAATGTTATATATAATGGATTGATTTTGAGAATAGATTAGATAATAGAGCTATGGCCTAATTAAGAAATTAAGGAAGTGTTTATTATAAGTTATATTCATATATATATGTTGAACGAGTTGAGACTGAATGGTTGCCCTCGGAATTATCGATGTCTTCGGACATCTCAGTTGCCTTCGGAAAAGTGAATGGGTTGCCTTCAGAAAAAGTATAACGAGTTGCCTTCGGTAAAGTCTGTGCATGTGACTAGTATTGCCTGTACCTACATGGAGACTACTCTGTAGGTGTCCGGCCATGATATGTATAAGGATACGTATATGTATGAGATTATTGCCTGTACCTACATCAAGCTTGCTCTGTAGGTGTCCGGCCATGATATTTTCCCCAATCACCTGCCCGATTGACTACACAGGTGATTGGTCATCTTTCCCCATCCCCAGGATGCCTTGAGATTATTGCCTATACTGTGGCCGATCACACAGTTTCCGGCCATGGAATTGTTGATTGCCTGTACTCCGCATAGAGATTACTCGTGGGTGTCCGGCCAAGATATGTGTAAATGCCTGTACCTACATCGAGCTTGCTCTGTAGGTGTCCGGCCATGATACTTTTCCCAGTCACCTGCCCAATTGACTACACGGGTGATTGGCCAGTTTCCCCCATCCCCAGGTTGCCTTGAGATTATTGCCTGTACTCGTATCACAAGTACGAGTGTCCGGCCAGTGATGTTGCTCAGGATGTCTCTCTGCCACCCTGCCGATTTACTACACAGGGTTAGCAGTTTTTCCCCGCAGACGTAATTGGGTTGGGAAGAGCTACGTGTGGCTTGATCCCTCGCGAAGGGTACGTAGGCAGCCTAGAATAATCTGGGTGCAGCCACGAGAAAGGATATTTAAGAATTGGTCTATGGGCTTGAAATGGGGAATCTATTAACGTCTAAATTGAATTGAATCTAAACTTTTGTGTGGGCCCAAGGTCGAGTGTTAATTGAGTTGTGAGGCTTGTTCGATAATGATTCTACTTAATAGAATTTTTCATATAATGTTGATGTGCATGTTAATATAATAACCACTGAAATGATTGTACCTGGATGATTAGTTACGGTTCACTTTGAATACAAAAAGATGTTAAGAAATGTTGATACTAATGATGAATTAATATTTGAGACTTGAAGATTTCATTGAATAAGAATATTGAGATTGAACTGGTGACAACGTTGATGTCTAGACTATTGTAAGACCTCGATGCCTTACTGTTTTTATCGTTGTTGGCTTGAGAACCAAACTTTTGCATCTTTGGCGGTTGGGTTGAATATTTATATGCTTGTTTGACAGGTGAAAATTTTGGGAAACGTTCAATTTACAGGGGAGACTCTGCTGAATTTTCGGCAGAAGTCGAACCTTAAAATTCTTTGAATTTTTAATTGAAGGGCATTTTAGTCATTTGTGCCCGGCACCTGCCAGGTGTCGGGCACGCACAGGGTTAGGCTCGAATTCCAAAGTGGAATTTGGGTCGGGTCTTGTCACAATTGGTCAAAGAAATGGCACGTCAAGTTCATACAAAGTTCGTACCGTGAATTGAGTGGTTGGAGGATTGCGTAGTTTTACTTATTGGATTTCACTCAAAACTCACCAAACGACTCCTCCCAACATATTATGATGTTGCCCAAGTTTTGGGCTCGATCCGAAATCAATTGGTGAAAGAAATTGAACACTTCAAGTTCGTACGAAATTCATACCGTAAATGGAGTGGTTGGAGGATTGAGTAGTTTTACTTATAAAATTTCAGTCAAAACTCAGCAAATGACTCCTCCCACAATATTATGATGTTGCAAAATTGTGGGGCTCGATCCAAAATCAATTTGTCAAAGAAATTGGACACTTCAAGTTCATACGAAGTTCGAATCGTAAATGGAGTGGTTGGAGGATTGCGTAGTTTTACTTATAAAATTTCACTCAAAACTCACCAAATGACTCGTCCCACCATATTATGATGTTGCCCAAGTGTGGGGCTCGATCCGAAATCAATTGGTCAAAGAAATTGGACACTTCAAGTTCATACGAAGTTCTTGCCGTGAATGGAGTGGTTGGTGTGTTGCGTTGTTTTACTGGTTGGATTTCACTCAAAACTCTCCAAATGACTCCTCCCACCATATTATGATGTTGCCCTTGTTTTCAAAATCGATCCGAAATCAACTGGTCAAAGAAATTGGACACTTCAAGTTCATACGAAGTTCGTACCGTGAATGGAGTGCTTAGTGCGTTGCATAGTTGTAGTGGTTGGATTTCACTCAAAACTCTCCAAATGTCTCCTCCCATCATATTACAAGGTTGCCTAAGTTCGTACGAAGTTCGTATTGTAAATGTAGTGGTTGGTGCGTTGCGCTATTTTAGTTGTTGGTTTCACTCAAAAATCTCCAAATAGCTCCGCCCACCATATTATGTTGTTGCCCCAGTTTTGGGATCGATCCGAAATCAATTGGTCAAAGAAATTTGACACTTCGAGTTCATACGAAGTTCGTACTGTAAATGGAGTGCTTGGATTTCAGTCAAAACTCTCCAAATGACTCTTCCCACCTAAAGTGATAGATACAAGGATTTGATTAGTACCGTTAACCGTACGAGAATCATAAATTTAAACCCTAACAAAACCCGACTTAACATGCATGTACGTCGTACGAAGGATTCTAAGGTCAAACTACCTCTTTTAACTAGTGGGACCGCCACGGAAGACTAACGGTCAACCGGCTGTCAAACACCCCTTTTCGGACAACCCAGGCCCGCGGAGCCAACAAAGTCAACTACGTGGCAAGGCGACCTAAGGAGACGCTTGGTCAACCCTGGTCAAACCGACCCGAATAGGTCAAATCGGGCCTGTGGGTCCCATGACCTCCAAACTTAGATCCGAAAGTTCCTACGGGTTCAACATGACCTAAACAACGTGCCCTGAAAGTTTGGTCTCGATCAGATGGTCGGATCGCTCACGATCGCAAGATCGGACGGTTACGGTTTAATTCAAGCTTCAAGTCATTGATCCGGAGTATCCCGGACTCCAAATCACGATCCGTCAATTCTTATATGATCCTAGAAATACGAGGAACCACATACGTGAATTCGGATTCGATCCAACGGTCCGAACCCATCGAACCCACGAAACGCGCAATAGGCGTACGTTGGTTCGATCGTCAAACGACGTCCGAATCAGAATCCGTGCACACTTACGCGTTCATAACGACACAAGGATCATTTAGGAACTTAGAACCGCCACCACACCACCACCACGCGCCACTGTGGGTGGCGGGTGTCTTGAGCAAATCCGGCCAACCAAAAACCAACCAATCTCGAACCAAACCCTATACTAATCGAATCAGCCCACCCCCAAGAGCTCAGAACCGGTGAGAATCGGCGGCGTAGCCGCCCCAATATTGTCGCGCACCCACCAAAACAGAGAGAGGAGGAAGAGGGCTACTTGATTCGGGTGGAGCCGACGTCTGAAACCGTCGGAGAAGTCGCCGGAGTCGATGGCGAAATTGCCGAAAGTTGCAGAGCTCACCGTAGACGAACGCCGGCGAGATAGCCTCTGATCCATGGTGGGTTAGAACCAGACGGAGGAGAGCTTCCAATCCCGACCGGTCTCAGACCTTGCCGTGCACCGTGCAGTCGGAATCAAAGAGAGAGAGAGATGGCGGTCGAGAGAGAACGCAGGGAGGAGAGAGAAGGAGAAAACCGGATCTGATTGGCTGAGGGGTATTTAACAAATTCTGAAATGACGATTATGTCCTTTTTAAGCGTTACAAATCCGAATCGAACATGCCGCACGTCCCCGAACTTGTTTCGATGTGCTGGACGCAATGGCACAACTCGTTTCGCCAAATTCCGTTCCGAAAATATCATTGACCAAAATGCCCCTTAATTATTTAATTCCAATTTAATTCCAATAATTCTTATTTTAATCCTTTTTCATTTACTCAAATTATTCAATTTAATTATTTTAGTTTCTTCTAATTTATTTATCATATTTTTAGGTCATGGATGTCACAACCTACCCACCGTATAAGAATTTCGTCCTCGAAATTCCACAAGTACTTTGGTACGCCAACTTCGTACCCAACAATTTCAACTCCTTGGTAACAACCTCAACCAAGCCACACTTCCACCATTACGACAACCAACTTCTTAAGTTAATCAGTTTAAATTTCTTAATTTTTAATATGAAAACCTCAACAAATTTTTCAAATCTTAAGATTTCTCTTTAACTTCTGTGCACAACCACCGCTACGTTCGTGCACACCACTAAGTGTTCTAAACACGTGTGACTCTGGAATCTAACGAAACACGTACAAAACAACAAACAGAGCAATCATACCATAGATGACATCGGGTGTGGCCTATGCCTCCTATTGAGTCATAGGAAACACCCGCGCCTAAGTCGTTGAACGCATGGCTGACCCCTCGAATTCCTTCCGCCACTTCTACGGAAAGTCAACTGAACACCACTGTTAGAACAAACATAACTATAACTTCCCCTCTTTGATGGACCCCAACTAGATCCACCAAAGTCAATCGTATCTCTATGACGCCTTCCTACACTAGCACCAGCACAAACCTCTGTGCCACACTGTCAGTAACTTCATTCCAAGCTCTCATGGTCGGATAGACAGTGGCAGAAAGCACACCCTGAATATCCAGCCACACACATTCATTCTTCAACCTTATCGTACAAACAATTCCACGTTACTTTGATTAAACTACAAGCATCCATGGCACTTCCGCCAACTGCCCAACTCTCAAGACTACATCGATACGCTCAACTGTCTTACACCTTCCAAACTAAAGGCGCGTACCACAATAAACACACTCAGTCGCAAAGAAACTTGTTCCAGCAATAAACGTTTCGTCAGGCTTACCCCGACCATCAGAACATTCCTCACAAGTCAACCGCAGAAGCACCTGCCAGTTACTTCAGGGTTCAACACGTTAGGCTTCCATCCCAATCATTTCACGACCACCAAGTCACATAAGGGTCACCACAACACCGTAAACAAGGAACCTACAAGCACTCGGCTACTTTAAACGCTTCAATTCTCTTTACCAGCCTTAGCCAACTCCAAGGCTGCCAGGGTACTCCAACTTGAGATACCCACGATCAATTAATCTCCATGGATGCCACACAAGTGTAACATCCCAACTTAGCGAAATTCCGCTAATGGATCAAACTCCATTTCCTCTTCAAAACAAAAGCAACCAAACGAACTGTCACCATCAGGGCACCTCATGACATCAACCACCAATTCCAATCAGTGAGCTAGCTCCTAGCCTCAACCAGGTCAGCGCTGCCCACATTGTCATGACCTCCCAATTCTCTAATTCGCTTAACGTCAGTAGCTTCAGGGTTACGTCTCCCACGTAACGCCGTAACCACGGTTCGAGTAACTGGTCGAGCACTTGGCATAGATCCAGCTCATTCTCGCCCGCATGTTCATTGATAGGTGGAGGGGGAACAGACTCTCCAGCCTTAGGAATAAGAATTCTTCGCCTACAACATCTCAGAGGCACGAAGCTTGAAGAAGAAAAACAAGAAAACACGGAAACCATTCGCACCAAAAGTGCACAATGGAAGCGAAGTCCGAATGAAATTGAACCTAATGCTCTGATACCAAGTTGACAGGACCCGACCCGAATTCCACCCCAGAATCGGAGCCTGACCCTGCTGGTTTGCCCGACACCAACCCATGTCGGGCCCACATACTAAACAGTTACCCTCTTCCCGACAACCAACATACAAGGGGCCAAGACTTCTGCTGAAAATCGGGCAGAGTCTCCCCTGAAACAGGGACTAACCCAAAAATTACAACCTGTTCAAACAAGCAACACATTACAACCCAAGCGCCAGCATGCATACACAAATACATAACAGGCCTCCGGCCATTCAAATTCAACCCTAACGGATAATACAGAGCAATCTAAGAGTCAACGGAATAGAAATAACAGAATACAAAGTTTAGAGTTCAAGGACAACAGATCCTACCCTTCAGACGAAGCTCGAGAAGAGAAGTGCACGGCCGAACAGCAACGAAGCGACGACTACGGTCTGGGGGGCGCAAAACAGAAAGAGTGTGAGTGGACAGAAACAAGGTTTTACGTACTTAAATCAAAGTACTAACCCCGCCGTTTAAAACAATGCGAAACATGCATAAGAAACCATTTATAAACTTAATTGATTTTAAAACCATACTACCTCAAAGTACGTGAGAGCAAACCAGCTCAAAACCTTTTTCCGAACAAAACACCCTTTTACATTTCCCGAGGCATAACCTCCCAAATTATACTCGTGTAGATATGTATAAAAACATAAACAACAGAACTTGTTAAATGTAAGCATAAAGATGGGATAAAGTTCCCATAAGGTAAAACAACATTAAAATACCAAATACCTCGTTCATGCCAAGAAAACCAAACTTGACAACAATACAGAACTCAATGGTAATTCAAAGCATTTAGATAAATATATATAAATCAGGATTCACAATCCAATAAGTAAAACCTATCAACTACTGAAATTCAATCAAGTAATGCAACCGGAACAGGTAAACAGTTTCCCAAACTTCCCCACTCTCACAACCACATGCTCACAAGCACGACAAGCATGGAACAATCCTCACTAAAGTAAATAGGAATACGAAGGTACTAACACACGCGTATAAGTATAGTATAACCTCAACACCAAACACAAGTACCAGGGGAAAACAATCCAACAGGGGATCATTTGACTGGACACAGGTACAGTCTCATCGAGACCCCGTGCCCAGGGTTGAGCCGTCCAAAGTGGGACTAAACTCACAGGCCTATATGGTAGAAACTTATCAACCATAACTCCGAAATCTATCCTACGCGCGCAGACTACCCAGTTAAGGGTCTACAGCTACACCCCGTTAAGGTATGCACCAGATCGAACATACCAAATCCAGGTAACCGTATCATATCAATCGCCATGCGATCATCAGTATCAGAACAGGGGGAGGTACAATACAAGGTGCTAACAGCACTCACATCAATCGCCACGCGATAACAGTATATATATTCAATCACAATGTACCCAACCCCAAAACGACAGACACCAGGACATATACAAGTCCATCAGTCAACTAACCAATATAAATATATTCAAAATCAGGACATCACCGTCCCACACATATCATTCACTACTTAAAATAATCACAAGGGTCAAACGACCGCATAACAGACCCTAATCAATTCATAAACAATTAAAACCTCATATTCCTTTAAAACCATATTCAAAGCCTAAATAAAACATATGACCCCAAATCATAGTATGGGTAGCCATCCTTTAAAAATATAAAGTCCAAACCCCGAAATGTTCATTCAAAATATACATATATATATATATATATAATACATAACGATCTTTTAAAATACATAACCACCGAAAGTACAATTCCGTATACATATACGTCCGGACATTTAAACGTCTCCAAAACCCCATATTCAACATAATTTTCCGGACGTTTAAAGCGTCTGTAACCCAAACCCAAAGTATATGTATAGTACGCACAACGCTTCTTAAAATATAGCTTAATTATATAAATAAAATATAATATAACAATAACTGAAAAATAATTAAATTCCCATTTATGTATAATAAACCATTAAATCTATATTTTATAAAGTATAACAATTTCAACCTTAACATAGCTCAATTATATAATCCAATTATATAATCCCAAAATATCCATAATAATTTCACTGTACTCGAATCGTACACAAAAACCACTAGACGTCAGTACGTCCCATTCAATACTCAAAAGTATACATAATCATAAAAATGACCATCTGGGATCCACATACAAACCGGCAACCCAAAACATGCATAAACCTCAAATGCAAACCCCTTTTAAATATATTTCAATTCAAAGTCAAGGCAAGACTTAAACCATTATCAAATTCATTTCATGCAAATCATCCAATTCATGCTCATTTGAAAATAAAGTCCACTCACCGTTGGTCCTATGTTGCACAATCCTAAAAGGGTCCCGCCTGCTGCGTAGCAGAGTCAAAGTACCTAAAGCGATAGATATGAGGATTGGATTAGTACCATGAACCGTACGAGAATCGTAAACTTAAACCCTAACAAAACCCGACTTAACGTGCACGTACGTCGTACAAAGGATTCTAAGGTCAAACTACCTCTTTTAACCAGTGGGACCGCCCCGGAAGACTCACGGTCAACCGGTGGTCAAACCTCCAAATTGATCCGGACAAACCTAGAAGTCCAACAAAGTCAACTATGTGGCAAGGCGACCTCGGGAGACGCTTGGTCAACCCTGGTCCAACTTGGTCAAACCCACCCGAATAGGTCAAACCGGGCCCGTGGGTCCCATGACTTCCAACTTAGATCCGAAAGTTCCTACGGGTTCAACACGACCTAAACAACGTGTCTTGAAAGTTTGGTCTCGATCGGACGGTCGGATCGCTCACAATTGCACGATCTGACGGTTACGGTTTAATTCAAGCTTCAAGTCATTAATTCGGAGTATCCGGGACTCCAAATCACAATCCGTCAATTTCCATACGATCCTAGAAATACGAGGAACTACATATGTGAATTCGGATTCGATCCAACGGTCCGAACCCATCGAACCCACGAAACGCGCAATTGGCGTACGTTGGTTCGATCGTCAAACGACGTCCGAATTAGAATCCGCGCACACGTACGTGTTCGTAGAGACACAAGGATCGTTTAGGAACTTAGAATCGCCACCACCCCACCACCATGCGCCACCGTGGGTGGCGGGTGTCTTTAGCAAATCCGGCCAACCAAAAATCAACCAATCTCGAACCAAACCCTATACTAATCGAATCAGCCCACCCCCAAGAGCTCAGAACCAGTGAGAACCGGCGAAGAACCGGCCAGCATCACCGCCAAATCACGACCAAACCACCTAGGGTTTTGGCCGGATCTATGCTGTTCAAATCGGCGACATAGCCACCCCAATGTTGTTGCGCACCCACCAAAACAGAGAGAGGAGGAAGAGGGATACATGATTCGGGTGGAGCCGACTTCTGAAACCGCCGGAGAAGTCGCCGGCGTCGATAGCAAAATTGCCGGAAGTTGCAGAGCTCACCATAGACGAGCGCCGGTGAGATAGCCTCCGATCCATGGTGGGTTAGAATCGAATCAGCCCCTGCCGTGCACCGTGCAGTAAGAATCAATCCGAAATCAATTGGAAAAAGAAATGTACACTTCAAGTTTGTACGAAGTTCGTACCGTAAATGGAGTGGTTGGAGGATTGTGTAGTTTTACAATTTGGATTTCTCTCAAAACTCACCAAATGACACCTCCGACGATATTATGATGTTGCCCTAGTTTTGGGCTTGATCCAAAATCAATTGGACACTTTAAGTTTGTACGATGTTCGTACCGTAAATGGAGTGGTTGGTGCATTGCACAGTTTTAGTGGTTGGATTTCTCTCAAAACTCTCCAAATGGCTGCTCCCATCATATTATGATGCTGCCCAAGTTTTGGGCTCGTTCCTAAATCAATTGGTCAAATAAATTGGACACTTCAAGTTCCTACGAAGTTCGTACCGTAAATGGAATGGTTGGTCCGTTGCATAGTTTTATTGGTTGGATTTCACTCAAAACTCTCCAAAGACTCCTCCCACCAAATTATGATGTTGCCCAAGTTTTGGGCTCGATCCGAAATCAATTGGTCTAAGAAATTGTATACTTCAAGTCGTACGATGTTCATACCGTAAACGGAGTGGTTGGAGGATTGCGTAGTTTTACAGATTGGGTTTCAGTCAAAACTCCCCATATGACCCCGCCCACCATATTACGATGTTGCCCAAGTGTGGGGCTCGATCCGAAATCAATTTGTCAAAGAAATTGGACACTTAGTTAATACGACATTCGTGGTTCCTTTTCACTACAAGCTCACCAAACGACTCCTCCCACCATATTATCCTGTTGCCCAAGTTTTGGGCTCAATCCGAAATCAATTGGTCAAAGAAATGGACACTTCAAGTTCCTACGAAGTTCGTACCGTAAATGGAGTGGTTGGTGCGTTGAAGAGTTTTAGTGATTGGATTTCACTCAAAACTCCCCAAATGACTCCTCCCCCCATATTATGTTGTTGCCCAAGTTTTCGGCTCGATCCGAAATCAATTGGTCATAGAAAATGTACACTTCAAGTTCGTACGATGTTCGTACCTTAAATGGAGGGGTTGAAGGATTACGTAGTTTTACTTGTTGGATTTCACTCAAAACTCACCAAATGACTCCACCCACCATATTATGATGTTGCCCTAGTTTTGGGATCGATCCCAAATCAATTGGTCAAAGAAATCGAACACTTCAAGTTCGTATGATGTTCGTACCGTAAATAGAGTGGTTATTGCATTGCATAGTTTTAGTGGTTGGATTTCTCTCAAAACTCTCCAAATGGCTCCTCCCATCATATTATGATGCTGCCCAAGTTTTGGGCTCGATTCGAAATCAATTGGTCAAAGAAATTGGACACTTCAAGTTCCAACGAAGTTCGTACCGTAAATGGAGTGGTTTGTGCATTGCATAGTTTTAGCGGTTGGATTTCTCTCAACACTCTCCAAATGTGTCCTCCCACCAGATTTTAATGTTGCCCAAGTTTTGGGCTTGATCCGAAATCAATTGGTTAAAGAAATGGATACTTCAAGTTCATAAGAAGTTCATACCTTAAATGGAGTGGTTGGAGGATTGCGTAGTTTTACGGATTGAATTTCAGTCAAAACTCCCCATATGACCCCGCCCACCATATTACGATGTTGCTCAAGTGTGGGGCTCGATCCGAAATCAATTTGTCAAATAAATTGGACACTTAGTTAATACGACATTCGTGGTTCCTTTTCACTACAAGCTCACCAAACGACTCCTCCCACCATATTATCCTGTTGCCCAAGTTTTGGGCTCAATCCAAATCAATTGGTCAAAGAAATGGACACTTCAAGTTCCTACGAAGTTCGTGCAGTAAATGGAGTGGTTGGTGCGTTGAAGAGTTTTAGTGATTGGATTTCACTCAAAACTCCCCAAATGACTCCTCCCCCCATATTATGTTGTTGCCTAAGTTTTCGGCTCGATCCGAAATCAATTGGTCATAGAAAATGTACACTTCAAGTTCGTACGATGTTCGTACCTTAAATGGAGGGGTTGAAGGATTACGTAGTTTTACTGATTGGATTTCAGTCAAAACTCCCCAAATGACACCGCCTACCATATTATGATGTTGCCCAAGTGTGTAGCTCGATCCGAAATCAATTGGTCAAAGAAATTGTACACTTCAGGTTTGTACGATGTTCATACTGTAAATGGAGTGGTTGGAGGATTGCGTAGTTTCGCTTGTTGGATTTCACTGAAAACTCTCCAAGTGACTCCTCTCACCATATTATGATGTTGCCCAAGTGTAGGGCTCGATCCGAAATCAATTGGTCAAAGAAATTGGACACTTCAAATTCATATGAAGTTAGTACCGTAAATGGAGTGGTTGGTGCATTGCATAGTTTAAGTGGTTGGATTTCACTAAAAACTCTCCAAAAGACTCCGCCCACCATATTATGATGTTGCCCAAGTTTTGGGCTTGATCCGACATAAATTGTTCAAAGAAATGGACACTTTAGGTTCGTACGAAGTTCGTATTGTAAATGTAATGGTTTGAGGATTGCGTAGTTTTACTGATTGGATTTCACTCAAAACTCTATTATGATGTTGACTATGTGTGGGGCTCGATCCAAACTCAATTTGTCAAAGAAATGGGACCTTCAAGTTCATACGAAGTTCGTACCGTAAATGGAGTGGTTGGAGGATTGCGTAGTTTTACTTATTGGATTTCACTCAAAACTCAACAAATGACTCCTCCCACCATATTATGATGTTTCCCAAGTTTTGGGCTCTATCCGAAATGAATTGGTCAAAGAAATAGGACACTTCAAGTTCGTACAAAGTTCATACCATAAATGGTGTGGTTGGAGGATTGTGTACTGTTGACCGCGCAAATCTCACGGCCTTTTTACCGGGCCGAACGGATCTGCGTCAACACGGGTCGTCCTTCTTTGGTCGGGGAGTGCCTTTTTACCGGGCCGAACGGAGCTGCCAGCCCGGTCTACGGTGCTTTCGTGAGAGATTTTGAGCAGACGAGTGGGTTGGAGCGCGCTCAAGTGATTCGACTTCTAATCAAGGGACTGTGACCGAGAAAGGAATTGATCTCGGTCGCGAGGTTCACGGCCTGAGCTACAAGGCCGTTGGTGGCGGTGTTGACGATGCGTTACAAGAATGTAAATGATAGAAAAAGGTAAATTTGCTCTAAGAGAGGCTTGTGTGGTGTTCAACCCTTTGAATGTATTCTGAGCTTAGTATTTATAGGAAGAGCCTCGGAGGAGGAAGTGGGGCCACAACTTGCATGATGTGGCTTGATTGGAGAGAGTGGGTGGCCTGGAACCGAGGAGCATGGTGGTGTGACTGCCGTGATGCTCGGTTTCCCCTGCTGTAGTTGTTGGGCCGGTTTTCATGCTTAGAGAAGCATTTAATTCCTTGATTTTTGGTAGGTAAGGGAGCATTTAATTTTTGAGATTTCAGAGGCATAATCTCACCAAATTGACCTTACCTATACTTGTGATTTGACTAATTGATGCGACTCCTACTCTCTTTCTTTCTCCACGTGCTCCTTTGAAAGTCCTCTGACTGGGACAGGTGTGATTACATCACAGCCCATTACTTATTAATGAGCCGTGGGGGCCACTTCCAAGCAAGTGGTGAATCGACGTTACCTCGGCCTGGGCAAGTGATAGGGGCACGGTCAAATTCTCGGTCAAAGCTCACCGTGACCGTGATCATTCTTCCTTCCTTGACTCCTTCGTTCATTCGGTACTTGCTCTTAATAAATAAACACAAGTCTTTAGAAAAGGAGAGCTCTGGCCGTGGGTTTTCTTATTTGATCGGCCGATATGGGCCGAGATTTTTATGCATAAACATTTGCCCCCCCATTTTCGGATTCTTCGGCCTTGACCAGACGAAGGCCGAATGAATAACAGGAAATGGACTCTTCGCCTCCCTCGGAACTAACGCCAGCTGTTCTGACATGTTAAATGCGCTTGCACGCCATCCAAGCCGTTATTGCCTTGATTCGCTCAAATCGCCGTTTCGTCTTTTCAACTGAAACGACGGTTCGCGAGGGCTCGACACGTCATTGCGAACTCAAATGTTTCAATTTCTGCGTCGTTCGAGAGGAAGAGCCATACCCGCTCGATTCATATTCAAGCGCCACTATAAAAGCCCAGCCTTTCTCATTTTTTCATCACGCTTTCAAAATTTCCAGATGAACCTCTGCCAAAATTCTTCTTCAACTCTCTAGCCTTCAAACTTGATTTCTAAGCTTCGCAAGACTTTATCTCCAGTTTCCTTAGCCTCTTTGTATTCTAAATTCCAGTTTTCTCCAATCTTTTTCCAACCATATTTGCCGTTTTCTAGGTTTTCAAACTGCGGTGTTCTTTGTGTTTCTCGAAAGACTTCGCACCTTTTCCTCAAAAAATCCAAACTTTGATCTTTTTCAATGGCCTCAAACACTTCTTCATCTGTTGATGTTCGGTCCCAAGCCTTCCAAACCAAATTTGAAGACATATGTCGAGAGATCCAAGGCTCGGTCGAAGCCCGGATCGTTGCCCCTGGTTCGATGATGGGGAGGTTTCAAACTTCCACCTCCTTGGTCCTCACTTGGAGGGAGGCATGCCAGAGGTGCTGGCCGTTCATTTGAAAAATGAACTTGTTGATCTCTCGGCCTTTACCGAGGGAGATTACCAGAATTGGAACACTACCAGGCCGTAGACTCAATGGCCGACCATGACCGCTGAGTGGGAAAAATGGTTGTCGAGGATGAAGCACTTCTTCGGCCAGCAATGGAAAGAGAAGGTATCTATCACTTGATCAAATTGTTCGAACGGTCGATTGTGATGGATTGGTCACTACTCGCCGCCGCCCTCAGCTTCTGGTCTTCGGCCACCAACACTCTTCAGCTACGGTTCGGCGTGATGACCCCGATCGTTCTGGATATGGCCGCATTGTTTGGTCTCTCTCCAATCGGCGTAGAAGTAAACGCCGCCATGGTTGCCCCTGAAGCCGAGGGGAACTTCAAGGCCGCCTGGCCCACGGTCTCCCAACTTGCTGGAGGCAAGGCAAAGAATATGCTGAACTACTCCAGTTTCTACAACAACTTTGGGGTAGAGGATGATGCCAAGGATGACACTTTCGGCCTTGTGCGCGAGGTCGAGCATGCAGCATTCCTGCTGTACTGGCTGTGCAAGTTCGTCTTTTGTACTCAGGCGAACAAAGTAATGTTGGAGTTCTCCCATCTTGCTGACTACTTGGCGCAAGGGAAGACGCTTGCTCTCGTCCCATTCTTCCTCGGCCACATTTACCGCACACTTCATGACATCGTCAGAGATGGAATGAAGCCAAAGCATGGCGGCCCACTTTGGGCATTCCAATTCTGGCTCTAGACCTACTTCCCGGAATTGAGAGGGGTGGCCACCTTCCAGAACACCGAACCGTTGGCCAACGCGCTCGCTCGAGCTGCCCCCAAGCACCATACCTCGGCCTTCTACTTCAAGTTTTTCTATAACTTGGCCGAGCGTTCTGGAGCTCAATTCCGAGTATACCTGACTCGGCCATTCCCCTTCTACCTTGCCCACGACCTCTCCATCATCCCTAACGCTGGGGCCTTCATTGTGGCCTCTCCAAGGCTGGGGCCGAGGTGTATTTGTCGAACCTTGTGGCGAGGCAATTCGGCCTAGTGTAAACGGTTCCTGTCCTCCCTCTCTCCCTCAACCGTTTGTCTTCCTGGAGGGCCGACGTCGATCAAAACCATGGCGTTGCTGCCATCACCTTCCTAACCCTCCTACCATGGAGGCGGATCAACGCCATTGACGAGGATGGAAGGATCTGGCATGAAGACTTTATCTCAGCCAGATTTATTTGAACGGTCGAGGAGGCTGTGAGGGGGTCCCTGGCCAACGCAGATTGGGATCCCCTCCCACCAAAAACGAGCTGGAGCAAGAAGACTCAGGCCGTGGTCTCGGCTCAGCTTCCCGCCCCTGCTGGTCGAGAGGCTTCGGACTCCTGCGGCGAGGTCGACCCAAGCAGCCACTCGGCCAACTCGTCCAGCCGCGGCTGTACGTCCTGTAGCGACACCAAGGGTAGCGGCCGTGGCTCCAACCACAAGGGCTCCAGCTGCGGCGACACCGGCCGTAGTTCCAGTTTTGAGTGTGCAGGTTGCTCCAACGCCGATCGTGGCACGGGCAACCGGTACTGGAGGTATTTATCTAGCCTTTCTTTTATTTCCTAACTTATCTTTGTTTACAGCCCATGGCCGAAAAAAGGGCGAGAGTGGAGGCCGAGGTGGAGGCTGCCACCGAGCCTCATGTTGAGGTGGGTCATGAGGAAGCACCGTTGAAGAGGTGCCAGTTGAGGAAACGCCGGCTGAGGAAGTGACGGTCGAGGAAGAGACTGCTGAGACTGAGGCGAGGCTGCCTCCACGGAAGAGGTTACATATTGCCGTGTCCTCGTCCGAAGACGAAGGAAACGTCGAGACCGTTCCTTTAGAGGTAATTGATCATTCATTTCCCATTTTTCTACTTGCTTTACATTTTCTTTTAACCCTTGTTTTCTTTAGGATGAGGCTGTCTCCAGTGCTGCTGCCGAGGTTGCAGAGGCTTTGTCGGTCGAGGCCGAAGTTTCTCAAGCAATGGAGGTCGCGCCAATCGCGACCGAGACTCCTCAATGTGAAGATGTTTTGCGAGGAAGCTCCGGCCGAGACCCCTATGGCCACGACTGCTGCGTCGGTGGTTTCAACTGTCTCCTCGACCGTACCTTCTCCTCAAGCCCTGCGCTACTCCAGTGATATCGTGATCTACTCGGTGAGTGCTTGGACGGTCATGCTCAGTTAAGACTTGGTTGTGGACTTTCTAACCTTTCTTTTGTTTTCTTGTCTTCAGCCTCCCAGGCCATCCTTGACCGAAGTTCCCTCAGTCCCACTGTCCACGTCCGTAACCTTGTCGAGCCCTCGTATAACTTCCTCGGTCATAGCCCTAATGCCTCAAGCTCCTTTGACGCAAGGGTCCACGGTCACGACCGAGGCTATGGCGACGTTGGTGAGGGTCAAAAGCTCAACCGCCGCCCCTGACACCGAGGTGAATCTCTAGACTAGACACCTTTTAGTCAATATCTTTTGTCAATATTTTCTAACCATTTCTCTTTGACTTAGTCCAACTCCTCCGATGATCTCGGCGCTCTCTACGCCAGCCTGTACGAGGAAGGACGCAGTTCCTCGGTCGCGCCACTGGATGCCGAATCTAGTGACGTCATAGACAAACTCAGGAACTTCCTTCACATGGGAGTGAATGACATGGTCGACGCCGAGATTTTTGGCGAGTTCAGGGCGAGTCTGGATGCAGCCATGGCGCTCGATCTTTTGGACTCGGCCCAGCTAGATGAACTTCTAGTGCGCCTGGAGGAAGGCGAGGAAATGATCCAGCGCTATGCCGAAGCCGGACAAAAGATGGCCGAGGGTTGCTCCTTGGACGCGGAGCTAGACGAGATCAAGGAACGAACACAGTCGGCCATGGCAGCCTTGAAAGAGAATGACCTTGTTCGCCAAAAAGAAATCGAGGCGCTGGCCGAGGTCGATGCTCAACTTGCCGAACTCCAGGCTTGCCGCGCTCTTATTATCAAAAAGCTTGATCGTGCAACTACGGCAGGCTCGGAATTAAAAGATTCGGCCAGGCAACTGCTAAAGGCGGCTACGGAGAAGAAGAAGGCCCTGGCCGAGCGGAAGCTGATAAGGGCTCGGTGGCTGGCTGATATGGACAGTGGAGATATCGCGTGGAGGAAGGTCACATGCCTTATCTGGGGCATGTTCAACGAAGGTGTCTAGGCTCTAAGTCGTATTTTTAGTTTCTTTTTTACTTTAGTTCGGCCTTGGTTTGCCGTTTCCTTGTAATCAAACTGACTCTTCTTTATTTGTAAAATACAACTGTTGCGCATCAATTTCAATTTCTCTTTCCGATCATTCAAATGCATATCTCCTTGCAATTTATCGACCATCACCGATTCGTTCATACGATCCTGTTACTGCTCGTCTATCTCGGCCGTTTCCCATATCGATGGAACATATTTCTTTAAGTGTTGACCGTTAATTGGCAATTCATGCCTTTCACCGTCTTTATCTTTTAATGAAACGCCCCTTGACCGAGAATTGATCGATGATAAATGGTCCTTCCCAATTTGGTGAAAACTTGCCGAACCGTGGATCCTTAGTTCCAACAAGGAGAACGGCTCGCCATACTAAATCGCCCTTGGCAAAAACCTTAATTTTAATCTTTTTGTCATACGCTCGAGCCGCTATCTGTTTCTGTTCTTGCATCAGATTATATGCTCCAAATCTTCCAATTCTTGAACCATAGCCTGCATGTACTCTTTCCTTTTCGGCCCATGCTGCTCGGTGATACGAAGGGATCGTACCTTCAACTCCATTAGCAGAATTGCATCATGGCCGTAGGTCAAAGCATAAGGAGAAGTACCGGTAGCCGAGCGCTTCGAGATCCGATATGCCCAAAGAGTTTCGGGCAACAAATCATGCCATGATATGGGCTTTTCGTCAATCATCTTGTCCAGAATATTTTTGATAACCTTGTTGCTTGCTTCGGCTTGGCCATTAGACTGGGGATAATAAGGAGTCGAGTAAATTAATTTGATCCCCATCCTTTCGGTATATTCTCGGGTTTCGGCCGAAGCAAAAACCGGGCCGTTATCTACCGTGATAGTCTCTGGAATGCCGAATCTGTGAACAATGTATCTCTCAAAGAACCTGACCACCTCGGCGCTGGAGATTGACCAATATGATTCCGCTTCTACCCACTTGGTAAAGTAATCGGTCGCTACGAGTATCCACGCGTGTTGATTGGATGCGGTCGGATAAATTTTCCCTATGATATCCACGGCCCATCCCCTGAAGGGCCAGGGCTTAGTGATAGGATGTAGAACTTCGGCTGGTACCCTCTGTATAGGACCGTGAATTTGGCACTTAATGCAACCCTTAGCGTATTCGATGCAATCCTTCAAAATACTCGGCCAATAGTAGCCGTGTCTCCTGACCAACCACCTCATTTTTATCCCAGATTGGTGAGCCCCACAAATTCCTTCATGGGCCTCCCCCATAAATATCTTTGCATCCTTGGTGCCGAGGCAAAGTAGTAGTAGGCCGTCAGAATCTTTCCGGTACAACTCATTTTGATAAATCAGGTAGCACCGTGCCCGGAAGCAAATAGTTTTCTCGTGGTTGCTAGAGGGCTCACGAAGGTACCTAACTATAGAGTACCGCCAGTCCTCCTTGGCAATTTCGATTTGTTCGGTTAGTTCGGCAGATGACATCTGTGTGGGCATTCCCCGTTCGGCCAAGGCCGGCAGAGTGCGCTTTTCGATCCTTATCATGCGGTCAGGACTCCCATCAAGGATACTTACGCTGGACGCAATTTGGGCCATTTCGTTGGCCTCGTGGTTCTCCGTGCGCGGCACATGGGTGAACGAAATCCTTGAAAATCCCTCGGCCAAGTTAAGGGCCATTATGTAATACATAGTCAAATTCTCGCTCGTGCATTGGTACTCCCCGATCAACTGGTTAATCACCAACTGTGAATCGCCATAAACCAACACCCGAGTGGCCTTCATTTCCTTTAAGATTTCAAGGCCGATGATAAGCGCTTCGTACTCGGCCTGGTTGTTGGTGCGTTTGAAGTTGAATTGAAAAACGAACTTCCATCTTTGGCCCTGGGGCAACTCGATGAACACCCCGGCTCTAGACATGGCTTCGGTGCTCGATCCGTCAAAGTACATAGTCCAGTAATTCTTCTCCATTTGGGCCATGCCAATCTCGACCTCGGTCTCTTCTTGCGCCTCTTGACCCGGGTGATGAGCCAAGAAATCGGCCAAAGCTTGTCCCTTGACCGACTTCTGTGCCACATATTGAAATGTGAACTACTCAGACAGAGCCATGGTCCATTTCCCAATTCAGCCGCGAATGATCGGCCGAGTGAGCATGTATTTGATAAGGTCGGTCTTCGATATAATCTGGACGACCGAGGGAAGCATATAGTGGCGTAGCTTGGTGGCTGCGAAATAAAGGGCTAGACAAAACTTTTCTACTGATGAGTAGTTAAGCTCGGCCGTATTGAGGGTTCGGCTGAGATAGTGCACCGCTTGTTCTCGCCCCAAATCGTTATTTTGTGCCAGTAAGCACCCAATAGATTCTTCTGAGGCCGCGATATAGAGCCTCAAAGGCTTCCCTCGCTTTGGCGGCATGAGGACCGGCGGCTGAGATACGTACCTCTTGATTTCGTCGAAGGCCGTCTGGTGCTCGGCCGTCCAAATGAAACTATCGACCTCCTTTAAATTAAGCAAGGGAGATAATGGCTGAATTTTACCCGCCAAGTTGGATACAAAACGCCTCAGGAAATTGACCTTGCCTAGGAAGGACTAGAGCTCTTTCTTGGTTCGTGGTGGTGGCGCGGCCATAATAGCCTTTGCCTTGTCCTTATCTATCTCTATTCCTCGCTGGTGAACCAAGAAATCGAGGAAATTCCCGGCCGTGACGCCAAATGCGCACTTTTTCGGATTCATCTTCAAGCCATGAGCTCGCATCCGTTTGAACGCCTGTCAGAGATGTTCCACATGGTTGGCTTTAGATGTGGATTTAACGACCACGTCTTCGATGTATACCTCCACTGTTCGGCCGATCAGGTCATGAAATATGAGATTCATGGCTCGTTGATACGTAGCTCCAGCATTTTTCAGACCGAGCGGCATGACTACCCACTCATAGGTTCCGATAGCTCCAGGCATCTGAACGCTATTTTGTGGACGTCGGCCTCGGCGATGAAGATCTGATTATACCCAGCATGACCATCCATAAAAGACAGAAGTTCGTGTTTTGCAGCCCCATCCACCAAAAGATCAGCCATTGGCATGGGGTATTCATCTTTAGGCGTTTAATTTCTTCTTTCACTTTCAATTGCACCTCGGTGAGAAGCGTCTCGACGGCTATTGAAAAGGTTTGAACCCTTCTTTAATTTTTAATTCATGTTCAACTAAACTTCTTGGTAAACCAGGCATCTCATGATAGTCTCAAGCAAAACAGTTTTATATTCACAGAGCAGGCCGACAATCTCGGCCTTCAACTCTGGATTTAATAATTCGCTTACAAAAAGAGGTCGTGGCATGGCCTCAGTACCAACATTTATTTCTAGCAGTGGGTCCTGGATCCAGGTCGCCGATAGTCAAAACCTCGCGCGTTGTCTGATTCATGTAAGAATTCGATCAAGTTAATCGGAGAGTTTGGCCGCAGAGATTCTTCAGCCCAATGTTCTAATGACCGTTCCAGTAAGTCGGTGACGGCTGCCGCTCCTTCTTCTCGTGTCGCTTTGTCTGACATTAATACAGGCTGGTGCGATCGAAACTTTGTCTGACTTTGGTTGCTTGGCCATTTGCGTTGTGGTCGGTGAGGACAACCCACCCGATATCATCGTCATAGATTCTTGCTTGTATGGCATTAGCTTCGAACGGCTTCTTGTCGGCCTGGTGTATGGATACCCTCTGGCCGTCCCAGAAGAAAAGTAACTGGAAGAGAGAGGACGGTATACATCCGGATTGATGGATCCAATCCCGACCGAGTAGGATGTTATAGTCCACGTTGGACTCCACCACATAGAAAGCCGAGACCCTTGTCTGGTCAGCCACTGTTATTTTCAACGGCAATACCCCAAATGTCTTGGATTTATCACCGATGAAGCTATTCATGACCACGTCACTAGGAATGAGGTCCTCCCTAGTTTTGCCCAACTTCTTCATTAGTGAAAGAGGAAGGATATTAGCCGTGGCGCCGTAATCGACAAAGACCTTGGTCACAGGTATTCCCTCTACGTGGGCCGATATGTATAGCGGTTTTAAGTGTCGATACTTGTTCGGCTCACCCCTTGGTATGGCTTCGCCAAAAGCCATCGCCAATAATTCTTCTTTCGATTTCAGCCTACGTGCTGGCTGCTCCCCTAGCACGTCATTCTCAAGGCTATTGCCCTGATCTTCTGGGCCCGAGAACTCATTGGGCAACACCAGAACCATGCCCATGATTATCTCCTCCAATTCCTATTGACTTCCTTCGGCCATCGCTTCGGCCGTGTTATTACCTTTGCCCCCAAGCGTCTTCCCTATATGGCTGTCAAGCCGAACCTCCGGAATGTCGGACTATTCAGCCTCCTTCTTAAGAAGTCGCTTGGCTTTTATCAGAGAATCCCGCGCCGTGAGGTACTCGTCCAACAGGCCAATCCGGACTTTCTCCTCCGCCGTATGGCCGAACATGATGTTGGCCGGTGTTACGGAGAAGTACCGTTGTAAGTAAACCAAATCATCTTTAGAAAAGGGGGCTTTGGACTCCAAGTCCTTCATATCAGGTTGATAACCTGGCAACCCTTTTGCTCTCGCTTCTCGATTTGCCTGGTACAAAGCTTTTACGGCCGAATCGGAATTCCGAGTAATGAGAAGCTCTTCTGCCCTAGCATTCTTCAGTGCGAATTCCACAATTTCTCGGTTCTCAGGTATCATGCCGTATAAGTTGATGGCCGAATGTTCTTTGTGAAACTCCTGAAGGAAAGATAGGCCGTTCGGCGAAAAAGGAGAATCCTTACCGCGATATACATCGATCACGGCTTCTTCGGTCTTTTTCTTGATTGCGGTTTTTAACCCTGCTCGGCCAAGGGTCACATCGCTCAGCTCCTTACTGTTTGATGAGGGATGCCAATTTTTCGGTCCACGTCTTCTGACTCCCGTTTCTTTAGGACTGGCCTGAACCGAGGATTGATGGCTCGGCCCTCCCTTCTGTTGCTGCTCCGGGCGCTCGTCCTGGGTTGATCGTGCCCTAGCCTGTTGAGCCTACCTCTGCATTCTTCTCAACTGAGTTTTTTTTAACGGCTCAACTTTCCCTCCAGACCGAACTTGATACCATCGGTCATCTTGTACCACTGGTGGTTTGAACGTTCTGGGGTGCTTTGGGGTGATCTCCTCTCGGCCGATCGTATTACGAGAGGTCCTTGCCCCCAAGCGATCAAAAACGGTACCACGGCGCAATTTGGTCGCATCCTCTTTGCCAGACTCGTCTCTGAAGTTGACATTCACCATGCTTATTATGGGTGGAGGGAAAGGCTTGGTATCTACCTTCATGGAAGGCTTTTTCGTGAATTGGAGTTTCTTCTCGTCTATCAGCTTCTGTATAACGTCGCGAAAGACGACGCAATTATTGGTGCCGTGAGACCAAGAACTATGATACTTGCAAAACGTCTTCCCCTTGAGTTCTTCGGCCTTAGGAATCTTGTGTCCAAATGACAACCTGACCTTCTTTTCGGCCAACAATAAGTCGAATATTCCTTCGGCCCGAGTCAGGTCAAAGGTGTATGATTTTGGCTCTCGGCTCACAAATTTGCCATCCGGGATCTTCGTTTAGCTGTTATCAGCTTTGATGAGCTCTTTTCACACAAAGGGCTTGTTTATGTTGACCTCAGCTGAGCTGACTTCTATCTCGGTGTCATCAGCCATGTCCTGACCTCGAGTCTCGACATAACCAACGGCCGGATTCTTGTAGTATGTCCCTTTTGTGGCCATCTTCCTTTGTAATTCTTCTTTCAAGAGGGACGCGTATCGATCTACTTTGTTGGTTAGGTCGTGCATGTCCCGAAATTTGATTCCTTGAAACTTCTTTCGGTACTCGAATTCTATACCTTCCTCGGCCATCTTGACAAACTCCCTCTCAGGCAGGCTGGTTCGGCACCAATTCCTACACGTTTTAAAGCGCTGCAGGTAATCACGAGGCGACTCACCCGGGGTTTGTCTCATTCTTGCCAGCTCGGCAACCGTTATCTCCCTGTTGGTTTGATAAAAATGCTCATTGAATACTCTTTCCATGTCGGCCCAATCCCTTACCGAATTTGGTAGTAGATTAATGAACCAAGAGAATGCGGCACCGGATAAAGAATGGACGAACAATTTGAGTTTTTGAGCCTCAGAATCGGCCTCCCCACAATGGGCCGTAAAACGGCCTATATGTTCGACCGAAGAGGTATGACCGTCCTTAGAGAAAAGTGTAAAATCTGGCAACCGATAATGCGGTGGGACGTTGATGAGCCAATCCCTTGATTAAAAGTGTAAAATTTGAGTTTTTCATGTATCTTGGAGCCGCGGGACGTTCCTGAGCCAATCCATCTTCGATCATGCGGCGCACGTCCTCGACTTGAAGTTGTCGAGGCGGAGGCTCACCCTTAGCCGGGAAAACTTGGTGAACTTGCTGTTCTTCTTACTGGGTGGCGAACCCTTGCATCCTAGGATATGGGGTGGCTCGAGTTATCGGCTCGGTATGAGTTACCTGGCCAAACTGCAATTGGTTAGCATTACGGGAAGGCTCAATGTGTAGTGTGGCCGCCTGGTTCGGCCCGTACTGGGTTTGTGATGTATTTTCTCGTCTTGGACCGGGCTGTGTATACGAGCTGAGAAATTGAGGTGAGCACAAATATGGTTGTGTGACCATCGTTTGAGCCGGACAGGAAGGTTGCAAAGGCATGTGAATCGGAGTACCCTGTTCATGCCATGTGGCCGTCTGGTGCTGGCCGTGCGATGCCTCCGCCGAACGAACTGAAACTATATTTGACCACTCCTGCTGAGGTTGCCCCCATCTATGTGTCGAGATGTACGGCTCATGACTTTTTGGGGGCTCGCCGGCACTACTACCCTCATCGTGGGGCTCAATCCTCTCGAAACATTGTCTGCTTTGGTTAATGCCTGTGGGCGCAGCCGATGACACAACAGGTGATCTATTTTGAAAAATAGACCGTAGCTCTGATGTAATTTCGTGCATTGCGGCCATGAAAGATGTTTCTATCCTATAGGCCTGCTTCGACATCAACTCTTCTATTGGTACGGTCGTTGATTGGGGGATTCGGCCGGAGACATTGGAGCTCCCTTGTTCACGAAAAATCGACTGAGCTGCCCCCGGCGTTTCTCCTAGGACTGGAGATTGCTACTGCGAAAGAACGGCCAAATGGGTCGTTTTCGTAGGCATGGAGACCGACATAGCGACATTTCCCTCAGCCCCTATGAGCTGGATCAAAGGGGTTGAGCCAGGAACTTCAGTAGACATCTCAATTATCTTGTTTTTGCGCTTTGCTTGTGATCTTGTTTCCACCATAAAGTTGTTAAAGAAAACAATGTTGGTCCCACTGGGCGTGCTAAAGATGTTGACCGCGCAAATCTCACGGCCTTTTTTGGGCCGAGCGGATCTGCGTCAACACGGGTTGTCCTTCTTTGGTTGGGGAGTGCGATTATTCGGACGTGCCAGCACGGTCTACCGTGCATTCATGAGAGATTTTGAGCGGACTATTGGATTGGAGCGCGCTCGAGTGATTCTGACTTCTAATCAAGGGATTGTGACCGAGAAAAGAACTGATCTCGGTCGCGAGGTTCACGGCCTGAGCTACAAGGCCATTGGTGGTGGTGTTGATAGTGGAAACGATGATGGATTTGGGTGGTGCTCTAACGCTTCACCGGGCGGCGAGAGGCTGTATGATATATGGAATGAACGGAAGAGTAACAAAGGATGGTGCTCCGGCGCCTCGAAATATCGAGGGTCGTATGATATATTGATGAATGGAAGTTTCTTACAATCTGCCACTACTCCTAGAAAAGCAAGTAAATGTATTGAAAGTGCGTTACAAGAATGTAAATGACAGAAAAAGGTAAATTTGCTCTGAGAGAGGCTTGTGTGGTGTTCAACCCTTTGAATGTATTCTGAGCTTAGTATTTATAGGAAGAGCCTCGGAGGAGGAAGTGGGGCCGCAGCTTGCATGATGTGGCTTGATTGGAGAGAGTGGGTGGCCTGGAACCGAGGAGCATGGTGGTGTGACTGCCGTGATGCACAGTTTCCCCTGTCGTAGTTGTTGGGCCGGTTTTCATGCTTAGAGAAGCATTTAATTCCTTGATTTTTGGTAGGTAAGGGAGCATTACTTATTAATGAGCCGTGGGGGCCACTTCCAAGCAAGTGGTGAATCGATGTTCCTTCGGCCTGGGCGAGTGATAGGGGCACGGTCATATTCTCGATCAAAGCTCGCCGTGACCATGATCATTCTTCCTTCCTTGACTCCCTCGTTCATTCGGCACTTGCTCTTAATAAATAAACACAAGTCTTTAGAAAAGGAGAGCTCTGGCCGTGGGTTTTCTTATTTGATCGGCCGATATGGGCCAGATTTTTATGCATAAACACGTACTTTTACTGATTGCATTTCACTCGAAACTCACCGAATGACTCCTCCCACCATATTATGATGTTGCCCTAGTGTGGGGCTCAATCCAAAATTGATTTGTCAGAGAAATTGGACACTTTAAGTTCATACGAAGTTCGTACCGTAAATGGAGTGGTTGGTGCATTGCATAGTTTTAGGGGTTGGATTTCTCTCAAAACTCTCCAAATGACTCCTCCCATCATATTATGATGTTGCTCATGTGTGGGGCTTTATTCGAAATCAATTGGCCAAAGAAATTGGACACTTCAAGTTTGTATGAAGTTCATACCGTAAATGGAGTGGTTGGAGGATTGCGTACTTTTACTGATTGGATTTCACTCAAAACTCACCAAATAACTCCACCCTCCATATTATGATGTTGCACATGTGTGGGGCTCAATCCGAAATCAATTTGTCAAAGAAATTGGACACTTTAAGTTCATATGAAGTTCGTACTGCAAATAGAGTCGTTGGTGCATTGCATAGTTTTAGTGGTTGGATTTCTCTTAAAACTCTTCAAATGGTTACTCCCATCATATTGTGTTGTTGCCCTAGTTTTGGGTTCTATCCGAAATGAATTGGTAAAAGAAATTGGACACTTCAGGTTCGAACGAAATTCTAATCGTAAATGGAGTTGTCGGAGGATTGCATAGTTTTGCATGTTGGATTTTACTCATAACTCACCAAATGACTCCTCCCACCATATTATGAAGTTGACCAAGTTTTGGGCTCGATCCGAAGTCAATTTGTCAAAGAAATGGACACTTCAAGTTCGTATCGAAAATGGAGTGGTTGGTGCATTGCAAAGATTTAGTGGTTGGATTTCTCTCAAAACTCTCCAAATGCATCCACCCTCCATATTATGGTGTTGACCAAGTTTTGGGCTCGATCTAAAATCAATTGGACACTTCAAGTTGAACGAAGTTCATACCGTAAATGGAGTGGTTGGAGGATTGCGTAGTTTTACTGATTGGATTTCACTCAAAATTCAAGAAATTACTCCTTCCACCATATTATGATTTTACCCAAGTTTTGGGCTCGATCTGAAATCAATTGGTCAAAGAAATGGACACTTCAAGTTCAAACGAATTTCGCACCGCAAATGGAGTGGTTGGAGGATTGCGTAGTTTTACTGATTGGATTTCACTCACTCAAAACTCACCAAATGACTCCTCCCACCATATTATGCTATTACCCAAGTGTGGGGCTCGATCCGAAATCAATTCGTCAAAGAAATGGGCACTTCAAATTCGTACGAAGTTCGTACCGTAAGTGGAGTGGTTGGAGGATTGCATAGTTTTACTAATTGGATTTCACTCAAAACTCACCAAATGACTCCTCCCTCCATATTGTCCAAGTTTGGGCTCGATCTGACACTACTACAAAAAGGTTAATAGACATCGGTTTTTAGCCGTTGTAGAAAGTCTTTTAAAACCATTGAGGTTAGGAGTGTCGTCTTTTCTACCTATTTATGACAACGGTAAAAAATCGTTGTAATATGTCACTTTCAACAACGGTTTTTCTTAAAAACCGTTGTCAATTCTCATATATAAAACAAGTATACAAGAGTGACCGTTGTAATATGGCACTTTCAACAACGGTTTTGTTCAATAACCGTTGTAGTATTACGCTTACTACAACGGTTATTGATCAAAACCGTTGTAGTATTGTTTATTTCCACAACGGTTGTTCAGGATAACCATTGAAAATTGAACTTTCAACAACATTTTTCTCAATAACTGTTGTATTATGGTTATTTCCACAACGATTTTTATAATAACCGTTGTAGTAAGATCATTCTTAACAACGGTTTTGCTCAACAATCGTTGTAATATGGTTCTTTCCACTATGGTTATTGATAACTTTGCACAACGGTTTTTAGAATAACCATTGTAAATGTTCTTATTATACAACAACTGTTAGTTTTGACCGTTGTAATAAGTTGATTTCTACAACGGATTGAAAGGGTAACCGTTGTAAATGTTCTTACTATATATGATTTTTTTTTAAATTAATATTGTTGCATTCCAAAAGTAACAAATATAGGCAAAACAATGATGTATTCATATTTCAATATGAAAAGTATTTGAACCATACAATTCCAAAATTGGTTCAATTACAACAATTTGAGGTCTACAGGCAATCTAAAGCTTTGAATTTAGTACATACATCCCAAAAGCTACCAACCACATACAATCTAAAACTTTGTACACTATGAAAAATTCTACCATTCACAAAATGACAATCAAAGTAGAAACCAAAACAGTGGTTGATAACCTTGTCCACTATTCTGAGCAAAAAAACCCTTGTCCATTTTGAGGTCTGAGCTACACATAATTGGTCATCACATAATCTGCCCACTCACGCCGTACTTCATCCATGAAATAAATGGTTTCTTTGTCCACATTAACAATAGTCAACATCCAATGACTTCTGCCAACGTAGTAGAATATGAAATAAATCCATCATAAGGCAACCGATTCACTTTTTCACATTATTTTGTTTCCAAGTAATTAGATAAATATGTTAGATAGCATTTTAGATTGACCCGGAGTTGTAAGGAATTAAGAAAATCTGGTCAGGTTGCGCTGATGAAAACCGAGTTGCTAAGACACGTGATCTTTGACTAATGTCTCCACACCCTAGAGCACCAACTACAGCAAGGTCAACAAACCCAATCATGCTTAACATGTTTGACGTTTTTAGAACCTCATGTAAGTACCTGTGCATTGTAAAATCAGTTTGTTACAAAAAATATATATTTTATTAAATGTAGCCTATTACCTCATGTATATCACTATGCATGTGCTTGATATCTCTGACATTTCTCCAAATTGTAGAATGTCTTCACGTAGAATATGGGTTGAACGAGGCGACCCAAACACTTCCACTTCCATGATGAAATTTATAGTTATCCCCGTCATCTTTAGAGTTCTCTCGGCAAACCGGCACAACAACTTTAGTGAAGATGGCATTTGGTTGCTGATTTTGTAATGAAATACTTGGCTATGTAAAATTCAAGCATTTTGCTTTGTTCTATTTTAAGAAAAAAAAAATTGTATGTTACTACATATAAGATTAGAACAGACACATTAATGTTTTCTAAAACTTAGTAATGTGAGATATACCTTTAAAGTCAGATCATATCATTGCAAGCTTTTGGTTCCACATTATTTTCATTGGGAACCTTTGCAGCTGAACAACTACCTTTGTCGGAAAGATGTGTAGGGGGAGTCGAGAGATTAGGGAGAATTGGACTACCTTGTGCCTTAGAAAATCTTTCAATTTTAGCCTCTAATTGAGTCATCTTATCCACCCAATATCCTCTTTCTACAGCCACCATTTCTTTCGCCAAAGCATGCCCCTTAGTTTGCTCCTCTTCAATAAGTTGCTTTATTGTCTCTTTAATGATCTCGTTCACATGCTTGCCATGTCGTACTGGTTTGTTGAAACATGAGCTTGGATTCACATAAGCTCCCACCCCTCTAACTCGTCCACTATGCTCTGGACTCCCCAATGCCATTGTGAGGATATCATTACTACCCGATACGGTCAGAGACCCTTCAAGTACTCGTTTCTTCAAATCATCCTGATACAACTAAACAGATTGTACAACAAATAAGGTTGAAATAAAATCCAAGTGGCAAAAATTGATTAGCTTATTGCCTCACTCTAACTGACAATTAGTATAGCTTTCTCTGCTATCTTCTCATCTGGGAATGTCCCATTTTTAGCTTCACGTCCTTTCCTCCACAATGTTGATCGATCTATATCCTCCTCAGGCATTGTTTGTAACTACAAGATAATTATAATAAGCTTTCCTAGCATTTGAAAACATCCATGGAAGCTCACTATTGAAAACATCCAAGTTTTTCTATCAAACGCAGCATACATCATTTGCTAGAACATTGATAAGAGCATTTTATTTCATATTTAATATCCCTACACTATGCCAAATTTCACTTTCAGCAACACTACATAGGCATCAAAAACGGAAAATCGATGCTATTAGTACATTAGGCATCGATTTTATAAATAACGATACTAAATAGGTACAAAGACATCGATGCAATTTTTGGTTTTTATGATGATGCCCTTGATTCCCCTTTAGCATCATCTCTTTTATGACGATGCCTTTGATTCCCCTTTAGCATCATCTCTCATAATCACAGATGCCTAAAGTGATTTGCCTTTTTTTTTTTAAGAGGGACATTTTTTTAAAAAAAAGCCGCACAGATGCCTAAAGGGTAGTCAACGCTAGTCCAAAATTTTTCACGCTCTCCCTCTCAAACTCTCACCCTATCTTCCATCTCCCTCTCAATTTTTTCAGTCCCTCTCAAACTCACGCCCTAACTTCCATCTCCCTCTCAAACTCTCACCCTATCTTCCATCTCCCTCTCTATTTTTTCAGTCCCTCTCAAACTCACGCCCTAACTTCCATCTCCCTCTCAAACTCTCACCCTAAAACTTCCATCTCCCTTTTAATTTCGGACTCTCCCTTTTTTTCTTTTCTTTCTCGGACATCGGAAAGTTCTTCTCTCTCTCTCTGTTGTGAACTCTTCTCTCTCTTCTCTCTCTTCTCTCTCTTCTCTCTCCTATTTCCTCTGCAAATCAATCCCACCCACCGAAAATCAAACCCTAGATCCCACCCACCCAAAAATCCAGCCCCAAATTGTCAACGAAGCCCTAGTTCTCTCTCTCTCTCTCTCTCGCAGATCTGAGTGGCCAAAAACTAATTGCCCTAATTCTCTCTTTCTATTTTACAATGGCAGCTAATGATGGGTGTGGGCAATCAAGGACCTTGGACCCCAAGAAGCAAACACTCAGAGTCGGCACACGAGAAACACTTCACATTTGGAGAGATCGTTCGTGACATCATTATCGGCGTCTCCGATTGTCTTAGCGTGCCCTTAGCTCTCGCAGCAGGACTCTCACCTCATTATCATTCTCACTAGTGGCATCGCTGAAGTCGCCGCCGCTGCCATCTCCATGGGACTCGGCATGTATACTTTCAATCGCTTTTGTTCAATATCATCGTTTGTTCTGTTTTGTTCTATTTGGTTACCGAGAAAATGCGGAAAGGAAAATAAATTTCTTTTATTTAAAATTATTAGGGTTGTTGATTGTAGAGATTCTTCATTGTTATTCTTTTTCGTATAAATTTTGTTCAACTTGCCGGTGTTTGTTGGCTAATTGAGCTTCTTTTCCTCCTGCTCCTCCTCTTTCTGTGTTAAGCAGTCTGTTTATTGAATTTTTAAAGGAGGTTATGAAGTGCTCAAGTGTAGCTACATTGAGTATTTTGCCTTGAGTTGTCAGTGTATCAATACCTCATATAACATTTAGATATTGAATTAGATGTTTTTGGGAGAAATGCAGATTGTTTGAGTTATATGGCCAATAATCAAATGCAAAGCCGATGGCAAAAGAACTTGCTTCTTTGAAGGGAATTGGTCCAAGTGTCTAGCTTTTAGTGTTGATAGATCTAAATTAGCTACTTGTGGTGGTAAACAATAATTTGTATTATTGTCCAGTTTTATATCAAAGTGTATTTACTTATCTTTGTAATCAATTTTCGGATGGGCATTTGAGAATTTTGGAGTGGCTAAACTGCGAATAATTTTAGATGAACTAATAGTGCACAAGTCTGTTCGTGATTTGGATTCGGTGAGGAAAATGCTTGTTGATTGTCTTGTGTACATTTAAATACAAGACAACAATGCATAAGAATATGCCATAATCGGATATATGTTTGAAAATTCTTGATGGTTGATCTTTACTATACGACTTTAAGCTAGCTTTATCCAAAGCAGCAGAAAAAGTTTCAACTAAAAATGGAAACTATTATGGTGGTTTTCACCGTATGTATGGGCTACAATTTCACTGAAAGACATAGAAACAAAGTTTCTTGTTATGCTCTCCAAAGATGCTTTTGTCTCTCGATTGTATGTTTCTCTGTCTGGATGTACGTGTGTGTGTGTTTTTGGAGCTTTTGATTATTTTCCTGAATTAGACTGTCTTTTAACTAACTTCCATTACAAAAGATCATGTTATAGTTCATATTCAATACTATGTATAGGGCATCCATATCTACTATTCTTAATTTACTCTCATAAAAAGAAAAAAATGTATAGTTTACTTATTGATCGATTATGTTATGATCGGCTTCTAATCTCTTCATGAGCTCTAAGAGCTAGCTAGTTAGGGCCAGGATTTTGTGTGTGTGTGTGTGTGTGTGTGTCTAGGATAAGGTTTTAATGGAAAGAAGACAACACATATTGGAATCTCAAATTCTCTTATGAGTTTTAACTTTAGAGACAACACAATAATAGGTTTTTGGTCTCTCTGGATGTGTGCGGCAGCTCCCTTTGACTGAAAATGATGTGTTATGGTTGGCCTCTAGGCGCTTAGCTTATCCCTTTTTAGGGCAACAATGCTTAGGTGTCACTAATTTATGCATATAATTTCTACAAAATTGCATAATTCTGTACGAATATGCTTGAATAAATCACATTCATAGGTAACTATATATGAATTTTATTTTTCAAGTCATGTTGAACAATTCTAACTTGAAGTTACTTGGGATTCTGCTCTATATCTAGTTGGAACTCTCTTTCATTTTATTGAATGAAAATGCATAATGCTTTTGAGGATAAGCAATTCCGTTAGAAATCGTAATGTATTTTTAACCAAACAAAAAGATTGTAAGGTTTTAACTTCTTTTTCCCACTTCGCAGCGTTAGAGCAACAATTGATAGGTACAAAAAGCATGTGCTGATTCTACGAACGGTGGATCTGTTTCTGAAGCTAACACTCAGGTAAACTCTCTTTAGACAATGTTTTTTTTAAGGGTGTATGCTCCAAAGAAGATATGTTCGCAAGTGGATATTTATTTTCTTGAATGAAACCCTATTATAATTTGGCTTCTCATATCTTTTTGAAACAGTACAAAGTTACAAACCCATAATTACTTTCTAGCAATAGTCTAAACTAGTAGTTTTGATATAAATTAATAAGCTTCCTTTTCTCCTAGCTAGATGATTAATTTAGGATGGTTTGATAAGAGTATAACCCCCTTGCCAATCATTATAAGAAGCTAAATTGCATATGGTTAATGATTATTTCAGTCAATCAGAGGTAATACGCTTCCTCTAACCCAAAAGAAAAAGAAGAAAAGAACAAGACTTATATCCATTGGTTTTCATATTTATTACGAAAAGTAGGTCCATTAGATTTCTTGATAAATCTCCATTTTTTGTTTTACTACAGCAGTAAGGATGATATCTCTTTTTGCTTTTGTTTGATTCTTTTTTAGTTTTTACCGTTCCATATTATATTGATACATGCTACATGAACTAGGATAGCCATTGCATTTCAGTGCTAGTCTGTCACTCCAGTTTTTAAGGACTACTCTTATTCCATTATTCTGAGGGATATGGCTGCTCTTTGTGATGTGAATTTTATGTTCTGTGGGTTTTCGGTTGGGTTTTCTTGGTTATTGTCCCTTTTGTAGCTCTGGGTCATTTTCAGTCATTGCCTGCTTTTTGTTTGCCTGTTTGGTGTGCCTGTTTTTGCTGTTTGTTTTGTTGGGGTGTTGTTTCTTTTCGTTTTGGCTTGTGTAGTACAAAATCCTATATTTGCAAATAAAGTGTTGTTTAGAGAATGAGCAATGTGACTGGGTTTTTAAGGAGAAACATGTGTCTGTTTTTGCTAGCTAGTTTGTGCCTTTGTTAACATGATCATTTTCTTCTTCTTTTTCAGTATAGAGCTAAACGGAAGGACACGTACACCCAAAAGGAATTGGATGAGGTGCGAGAAGAATGGGCAGCTCATGTCCTAGAATGGCTTTTTGATTGAACTAAACATTAGTAATTCCTCCTTCATTTTGCATGTCTTGCTATAGCTAGTATTTTGCTTAGACAAGTATGGATAATTTGTGGTTTGGGGCTACAAAATTTGTGATTTGGATGTGATAATATTCTATCATTCAAGTATTTTGCTTATATATTGACAAGTATGGATATATTTAAATTTAAATTTATATATATGCTTTTTTAATCAACAATGGCAACACAACATGATTTGGAAATGATGCCTTTTTGATATTCTATAACGATAACCAAGTAAATTGTGATGTGGAACTTGCAAAATGCCTACACAGAAATAGGCATAAGAGATGCCTATTGTTCAAACGACTTCACTTTTCCAGAATCTCACTGAAGTTAAAAGATTAAGAAAACAACCCAACTTTTATGATCATTGATGCCTACAACCAAAAATATCATCAACAATTATATAACAATCGATGCCCAAAACTAGAAGTTTTGTCAACATTTATATAACAACCCATGCTATTGGAGGTTTTTCACGCCTGCAAAATCTAAAAAGCGATGACATATAACATAATTTGCATCGGCATTATTGGTTTACGTGATGTCGTAATCGATAATACGCATCGATGCAGGATAACTCAATGTTGTTGTAATACCCATTTAGCATCCTACGTTATGTAATTACCGATGCTATTTCAGGTTTAGGCATCGAAGTCAACCTTTTTTTGGCATTCAAAATCTTTTAGCATCGGGCGTTTATAAATATATGATGTCTTAACTATGTATAGGCAACGGATATTATCCGTTGCCTATTGTACAACAATAGGCAACGACTACCAATACCACGGAATTTTCAGACTTTAGGCAACGGATTTTCTCCGTTGCTAAAAGCCAAATTTGGCATAGTGCTAATTTATATTTGTTAGTACTTTGTTTTAATGAATTTTGAACCAATTAGAAGGTTACTTTGCATTTTACGAATTCATTGAAATAAAGCCTATAATTCAATTGAATTTTCTATTTGGTAGCTTTTATCTTTGCAGCAGCACCCAAACTCTTATCAATTAGGCTATAATTGTTCTATTCTAATATCATGATTTTATAAAGATGCGTGTTGGAGATATTAAGAAGGAAGATTGGGAGCATCACAGAGGCAAGTGCAAGAAAGGATGAGCAAGGTGTTTCCCTCTTTTCGGCCGGGTAGGCCGACGGAAGGAACTTTTGGTCCTTCTTCTTTTTTGAGTGCGGGGCGTGCCACCACCAAGCCACGAACTTGGGCTTGGATGGAATGTGAGTAGACGGATAGTGTGCACTTTTGACTTCTGATCAAGTGATTGCTCGGCCAAGCAAGGAACCTCCTCTCGACTTAGGTTCTTTCACTTCCTCGGGCTCGAGGATGGTTGAGCTTTGTATGGATGTTTTTGTGATTTTTAGGGTTTTTTGTAAAAATAGTGCAATTAAACTAAATGTGCGTTTACGTAAAGACAAGAATTGAAGTAAGATAAAGTAAATCAAAGCGATAAATAAACAAGAACAAAGTAAGAACGATAAAGTAAATTAAACTTGATAAAAACTCAATAACGATAAAAAGAAGAGCGATTAAAATAAACTTAAATGAAATAAACTTGAATTTAAATGACAATGTAAAGTGAATTGCAAGAATTTAAATGACAAAAGAAAGTAAATTGCAAGAATTTAAACTTACACTAAGGAAAGGAAGAACAAGCTATGCTAGGTGCTTGAAAAGTAAAATCCTAAGACTAGGAAAAGAAAAGTGCGAGACGAAAAATCGGTTTGTTTGTCTGATGTTGTGTGTCTTCTCCCTTCGTTTGGTGAGGTTTATATAGGGGCATCCGTCAGCCCATGGGCTGGCCATTAAATGGCCAAATGTCAACTCTTTTAAAATCCTTTCCTTTTGAAGCCCTCCAAATCCGTGGATCATGTCAGCGGAGATATTCTGATTGCTTGATTCTCTCTTATTTTGGACAATTCTGAATCACCATCAATCTCCTTGATTTATTTCCTTGTAAGGCCTCCGCCACGTGCATATTGACCTCCGAAAATCTTGGGCACAAATCCGTGGCTCGGGCTTGAACCTCCAAGCCCCTTGAAATTATATGGGGTTGACCCTCATGACTTTTGAATTCTTTCAACTTCAAAATTAGTCCGCCGAGAAAATCTTCAATTGATCTTCATATTCATTTATTATAGATATGTCAACAATCAAATGGGCTATGCCACTTCAATTGCCCAGGCCAAAAACTAATCCCAAAAAGACCTCCAGCCGCCAGCCTAGTATTCCTATCTTGAAACTTCTATGCCACGTATTTCCAACCTCTCCAGGCCAACATCCCATTGCTCCTGCCCTTAATTTTTGTTTGCTTCATAGCTCCGGAAGAATCTACAATTACTCTGCTTTTCAATGGCAAATTGCATTTGTTTTCACACAACCAATACTGGTTGAATTGATGTAGACACATATATGTAAAATTGGGCAGCCGCTAGCTTCTACGAAAGAACCCGGCCGCACCCATCTATTATTACATATGCATATAATATATATATATATATATATGACAAACGAGGGAGACTTCAACCAAACTTTCCCACTGTGCCTTTAAAGACTCCAGCCCCATTTTTAATTACCAAAAACCAATTCTAACACAACCTCCAGCCAACTTTCATACTCATGTATATATATTAATATATATGACAAATGCCCAACGGCCTTCTAAGCTCCAGCTGCATATCATCTTTGTTTGTATATATATATATATATATTAAATATACAAATGAAGTGCACGGCTCTTACCTCAACAATCCCGGCCGCATATATGTATTAGTTTATATATATATATATATGTATATATTATTCGAACATCTACAGCCCTTGCAGCCTAATATTTCTGCGGCCTCAATCTCACTTGCCCAGCTACCAATTGCCATCACTACTACAAAAATCGCAATAGACGACGGTAATTCACCGTCATGTATTCGGTTTTTCAACCGTCGTGAAATCGACCGACATCTTTTGATGCATAAAACCACGACGGTAAATTACCGTAGTCTATTATTTGTAAAGACGACGTTTTTTACTCAAAACTCACCAAATGACTCCTCCCCTCATATTATGAAGTTGCCCAAGTTTTGGGCTGTATCCGAAATTCATTGGTCAATGAAATTGGACATTTCAAGTTCGTACGAAGTTGGTACCGTAAATGGAGTGGTAGGAGGATTGCGTAGTTTTACTATTGGATTTCACTCAAAACTCACCAAATGACTTCTACCACCATATTATGATGTTACCAAAGTGTGGGGCTCAATCCGAAATCAATTTGTCAAAGAAATGGACAGTTCAAGTTCGTATCGTAAATGGAGTGGTTGGAGGATTGCGTAGTTTTACTCATTGGATTTCACTCAAAACTCTCCAAATGACTCCTCCCACCATATTATGATGTTGCCCTAGTTTTGGGATCGATCCAAAATCAATTGATCAAAGAAATGGACACTTCAAGTTCATACGAAGTTCGTACCTTAATTGGAGTGGTTGGAGGATTGCGTAGTTTTGCTTGTTGGCACTACTACAAAAATCGAAATAGACGTCGGTAAAATGACGACGGACAAAATAAATACCGTCGTTAAATTTTAAACGACGACGGTAATATAAAAACCGACGTGGATCAGAAACTAAAACACCTAAAAATTGGAAATTCATTTGGGCATTTTTAAAACACGACACATAAAACTTTAAAAGCGTCGTCTTATTAAACATGCCATTCGATCAGAAAAAGACAACAAATAAACAACGACGGTATGTATAAATATACCGACGTAGTAATTATAGACGACGTTTTACATATAATACCGCCGTTTTGAACATCCAATGAACACGACGGTAATTGTATTATTAGAGACGTATCAAGTACAATTTAATACGACCGTAATTTTATAATTACCGACATGTAAAGGTAATTAACCACGTCTGTTTTTTATTATTTTACGCCGTATTATACATTGGATTACGACAGTACTTATAAATAAAAGGTGGTGGTAAGCGATTACCACGTCGTCATAATATAATATAACGTCGTGGTTTTTCAGATAATACGACGCTTCTATAAATTATATCGTCGTTGTAAATCATTTTAACGTCGTTTATATTAATTATACCGTCGTTGTTATTTAAAACAAGCGCGACAACAAAAGTCGAAATAAACGTCAAGATAACGACGACGGAAATCATAAATACCGTCGTTGTAGGTTTCAAATTCAAACTTTCGAACTGAAACGTCTCGCTTTATCTGCGAATTGGAGACTGAAACAGCAGCTTTTAGGTTTCCAAGTCGAAATAAAGGCCCTTTTCGGTTTCCAAGTCTTAATTAAGTCACTTTTAGTTTTCCAATTCTAAATATTTCCTTTAAATTGTAGTTTTTATTCCAAACGTTCAGTCTGAATTCTCACATCTCCGAATGGTTTCAGTCATGCAAGATGTCTCTCTTTGGAACTCAATTGTGTTTTTGCACCAAACCAATCTAAGAACTTCGGTTTGGTGCAAAACAACAACTGAGTTCCCAGAAAGATTAAAAATTTTGTTTCTTGTTTAACACAAATTTCTATTTCTCTGTTGTTTTTGTATTTAAGACGTCGGTTTTGTAACTAATCGACGTAGTATAGGTTTATAACGCCCTATTATTTAAAAACCGTCGTGTATATTTTAATTTATACACGGTTTAATTTTACTTTCCGTCGTTTATATCCAAGTTAGAGGAAATCCAAATAAGTTTATAAATGTATCTCTAACTAAAACTTGCTTCTTTTTTTTAATCTTGGTTTTGCGATTGCAAGAAGGCAACGCTAGCTCATACACACACAAGAACAAATTGAAGAAATTCGGATCGAATTATAGTTTAATGAAACAAATTATTTTGTATGTATAGGAATGAAGATTGGTAAATATTTTGTATGGATATATAGGAATGAAGATTGGTAAATATTTTGTATGTAATTATTATTGATCTTCAAGTTTTATGAAACAAATTATTCTTGAGTATATTTATTGTTCACAAAGCATTATATATGGTTGTTTTTTTAGCAAGAAAAAAATCGTTGCAGAGAACCATTGGAAGCAAGAAAAAAAATATAAAAATGTAAAATTACTAAATCTTTGGATATAATAAACGACAGTTCTTTCAAATAAACCGTCGTCTTTACATTAATAGACGACAATTCTATCACAAAACCGACTTCTTTACATATAATAAGCGACATTTCTTTCATAAAAATTGTCGTCTTTATATATAATAGACGACATGTTTTCATAAAAACTGACGTTTTTAAATATAATAGACGACTCTTATTAACATACGTATCAAGTGCTATTTAATACGACCGTAATTTTATAATTACCGACATGTAAAGGTAATTAACCACGTCTGTTTTTTATTATTTTACGTCGTATTAGATGTTAGACTACGACAGTTCTTATAAATAAAAGGTGGTGGTAAATCATTACTACGGCGTTATAATATAATATAACGACGTGGTTGTTCAGATAATACGACAGTTCTATTCATTATATCGCCGTTGTAAATCATTTTCACGTCGTTTATATTAATTATACCGTCGTTGTTGTTTAAAACAAGCGCGACAACAAAAGTCCAAATAAACGTCAGTACAACGACGACGGTAAACATAAATACCGTCGTTGTAGGTTTCAATTCGAAACTTTCGAACTGAATCGGCCCGCTTTATCCGCCAAATTGGGAATCAAACGGCGGCTTTTAGGTTTCCAAGTCGAAATAAAGGCCCTTTTCGGTTTCCAAGTCTTAATAAAGTCACTTTTAGTTTTCCAATTCTAAATAATTCGTTTAAATTACTGTTTTTATTCCAAACGTTACGTATATCTCAATTCTCACCTCTCATGCAAGAATGTCTTTCTTGCGAACTCAGTTTTGTTGTACACCCAACCCATCTAAGAACTTCGGTTGGGTGTAAAACAAGAACCGAGTTCTCAAGTAGGATTGTATATTTAGTTTCTTGTTAGCACAAATTTCTATTTCTCCGAAGTTTTTTTATGTAAGACGTCGGTTTTGTAAATAATCGACGTAGTATATGTTTATAACGTCCGTATTATTTAAAAACCGTCGTGTATATTTTAATTTATACGTCGTTTTTATTTTACTTTCCATCGTCTTTAAAAACGCGGTCTTTTGAAAAATTTGACCGCTAATTGTAATTTTTCGAATTTTCCCTAAACCCTATATATATAACATTTCGCTATCTTTCTTCAACTCATATTCTGACCTTAAAGTTTTCTTTCTCCATCAAAGTTGCTCCAAGTCGAGGTACATTTCATTCCGGCTGCTCATATTCTAATCTTTCATTCCGGTTTTCAGTTTCTCAAATTATTTGAAGTTTATTTGCTCCAAGTCAGAGGAAATCCAAATAAGTTATGCTCCCCACTTCTGGCTTTTGTTTCTTTTTTCTTTTTTTTTAATCCTGTTAAATGTATCTCTAACTAAAACTTGCTTCCTTTTTTTTAATCCTGTTTTGCAGTGCAAGAAGGCAACGGTAACTCATACACACAAGAACAAATTGATGAAATTCGGATCGTTGTAGAGATATATAGTTTAATATTATGGATATGATATTTTGTATAGATATATAGGAATGAAGATTGATATTTTGTAATTATTATTGAATATTCAAGTTTTATGAAACAAATTATTCTTCTAGATTCATAGGAAGATGGATTATTTGGAGCTGAATTTATTGTTCACAAAGCATTATGGTTGTTTTTTTAGCTAAAATCGTTGTAGAGAACAATTGGAAGCATCTTTGGATATAATAAACCTCAGTTCTTTCAAAAAAACCATCGTCTTTACATCAATAGACGACTATTCTATCACAAAATCGTCTTCTTTACATATAATAAACGACATTTTTTTCATAACAACCGTCGTATTTACATATAATAGACGACTGTTATTTCATAATAGACGACATATTTCACAATAATAGACGATTGTTATTTCATAACAACCGTCGTATTTACATATAATAGACGCATCGTTATTTCATAATAGACGACAGTTCTTAAAAACGCGTCGTCTTTACTTATAATAGACGCTATTTTTTTATAAAAACACGTCGTCTTTAAATTAATAGACGTCGGTTTTTAGTAAAAGCGTCGTTTTTATATATAATATAGACGACGGTATTTTACCGTCGTGGTTTTATGCGTAAAAGATGTCGGTCGATTCCTCGACGGTTGAGAAAGTAAATTTACGACGGTAAATTACCGTCGTCTATTGCGATTTTTGTAGTAGTGTGGATTTCACTCAAAACTCAACAAATGACTCCTCCCACCATATTATGATATTATCCAAGTGTGGGCCTCGATCCGAAATCAAATTGTCAATGAAATGTACATTTCAAGTTCATATGTAGTTCGAACCGTAAATGGAGTTGTCGGAGGATTGCGTAGTTTGGATTGTTGGATTTCACTCAAAACTCACCAAATGACTCCTCCCATTATATTATGTTGTTGCCCAAATTTTGGGCTGGATCTGAAATTAATTGGTCAAAGAAATTACACATTTAAAGTTCGCACGAAGTTCGTACCGTAAATGGAGTGGCTATAGAATTGTGTAGTTTTGCTAATTGGATTTCCCTCAAAACTCACCAAATGACTCCTCCCACCTTGTTATGATGTCACCCAAGTGTGGGGCTCGGTCCGAAATCAATTTTTCAACGAAATGGACACTTCAAGTTCATACGTAGTTCAAACCGTAAATGGAATGGTTGGAGGATTGCATAGTTTTACTCAATGGATTTCACCCAAAACTCTACAAATGACTCCTCCCACAATATTGTGATGTTGCCCAAGTTTTGGGCTCGATCCGAAATCATTTGGTCAAAGAAATTGGACACTTCAAGTTCATACGAAATTCGTTACGTAAATGATGCAGTTGTTGCGTAGCATTGTTTTAGTGGTTGGATTTCACTCAAAACTCTCCAAATGATTCCTCCAACCATATTTTGTTGTTGCCCAAGTTTGGAACTCGATCCGAAATCAATTGGTCAAAGAAATTGGACACTTCAACTTCGTACGAAGTTGGTACAGTAAATGGAGTGGTTGGAGGATTGCGTAGTTTTGCTTGTTGGATTTCACTCGAAACTCACCAAATGACTCCTCCTACCATATTATGATGTTACCCAAGTGTGGGGCTCAATCCGAAATCAATTTGTCAAAGCAATGGACGCTTAAAGTTCATACGAAGTTCGTACCGGAAATGGAGTGGTTGGAGGATTGCGTAGTTTTGCTTATTGGATTTCACTCAAAACTCACCAAATGACTCCTACAAACATATTATGATGTTGCCCAAGTTTTGGGCTCGATTCGAAATCAATTGGTCAATGAAATTGGACACTTCAACTTCATACGAAGTTGGTACGGTAAATGGAGTGGTTGGAGGATTGCTTAGTTTTGCTACTTGGATTTCGCTCAAAACTCACCAATTGTCTCCTCCCATTATATTATGATGCTGCTCAAGTTTTGGGCACGATTCGAAATCAATTGGTCAAAGAAATTGCACACCTAAAGTTCATACAATGTTCGTACTGTAAATGGAGTGGTTGGTGCATTGCATAGTTTTAGTGGTTGGATTTCACTCAAAACTCACCAAATGACTGCTCCCACCATATTATGTTGTTGCCAAGTTTTGGGCTAGATCCGAAATTAATTAGTCAAAGAAATTGGACACTTAAAGTTCGCACGAAGTTCGTACTGTAAATGTAGAGGCTGTAGGATTGCGTAGTTTTACTGATTGGATTTCTCGCAAAACTCACTAAATGACTTCTCCCACCATATTATGATGTTGCCTTTGTTTTGGGCTCGATCCGAAATCAATTGTTCAAAGAAATTGGACACTTCAAGTTCATACAAAGTTCGTACCGTAAATGGAGTGGCTGGCGCATTGCATAGTTTTAGTGGATGGATTTCAATCAAAACTCTTCAAATGACTCCACCCACCATATTATAATGTTGCCTATGTCTTGGGCTCGATCCGAAATCAATTGGTCAAAATAATGGATACTTGAGGTTCATACTAAGTTCGTATTGTAAATGGAGTCGTTGGAGGACTGCGTAGTTATACTTATTGGATTTCATTGAAAACTCACTAACTGACTCCTCCCACCATATTATGATGTTACCCAAGTGTGCGGCTCAATTTGAAATCAATTTGTCAAAGAAATTGGACAATTCAAGTTCGTACGAATTCATATCATAAATGGTGTGGTATGAAGGTTGCGCAATTTTACTTATTGGATTTCACACAAAACTCACAAAATGACTACCCCCACCATATTATGATGTCGCCCAAGTTTTGGGCTTGATCCGAAATCAATTGGTCAAAGAAATTGGACACTTCATGTTCAGACGAAGTTGATACCGTAAATGGAGTGGTTGGAGGATTGCGTAGTTTTGCTCGTTGGATTTCACTCAAAACTCCAAAAATGACTCCTCCCACTATATTTTGATGCTGCTCAAGTTTTGGGCTCGATTCCAAATCAATTGCTCAAAGAAAATGCACACTTAAATTTCGTAAAATGTTCGTACCATAAATAGAGTGGTTGGTGCATTGTATAGTTTTAGAGGTTGGATTTCACTCAAAACTTACCAAATGACTTCTCCCACCATATTATGATGTTGCCAAGTTTGGGGCTGGATCCGAAATTAATTAGTCAAAGAAATTGGGCACTTAAAAGTTCGCACGAAGTTCGTACCGTAAATGGAGTGGCTGTAGGATTGCGGAGTTTTACAGATTGAATTTCACTCAAAACTCACCAAATGACTCCTCCCACCATATTATGATGTTCCCCAAGTTTTGGGCTCTATCCAAAATCAATTGGTCAAAGCAATGGACTCTTCAACTTCATCGAAGTTCGTACCGTAAATGGAGTTGTTGGAGGATTGCGTACTTTTACTTATTGGATTTCACTCAAAACTCAACAAGTGACTCCTCCCATGATATTATGATGTTGCCCAAGTTTTGGGCTCTATCATGTTCTTACGAAGTTCATATCGTAAATGGAGTGGTTTGAAGATTGCATAGTTTTACTTATTGGCTTTCACGTAAAACTTACCAAATGACTCCTCTCGCCATATTACGATGTTACCCAAGTGTGCGGCTCAATCCGAAATCAATTTGTCAAAGAATGGACACTTCAAGTTACTACCGTAAATGGAGTGGTTGAAGGATTGCGTAGTTTTACTTATTGGATTTCACATAAAACTCAACAAATGACTCCTCCCACCATATTATGACATTGCCCAGGTTTTGGTTTCGATCCAAAATCAATTGGTCAAAGAAATTGGACACTTCAAGTTCGTACGAAGTTCATACTGTAAATGGAGTGGTTGGAAGATTGCGTAGTTTTACTTTTTGGATTTCAATCAAAACTCACCAAATGACTCCTCCCACCATATTACGATGTTGCCCAAGTTTTGGGCTCGATTCGTGATCAATTGGTCAAAGAAATTGGACACTTCAAGTTCATACGTAGTTCACACCGTAATTGGAGTGGTTGGAGGATTAAGTAGTTTTACTTATTCGATTTCACTCAAAAGTCACGCAATGACTCCTCCCACCAAATTATGATGTTTCCCAAGTTTTGGGGTCTATCCGAAATCAATTGGTCAAAGAAATTGGGCATTTCAAATTCTTACGAAGTTCTTACCGTAAATGGAGTGGTTTGAAGATTGCGTAGTTTTACTTGTTGGATTTCACTCAAAACTCACCAAATGACTCCTCCCACCAAATTACAATGTTTCCCAAGTTTTGGGCTCGATCCAAAATCAATTGGTCAAAAAAGTTGGGCATTTGAAATTCTTACGAAGTTCGTACCGTAAATGGAGTGGTTCAAAGATTGCGTAGTTTTACTTATTGGATTCACTCCAAACTCACCTAATGACTCAAAACTCACCAAAGGACTCCTCCCACCAAATTATGATGTTGCCCATGTTTTGGGCTCGATCCGAAATCAATTGGTCATAAAAATTGGACACTTCAAGTTCGTATAAAGTTCATATCGTTAAGGGAGTGGTTGGAGGATTTTGTAGTTTTACTTATTGGTTTTTCACTCAAAACTCACCAAATGACTGCTCCCACCAAATTATGATGTTTCCCAAGTTTTGGGCTCGATCCGAAATCAATTGGTCAAAGAAACGGGACACTTCAAGTTCGTACGAAGTTCATACCGTAGATGGAGTGGTTGCAGGATTGTGTTGTTCTACTTATTGGATTTCACTCAAAACTCAACAAATGACTCTGTCCACCATATTATAATGTTCCCCAAGTGTGGGGCTTGATTCGAAATCAATTTGTCAAAGTAATGGACACTTCAAGTTCATAAGAAGTTTGTACCGTAAATGGAGTGGTTGCTGCATTGCATAGTTTTAGTAGTTGGATTTTTCTCAAAACTCTCCAAATGGTTCCTCCCACCATATTATGATGTTTCCCAAGTTTTCGGCTCGATCCAAAATCAATTGGTCAAAGAAATGGACACTTCAAGTTCATACTAAGTTCGTACTGTAAATGGAGTGGTAGGAGAATTGCGTAGTTGTATATATTGAATATAATTGAAAACCCACCAAATGACACCTCCCACCATATTATGATGTAACCCAAGTGTGCGGCCCGATTTGAAATCAATTGGTCAAAGAAATTGGACACTTCAAGTTCCTATATAGTTCACACCGTAAATGGAGTGGTTGGAGGATTAAGTAGTTTTACTTATTGGATTTCACTCAAAACTCACCAAATGACTCCTCCTACCAAATTATAACGTTTTCCAAGTTTTGGGCTCGATCTGAAATCAATTGGTCAATGAAATTGGGCATTTGAAATTCTTACGAATTTCGTATCGTAAATGGAGTGGTTCAAAGATTGCGTAGTTTTACTTATTGGATTTCACTCCAAACTCACCTAATGACTCAAAACTCACCAAATGACTGCTCCCAGCAAATTATGATGTTTCCCAAGTTTTGGGATCGATCCGAAATCAATTGGTCAAAGAAATGGGACACTTCAAGTTCGTACGATGTTCATACCGTAGATGGAGTGGTTGCAGGATTGTGTTGTTCTACTTATTGGATTTCACATAAAACTCAACAAATGACTCCACCCACCATATTATAATGTTACCCAAGTGTGGGGCTTGATTTGAAATCAATTTGTCAAAGTAATGGACACTTCAAGTTCGTACGAAGTTCATACCGTAGATGGAGTGGTTGCAGGATTGTGTTGTTCTACTTATTGGATTTCACTCAAAACTCAACAAATGACTCCGCCCACCATATTATAATGTTACCCAAGTGTGGGGCTTGATTCGAAATCAATTTGTCAAAGTAATGAACACTTCAAGTTCATACGAAGTTTGTACCGTAAATGGAGTGGTTGCTGCATTGCATAGTTTTAGTAGTTGGATTTTTCTCACAACTCTCCAAATGGTTCCTCCCACCATATTATGATGTTTCCCAAGTTTTCGGCTCGATCCAAAATCAATTGGTCAAAGAAATGAACACTTCAAGTTCATACTAAGTTCGTACTGTAAACGGAGTGGTAGGAGGATTGCGTAGTTGTATATATTGGATATAATTGAAAACCCACCAAATGACACCTCCCACCATATTATGATGTTAACCAAGTGTGCGGCCCGATTCGAAATCAATTGGTCAAAGAAATTGGACACTTCAAGTTCCTATATAGTTTACACCGTAAATGGAGTGGTTGGAGGATTAAGTAGTTTTACTTATTCGATTTCACTCAACACTCACAAAATAACTCCTCCCACCAACTTATGATGTTTCCCAAGTTTTGAGGTCGATCCGAAATCAATTGGTCAAAGAAATTGGGCATTTCAAATTCTTACGAAGTTCGTACCGTAAATGGAGTGGTTTGAAGATTGCGTAGTTTTACTTATTGGATTTCACTCAAAACTCACCAAATGACTCCTCCCACCAAATTATAACGTTTCCCAAGTTTTGGGCTCGATCTGAAATCAATTGGTCAATGAAATTGGGCATTTGAAATTCTTACGAAGTTCGTACCGTAAATGGAGTGGTTCAAAGATTGCGTAGTTTTACTTATTGGATTTCACTCCGAACTCACCTAATGACTCAAAACTCACCAAATGACTGCTCCCACCAAATTATGATGTTTCCCAAGTTCTGGGATCAATCCGAAATCAATTGGTCAAAGAAATGGGACACTTCAAGTTCGTACGATGTTCATACCGTAGATGGAGTGGTTGCAGGATTGTGTTGTTCTACTTATTGGATTTCACATAAAACTCAACAAATGACTCCGCCCACCATATTATAATGTTATCCAAGTGTGGGGCTTGATTCGAAATAAATTTGTCAAAGTAATGGACACTTCAAGTTCATACGAATTTTGTACCGTAAATGGAGTGGTTGCTGCATTGCATTGTTTTAGTAGTTGGATTTTTCTCAAAACTCTCCAAATGGTTCCTCCCACCATATTATGATGTTTCCCAAGTTTTCGGCTCGATCCAAAATCAATTGGTCAAAGAAATGGACACTTAAAGTTCATACTATGTTCGTACTGTAAATGGAGTGGTAGGAGAATTGCGCAGTTGTATATATTGGATATAATTGAAAACCCACCAAACGACACCTCCCACCATATTATGAAGTTTCCCAAGTTTTCGGCTCGATCCAAAATCAATTGGTCAAAGAAATGGACACTTCAAGTTCATACTAAGTTCGTACTGTAAATGGAGTGGTAGGAGGATTGCGTAGTTGTATATATTGGATATAATTGAAATCCCACCAAATGACACCTCCCACCATATTATGATGTTACCCAAGTGTGCGGCCCGATTCGAAATCAATTGGTCAAAGAAATTGGACACTTCAAGTTCCTATATAGTTTACACCATAAATGGAGTGGTTGGAGGATTAAGTAGTTTTACTTATTCGATTTCACTCAACACTCACAAAATAACTCCTCCCACCAACTTATGATGTTTCCCAAGTTTTGGGGTCGATCCGAAATCAATTGGTCAAAGAAATTGGGCATTTCAAATTCTTACGAAGTTAAATGCAGTAAATTGAGTGGTTTGAAGATTGAGTAGTTTTACTTATTGGATTTCACTCAAAACTCACCAAATGACTCCTCCCACCAAATTATAACGTTTCCCATGTTTTGGGCTCGATCCGAAATCAATTGGTCAATGAAATTAGGCATTTGAAATTCTTACGAGGTTCATACCGTAAATGGAGTGGTTCAAAGATTGCGTAGTTTTACTTATTGGATTTCACTCAAAACTCACCTAATGACTCAAAACTCACCAAATGACTCCTCCCACCAAATTATGATGTTGCCCATGTTTTGGGCTCGATTCGAAATCAATTGGTCATAAAAATTGGACACTTCAAGTTCGTATAAATTTCATATCGTTAAGGGAGTGGTTGGAGGATTGCGTAGTTTTACTTATTGGATTTTCACTTCAAGTTCATATGAAGTTTGTACCGTAAATGGAGTGGTTGCTGCATTGCATAGTTTTAGTAGTTGGATTTTTCTCAAAACTCTCCAAATGGTTCCTCCCACCATATTATGATGTTTCCCAAGTTTTCGGCTCGATCTAAAATCAATTGGTCAAAGAAATGGACACTTCAAGTTCATACTAAGTTCGTACTGTAAATGGAGTGGTAGGAGGATTGCGTAGTTGTATATATTGGATATAATTGAAAACCCACCAAATGACACCTCCCACCATATAATGATGTTACCCAAGTGTGTGGTCCGATCCGAAATCAATTTGTCAAAGAAATGGACACTTGAAGTTCGTACCGTAAGTGTAGTGGTTGAAGGATTGCGTAGTTTTACTTATTGGAGTTCACTCAAAACTCAACAAATGACTCCACCCACAATATTATGATGTTGCCCAGGTTTTGGGCTCAATCTGAAATCAATTGGTCAAAGGAATGGACACTTCAAGTTCAAACTAAGTTCGTACTATAAATGGAGTGGTATGAGGATTGCGTAGTTTTACATATTGGATTTCATTGAAAACTCACCAAACGACTCCTCCCACAATATTATGATGTTACCCATGTGTGCGGCTCGATCCGAAATCAATTTGTCACAGAAATGGACACTTCAAGTTCGTACGAAGTTCGTACCGTAAATGGAGTGCTTGGAGGATTGCGTAGTTCAACTTATTGGATTTCACTCCAAACTCACCAAATGGCTCCTCCCACCAAATTATGATGTTCCCCAAGTTTTGGGATCGATCCGAAATCAATTGGTCAAAGGAATTGGACACTTCAAGTTCGTACGAAGTTCATACCGTAAATGGAGTGGTTGGTGCATTGCGTAGTTTAACTTATTGGATGTCACTCGAAACTCACCAAATGACTACTCCCGCCATATTATGATGTTGCCCAAGTTTTGTGATCGATCCGAAATCAGTTCATAAGAAGTTCATATAGTAAATGGAGTGGTTGGTGCATTGCATAGTTTTAGTTGTTGGATTTGTCTCAAAACTCTCCAAATGCACAAGTTTAATTAAAAACACAACTAAATAATACGCTAGAAGGGTACAAAATGATATATAATTATGCATTGATCATGACTCCTCCCACCAAATTATGATGTTTCCCAAGTTTTGGGCTCGATTCAAAATCAATTGGTCAAAGAAATTGGACACTTCAAGTTCGTACCATAAATGGATTGGTTGGAGGATTGCGTAGTTTTACGTATTGGATTTCACTCAAGACTCACCAAATGACTCCTCTCACCATATTATGATGTTGCCCATGTTTTGGGCTTGATCCGAAATCAATTAGTCAAAGAAATTGCACACTTCAAGTTCGTACGAAGTTTATACCGAAAATGGAGTGGTTATAGGATTGCGCAGTTTTGCTTGTTAGATTTCACTCAAAACTCACCAAATGGATCCTCCCACCATATTGTGATGTTGCCCAAGTTTTAGGCTTGATACGAAATCAATTGGTCAAAGAAATTGGACACCTAAAGTTGATGCGAAGATCACACCGTAAATGGAGTGGTTGGAGGATTGCGTAGTTTTACTTATTGGATTTCACTCATAACTCACCAAATGACTACTCGCACCATATTATGATGTTGCCCAAGTTTTGGGCTTGATCCAAAATCAATTGGTCAAAGAAATTGCACACTTCAAGTTCTTACGAAGTTCATACCGTAAATGAAGAGGTTATAGGATTGCACAGTTTTGCTTGTTAGATTTCATTCAAAACTCACCAAATGGTTCCTCACACCATATTGTGATGTTACCCAAGTTTTGGGCTTGATCCAAAATTAATTGGTCAAATAAATCGGACACTTAAATTTCATACGAAGTTCACACCGTAAATGGATTGGTTGGAGGATTGCGTAGTTTTACTTATTGGATTTCACTCAAAACTCAACAAATGACTCCTCCCTCCACAATATTTTGTTGGCCATGTTTTGGGTTCGATCTGAAATCAATTGGTCAAAGAAATTGGACACTTCAAGTTCGTACAAAGCTCATACCGTAAATGGAGTGGTTGGAGAATTGAGTAGTTTTACTTATTAGATTTCACTCAAAACTCTCCAAATGACACCTCCCACCACAATATGATACTGCCCAAGTTTTGGGCTCAATCCGAAATCAAAAGGTCAAAGAAATTGAACACTTCAAGTTCATACGAAGTTCGTACCGTAAATGGAGTGGTTGGTGCATTGAATAGTTTTAGTGGTTAAATTTCACTCAAAACTCTCCAAATGATTCCACCCACTGTATTATGATGCTGCCCAAGTTTTGGGCTCGATCCAAAATCATTTGGTCAAAGAAATGGACACTTCAAGTTCATACGAAGTTCGTACTGTAAATTGAGTGGTTGGAGGATTGCGTAGTTTTACTTATTGGATTTCTCTCAAAACTCACCAAAGGACTCCTCCCTCCATATTATGATGTTGCCCAAGTTTTGTGATCGATCCGAAATCACTTCATAAGATGTTCATACAGTAAATGGAGTGGTTGGTGCATTGCATAGTTTTAGTTGTTGGATTTGTCTCAAAACTCTCCAAATGCACAAGTTTAATTAAAAACATAACTAAATAATACGCTAGAAGGGTACAAAATGATATACAATTAGGCACTGATCATAACTCCTCCCACCCAATTATGATGTTTCCCAAGTTATGGGCTCGATCGGAAGTCAATTGGGCGAAGAAATTGCACACTTCAAGTTCGTACGAAGTTCAAACAGTAAATGGAGTGGTTTGATGATTCCGTTGTTTTACTTATTGGATTTCACTCAAAACTCTCCAAATGACACCTCCCACCATAATATGATACTACCCAAGTTTTGGGCTCAATCCGAAATCAATAGGTCAAAGTAATTGAACACTTCAAGTTCATACGAAGTTCGTACCGTAAATGGAGTGGTTCGTGCATTGCATAGTTTTAGTGGTTGGATTTCTCTCAAAACTCTCCAAATGGCTCCTCCCACCATATTATGAAGTTGCCTTTGTTTTTGGCTCGATTCGAAATCAATTGGTCAAAGAAATTGCACACTTCAAGTTCATACGAAGTTCGTACTATAAATGGAGTGGTTGCCGCATTGCATAGTTTTAGTAGTTGGATTTCAGTCAATACTCTCCAAATGACTCCACCCACCACATTATGATGTTGCCCAAGTTTTGGGCTCGATTCGAAATCAATTTGTCACGAAAATGGAGGATAGCGTAGTTTTGCTTGTTGGATTTCACTTAAAACTCACCAAATGACTCCTCCCGCCAAATTATGATGTTGCCCAAGTTTAGGGCTCGATTTGAAATAAATTGGCCAAAAAAAATGGAGGATTGCGTACTTTTGCTTGTTGGATTTCACTCAAAAGTCACCGAATGACTCCTCCCACCATATTATGATGTTGCCCAAGTTTTGGGCTATATCCGAAATCAATTAGTCGAATAAATTGGAGAATTCAAGTTCGTACGAAGTTCGTAGCGTAAATGGTGTGGTTGGAGGATTACGTAGTTTTACTGATTAGATTTCACTCAAAACTCACCAAATGGCTCCTCCCACATGGAGTTGTTGGTGCATTGCATAGTTTTGGTGGTTGGATTTCACTCAAAACTCTCCACATGACTCCTCCCCCCATATTATGGTATTTTCCAAGTTTTCAGCTCGATCTGAAATCAATTGGCCAAAGAAATTGTGCAGTTCAAGTTCACACGAACTTCGTACGGTAAATGGAGTGGTTAGTGCATTGCATTGTTTTTGTGGTTGGATTTCACTCAAAACTCACCAAATGACTCCTCCCACCATATTATGATGTTACCCAAGTTTTGGGCTTGATCCGAAATCAATTGGTAAAAGAAATTGGACAACTCAAGTTGAAACGAAGTTCATACTGTAAATGGAGTGGTTAGTGCATTGCGTAGTTTTAGGGGTTGGATTTCACTCCAAACTCTCCAAAAGACTCCTCCCACCACATTTTGATGTTTCCAAGTTTTGGGCATGATTTGAAATCAATTGGTCAAAGAAATTGGATACTTTAAGTTCAAATGAAGTTCGTAACATAAGTGGAGTGGTTGGTGCAATGCATAGTTTTAGTGGTTGGATTTCTCTCATAACTCTCCAAATGGCTCCTAGCACAATATTATGATATTGTCCTAGTTTTGGGCTCTTCCCGAAATCAATTGGTCGAAGAAATTGGAAACTTCAAGTTCATACGAAGTTCGTGCCGTAAATGGAGTGGTTGGTGCTTTGCATAGTTTAAGTTGTTGGATTTCACTCAAAACTCACCAAATGACTCCTCCCACCATATTATGATGTTACCCAAGTTTTGGGCTCTAGCCGAAATCAATTGGTCAAAGAAATTGCACACTTCAAGTTCATACGAAGTTCGTACCGTAAATGGAGTGGTTGGAGCATTGCATAGTTTTAGAGGTTGGATTTCACTCAAAACTCTCCAAATGACTGTTCCACCCATAATATGTTTTTGCCCAAGTTTTGAGTTCGATCCGAAATCAATTGGTCAAAGAAATGGGCACTTCAAGTTCGTACGAAGTTCGTTCTGCAAATGGAGTGGTTGTGCATTGCATAGTTTTAGTTGTTTGATTTTACTCAAAACTCGCCAAATGACTCCTCGCCCCATATTATGATGTTGTCCAAGTTTTGGGCTCGATCCGAAATCAATTGGTCAAAGAAATTGTGCACTTCAACTTCATACGAAATTCGTACCGTAAATGGAATGGTTGGTGTATTGCATAGTTTTAGTGGTTGGATTTCACTCAAAGCTCTCCAAATGACTCCTCCCCCCATATTATGATGTTGCCAAAGTTTTGGGCTCGATCCGAAATCAATTGGTCAAAGAAATGGACACTTCAAGTTCGTACGATGTTTGTACCGTAAATGGTGTGGTTTGAGGATTGCGTAGTTTTTCATTTTCAATTTCGCTCAAAACTCAAGAAATGACTCCCCCCACCATAGTACGATGTTGCACAAGTTTTTGGCTCGATACAAAATCAATTGGTTAAAGAAATTGCACACTTCAAGTTCATATGTAGTTCGTACCGTAAATGGAGTTGATGGTGCTTTGCAAAGTTTTAGTGGTTGGATTTCACTAAAATCTCTCCAAATGACTCCTTCCCCTCATACTATGTGTTGCCCAAGTTTTGGGCTTGATCAGAAATCAATTGGTCAAAGAAATGGGCACTTCAAGTTCGTATGAAGTTCGTACCGAAAATATAGTGATTGGAGGATTGCGTAGCTTTACTTCTTTGATTTCACTCAAAACTCACCAAATAACTCTTTCCAGCATATTATGAAGTTCCCCAAGTATTGGGCTCGATCCAAAATCAATTGGTCAAAGAAATTGGATACTTCAAGGTCGTACGAAGTTCATACCGTAAATGGAGTGGTTGGTGCATTGCATAGTTTTAGTGGTTGGATTTCATTCAAAGCTCAAAAATGACTCCTCCCACCATATTATGATGTTGTCCAAGGTTTGGGACCAATCTAAAATCAATTGGAAAAAGAAATTGCACACTTCAAGTTGATACGAAGTTCGTACCATAAATGGAGTGGTTTGTGCATTGCATAGTTTTAGTAATTGGATTTCACTCAAAATGCTCCAAATGTCTCCTCCCCCCATATTATGATGTTGCCCAAGTTTTGGGCTCGATCCAAAATCAATTGGTTAAAGAAATGGACACCTCAAGTTCGTATTGTAAATGGAGTGGTTGGTTGATTGGGTTGCTTTACTTATTGGATTTCACTCAAAACTCACGAAATCACTCCTCCCACCATATTATGATGTTGCCCAAGTTTTGGGGTCGATCAAAAAATAATTGGTCAAATAAATTGGACACTTTAAGTTCGTACGAAGTTCGTTGCTTTAATGGAGCGGTCAGAGGATTGCATAGTTTTACTAATGGGATTTCACTCAAACCTCACCAAATAACTCCTTCCACCATATTATGACGTTATCCAAGTGTGGGGCTTGATCCGAAATCAATTTGTCAAAGAAATGGACAATTCAAGTTAGTAAGAAGTTTGTACCGTAAATGGAGTGGTTTGTTGATTGCGTTGTTTTACGTAGTGGATTTCACTCAAAACTCACCAAATGACTCCTCCCACCATATTATGATGTTGCCCAAGTTTTGGAATCAATCCGAAATCTATTGGTCAAAGAAATTGCAAACATCAAGTTCATACGAAGTTCGTGCCATAAATGGAGTGGTTGGTTGATTGATTTGTTTTATTTATTGGATTTCACTCAAAACTCACCAAATGACTCCTCCCACCATATTATGATGTTGCCCAAGTTTTGGGTTCAATTCGAAATAAATTGGTCATAGAAATTGGACACTTCATATTCGTACGAAGTTCATTCTATAAATGGAGTGGTTGGAGGAATGCGTAGTTTTACTTAATGGATTTCACTCAAAACTCACCAAATGACTCCTCCCAACATATTATGATGTTGCCCAAGTTTTGGGCTCAATCCAAAATTAATTGGAAAAAGAAATTGGATACTTCAAGTTCGTACGAATTTCGTTCCGTAAATGGAGTGGTCAGAGGATTGCGTAGTTTTATTGGTTGCACACTTCAACTTCGTACGAAGTTCATAACATAAATTGAGTGGTTGGAGGATTGCGTCAATTTACTGATTGGATTTCACTAAAAACTCACCAAATGACTCCTCCCACCATATTTTGAAGTTACCCAAGTGTGGGGCTTGATCCAAAATCAATTTGTCAAAGAAATGGGCACTTCAAGTTCGGACAAAGTTCGTAGCGTAAATGGAGTGGTTGGAGGATTGCGTAGTTTTACTTATTGGATTTAACTCAAAACTCACCAAATGACTCCCACCATATTTTGATGTTGCCCAAGTTTTGGGCTCGATCCGAAATCAATTTGTCAAAGAAATTAGACACTTCAAGTTTAGACGAAGTTCGTACCATAAAAGGAGTGGTTGGTGCATTGCATAGTTTTAGTGGTTGGACTCCTCTCAAAACTCACCAAGTGACTCCTCCCAACATATTACGATGTTAACCAAGTGTGGGACTCGATCCGAAATCAATTTGTCAAAGCAATCAGCACTACAAGTTCGCACCGAAAATGAAGTGGTTGGAGTATTGTATAGTTTTACTGATTGTATTTCACTCAAAACTCACCAAATGACTCCCCCACCATATTATGATGTTACCCAAGCGTGGGGGTTGATCCGAACTCAATTTGTCAAAGAAATGGACACTTCAAGTTCATACCGTAAATGGAGTGGATTGTTGATTGCGTAGTTTTACTTATTGGATTTCACTCAAAACTCACCAAATGACTCCCCCACCATATTATTATGTCGCCCAAGTTTTGGGCTCAATCTGAAATCAATTGGTCAAAGAAATGGACACTTCAAGTTCGTACGAAGTTCATACTGTAAATGGAGTGGTTGAAAGATTGCATAGTTTTACTTATTGAATTTCACTCAAAACTCACCAAATGACTTATCCCACCATATTATGATGTTGTCCAACTTTTGGGCTCAATCCGAATTCAATTTGTCTAAGAAATTGCACATTTCAAGTTCATACGAAGTTCGTACCGTAAATGGACTGGTTGGGGGATTGCGTAGTTTTACTTATTGGATTTCACTCAAAACTCTCCAAATGACTCCTCCCAACATATTATGATGTTGCCCAATTTTTGGGCTCGATCCGAAATAAATTGGTTAAAGAAATGGACACTTCAAGTTCGTACGAAGTTCGTACCGTAAAAGGAGTTGTTGAGCGATTTCGTAGTTTTACTTGTTTCATTTCACTCAAAACTCAACAAATGATTCCTCCCACCATATTATGATGTTGTCCAAGTTTTGGGCTCGATCCGAAATCAGTTGGTCAAAGAAATTGCACACTTCAAGTTCTTCCGAAGTTCGTACCGTAAATGGAGTGGTTGGTGCATTGCACAGTTTTAGTGGTTGGATTTCACTCAAAACTCTCCAAATGACTCCTCCCACCATATTATGTTGTTCTGCAAGTTTTGGGCTCGATCCGAAATCAATTGGCCAAAGAAATGGACTCTTGAAGTTCATACGAAGTTCGTACCGTAAATGTAGTGGTTGGAGGATCGCAGAGTTTTAGTGGTTAGATTTCACTCAAAACCCTCCAAATGACTCATCCCATAAATTATGATGTTGCCCAAGTTTTGGGCTCCATCTGAAATCAATTGTTAGAGAAATGGACAATTCAAGTTCGTACGAATTTCGTGCCGTAAATGGAGTAGTTGTGGGATTGCGTAGTTTTACTTGTTGGATTTCACTCAAAACTCACCAAATGACTCCTCTCAACATATTATGATGTTAACCAACTGTGGGGCTCTATCCGAAATCAATTTGTCAAAGAAATCGACCCTTCAAGTTCGCTCTGTAAAAGAAGTGGTTGGTGGATTGCGTAGTTTTACTTATTGGATTTCACTCAAAACTCACCAAATGGCTCTTTCGATCCGAAATCAATTGGTCAAAGAAATGGACACTTCAAGTTCGTATGAAGTTTGTACCGTAAATGGAGTGGTTCGAGGATTGCGAAGTTTTACTTATTGGATTTCACTCAAAACTCACCAAATGAGTCCTCCCACCATATTATGAGGTTGCCCAAGTTTTGAGCATGATCCGAAATCAATTGGTCAAAGAAATTAGACACTTCAAGTTCGCACGAAGTTCGTTCCTTAAATGGAGTGGTTGGAGGATTGTGTAGTTTTACTTATTGGATTTCACTCAAAACTCACCAAATGGCTCCTCCCACCATATTATGATGTTACCCAAGTGTGGGGCTCGATCCAAAATCAATTGGTCTGAGAAATTCGACAGTTCGAGTTCATACAAAGTTTGTACCGTAACTGGAGTGGTTGAAGGATTGCGTAGTTTTACTTATTGGTTTCACCCAAAACTCACCAAATGACTCTTCCCACAATATTGTGATGTTTCCCAAGTTTTGGGCTCCATCCGAAATGAATTGGTCAAAGTAATGGACACTTCAAGTTCATTCGAAGTTCCTACCGTAAATGGAGTGGTTGGTGGATTGCGTAGTTTTACTTATTGGATTTCACTCAAACCACAATAAATGACTCCTCCCACCATATAATGTCGTTGCCCAAGTTTTGGGCTTGATCCAAAATCAATTGGTCAAAGAAATTTGGTTGGAGAATTGCGTTGTTTTACTTATTGGATTTCAGTCAAAACTCACCAAAGGACCCTTTCGATCCGAAATCAATTGTTCAAAGAAATGGACACTTCAAGTTCGTACGAAGTTCGTTCCATAAATGGAGTGGTTGGAGAATTTCGTAGTTTTACTTATTGGATTTTACTCAAAACTCACCAAATGACTCCTCCCACTATATTACGAAATTGCCCACGTTTTGGGCTCGATAAGAAATCAATTGGTCAAAGAAATTGGACACTTCAAGTTCGTACCGTAATTGGAGTGGTTGGTGCATCACATAGTTTTAGTGGTTGGATTTCACTCCAAACTCTCCAATTGGATCCTCCCACCAAATTATGATGTTTCCCTAGTTTTGGGCTCGATCCGAAGTCAATTGGTCAAAGAAATTGGACACATGAAGTTCATACGAGGTTCGTACCGTAAATGAAGTGGTTGGAGGATTGCGTTGTTTTACTGATTGGATTTCACCCAAAACTCACCAAATGACCCTTTCGATCCGTAATCAATTGGTAAAAGAAACTGGACACTTGAAGTTCATACAAAGTTCGTACCTCAGATGTTGTGGTTCAAGGATTGCGTAGTTTTACTTATTGGATTTCTCTCAAAACTCACCAAATGACTCCTCCCACCACATCTGTTGACTCGCAAGTGCACGAGGCGTTGGATAGTATAGCTTGTGTAAGTACGAGGTCGATCCCACGAGGATTGATGATAGATTGATTCAATTTGATTCCCTGCACAAAATAGAAAACCAAAAGAGAATAAATAAAACAAGAAAGAAAGAAAAGAAATTAACTCAAGCAAATTAGTTACCAAGTTCAATTTATATTCTTAGATTGATTCTAGCTAAAGTATGATTAAGCCATGGTGTTTGGTCCTAACCTTGTATTCCTAATTCCCTAATTAGATCCTTCTTGTCGAACCTAAATTAAGCATTAGAAATCCATTAAGCAAAGAAGAATGTTTTAAACAACCAAGCATGTATCTAATCCATATTGTCGAATGTCCATACATACTCTTCCTATTCATAGTTCAATTTGAATTAATGCAGGGTGTCTACTCTTAATTCAAACCAAGATAGCTAACATACAAGTTTTAATGGTGATCACTCATTCAAACAAGCATATTAACTTATAAGCATAATGAATAAGAACAAGAACTATAATTGAAACTTGGAAGCTAATTAAACTTGAAAACTAAAGAAAAGAAATTACATTACAATGGAAAATAAATTACAACTAAAAAGCAAAATGGTTTTGTTACAACAATTGAGAACTAAAAAGAAAACTAAGAGAATTTGAGGGAGAGAAGGGAGAGGAGCTCTAGAGAGATGTTTGAGAGCTCCCCCCCTTGGGGTGTTTTTGAAGGTTAGCCAAGCCTCCTATTTATAGGAGAAGGAAAGCATCAAACTCACATGCCAATATTCTTCTTTTGACAACAAGTTGCATAGCCACCTCAAGTTCACATGAGCATCCATCTCCTTTCATCATTTGGCTAGTTCCCACTTGATGCTTTTGCTTCTTTATTTCTTACACAACCTACTTCAATTATGACAAATAAACATGCTTCTTCCTCACTATCAACAATAGCACATGCATAGCTAATCATAACCAAGCAATTTGCAGTCAGCTTGTGGGCTCAATTTGGGCTTGTTCCTTCACTCTAACAAATCTGGAAAAATATGGATCTTGAAGCTCTTTGTCTTATCTTTCTAAGCATATGCAGCCCAACTCAAGGAAAAATCAGGAAGGCCTTCAAAAGTCATTTTTGGCCCAGTAACTCAGATGCTGCCGAATTTGACCTTAAGTTGCCCAAACTTGCATAACTTCATCTAGAAGACTCGGAATCATGAACCGTAAAATTCTTCAGAAACTAGACTTCCGTATCTTTCCAATGACGTATGGTTCATTATCTGGTTCTTCCTGAGCAAGTACAGTCCAATCCGTGAAGTTGACTGATCTGCATACACCGTTTTGAGCTAACTTGTCTCCAAAATGCATTTAGTGAGTCATAAGCTTATTACACTGAAACAAACACAAAATAAATTAAAAGCACAAGTTTAACTCAAAAACATAACCAAATCATAAGTTAGAAGGGTACAAAATGATATGTAATTATGCACCGATCAATGATGTTACCCAAGTTTGGGGTTCGATCCGACATCAATTGGTCAAAGAAATTTGACACTTCAAGTTCGTACCGTAATTGGAGTGGTTGGTGCACTGCATAGATTTAGTGGTTGGATTTCCCTCAAAATTGTCCATTTCGATCCTAACAACATATTATGATGTTGCCTAGTTTTGGGCTCGATCCAAAATCAATTGGTCAAAGAAATTGGACACTTCAAGTTCATACGAAGTTGGTACCTTAGATGGAGTGGTTGGAGTATTACGCAGTTTTAGTTTTTGGATTTCACTCACAACTCACCAAATGACTCCTCCCACCATATTATGATGTTACCCAAGTTTGGGGCTCGATCCGAAATCAATTGGTCAAAAATTTTGACACTTCAAGTTCGTACCGTAATTGGAGTGGTTGATGCACTGCATAGTTTTAGTGGTTGGATTTCCCTCAAAACTCTCCATTTGGATCCTAACACCATATTATGATGTTGCCTAGTTTTGGGCTCGATCCAAAATCAATTGGTCAAAGAAATTGGACACTTCAAGTTCATACGAAGTTGGTACCTTAGATGGAGTGGTTGGAGTATTACGCAGTTTTACTTTTTGGATTTCACTCACAACTCACCAAATGACTCCTCCCACCATATTATGATGTTACCCAAGTTTGGGGCTCGATCCGAAATCAATTGGTCAAAGAAATTTGACACTTCAAGTTTGTACCGTAATTGGAGTGGTTGATGCACTGCATAGTTTTAGTGGTTGGATTTCACTCAAAACTCACAAAATGACTCCTCCCACCATATTATGACGTTACCCAAGTGTGGGGCTCAATCCGAAATCAATGGGTCTAAGAAATTTGATAGTTCAAGTTCGTAAGAAGTTTGTACCGTAAATGGAGTGGTTTTACGATTGCTTAGTTTTACTTATTGGATTTTACTCAAAACTCACCAAATGACTCTTCCCACAATATTGTGGTGTTTCCCAAGTTTTGGGCTCGATCCGAAATGAATTGGTCAAAGTAATGGACACGTCAAGTTCGTACGAAGTTCGTGCCGTAAATGGAGTGGTTTGTGGATTGTGTAGTTTTACTTATTGGATTTCACTCAAAACTAACCAAGTGACTCCTTCCACCATATTATGATGTTACCCAAGTGTGGGGTTGGATCCGAAATCAATTGGTCCAAGAAATTTGTCACTTCTGGTTCGTACCGTAATTGGAGTGGTTGGTGCACTGCATAGTTTTAGTGGTTGGATTTCACTCAAAACTCTCCAATTGGCTCCTCCCACCATATTATGATGTTGCCCTAGTTTTGGGCTCGATCCGAAATCAATTGGTCAAATAAATTGGACACTTCAAGTTCGCACGAAGTTTGTATCGTAAATGGAGTGGTTGGAGGATTGCGTAGTTTTACTTATTGGATTTCACTCAAAACTCACCCAATGACTCTTCCCATAATTTTATGTTGTTTCCCAATTTTTGGGCTCAATCCGAAATCAATTGGTCAAGGAAATTGGACAGTTCAAGTTCATACGAAATTCGTACCATAAATGGAGTGGTTGGAGGATTGCATAGTTTTACTTATTGGATTTCACTCAAAACTCACCAAATGACTCTGTCGATCCGAAATCAATTGGTCAAATAAATGGACAATTCAAGTTCGTACGAAGGTCGTACTGTAAATGGAGTGGTTGGGGGATTGCATAGGTTTACTTAATGGATTTCACACAAAACTCACCAAATGACTGCTCCCACCTTATTATGATGTTGCCCAAGTAATATCCCATTCCTAATTGGATAGTAAATTATTAAATTATTCTAGTAAATGACATTTTTACCTCGAAAGTATATTAATGGGCTTTAAAGGGTCATTTAATTTTCTGGAAGGAATTTGGGTAAACGAGTTTCGCCATTGCGTCTGGCTCGTCGAATCTAGTTCGTGGATACTCGGCACAATCATATCCGAGTTCTAGAACTTAAAAAGGACAAATTGGTCAGTTCAAAAATTTTCTTAAAACCCTAAAACCCACATGGCCCAATCCCTGGTGCAGCTTCCCTCTTCTCTCTCCTCTCTCCCCAATACCTCCTCTGTTTCAAAACGGAATAGCCTCCCACTTTGGCCTGCGATTCTGCTTGACTCCGGCCACGTCTTGCCAAGCCACAACCACCGTTCTCTTCCTCTGTCTCTCCTCTTCACTCTATATGCGTACCCAACCTTGAATCATCGAGATTTGTCTAGAAAATCAACCGAAAAACCAACTCCCAAACTGCCCCGACATAACCAATTGTACTAGTTCGATTTCCGGCCAAACCTGGCCATCACTAGCCACGACATCACTCCCAAATCACTCTCCCACCTATCTTTGGCATTTCCCCTCCGAGAAATCATAGATTCGAAACCTAGAATTTTTCTAGGTTTCCGGCCAAAGATCCGGTTGTTCGAGCTGTTTTCCAGCCAAATTGGCCATCTAGGTAGTTGGGTAAGTTACTCTACTCCTTGTGCTTGTCATTTTGGTATAAATTATGTTTGAGGATTTGGAGTTTATCCAACGCCGAAGAATAGCTTTAGACACCCAAACTGCCAGCGCGTGTGGCGGCGCGTGGGCCCCCTTGTGGAGGCCCAAGTCCATTTATAAATTATCCCTACATCGTCCTGAACGTGACGGTACACTCAAATTTGAAATTGGATATCGAATGACAGTCGAACGGATTTTCGCCTATTTGGCGTTATCCGGGTTCGATATGTTCCGACCGTTGGATCGAATCCAATTTAAGTATGTTGTTCCCTGTAGTTCTAGGATCGTGTAGAAATTCACTGATCATGGATCGGAGCCTCTGAGGCTCCGGATCATTGATTTAAAGTTTAAATTAACTGAAACCGTCCGATCGTGCGATCGCAAGAAATCCTACCGTTCGATCTAGACCAAACCTTCGGAACATGATTAGTTGGCTTTGTTGGACTTTTAGGAACGTTCGGATCGAAATTGGAGGTCGTGGGCCCTACGGGCTATTTGACCAATTTGACTGGACAGTTGACCAAGGGTCTTTTGAGGCCGTCTCGTCTTTTGGAAAGTACTGAAAAGGTTAGAATGACTTAGGAGAGTACATGGGTCGGGAGTGGTTGGACAGTCGGGTTTGATTTCAGTAAGGATTTAATTTACTGTATTATTATATTGTTTATATTTAATTATTGTTTAATAACTAGGAATTGATATTTTTTAGTATTAATTCTGAATAGTATATTATACATTGTTGAGACGGATTTGAGAATAGTTGCAAGGAGTTATAATTGGTTTAACATAATAGATGAGTTTCGGATTCCAAGGGTTATTTATTTTTATTTTTATTATTTAATAAGTTGATGGATTGAGATTTTGGATTTTGATGACAATGGAACTATGGAAAAACAGAATTTTCGTGACAAGTTTTGAGGAAATGGATTTCAAACCCACCACAGGAGTACCCCCTTGTTGCCTCCGGATCAGATACACAGTCATGATAGGCCCCACGTGTCATGGGGACACCCAAACCGTGTGGTGCTAGGATTTACATTTCGGGCTGACTTGGTATCCCCCGATTCTTCTAGGAATTGCGTTTCGGACTGATCAACCGATTCTGCTAGGAATTGCGTTTTGAGCTGACTTTGTGTCCCCCGATTTTGCTAGGTGGAATTGACGGAGTTGTGTTTCAGGCTAACTACGTATTCCCAGATTTTGCAAGGTAGAGTTGATATATTGAAACCTAGAATTGACGGATAAATGACGGATATTGAGATGTTTTAAACGGAAAATAATGATTATATCTTGGATACTTGTTGATGAAGGTTTTATTACCTATTTTCATATTTATGAACCAAATGATTTCGTTTTCTAAGTATAAAGATTTCTCATGGTTAATGTTATTGAAGTAAACTCTCTAGATTCCTACTTATCTGTGATGAGCTATTATATATATATATATATATATGTATATGTATATGTACATTTACATCACAGAGAATTTGATAACGCTTTTGTTAAATCATGTATGTTGCTTCAGTTTATGAGAAAGAGCTACGTGTGGCTTGATCCCCAAGGAGGGAACGTAGGCAGCCCAAATTAATCTAGGTGTAGCCATAGGAGAGGATATCTCAAAAGCTGGTTATAGAGTTGATTTGGTAATCTATTTAACATTGTAACTAAATTAAATTGAACGCATGTACTTGTTAAGATAATTACTGAAATTATTGTAGCTGGAAGTTTGATTAGGTTTCTTTTGGATATTAAAGGGCAAGATTTTTTGCTGAACGATTAGAGAAATATAAATTGTGTTTTACAAGTGTAAATTTTTGGGAAAATAGCATAGTTTTACTGATTGGATTTTCCTCAAAACACTCCAAATGACTCCTCCCATCATATTATGATGTTGCCCAAGTTTTGGGCTCGATCCCAAATCAATTGGTCAAAAAAATTGGACACTTCAAGTTCGTACGAAGTTCATATCGTAAATGGAGTGGTTGGAGGATTGCGTAGTTTTACTTATTGGATTTAACTCAAAACTCACCAACTGACTCCTCCCACCATATTTTTATGTTGCCCAAGTTTTGGGCTCGATCCGAAATCAATTGGTCAAAGAAATTGGACACTTCAAGGTCATACGAAGTTCGAACACTAAATGGAGTGGTTGGAGGATTGCGTAGTTTTACTTATTGGATTTCACTTAAAACTCACCAAATGACACCTCCCCCCATATTATGATGTTGCCCAAGTTTTGGGCTCGATTCGAAATCAATTGGTCAAAAAAATTGGACACTTCAAGTTCGTACGAAGTTCATACCATAAATGGAGTGGTTGGAGGATTCCGTAGTTTTACTTATTGGATTTCACTCAAAACTCACCAAATGACTCCTCCCACCACATTATTATTTTACCCAAGTTTTGGGCTCAATCTGAAATCAATTGGTCAAAGAAATTGGACACTTCAAGTTCGTATGAAGTTCGTACCGTAAATGAGTGGTTGCAGGATTGCGTAGTTTTACTAATTAGATTTCACTCAAAACTCACCAAATAACACCTCCCACCATATTATGATGTTGCCCAGGTTTTGGGCTCGATCCGAAATCAATTGGTCAAAGAAATTGGACACTTCAAGTTCGTACGAAGTTCATACCATAAATGGAGCGGTTGGAGGATTGCGTAGTTTTAATTATTGGATTTCACTCAAAACACACCATATGACTCCTCCCACCATATTATGATGTTGCGCAAGTTTTGGGATCGATTCGAAATCAATCGGTCAAAGAAATTGGACACTTCAAGTTCGTACCGTAAATGGAGTGGTGGAAAAATTGCGTAGTTTTAATTATTGGATTTCACTCAAAACTAACCAAATGACTCCTCCCACCGTATTATGATGTTGCCCAAGTTTCGGGCTCGATCCGAAATCAATTGGTTAAAGAAATTGCACATTTCATGTTTATACGAAGTTTGTACTGTAAATGGAGTGGTCGGTGCATTGCATAGTTTTAGTGGTTGGATTTCACTCAAAACTCTCGAAGTGACTACTCCCACCATGTTATCATGTTGCCCAAGTTTTGGGCACGATCCGAAATCAGTTGGTCAAAGAAATTGTACCCTTCACATTCGTACGAAGTTTGTACCATAAATGGGTTGGCTGGAGGATTACGTCGTTTCACTGATTCAATTTCACTGAAAATCACCTAATGACTCCTCCACCATATTGTGATGGTATCCAAGTGTGTGGCTCGATCCGAAATCAATTGGTTAAAGAAATTAGACACTTCAAGTTCGTATGAAGTTCGTACCGTAAATGAGTGGTTGCAAGATTGCGTAGTTTTACTGATTAGATTTCACTCAAAACTCACCAAATGACACCTCCCACCATATTATGATGTTGCCCAGGTTTTGGGCTCGATCCGAAATCAATTGGTCAAAGAAATTGGACACTTCAAGTTCGTACGAAGTTCATACCATAAATGGAGCGGTTGGAGGATTGCGTAGTTTTAATTATTGGATTTCACTCAAAACACACCATATGACTCCTCCCACCATATTATGATGTTGCGCAAGTTTTGGGATCGATTCGAAATCAATCGGTCAAAGAAATTGGACACTTCAAGTTCGTACCGTAAATGGAGTGGTGGAAAAATTGCGTAGTTTTAATTATTGGATTTCACTCAAAACTAACCAAATGACTCCTCCCACCGTATTATGATGTTGCCCAAGTTTCGGGCTCGATCCGAAATCAATTGGTTAAAGAAATTGCACATTTCATGTTTATACGAAGTTTGTACTGTAAATGGAGTGGTCGGTGCATTGCATAGTTTTAGTGGTTGGATTTCACTCAAAACTCTCCAAATGACTACTCCCACCATGTTATCATGTTGCCCAAGTTTTGGGCACGATCCGAAATCAGTTGGTCAAAGAAATTGTACCCTTCACATTCGTACGAAGTTTGTACCATAAATGGGTTGGCTGGAGGATTACGTCGTTTCACTGATTCAATTTCACTGAAAATCACCAAATGACTCCTCCACCATATTGTGATGGTATCCAAGTGTGTGGCTCGATCCGAAATCAATTGGTGAAAGAAATTAGACACTTCAAGTTCGTATGAAGTTTGTACCGTAAATGGAGTGGTTGGAGGATTGCCCAGTTTTACTTATTGGATTTCACTCAATACTCAGCAAATGACTCCTGCCACCATATTATGATATTGACCAAGTTTTGGGCTCGATCCGAAATCAATTGGTCAAAGAAATTGGACACTTCAAGTTCGTACAAAGTTCGTGTTTGAACCGTAAATGGAGTGGTTGTAAGATTGCATAGTTTTACTTATTGGATTTCACTCAAAACTTACCAAATAACTCCTCCCACTACATCATGAAGTTTCCCAAGTTTTGGGCTCGATCCGAAATCTATTGGCAAAAGAAATTCCAAACTTGAAGTTCATACGAAATTCGTACCGTGAATGGAGTGGTTGGTGCATTGCATAGTTTTAGTGGTTGGATTTCACTCAAAACTCTTCAAATGGCTCCTCCCACCATATTATGGTGTTGGCCAAGTTTTGGACTCGATCTGAATTCAATTGGTCAAAGAAATTGGACACTTCAAGTTCATACGAAGTTCGTACTGTAAATGGAGTGGTTGATGCCTTGCATAGTTTTGGTGGTTGGATTTCACTCAAAACTCTACACACTACTACAAAACTCGCAATGGACGTCGATAAAACGATGACGGACAAAATAAATACCGTCGTTGAATTTAAAACGGCGATGATAATATAAAAACCGACGTGGATCAGAAACTAAAACACCTAAAAATGGAAATTCATTTGGGTATTTTTAAAACACGACCCCTGAAACTTAAAAAGTGTCATCTTATGAAACCTGCTATTCCGATAAGTAAACATATAACAAATAAACAACGACGGTATGTATATATATACCGACGTAGTAATTATAGACGACGTTTTACAAATAATACCGCCGTTTTAAACATCAAATAAACACGACTGTAATTGTGTTCTTAACAGACGTATCAAGTATTATTTAATACGACCATAATTTGATAATTACCTTCATGTAAAGTTAAAATAACCACAGCTACAATAACATACAGAACACCATCTAATTTCAAAAATATCCACGTCTGTCTTTTATTATTTTACGACGTATTAAGTCCTACACTACGACGGTCCTTCTAAATAAACGGTGGTGGTAAATTGTTACCACGGCGTGATAATATAATATAGCGTCGTGGTTTGTTCTATAATATGGTGGTTCTTCGTGTCGTGTTTCCGACGCCTCAGGGATGATTCAATGACACAATTTTCCATAACACGTCGTCTGATGATAAATTAAATGAAACAAACGATACTGAGAAAGAAAATCGTACCACCAACATCCAAACTATTTTCAAAAAGGCAGTATTTTGAAAGTTGCTGATGCCAAAGGCACATACACACCAACAGCCAAACTCTTGCCGCTTTCTAAACCAAACAAGGACCTGCAGAGAGGTGAGAGAGAGCCATGGCAAATTTTGAGAAAGGGAAAATTTTTGAAAACTAACAATGTGTGCGTTTTGGTGTCTCTGAGATTCACCAAATCGCATACATCATTAACATCGTTTTGGTGCCTCCATAGAGGTGAGAGAGATCCAATTTAATTTATTTTCCTTTAATTTTAGGTTAGGGACGTCACACCACGTTACATTTTTTAATAAACCGTCATTGAGGTAGAAATTCCACGACGGTATAGAGGGTGACCTATTTAGTTTACTTGTATCACAAGCTTTCTTCACTTACGTGATCCCATTATCTCTCTCTCTCTCTCTCTCTCTCTCTCTCTCTCTCGTGTCACTCTAATTTTCTCTGCAATTGATTTTATCTGTATTTCTGCTAAAGCATGTGGATAAATTTGAAATTTGTTTTTCTGTGAATTTGTAAAAAAGGTAAGTATTTTGCATCGTAATTATAATATACCACGTCGGTTTTAATTTACCGTCGTGTGTAATGTAATATAACGTCAATTTCTTTTAGGAACCGACGTCTGTATATAATTACCACAACGATTTCGTTTGTTCAGTTAATTATTTTTATAGAAAATTTGATATAGATCCAAATTCCCATTAAGAAGTTGGTTTTAATCCTCGAAGTTGGTGACTTTGATACAAGTCCTTTGACTTTTGTGACACATAGGATTACATTCCTTTTTTAATATTTTATGATGTAATCCTTTTATTTTTTTGTTCAAAATCATTTTTGTTCCAATGTTGCCCCTTATACCTTGAATCGGGTAAATGTATTTTATGTGATAATTATGGGAAAGAATTATTTATGACCATAATTAATTAACAAATTAAGTGCTTATGACCATAATGATTTTGGTATATTAATTACGTTGCCTTTTTTTTCTTCTTTTAATTGCATCCATGAATTCTATTAATTGTCCATGATTTTGTATATTAACGTTGTCTTTGTTTTTCCTTCTTTTATTTTAACCCAAAAAATAGTTGGCTTTATTTCTTATTGTTTACGACCTCTTTATTAGGTAAATTGAAGAAACCAAAAAAAAAAGGTATATTGAAAATAACAAAATACCTATATGTCAGGTAGATTATATATTATCTCATACTTCCCCAATAATCAGGTACAATCCTATATTTACCTAGTAAGTTATGTACATAATCTCACATTTACCAAGTAATTAGATACATAATCTTATATTACCTAGTAACTAGGTACATTAGAAAATTCTACCTATATATATATACATATATTAATATAAAGCACATTAGCTCATAGTACCTATATATTAGGTACATAAAAATGTCATCAATAGTTCTCTTGTTTATTTTGTTTTTCTCAAGTTTTTACCCGATGCATAGGTATATAATTTCATGTGGGTGCTTGCTCCATCGATTAGTGTAATATGTGAGTTTATACTTTTATTGATTAAATTGTATTTTATACAGTAAATATTCACAAGGAAATAATTCAAATTTTAAATTATGAAATTCAATTACAATGAAATAATGCATTAAATTTGGATTTTCAATGTGTTTCCTTATTTATCTCAAAGGGTAAAATTGACACACACAAAAAAAAAGTCAAAGGACTTGCATCTAAAACCAAAACGATGAGGACTTAGCCTAATGACAACTAATCTTTTTGGACCTAGATCTAAGAAGCCCTTATTTTTATAAACATCTATCTTTCTGTATTTTTAAAATAGAAGGCCAAGGTCTCGGAGGTTCCTGAGAAGGAACAACAATTGCAAGAATTGCCTTCTTCTCTACAAGCCCTTTGTGCTTATGCTGAGACGACATTGAGGGTTCATGATAAGATTATGAGCTTTACAATTGAGGAAGAAGTGTTTGGATTTGATCGTGAAATCTTCGTCTTGCCTGAAGATATTACTAAATTTGCAGCAATGGAAGAAGTTGGAGCCACTGTCATTGCAATATACATGAGGTGATTGTCCTTATCAAATTTTCATTTTAAACTCTGCTTTCTTTTAAAAGGAATAACTTATTGGATCATTTCATATATTTAGGTGCCTCTTTGAGGTTTTGAAAACTTCAAATATGGTGAACATGGTTGGCCTTGTTGACCCCACTCAAGTTAGTGTTAACTTTGGCTCATTAACTCAAAGATCTCGTATGTTAGCCACTAGACTTCAAAGGACAGATGGGGAACAGATTTTCTTGATACCATACAATCCAGGGTTAGTCCCCTTAACAAGATTTTCTTTGTATGATGCAGTGTATATAAAAGTGTTTAACCTTTATGTTTTTTTTGTAGCTTTCATTGGGTCTTGGTCATTGTGAGAGCAAAGAGAGAGACTGTTTATTTTTGGATCCACTGCCAAACCGATCGATTGATGACGAGTGCAAAAACATGGTGAACACGTAAGTTGATTTACTCATGTGTGTTTGTAGCATAAAATATTTTTCAATAACACTTTGTTGCCTTGAAATAGTGCTATCAGATCGTATAATTCCCACATAGGCAGACACGGTAGGAAAGCACCCATTTGGAAAACTCTCAAAAGCACTCCAAAGCAACCAAGTAATGTAGAGTGTGGGTACTGTGTAATGCGCTTTATGAGAGACATCATCGACGATCCTCCCTGGAATTTGAGAAGAAGGTAAAAGGAAAAATTACATATTTTAATTTCTGTAGTTTTGTAATTTACCACGTCGGTAAATAAAAAAACCGTCATTATATTACCATACCACGGCGGTTTTACCCTATCCACAGCCCTCGACAACAGCTGTCAACAGCGCTCGACATCCATCGACATTTAACATTTTATTTTTTAATTTTTTTATGGCTTGCAGTTTGCTGAGGGAAAAGATCAATCACCATACCCCCAAGAAGCCATTGATGAAGTCAGGAAGGAATGGGCAGAATTTGTAAGCCTTCATATGAATTAGGGGAATTGGACAAACATTAATCATATATTCGTTAGAGTTAACAATTTTTTGTAAATATTTTTGTTATAATTTACATGTTATTTTTCCTATGAATTAAAAATTTGTTTAAAATTTTCAAATCACAAGAATACAACAAAACACGATGGTACATATCCAAAATGACATGTATACAACCAAAAAACGTCGGTACATATCTGAAATGACATGTATACAAATATAACATGGCGCTATATTAAAAACAATGCAATTATTTTCCTTCCAATGGACGTCAAAAGATATTAAAACGTCGATATATACAACAATAACGACGTCTAAAGTTGTAATTAAAATGTCGGTAAATACAACGGCGATATTTTCCTTACCACCGACGTCTAAAGATATTAAAACGGCGATATATACAAAAATAATGACGTATAAAGTTGTAATTAAAACTTCGGTAAATAAAACAGCGATATTTTCCTTCCCACCGACGTCTAAACACATTAATACGGCGGTATATACAAAAATAATGACGTTTAAATTTTTAATTAAAATGTCGGTACATACAACGGCGATATTTTCCTTCCCACCGACATCTAAAGACATTAATACGGCGGTATATACAAAAATAATGACGTTGAAATTTGTAATTAAAACGTCGGTACATACAACGGCGATATTTTCCTTTTCACCGACGTCTAAAGATATTACAACGTCGATATATTCAAAAATAACGAATTGGTAACTATATACCACGGCGGTTGTGAATTCATACCGACGTTGATAGGACCCGACCCTAATTCCGCTTTGGAATCTGGGTCAAGCCCTGTCCGTGTCCGACATCTGTCGGGTGTCGGACACACTTGACCATTTTGCCCTTGGTGAAAGAAATCAAGAAAATCCAAGTTTTTAAGGTTTGACTTCTGCCGAAAATTCGGCAGAGTCTCCCTTGTAATTGGCTCAATTCCCAAATTAAATACACCAGCAACAACACAATTTTAAAACTCCTAAACGTCCAGCAAGCACAAGTTAAGGTTCACACACCAACAGAAATAAAATGTACGGCATCAGGCCTCACAAACAGTTGGGCAAGTTCAGAGCTACTAAAGTACTTAATTTACAAAGTTCTTTGGGTCGTGAACCCTACACAGAGTCGAGGGATTTTGGTGGTGGTGATGACGGGCCGGTGGTGGTGCTCAGCTACGATCTACAGCCTGGGGGCGTAAAACATTTGAAAAAGTGAGTGGACCGAAAATAAGGTTTCAGAACATTGAAAAGCAACAAGTTAGCCCCACTGTTAAAACGTTAGAAAACGATTCTATAATCAAACGATAAATCAAGGCAAGTATAAATATATAAAAACATGTTATAAAGTTCACTAAAGCAGAAATTCTTATTCATAAAAAGAAATATTATCAAATCAAACTTTCTAAAATCCACCTAGGTGTACCCTTTTATTATTCCGTCAATTCCATTTCCTCGCTAGACTCGGAGACACAAAGTCAACCGAGCCGCGTCCTCGCAAGACTCGGAAAACACAAAGTTTACCCTAGCCGCATCCTCGCTAGACTCGGAAAACACAAAGTTTATCCGAGCCGCGTCCTCGCTCCGCACGGTCCGGGCGTCCCCGAGACTCGTGGGGCATGAGTCATGTGCGCAGACTTAAACCGAAGGCAGCAATAGGTCCGTAGACCGGGTAATCATCAAATTCATAAATATTCCGAAGGCAAGCTTATTTATCCGAAGGCAACAATTACATACTTGGGTACCTAGCGTGGTTTTAAAACTTTCCGTAAATCACATAATTAAATTATATGCTTATCCTCAAGCCCTTTAATATCCAAAACTCATAATCATGCAATTCATTCTAAAAATTCAATAATAGGCTCGGAACAATGTTTATAGCAAATATTTCAAATAACGCAATTAAGTTTAATCTCATGCTCAAAACATATAAATCATCATAATTTATTCAAAAGCATTTGATAAGACTTTAATAATGAAAAATGCATTTTAGAAAACAAAAGTCCACTCATTGTTGATCCGAGCTTGCCTGACCCTTAGAAGGGCCTTCCTGCAATTCCGCCGAAGCTTGAGCACCTATTAGCAAAAATTAACTAGACCCGAAGAATTTGGTGGCCGGATCGGAGTGAACGACGGCGAAAGGCTCCGACTGGTTCTCGGGTTCACAGAGGTGACTGGCGGGGTTTTTCGTCGGAATCCAAGGCAGGGTGGGTTGAGGGTGCAGAGAGGAGGAGTTTGGGGTGTTCGTGGAGGTCGGTTTGGTCGGAATCGTGGCTGGCAGCCACTGGTTCAGTCGGCTAGGGTTGGGGTCGCAATGGAGAAGACGATCGAGTGGGGGAGAAGGCCAGACACGCGCTGGCCAATTTTTGCTACCCTTTTTGCAAAATTACCAAAATGCCCCTACCGTTTTTAAACCTTTAAGCGTTCATACGAGCTCGAAACCGGGTGTTCCGACGTCCACGGACTCATTTCGAGGAGCCGGACGAAACGGTGCACCCCGTTTCACCAAATTCTCTCCCGAAAATAAAGTCAATTTTTAATTCCATTAAATTAATCGGGGTATAATCGTCCTTTCCTTTAATATTTTATTATTTTAATCTTAAATTAGGATCGGGTTGTTACAGACGTGGTTGTATTTTGTTTTTAACAAATTTGTTATTGAAATTATTTCATAATAGTCGTAATAAATTTTAAAAAATTCCAAAAAATAAACAGAAATTATTATGCACTCATTGATATATTTTCTTCCCACTAATGCTTTCAAAAATGTAATTTGTGTCATAAAATTTAAAATTGAATACTTGACAAACAAAATTATTGATAAATCACAACATCACTTGTAGTTTCGTAACATATTCTTATGGCTTGTGTCATCCATTGGTGTGATAAATTCAAATATATTAAAAATATGTTTTTATCATTCTAATACACAAGGCATTGTCATAAGGAGTCTGTAGTAATTTTTGGTTAATTTCTATCATACTTTATTATTTTTTTATAATATTTTTAAAATTTATATAATTTAGGGTTTAGGGTTTATTGAAAAGACAACGGTTTTCTCTTTTATTTTCGGGTTTAGACAAAACCACCCTAAATCCTTTTGTATTATTTTACTATTTTTTAATTTAAAATAATTTAGGGTTTAGGGTTTAGGGTTTAGGGTTTAGGGTTTAATGTTTAGGGTTTAGGGTTGGGTTTAGGGTATATTGAAACGACGCCGGTTTTCTATTTTGTTTTCTTTCAATTCCACCCTTGTGACATGCGTTTGAATCCCAGCAACACCAAACTTGAATAATAAATTTTTTTGATGACGTTTTGATGGTTTTAATGCCGTTAAATTAGATTTAAAACATCGTATTTTCTATATTTACCATCGATTTAAATACCATAATTTTTATCAATTAGACGTCCATCTTTATTACATAGCGACGTAGAAGAAGAAAACAACGGCAGTATAAATATAATAACTATCGTTTAAAATTAAATACTGTAACGACGATTTTCTTTTGTTTCGTCGATGTTTAAAGAAGCGCGCAATCTGAAAATTTATGCTTGACCTAAAATTTTCAGTTTTCGCTATAAGTGTTAAATATTTCTCTCTCTCTCTCTCTTCAACTCTAATTTTTAGTTGTGCTCTCCAGCCTCAGTCGAATCCAATAAGTTCGAACCCTAATTCTTCAACTCTAATTCTTAACCTATCAGCTCTGCGCGTACCTGTAAGTTCGAACCCTAATCTCACAAGCTTTTTTATTCATTGAATGATATTCTGTTCTGGTTCTTAAGTACAAAGATAATCTGACTTTGCTTTTTTATTCATTGAATGATATTCTGTTATGGGTTTTAGATATATGTTGTGCGTCCTTTAAATGTTTTCGTAGGAATGGTTCTTCAGATATGTGTTCTTAATCACTCTCTGTCATGATGGGTCTTAATATTTGCATGCTTTTCATAAAAATTCATTTGTTATGGGTCTTTATATTTATTTGGTTCTCAATTTGATCTTGGAAATGGAATGGAAATCGGAGATTTAGTCTCTTTTTTTTAGCATACGACGACGGTATTTTTATTAAACCCGTCGTTTGTATTTCCGTTATAAGTCGGTTGTTCTTTAAGTACCGTCGTATGAAATTTATGTGATGGTTGTAAGAACCCTCCAATAAGCATAAGACGACGGTTATTGGACAAAACCGTCATCTGTATTCTTAAAATACGTTGTTTTATGTAAAAAACAGTCGTCTGTACCTTATACTTGTTATTTAAATTTATATAATCTGCTTTAATGTTCATTGCTTTTCTTTTGTAGCCTAAGATGACTGTTATTACAAAAAACTGTCGTCTGTTTTTTAAAATACGTCGTTTTATGTGAAAAACCGTCATCTGTAACTTATAGTACTTGCTTTTAAAATTTATATAATCTGCTGTAGTGATATTCATTGTTTGTCTTTTTACTTTATTATATATAATAGGGTATAGTGTCAGTTATCTTAGTTACATATAATCTCCCACCATGGTTATGCATGAAACGAAAGTTCATGATGTTGACTTTATTGATTTTCGGTCCTAAACAACCCAGAAATGATATAGACGTCTACTTAGAGCCTTTGATTGATGATTTAAAATCTTTGTGGGATGGGATTAGAGGAGTGTATGTAAGGTTTTTATTTGAACCTTTATTGTTTTTTGGCTCTTCTCTTAAACCAACAAAACCCTTGTAATATTAATTAGATTCTAGGTTAGAATCGGTGTGGGTTGAAGGGCTTCCAAGTCTCCTCGTTGCAGGTCAAAAGGTAAAACATTTGCATTGTTCACATGGATTAATCCACACTTCACTTGGATTGATCCAACGTACATTCATGCATGTCATTGTCTGTTAGTTGTATTAATACTTTCTATGAAAGTATTAATCCATCTTTGTCGCTTTTTCAAGTTGTTGGCAGATTTCTTTATTCATTTTTTCTTCATTCCTTTTTGAATGTTTTCTCCTTGGCCCAACGGGTGTGTGTGGAGATTGGTAAATCTGTGTGTGGAAACATAATATATTATTTTATAATATATTGTAGGAGCTTGTCTTTTGTTTTTAAAAGACCCATACCCTTGTCCCTTAAATTATGTTGTCTCCCACCTTTGGAAGAGATGGGTTATGGGTCTCTTTATTAAAGTCCACTTTTCAGATTATGGACCTTGCCCTTTCTCTTTCATTCAATGTGTTTGGCATATTATATTTAATACATCTTGCTTTGGACATATCCCTTTTGAGAAAACCCATCAACGGCTCTTTGTTCCAAAACTCTCAAGTTGATGACTTATTTTATTAAAAGCATGTAAGAAAGCTTTCTCTTTCTCTTTTGGCTCCTCTTGGCTCCAAAACACCCATGCTAATTTTATATCCTTTTCTATAGATGTTTGTCAATACACTTGGTCCCCTAAAAGAGTTTAAAACTCTTTTATCTTCCTTTTGTTTTGTTGAGCCGCTCTTTTCATCAAGTTGCTGCTGGTGGTTTCAATTGTCTCTCTTATTTGCTTTTGTGCAACACATGTGCAAGCATGGGCTGTTTTCTTTTCAAAACGTTTCCTTCCCAATCTCTTCTTGAGCAGTCCACCGGCTGCTTCTATGTCCTAGGAGAAACCTCTCTCTTCTATTTATATTTTCTCCTTGGTCTGTGGTAACTATGGAACTCAGATTTTCATAAACACCATTCTCGCATCACAAATATACATTCTTTGCGTAATCGTTTCCACAGTTTTTGAAAAACTTCTTATGTGCCTTTGAGCATTCAAAACCCATTTATTGGTTCAGCCACTCTTGAACACTTGAGAGTATGTATATGATTGCATACACATAGATTGTCTCCAAGTTTGATTCATATTTATTGTGGCTGAATGTTTTGTTTCATGGTTGTTATTTTGAATTAAACTATATGCTTCAAGTTCATTACTTCTAGTTTAATCATCACAACACTTAGGTTTCATTTGTCTAGCTCAATCATACTTTGTGATTGAGATAGATGAATCTATGAAACCATAACTCACTTCATACATCAAATTACATGCAACTTGAGCTTGGTGCTCTAGAGAGAATTTGCTGCTAAGAGATAAAGAAAAGGTGCTTCTTTGAAGGATTGGATTGTAGCTGCCTATAGGTGATAGATGAGCTAAGTCTTCTTTCGTTTTTCTTGTATTTCTTAATTGAGCAGATTGGATCTCTCCTGGCTTGGTGCCCCAGCTTTTCACCCTGTTGGGTTTTACGGGTCAACAATTATCGTGTGTTATTTACATTCCGCTGTTACTAGTTTTAATTTATTAACCACGAAATTGTTTGTGTTTGTGCTTGTGTGCTTTTAAAGAACTTAAAATTTAAAAAGGGTAGTCTTTTTCTTCTCGCCTACTTCACCCCCCCTCTGTAGGCTTTTAGAGCCTAGGGCTTGTTCTTACAGTGTATGATGCACACATAGGAGAATACTTTACACTCAAAGCTGCACTAATGTGGACAATAAATGATTTTCCCGCATATGGAAACTTATTTGGTTGTGTTGTTAAAGGATATAAAGCTTGTCCAATATGCGGCGATGATACGCCTAGTCACAGGTTGAAAAATGGCCACAAAATCTGTTACATCGGGCATAGAAAATGGTTACCAACATATTATCCATATCGGAGGCAGCGTGCAGCTTTTAATGGGAAACCTGAATATGACATGCCTCCAAAGCCATTAACCGGAGAAGAAGTGCTACAAAGGGTTAAAGGTATTAATAACAAAGGGGGCTCGAAAAAAGGGGGAGGTGAAAATGATGGTGACAGAGTTTGTTGGAAGAAGAAGTCAAAATTCTTTGATCTCGAGTATTGGAAATCCATTCCTGTGATGCATTCCCTCGATGTGATGCATATTGAGAAGAATATTTGCGATAGTATCATTGGTACGTTGTTGGAGATCCCTGGAAAAAATAAAGATGGGATTGCTGCTCGTTTAGATTTATTGAACATAGGGGTCAAGACTGATTTGCAACCCAAGTATGGAGAAAGACGTACTCGCTTGCCTCCAAGGCCTTGGAATTGTCAAGAGCAAAGAAGAGAACGGTTTGCAATTCTTTCTATGGTATGAAGGTCCCTGAAGGTTATTCTTCAAACATAAAAAATCTTGCATCTTTACAAGATTCAAGACTTCTTGCCCTAAAATCACATGATTGTCATACCTTGATGCAACAATTGCTCCCTGTGGCAATTTGTTCTGTTTTGGAAAAGCCTACAAGGTATGCAATAACTCAACTGTGCTTCTTCTTCAATTCTATATGTGCAAAGACCATCACTACTACAAAAATCGCAATAGACGACGGTAATTTACCGTCGTAAATTTAGTTTTCCAACCGTCGAGAAATCGACCGACATCTTTTACGCATAAAACTACGACGGTAAAATTCCGTCGTCTATTATTTATAAAGACGATGCTTTTACTCAAAATCGTCGTCTATTAGACTTAAAGACGATGGTTTTTATTAAAGAAATGTCATCTGTTATATGTAAAGACGACGATTTTTAAGAATTGTCGTCTATTATGAAATAACAGTCGTCTATTATATGTAAAGACGACGGTTTTTATGAAAAACTGTCGTCTATTATATATAAAGACGACAATTTTTATGAAAGAATTAGATGTAAAGACGACGATTTTATGAAAGAATTGTCGTCTATTAATGTAAAGACGACGGTTTTTTTGAAAGAACTGTCGTTTATTATATCCAAAGACGTAGTAATTTTACATTTTAGCTTTTTTTTCCTTGCTTCCAATGGTTCTCTACAACGATTTTAGCTAAAAAAACAACCATAATGCTTTGTGAACAATAAATTCAGCTCCAAATAATCCACACCATACATATATATACTCAAGAATCATTTGTTTCATAAAACTTGAAGATTCAATAGTAATTACATAGTTTACCAATCTTCATTCCTACATATATCCATACAAAATATCATATCCATAGCATTAAACTATAATTAGAAAAAGAGGGGCTACATGTGATTGCTCATAAATGCTGCCCATTCGATCCGAATTTCATCAATTTGTTCTTGTGTGTATGAGTTAGCGTTGCCTTCTTGCACTGCAAAACCAGGATTAAAAAAGAAGAAGAGGGGAGCATAACTTATTTGCAAGAGGAAACAAGAAACAAAGGCCAGAAGAGGGGAGCATAACTTATTTGGATTTCCATATTGAAACTGCAAATGTTCAAACAAATTATCTTCACTAATTTGAGAAACTGAAAACCGAGTGATAAAACTAAGAAAGAGGTAACATTTACAACTATAACAGCAGCCGGAATGAAATGTACCTCTGACTTGGAATAATCTAGTGATGGTTGTGATATCTCAAGGCCTTCCTTTTGAACAATGGATACATACCTAAAAGTATGTCAGATTAGGTTAGAACGTTTAACGCAAAATCATTAAATAAAGTAGGACAAGCAAGAGAAAATAGTAGAATTTGAATAATTTGGGAGGGAGAGCAATCTGATACGACGGAGGATGGAGACAGAAAACTTTAAGGTTAGAATATGAGTGAAGAAAGATAGCGAAATGTTATATATATATAGGGTTTAGGGCAAATTCGAAAAATTACAATTCGCAGTCAAATTTTTCAAATGACCGCGTTTTTAAAGACGAAGGAAAGTAAAATTAAAACGTCGTATAAATTAAAATATACACGACGGTTTTTAAATAATAGGGTCGTTATAAATATATACTACGTCAGTTAGTTACAAACAAAGTCGCTGTAAAATATTTTCATGACCCTCATCATAAAACCGACGTCTTAAATAAAAAATAACTACAGAGAAATAGAACTTTGTGTTAAACAAGAAACTAAATATACAATCTTTCTTGGGAACTCAGTTGTTGTTTTACACCCAACCGAAGTTCTTAGATGGGTTGGGTGTAAAAACGCAACTGAGTTCGCAAGAAAGACATTCTTGCATGACAGAAACCATTCAGAGAGGTGAGAATTGAGATATACTGAATGGATGGACTAAAAACTCCAATTTAAACGAATTATTTCGAATTGGAAAGCTAAAAGTGACTTTATTACGACCTGGAAACCGAAAAGGGCCTTTATTTCGACTTGGAAACCTAAAAGCCGCCGTTTTAGTCCCCAATTTCGCAGGCAAAGCGTGCCGTTTAAGTTCGAAAGTTTCGAAGTTGAAAACTACGACGGTATTTATTTTTTCCGTCGTCTTTTTACTGACGTTTATTTCGACTTTTGTTGTCGTGCTTGTTTTAAACAACAACGACTGTATAATTAATAGAAACGACGTGAAAGTAGATGTACAATGGCGTTATTACGTGAAACGGCGTTGAATTAAATTTAGACCGTTGTGGATATGTTCAAAATTACACGAAGAACTGCTGTATTATCTGCACAACCACGTCGCTATATTATATTATGACGACGTGGTAACGCTTTACCACCACCTTTTATTTATAAGAATTGTCGTAGTCTAACGTGTAATACGGCGTAAAATAATAAAAGACAGACGTGGATATTTTTAAAATTAGACGGCGTTCTGTATGTATTGTAGCCGTGGTTATTTAACTTTACATGTCGGTAATTATCAAATTACGGTCGTATTAAATAGTACTTGATACGTTTGTTAATAATACAATTACCGTCGTGTTTATTGGATGTTCAAAACGGCGGTATTATATGTAAAACGTCGTCTATAATTACTACGTCGGTATATTTACACATACCGTTGTTGTTTATTTGTTATATGTTTTCTGATCGGAATGGCATGTTTCATAAGACGACGCTTTTAAAGTTTCATGCGTCGTGTTTTAAAAATACCCAAATGAATTTCCAATTTTTAGGTGTTTTAGTTTCTGATCCACGTCGGTTTTTATATTACCGTCGTCGTTTTACCGACGTCTATTTCAATTTTTGTAGTGGATGTTTCCTCACTAGATAAGTTGGAAGAAGATGTAGTAGTTATTTTGTATTTGCTTGAGAAATACTTTTCCCCTTCATTCTTCGATATCATGGTTCATCTAGTAGTACATCTTGTTAGAGAAGTTCGTCTATGTGGGCCTGTTTATTTTAGATGGATGTATCTGTTTGAAAGATATATGAAAGTGCTAAAGGGGTATGTTCAGAACCGTAATCATCCTGAAGGTTGCATTGCTAAGTGCTATATAGCTGAAGAAGCTGTGGAGTTTTGCATCGAGCATTTATCTGATATTAGAACAATTGGAGTGCCATTAAACCAGAAGATGGGACTTTCAAAGCGACTATCAAGTTACTCAGTGACTTTAGTTTATTGGGACCTTTTGAACCAGACACATCTATATGTGTTGGAGAATACAGAGGAAGTCCAACCTTATATTGAGTATGACTTTTAATCATTATGTTTTAGATCATTCCTTATGTTTCTCTTACATACAAGGGACAGTAATACTAGAATTTTCTGTGTCATGTAGGGAACATATGATCCACCTCAAGACCACTTATCCAAAATATAAAAAGAGAACAAAGTGGCTACAAGATAAGCACAACAGCACTTTCATTCAATGGTTACGCTTTAAGGTATATGTTATTGAATAAAACATTGGAGTTTGATTTATTGTCATAACTATGTTGCATTGAATTAACATATGATTAATTTGTAGGTTTAAAGGGAAATCAATGAGAAACAAAATAATGGCGTATCAGAAAATTTGAGGTGGCTAGCAAGTGGTCCAAGCATAATAGTGCCATCATATAAGAGCTATCTTATTAAAGGTGTTAAATTTAACACCAAGGCACAAGATGATGTGCGGGCTGTTCAAAATAGTGGAGTTTATTTACTTGCAAATACTATGCAAGTTGCTAGTGCCAAGGATAAAAACCCTATTGTCTCAAATATGGGTTTTTATGGTGTCATTCAAGATATTTGGGATCTTGACTACCAAAAGTTTACAATCCCAGTCTTTAGGTGTGATTGGATAGATAGCACTTCTGGCCCTGTAGTCGACGAACTCGGATTTACCCTTGTTTTGGCTTCTCAAGTCAAACAAGTATTTTTGTTGACGACCCAATGCATCATAGTTGGTCGGTAGTGTTATCAATGCCTAATAGAGAATATAATGATGTTATTGGTGATGTGAGAATTGAGTGTGAGCCATTTACTAGAGGGATGCCAAATGTTGACACATTTGATGAACTAGCCCGTGAGTTTGGGAGTGAAAATATTCGATATGGGTGTGAAGATATATGGATTGACTGATGCTTGTGATTTATGACATTATTTATGCCCTCAATGGCTGTGTATGACATTAATTTTGCAAGAAATTGTAATGTATTTCTTTCACTTTCATTATGCAGGTTTTGGCCACATAACATTCAGTACTAAAAAAAACTGGGTTTCAGATGCAAAACACGACGTTTCTTTGAAAAATTGCAAAATAAGACGTCTAAATGATATCTAACGTCGTTTACATCCGTAAATGTACGTACCGACGTCTAAACACTCACTATCATGACTACTCAATTCATTCAAAGAAACGTAGATAACAATCGAACAACGACGGTGATGTACAGTCCTTAAGACTGCATATTCACGTCAATGATATCCAAAATAACCGACATTTAAATAATATAACACGACAGTAATCATAGCATAGGGCCTTATTTCTTGACTTAACGATGTCCTTCAACATATATTTCCCCATTTGCGTTAAAATATATGACATGAAATTTATGTTGCACGTCTGTAAGATGTTAAACACAGACGCCAAAAAAATATAAAAACGACGTAATTAATTATATAAACGACGTATAAACTAGTCGCCACGTCTGAATTTCTTCAAAAAGGACGTTTAACGTTTTAAGAACGTCGCCATTAGAAATACATACGACGATGAGGCGTTAAATAACTGTCGTGAAATGACTTTTCAACAGCGTAATTAATTACATAAGCGATGTATAAATTAGTCGCCACGTCTGAATTTCTATCATAGAGGACATTTGAAGTCTTAACAACGTCGTCTTTAGAAATAAATACGCTGTCGAAAAATATAATAACGTTGGTCATGGTGTTATTGATGACGTGGATAGTGCCAACCTAAGTTGTTTTGAAATTATTCATGACGTGGTAATATCTAGACAGACGTCAATTTTAAAAATAAAATGGACGTCTAATGTCGTTAACTACGTTGATCGTCCGTTAAATTACTGGCGTAAACTGAGTGTTCAACGTCGTTTAATTTATAGTTAGTGTCGTGGTTTCTTAAGTTTACGTCTGTATTTTGATAAATAACGTCATTGTTTCTTCTTTAAACGACGTTTATTTTCTAAAAGAGACGTCTAAGGTTATCCAGGTTGTTTAATTTTTCAGTGAATAGACGTCGGTTTTTATTTGAATAAGACGTTGTATGTTTTAACAACGTCAGGATTGTAAAATAAAACGTCGTGTTTATATGACAACAACAATGTTTTTGAGCCAATGTGTCGTCTTTGCATGAAATAGACGGCGGTGATTTACTGTCGTGGTTTTATGCATCAAAAGATGTCGGTCGATTCTACGACGGTTGAAAAACCGGATACACGACGGTGAATTACCGTCGTCTATTTTGATTTTTGTAGTAGTGACAAATGACTCCTAAAACCATATTATGATTTTGCCCAAGATCTGGGCTCAATCCGAAATCAATTGGTCAAAGAAATTGGACACTTCAAGTTCGTACGAAGTTCGTACCGTAAATGGAGTGGTTGGAGGATTGTGTAGTCTTACTTATTGGATTTCACTCAAAAATCTCTAAATGACTCCTCCCACCATATTATGATGCTGCCCAAGTTTTGGGCTCGATCCAAATTCAATTGGTAAAAGAAACGGACACTTCAAGTACGTACAAAGTCTGTATCATAAATGGAGAGGTTGGAGGATTACGTTGTTTTACTTATTGGATTTCACTCAAAACTCACCAAATGACTCCTCCCGGCATTATATGTTTTTGCCCAAGTTTTGGGCTCGATCCAAAATAAATTGGTCAAAAAATTGGAACACTTCATGTTCGTTCGAAGTTAGTACCGTAAATGGAGTGGTTGGAGGATTGCATAGTTTTACTTATTGGATTTCAGTCAAAACTCCCCAAATGACTCCTCCCACAGTATTATGATTTTTCCCAAGTTTAGGGATCGATCCAAAATCAATTGGTCAAAGAAATGGACACTTCAAATTTGTATGAAATCCGTACCATAAATGGAGTGGTTGGAAGATTGCGTTGTTTTACTAATTGGATTTCACTCAAAACTCACCAAATGACTCCTCCCGCCATATAATGACTCTTCCAAAGTTTTGGGCTCGATTCGAAATCAATTGGTCAAAGAAATGGACACTTCAAGTTCATACAAAGTCCGTATCGTAAAAGGAGTGGTTGGAGGATTGCGTTGTTTTATTTATTGGATTTCACTCAAAACTCACCAAGTGTGGGGCTTGATCCGAAATCAATTTGTCAAAGAAATTGGACACATCAAGTTCGTACGAAGTTCGTACTGTAAGTAGAGTGGTTAAAGGATTGCGTAGTTTTACGGATACGATTTCATTCAAAACTCCCCAAATGACTCCTCCCACCATATTATGACGTTGCCAAGTTTTGCGCTCGATACGAAATTAATTGGTCAAAAAATTAAACACTTCAAGTTCGTACTGTAAATGGAGTGGTTGGAGGATTGCGAAGTTTTACTGATAGTATTTCACTCAAAACTCCCCAAATGACTCCTCCCACCATATTATGACGTTGCCAAGTTTTGGGCTTGATCCGAAATTAATTGGTCAAAAAATAAAACACTTCAAGTTCGTACGAAGTTTGCACCGTAAATGGAGTGGTTGGAGGATTGCATAGTTTTACTTATTGGATTTCACTCAAAATTCGCCAAATGAGTTCTCCCTCCATATTACGACGTTACCCATGTGTGGGGCTCGATCCGAAATCAATTTGTCAAATAAATGGACACGTCAAGTTCGTACGAACTTCGTACCGTAAATGGAGTGGTTGAAGGATTGCTTAGTTTTACTTATTGGATTTCACTAAAAACTCACCAAGTGACTCCTCCCCTCATATTATGAAGTTGCCCAAATTTTGGGCTCGATCTGAGATTAATTGGTCAAAGAAATGGACACTTCAAGTTCGCACGAAGTTCATCCCGTTAATGGGGTGGTGGGAGGATTCCGTAGTTTTACTGATAGGATTTCACTCAAAACTCCCCAAATGACTCCTCCCACCATATGATGAAGTTACCCAAGTTTTGGGTCTCGATCCGAAATCAATTGGTCAAAGAAATTGGACCCTCCAAGTTCGTACGAAGTTCCTATCGTAAATGTAGTGGTTGGTGCATTGCGTTGTTTTAGTGGTTGGATTTCATTCAATACTCTCCAAATGAATCCTCCCACCATATTATGACGTTGCCATGTTTTGGGCTCGATCCGAAATCAATTGGTCAAAAAAATGCACACTTCAAGTTCGTACGAATTCATACCGTAAATGGAGTGGTTGGAGGATTGCGTAGTTTTACTTATTGGATTTCACTCAAAACTCAACAAATGACTGCTCCCGCCATATTATGACATTTTCAAGTTTTGGGCTTGATCCGAAATCAGTTGGTCAAAGAAATCAATTGCACACTTCATGTACGTACAAAGTCCGTATCATAAATGGAGAGGTTGGAGGATTACGTTGTTTTACTTATTGGATTTCACTCAAAACTCACCAAATGACCCCTCCCGGCGTTATATGTTGTTGCCCAAGTTTTGGGCTCGATCCGAAATAAATTGGTCAAAAAATTGGGACACTTCAAGTTTGTACGAAGTTCGTACCGTAATTGGAGTGGTTGGAGTATTGCATAGTTTTACTTATTGAATTTCAGTCGAAACTCCCCAAATGACTCCTCCCACAATATTATGATGTTTCCCAAGTTTTGGGCAATATCCAAAATCAATTGGTCAAAGAAATGGACACTTCAAGTTCGTACGAAGTCGGTACCGTAAATGGAGTGGTTGGAGGATTGCGTAGTTTTACTTATTGGATTTCACTCAAAACTCACCAAATGACTCCTCCCACCATATTATGAAGTTACCCAAGTGTGGGTCTCGATACGAAATCAATTGGTCAAAGAAATTGGACAATTCAAGTTCGTACGAATTTCGTACCGTAAATGTAGTGGTTGTTGCGTTGCATATTATGGTGTTGCCCAAGTTTTGGGCTTGATCTGAAATCAATTGGTCAAAGAAATGGACACTTCAAGTTTGTACCGTAAATGGAGCGGTTGGGGGATTGCGTAGTTTTACTTAATGGATTTCGCTCAAAACCCACCAAACGACTCCTCCAACCATATTCTGATGTTTCCCAAGTTTTGGGTTTGGTCCGAAATAAATTGGTCAAAAATTGGGACACTTCAAGTTTGTACGAAGTTCAAACTATAAATGAAGTGGTTGGAGGCCTGCGTAGTTTTACTTACTGGATTTCACTCAAAACTCACCAAAGGACTCTTCCGAGCATATCATGATGTTACCCAAGTGTGGGTCTCGATCCGAAATCAATTGGTCAAAGATATTGGACACTTCAAAGTCGTACGAAGTTCGCACCGTAAATGGAGTGGTTTGAGGATTGTGTAGTTTTACTTATTGCATTTCACTCAAAACTCAACAAATGACTCCTACCACAATACTATGTTGTTGCCCAAGTTTTGGGCTCGATCCGAACTCAATTGCTCAAAGAAATTGGACACTTCAATTTCATACGAAGTTTGTACCGTAAATGGAGTGGTTGTTGCATTGCTTAGTTTGAGTGGTTGGATTTCACTCAAAACTCTCCAAATAACTCCTCCCACCATATTATGGTGTTGCCCAAGTTTTGGGCTCGATCCGAAATCAATTGGTCAAAGAAATTGGAGACCTCAAGTCATACGAAGTTCATTCTATAAATGGAGCGGTTGGAGGATTGCGAAGTTTTAATGATAGGATTTCACTCAAAAGTCACCAATTGACTCCTCCCTCCATATTATGATGTTACCCAAGTGTGGGGCTCAATTCGAAATCAATTTGTGAAAGAAATGGACACTTCAATTTAGTAAGAAGTTCGTACCGTAAATGGAGTGATTGGAGGATTGCGTAGTGACAGAACCCGACCTGAATTCCACCCCGGAACCCGTGCCAGGTCCTGTGTTTGTTCCGACATTAACCCAATGTCATGCCCACTTACTAAACAATTATCCTCTTCCCGAAATAATAGAAAACGGGGCTGAGACTTCTGCCAAAAATCAGGCAGAGTCTCCCCTGAAAAATGGACAATCCCAAAAGTTTCAACGTGTCAAAAAATAACATATATGTATACACCAACTACCAGCATGAATACAACATACATCATAGGCCTCCGGCCTTCAAATTCAACTCTAATGGGTGATAACAGTGCAATTCTAAGAGTATGCGAGTTTACAGTATCAGAATACTAAGTAAAAGATAAAGGACTTAATGTCCTACAATCACATCAAAGTTCGAGAAGAGGAGCACTTGGCGGATAGTACGGAAGCAACGACTACGACCTGGTAGGGCACAAAACAGAAAGTTGTGAGTGGACAAAAACAAAGTTTTAGTAATTCAAATCAACATACTAACCCCACCGTTTCAAATACGATGCTGAAATCATGCAGTTCAAATCATTTATATATATAATCATTCAAATTCCAATAGTCACAAAATAACAATAGAATAATCATATCAGTACTGTTTCCCATTCTTTCCCACTCTCAGATAACCACTTGCCCGTGGACAATACAAGCAAGGAAGGATCCTCACTAAAAGAAATACGAATACGTAGGTACTAATAAATACATATAGATATAATAGGACATCAACACCAAAAACAAGTACCGGAAACAATCCAACGGGGGATCGTTTGACTAGACACCAGGACATCACCATAGTGGCCCCGTGCCCTGGGTTGAGCTGTCCAAAAGGGACTAAGCTAGCCGGCATGTATGGTAGGAACCTCAATACCAACACATCTGTGACAAGTCCTACGCACACAGACTACCCAGTTAAGGGTCTACAGTGACACCCAGTTAAGGAATGCACCGGGTATCCGACGTAATCAAACCAGTAATACCATAATCATACCAAGAATCGGAGAAGGTACATAAAGTGGTGCCGACAGCACTCCAATCACTCGCATATTCAATAATCAATAATCGCATATTCGTTTATAATCCAATTTCCCATACACACGCGTGTACCCAACCCCAGAACAACAGACACCCGGACATATATACGTCCAACAATCCAATAATCTTCATGTATACTCAAAATAAAGACATCACCATCCCAAACATATATTTCCATAGTTAAAATAGTCACAAGCATCAAATGACAACATATCAATCCATAATCAAGTAAAATGTCATAATCATCGAAAATGCATATGAAAAACCGTATTCAAATCTCAAATCAAGAAACATCAAATCATATGCATGGTTGTTTATTCTTTGAAAGATATGCACATTCAAAACAAAGTCCACTCACAGATAGTCCCAAGCAGCTTGACCCTGGGAGGGTCCCGCCTGAGGATCACGAGATGCCTAAGAACCTAATTCAAGAATATGAGAATTAATTAATAAACCGAACCTTGAACAACAACCTTAAAATCAAACCCTAACAAATCCCGACTCAAGCGTCGCTTGAGACGGCCGATTTGTCTACTGCGATTAGGGCAGTTTTCGCCGGAAGTTGCAAACGACGCCGCCGCTCAGCCTCTGTCGTTGCCGGAATAGTACAAACCGAAGAGAGAGAGAGTGAGGGTCATGAGAGGAGAGAGAAAGCAAGGAGAGAGAGAGAGAGAAACCGGATCTGATTGGCCAATGGGTGTTTTTATAATTTTTTATTCAATTTCTGAAATTACTAAAATGCCCTCTCATGTTCTAAAACTCGGATCGAGGCGTGCCGCCCGTCAACGGACTTGTTTCGACGAGCCGAATGCAATGGCACAACTCGTTTCGCCAAATTCTCATCCGAAACTAAAGTTGACCAAATTGCCCCCTTAAATATTAGTATTATATTAAATTCCAATTTTATTCCAATTTCATTAATTTAATTCCTTTTATTTTATTTTTAACTCATTTTAATTAATCAATTTATTTAATTTATTTTAATTAACTTAGGTCTGGGACGTTACAACCTACCCACCTTATAACCCACCTTATAAGAATTTCGCCCTCGAAATTCCACGACTACTTCGGTTCTCCAATTCCGTACCTTTCGATTCCAACTCCTTGGTAACATCCCCAACCAAACCACACTTCCACCTTTACGACAACCAACTTCCTAAGTTAACAATTTTAATTTCTTAATTTTAATATGAAAACCTCAACAAATTTTTCAAATCTTATAATTTTCTTTGCACTTAAGTGTATAACCACCACTGAGTTCGGGCACCCACTAACTGTTCTAAACAAGTGTGACTCTGGGATCTAACAAAACTCTTAAAAGATAACAAAGAGAGGTAACATACCATAGACGACATCGGGTGTGGCCTGTGTCTCCTGCTGAGCCATAGAAAACACCCGTGAGTCGTCGAATGCCCTGGCTGACCCCTCGGATTCCTTCCGCCACATCCACGGAAGGTGGACTGAACCCCACTGCTAGTAGAAGTACCAGCCACAGAAGATGAGGCATCACTTTGACTCTACCCCTAACTACTGTTACCCCGCCCATGTTGGGCTACAGACCCTTGCCCCTGCTGGGCCATCAGAAAAGGGCAAACACTCTTCAAGTGTCCAGCTTGTCCACAGTTGTAACAGTTAACCTTAGTCTTTAAACCAGAACCACTACCCTGCCCACGAAGAGGGCAATCCCTCCTGAAGTGTCCAACCTCTCTACAGTTGTGACCACTTGAGCCACTTCGCTGTGAAGAACCCCTAGCTGTACTGGCAACCGACTGTTGACCATTACCCTAACTCCAGTTTGACCCAGGTCCATACCTTCCACTTCTTGGGCTCGAACTGTAACCTCCTGACCAACCACTGCCAGCATAACCCGAACTAGATCCTCCTCTCTTTGATGGACCTTGACCAGGTCCACCAAAGTCAGTCGTATCCCTACGACGCCTTCCTACACCAGCACTACCTTCTATGCCACTCTATCAGCACCTTGAGCCAAAGCTCTCATGGTTGGATAGATAGTTGCAGTGACCACAGCTTGAATATCAAACCACAGTCCCTTCTCAAACCTTCTGCACTTCTCAACCTCGCCAATTCAAAGAACTTGTGCTCATACCCCAGCATAGACATATTACCCTGTCTCAGCCCCAAGAACTCATCTTTCTTCATGACACTTCAAGTTCGTAAAAACTTCGTACCATAAATGAAGTGGTTAGAGGATTACGGAGTTTTATTGATTGGATTTCACTCAAAAGTCACCAAATGACTCCTCCCACCATATTATTATGTTACCCAAGTGTGGGGCTCGATCCGAAATCAATTACTCAAAGAAATGGACACTTCAACTTCGTACAGTATATGGAGTGGTTGGAGGATTGCGGAGTTTTATTGATTGGATTTCACTCAAAAGTCACCAAACGACTCCTCCCACCATATTATGATGTTACCCAACTGTGAGGCTCGATCAGAAATAAATTTGTCAAAGAAATTGGGCACTTCAATTTCGTACCGTAAATGGAGTGGTTGGAGGATTACGTAGTTTTACTAATTGAATTTCACTCAAAACTCACCAAATGACTCCTCCCATCGTATTATGATTTTAACCAAGTGTGGGTCTCAATCCGAAATCAATTGGTCAAACAAATTGGACACTTCAAGTTAGTACGAAGTTCGTACAGGAAATGGAGTGGTTGGAGGATTGCGTAGTTTTGCTGAAAGGATTTCACTCTAAACTCACCAAATGACTCTTCCCACCATATTATGATGTTACCCAAGTGTGGGTCTCGATCCGAAATCAATTCGTCAAAGATATTGGACACTTCAAGTTCGTATTGTAAATGCAGTGGTTGGAGGATTGCGTAGTTTTACTTATTGGATTTCACTCAAAACTTAACAAATGACCCCTCCCACCATATTATGTTGCAAAAGTTTTGGGCTCGTACCGTAAGTGGAGTGGTTCGTGCCGTGCATAGTTTTAATTGTGGGATTTCACTCAAAACTCTCCAAATGGCTCCCCACCATATTAATATTTTGCCTAGTTTCGGGCTCAATCCGAAATCAATTGGTCAAATAAATGGACACTTCAAGTTTGTACGAAGTTCGTACAGTAAATGGAGTGGTTGGAGGATTGCATAGTTTTACTTATTGGATTTCACTCAAAACTCACCAAATGACTCCTCCCACCATATTATGGTGTTACCCTAGTTTTGGTCTCGATCCGAAATCAATTGGTCAAAGAAATTGGACAATTCAAGTTCATACAAAGTTCGTACTATAAGTGGAGTGGTTGGTGCCTTGGATAGTTTGAATTGTTGGATTTCACTCAAAACTCTCCATATGTTTCCTCCCACCATATTACGATTTTGACCTAGTTTCGGGCTCGATCCGAAATCAATTAGTCAAAGCAATGAACACTTCAAGTTCGTACGAAGTTAAATGCGATAAATGGAGTGGTTGGTGGATTGCATAGTTTTCTGATTTGATTTCACTCAAAACTCACCAATTGACTCATCCCACCATATTATGATGTTACCCAAATGTGACGCTCAATCTGAAATCAATTTGTCAAAGAAATAGACACTTCAAGTTCATACTGTACATGGAGTGGTTGGAGGATTGCGTAGTTTTACGTATTGAATTTCACTCAAAACTCACCAAATGACTCCTCCCACCGTATTATGATGTTACCCAAGTGCGAGGCTCGATCCGAAATCAATTGGTCAAAAAAATGTACACTTCAAGTTCATACGAAGTTCGTACCATAAATGGAGTGGTTGAAGGATTGCGTTGTCTTACTCATTGGATTTCACTCAAAACTCACCAAGTGACTCCTCCCACCATATTATGGTGTTGCCCTAGTTTTGTGCCCGATCAGAAATCATTTGGTCAAAGAAATTGGACCCTTCAAGTTCGTACCGTAAATGGAGAGGTTGAGGATTGCGTAGTTTTACTTATTGGATTTCACTCAAAACTCACCAAATGACTCCTCCCACCATATTATGATGTTGCCCAAGTGTGGGGCTCGATCCTAAATTGGACACTTCAAGTTCGTATCGTAAATGCAGTGGTTGGGGGATGGTGTAGTTTTCCTTATTGGATTTCACTCAAAACTCACCAAATGACTCCTCCCACCATATTATGATGTTGCCCAAGTTTCAGGCTCGATTCGAAATCAAATGGTCAAGTTCGTACGAAGTTTGTATCGTAAATGGAGTGGTTGGAGGATTGCATAGTTTTAATGATTGGATTCTCAAAACTCACGAAATGACTCCACCCACCATATTATGATTTTTCCCTAATTTTGGGCTCGATCCGAAATTGCTCAAAGAAATGTCCTTCAAGTTCCTACGAAGTTCATACCGTAAATGGACTGGTTGGTGCATTGCATAGTTATAGTTGTTGGATTTAGGGGTGGGCACGGTTTGGGTTGGTTCGGTTTGGGCTCAACCCAAACCGAACCGAACCTCTCGGTTTGGCTATTTTGAAACCGAAACCAAACCATAAGTGATGAAAATCGACCACTTCGGTTAACCGGACTTGTTGGTTTGGTTTGGTTTGGTTTCGGTTTTTGGCTTTCTTAGAGAGAGAGAGAGAGAGAGAGAGAGAGAGAGAGAGAGAGAAGAAATAAAAGCAATGAAGAGAGGGAGAGATGGAGAGGAGAGGAAGAAAAAGAGAGAAAGAGAGGAAGAGATCGGGGCGGAGCTAGCATGGGACCAGCGTGGTCCCAGTGCCCCACTCCATTTTTATCTCTTTTATTTGTATATTATATATGATATATAATATTATAATATATTATGTTAATTTTAGGATATTTACCTTAAAATAAAATAATATATTAGGTTCTTTTTGTCTACAAATAAACCATAAAATTTCTTGATCTCCCTTCTATTCATCTCCCTTAAATCTTCTAGGTTAGTTTATGATATTTGCAATATAAACTCCTAAAGGTTTAAGCATTTTTTCTCTTCCTCTTTTGTTTAAAGCTTTGAGAATTTTTTATTTTCATCATTTTTTCATGTATAAGTTGGGTACCTTAATATTGTGCCTTGTGAACTCTCTTTTTTCATTTCTTTTCTTTGTTGGAATATACATGATTAATTTTTAAGTTTTTAATAGTGTAGACAATGAAATTAGAATTCAACCAATTTAAAATATGAAATTTATGATAATTAATTTATGAAGAGAAGACAATTTTATGAAAGCCCCCTCTAATGCGAAATCCTGGCTCCTCCACTGGAAGAGATGGAGAAGAAGAAGAAGAAGAGAAAAAGAAGAGAGAGAGAAGAAGAAGGGAAAAATGTATTTTATATATATATATATATATATATATTTTTTAATTATAATATTTTTAATATCTTCGGTTTGGTTTGGTTAAACCGTGGGTTTGGATATTACAAACCGTAAACCGAACCATAAACCTCGGTTTGGTTTGGGTTCAAACCGATAACCAAACAAATTTGAAAAAAAACCAAACCAACCCGACCCGATCGGTTTGATTTGGGCGGGTTGGTCGGGTTTCGGTTCCAAATGCCCAGCCCTAGTTGGATTTCACTCAAAACTCTCCAAACGACTCCTCCCACCATATTTTGATGTTGCCCAACTTTTGGGCTTGATCCGAAATCAATTGGTTAAAGAAATTGGACTATTCATGTTCATACGATGTTCGTACAGTAAATGGAGTGGTGGAGGATGGCTTAGTTCTACTTATTGGATTTCACTGAAAACTCACCAAATGACTCCTCCCAACAAATTATTATGTTGCCCTAGTTTTGGGCTCGATTCGAAATTAATTGGTCAAAGAAATGGGCACTTTAAGTTCATACGAACTTTGTACCGTAAATGGAGTGGTTGGAGGATTGCATAGTTTTAATGATTGGATTTCACTCAAAACACACCAAACAACTCCTCCCACCATATTATGATGTTGCCCAAGTTTTGGGCTTGATCCGAAATCAATTGGTTAAAGAAATTGGACACTTCAATTTCGTACGATGTTCATACAGTAAATGGAATGGTTGGAGGATGGCGTAGTTTTACGGATTGGATTTCACTCAAAACTCGCCAAATGACTCCTCCCACCATATTATGATGTTACCCAAGTGTGGTGCTCGATCAGAAATCAATTACTCAAAGAAATGGACACTTCAAGTTCATATAGTAAATGGAGTGGTTTGAGGATTCTGAAGTTTTACTTATTTGTTTTCACTCAAAACTCACCAAACGAGTCCTCCCACCATATTATGATGTTGCCCGTGTTTTGACCTCGATCTGAATCAATTGGTCAAAGAAATTGGACACTTCAAGTTCGTACGAAGTTTGTACAGTAAATGGGGTGGTTGGAAGATTGTGTAGTTTTACTTATTGGATTTCACTCAAAACTCACCAAATGACTCTTCCCACCGTATTATGTTGTTGCCCTTGTTTTGGGCTCTATCCGAAATCAATTGGTCAAAGAAATTGGACACTTCAAGTTCGTACAAACTTCATACCGTAAATTGAATGGTTGTAAGATTGTATAGTTTTACTTATTGGATTTGCCTCAAAACTCCCCAAATGACTCCTCCCAGCATATTACGATGTTGCCCCAGTTTTGGGCTCGATCCGAAATCGATTGGTCAAAGAAATTGGTAACTTCAAGTACGTACGATGTTCGTACCGTAAATGGAGTGGTTGGATGATTGCATAGTTTTACTGATTCGATTTCACTCAAAACTCACCAAATGACTCCTCCTGCCATATTATGATGTTGCCCAAGTGTGGGGATGGATCCGAAATCAATTTGTCAAAGAAATTGGAGACTTCAAGTTCGTACGAAGTTTGTACCGCAAACGGAGTGGTTGGAGGATGGCGTAGTTTTACTTATTGGATTTCACTCAAAACTCACCAAATGACTCCTCCCACCGTATTATTATGTTGCCCTAGTTTTGGGCTCAATCCGAAATCAATTGGTCAAAGAATTTGGACATTTCCAATAAGTACGAAGTTCGTATCGTAAATGGAATGGTTGGAGGATTGCGTAGTTTTACATATTGGATTTCACTCAAAACTGGCCAATTGACTCCTCCCACCATATTATGATGTTACCCAAGTGTGGTGCTAGATCAGAAATCAATTACTCAAAGAAATGGACACTTCAAGTTCGTACAGTAAATGGAGTGGTTGGAGGATTGTGAAGTTTTACTTATTGGTTTTCACTCAAAACTCACCAAACGACTCCTCCCACCATATTATGTTGTTGCTCGTGTTTTGAGCTCGATCCGAAATCAATTGGTCAAAGAAATTGGACACTTCAAGTTCGTATGAAGTTCGTACAGTAAATGGGGTGGTTGGAAGATTGTGTAGTTTTACTTATTGGATTTCACTCAAAACTCACCAAATGACTCTTCCCACCATATTATGCTGTTGCCCTTGTTTTGGGCTCTATCCGAAATCAATTGGTCAAAGAAATTGGACACTTCAAGTTCGTACAAACTTCATACCGTAAATTGAATGGTTGGAAGATTGCATAGTTTTACTTATTGGATTTGCCTCAAAACTCCCCAAATGACTCCTCCCAGCATATTATGATGTTGCCCCAGTTTTTGGCTAGATCCGAAATCGATTGGTCAAAGAAATTGGTAACTTCAAGTACGTACGATGTTTGTACCGTAAATGGAGTGGTTGGATGATTGCATAGTTTTAATGATTCGATTTCACTCAAAACTCACCAAATGACTCCTCCTGCCATATTATGTTGTTGCCCAAGTGTGGTAATCGATCCGAAATCAAATTGTCAAAGAAATTGGAGACTTCAAGTTTGTACGAAGTTTATACCGTAAACGGAGTGGTTGGCGGATGGCGTAGTTTTACCTATTCGATTTCACTCAAAACTCACCAAATGACTCCTCCTCCCAACATATTATGATGTTCCCAAGTTTTTGGTTCGATCCATAATCAATTGGTCAAAGAAATTGGACAGTTCAAGTTCGTATGAAGTTCGTACCGTAAATGCAGGAGGATTGCATAGTTTTACTAATTGGAATTCACTCAAAATTAACCAAATGACTCCTCCCACCGTATTATTATTTTAGCCAAGTGTGGCGCTCGATTCGAAATCAATTTGTCAAAGAAATGGACACTTCAAGTTCGTACCGTAAATGCAGTGGTTGGAGGATGGCGTAGTTTTATTATTGGATTTCACTCAAAACTTACCAAATGACTCCTCCCACCATATTATGATGTTGCCCAAGTTTCAGGCTCAATCCAAAATCAATTGGTCAAATAAGTTGGACACTTGAAGTTCGTATCGTAAATGGAGTGGTTGGAGGATTGCATAGTTTTAATGATTGGATTTCACTCAAAACTCACCAACTGACTCCTCCCACCATATTATGATGTTATTCTAGTTTTGGGCCATATCCCAAATCAATTGGTCAAAAAAATTGGACACTTTAAGTACGTACGATGTTCGAACCGTAAATGGAGTGGTTGGAGGATGGCGTTGTTTTACTTATTCGATTTCAATCAAAACTCACCAAATGACTCCTCCTCCCACCATATTATGATGTTGCCAAGTTTTTGGCTCGATCCGAAATCAATTGGTCAAACAAATTGGACACTTCAAGTTCGTACGAAGTTCGTACCATAAATGGAGTCTTTGGAGGATTGTGTAGTTTGACTTATTGGATTTCACTCAAAACTCACCAAATGACTATTCGGAACATATTATGTTGTTGCCCTAGTTTTGGGCTCGATCAAGAATCAATTGGTCAATGAATTTGGACACTTCAAGTTCGTACGAAGTTTGTACCGTAAATAGAGTGGTTGGAGGATTGCATAGTTTTACTGATTGGATTTCACTCAAAATTAACCAAATGACACCTCCCACCATATTATTATTTTACCCATGTGTGGGGCTCGATTCGAAATCAATTTGTCAATGAAATGGACACTTCAAGTTCGTACCGTAAATGCAATGGTTTGAGGATGGCGTAGTTTTACTTATTGGATTTCACTCAAAACTCACCGAATGACTCCTCCCACCATATTATGATGTTGCCCAAGTTTCAGGCTCCATCTGAAATCAATTGGTCAAAGAAATTGAACACTTGAAGTTCGTAGCATAAATGGAGTGGTTGGAGGATTGCATAGTTTTAATGATTGGATTTCACTCAAAACTCGCCAAATGACTCCTCCCACCATATTATGATGTTACCCTAGTTTTGGGCCAAATTCGAAATCAATTGGTCAAAGAAATTTGACACTTTAAGTTTGTACGATGTTCGTACCGTAAATGGAGTGGTTGGAGGATGGCGTAGTTTTACTTTTTCAATTTCACCCAAAACTCACCAAATGACTCCTCCCACCACATTATGATGTTGCCAAGTTTTGGGCTCGATCAGAAATCAATTGGTCAAAGAAATTGGACACTTCAAGTTCGTACGGAGTTCGTACAGTAAATGGAGTGGTTGGAAGATTTCGTTGTTTTACTTATTGGATTTGCCTAAAAACTCCCCAAATGACTGCTCCAATCATATTATGATGTTGCCCAAGTTTTTGGCTCGATCCGAAATCAATTGGTCAAAGACACTTCCAGTTCATACGAAGTTCGTACCGCAAATCGAATGGTTGGAGGATTGCATAGTTGTACCGATTAGATTTCACTCAAAACTCACCTATTGACTCCTCCCGCCATATTATGATGTTACCCAAGTGTGGTGCTCAATCCTAAATCAATTATTCAAAGAAATGGACACTTCAATTTCGTACAATACATGGAGTGGTTGGAGGATTGTGAAGTTTTACTTATTCGATTTCACTAAAAACTCACCAAATGACTCCTCCCACCATATTATGATGTTGCCCGTGTTTTGAGCTCGATCCGAAATCAATTGGTCAAAGAAATTGGACACTTCAAGTTCATATGGAGTTCGTACAATAAATGGAGTGGTTGGAAGATTGTGTTGTTTTACTCATTGGATTTCACTTAAAACTCACCAATTGACTGATCCAAGCATATTATGATGTTACCCTAGTTTTGGGCTCTATCCGAATTCAATTGATCAAACAAATTGGACACTTCAAGTTCGTACGAACTTCGTACCGTAAATTGAGTGGTTGGAAGATTGCGTAGTTTTACTTATTGGATTTACCTCAAAACACACAAAAGCATATTAAGATTGCGTACGAACTTCCTCCAAGCATATTATGATGTTGCCCTAGTTTTGGCTCCATCCGAAATCAATTGGTCAACGAAATTGGACACTTCAAGTTCGTACGATGTTCATACCGTAAATGGAGTGGTTGGAGGATTGCCGAGTTTTGCTGAGTGCATTTCCCTCAAAAATCAATAAATGACTCCTCCCACCATATTATGAAGTTACCCATGACAGGACCCGACCCAAATTCCACTTTGGAATGCAAGCCGAACCCTATGCGTGTCCGACACATGGCGGGTGCCAGGCACGAATGACCAAAATGCCCTTCTAACTATAAATCCACTCTTTTTTCTGCCGAAAATTCAGCAGAGTTTCCCCTGTAATTTGCTCATTTCCCAAAAATTTCCACCTGTCAACAACAATATAAATATTTCCCAATCATTCAACGTGCATCAATTTATATTCACACAGTCAAGCATCATTCCATTCTGGCCTCTAGACTCAACAAATCGAATAAAACAGTTTGTTGACAACATTTAACCCAATTCCTTCGAACCTTCATAGAACAATGTTAGATTTCAAAATACCTTAACTGGGCTACCTTTTTAATTACTTGACCTCGTACCTCATTAAATCAATTAAGTTTGTTCTAGCCACTGAACTGATCCCAATCCTTTAAACAACATAAGTAGAATAACGTATTTCAAATCATTCAGCTGTATAGTTTTTCTATCACTAATCTCGTGGCTGCACCTAGTAACTCTAAGTTGCCTACGTACCCTTGACAAGGGATCAAGCCACACGTAGTTCTTTCAACTCTTTAACATACATGTACAAATCTTTATTATTTCTTTATATTCCAATAAGATGGCAATTCAATCCAAATCTAATGTTAATGTCATGCTCAAAAACATTCATTTACTACTCTCGTTCCGTAGCCCAACCTGCGTAGTTACATGTCTAGAAACATCCCATCTTTTAAATAATTCGACGAATGCAACACTATTCCATCAATTCCTCGTATCACCATAGGTGACATGTCCTCACAGACCTCTGTGACCTAAAGTTGACCCGAGCTGCAATCCTCGCTGGATCAAGAGACATTCAGTCCAACTGACCCTCATTCCTCGCTCCGCACGGTCCGGATATCCCTAGGACTCGTGGGACAACAGTCAATCATACTGACATGCTTGGGCAATAACTTGTAATAACTCATTTAAAATCCGGTAATAAAACTTAAATTGTATAAAATCATTTAATAAACAAAAAGTCTACTCACTGAACCACCTCTAAATCACGAATTGATTTGATATATTATGAGTATATATAAGATTATAAATTAAAAATAGAACGGAAAGTAGAAATAACAATAAAAGTAAAAAGAGAAAGAAAATGGAAATACATATATATTAACAGCTTCGCTGAAATATTTATACATATATGTCTCTCATTTATTGGTAAAACAATCTCATTGCTTGAGAAAAGTAACAATGAATTTGTAAGACCCTTAAAACTTGTAAACTTGCATTTCTTGTCTTATAATATCAAGATAACAGATATTAAATCCTTTGTCCATATAATACCAAAATAAAATCCTCAATTTAATTTAAAAACCTTCCAATACTTAAATTCTGTCCACCTAGGCGTACCCTCATTCCTGATCCGTCAATTCCGTTACTAATCTGTCAATTCCAGGTACCACACATGTGGCCACATGTGTGATACATCCTCACAGGTCTCAGCGACACAAGGTCAACAAGAGCCGCATTCCTCGTAGGTCTCAGGGCACACACGCCAACCTGAGCTGCATTCCTCGTAGGTCTTAGGGCACACACGTCAACCTGAGTCTCATTCCTTGCACCACACTGTTCCGGCGTCCCTGAAACTCGTGGGGCATGTCATAAATGACAATTGGTTTTAAAACACTGGGGGGGAACTCCTCTGGTGGGTTTGAAAGTCATTCAGAAATTTATCACAACTTTGCCTTCTATTCCTCAAATCTATTTTCTGCTACTTAGTGCATGGAGTCAATATAGAAATACATTTAAATATTTAACTAATCTGTTAGTCCCTTCGGACTCTGATTGACAACACCTTCCAATTATTCTATTTATAATCTTAGCAACACAATTAATGTTAACTCGCAAGTGCACGAGGCGTTGGATAGTATAGCTTGTGTAAGTACGAGGTCGATCCCACGAGGATTGATGATAGATTGATTCAATTTGATTCCCTGCACAAAACAGAAATTAAAAGAAAATAAATAAAATAAGAAAGAAAAGAAATTAACTCAAGCAAATTAGTTACCAAGTTCAATTCATATTCTTAGATTGATTCTAGCTAAAATATGATTAAGCCATGGTGTTTGGTCCTAACCTTGTATTCCTAATTCCCTAATTAGATCCTTCTTGTCGAACCTAAATTAAGCATTAGAAATCCATTAAGCATAGAAGAATGTTTTAAACAACCAAGCATGTATCTAATCCATGTTGTCGAATGTCCATACATACTCTTCCTATTCATAGTTCAATTTGAATTAATGCATGGTGTCTACTCTTAATTCAAACCAAGATAGCTAACATACAAGTTTTAATGGTGATTATTCATTCAAACAAGCATATTAACTTATAAGCATAATGAATAAGAACAAGAACTATAATTGAAACTTGGAAACTAATTAAACTTGAAAACTAAAGAAAAGAAATTACATTACAATGAAAAATAAATTACAACTAAAAAGCAAAATGGTTTTGTTACAACAATTGAGAACTAAAAAGAAAACTAAGAGAATTTGAGGGAGAGAAGGGAGAGGAGCTCTAGAGAGATGTTTGAGAGCTCCCCCCCTTGGGGTGTGTTTACATGCTTGGAGAACTCACTATTTATAGGCCTAGGGGAAGTATAAATCTGATTATACAATTGAATTTAATAACCACACTCACTTCACCAACTTACACCACTCAATTCACCACTAAAATGATTAGCTCATGCATGACAATGCATTGCAGTCAGCTTGTGGGCTCGATTTGGGCTTGCTCCTTCACTCTAACAAATCTGGAAAAATATGGATCTTGAAGCTCTTTGTCTTATCTTTCCAAGCATATGCAGCCCAACTCAAGGAAAAATCGGGAAGGCCTTCAAAAGTCATTTTTGGCCCAGTAACGCAGATGCTGCCGAATTTGACCTTAAGTTGCCCAAACTTGCATAACTTCATCTAGAAGACTCGGAATCATGAACCGTAAAATGCTACAGAAACTAGACTTCCGTATCTTTCCAATGATGTATGGTTCATTATCTGGTTCTTCTTGAGCAAGTACAGTCCAATCCGTGAAGTTGACTGATCTGCAGACACCGTTTGAGCTAACTTCACTCCAAAATGCATTAAGTGAGTCCCAAGCTTATTACACTGAAACAAACACAAAATAGATTAAAAGCACAAGTTTAACTCAAAAACATAACCAAATCATAAGTTAGAAGGGTACAAAATGATATGTAATTATGCACCGATCAATTAACCATATGAATAAATAAACATGTGGTAAATGAACAGATGAATAAATACTCATACTCTTAGAGATTTCCTCAGCTCCAATTTTGCATAATTCCCTAACACTGAAATACCCTTAGATATACCCTCGCATAGTATAATATGCTTCCAATTATGCATGCGCATCCCGAGATCATATATCTATTCAAGAAATTAATGCCATAATTAAACCAAGGCACACTCGCACGTACAGGAGCTTCCTAAGAGCACGTGCACTAACCTTAAAAGTCATTCCTATGCCCACAATAACTTTCCAAGGTTTAGAACAATCCAAAAGTGCCTCGGGACTTAAAAGTGATAAAGTCCCAAAAAGTCAACCCGGGACCCCGTGGGGTCCACGACCTAAAAATTCTGATCCGGAAGTCCCTAGAGGTTCCAATATGCCTAGGACACATGTCCCGAAAGTTTGGTCTCGATCGGACGATCGGATTTCTCAAGATCGCACAATCGGACGGTCGAACGATTTTCCGTAACCCTAGCCCTAGGGTTCTCATTTTCGGAGTATCCGGGACTCCGATTCATGATCCGTCAAATCCTACTCGATCCTGGAAATACCTAGACCAACATATCTAAAATTGGATGTGATCCAACCGTTAAATCCTTTTGTATTATTTTACTATTTTTTAATTTAAAATAATGTAGGGTTTAGGGTTTATGGTTAGGGTTTAGGGTTTAGGGTTTAGGGTTTTCTAAACGACGCCGCTTTCTATTTTGTTTTCTTTCAATTCCACCCTTGCGACACTCGTTCGAATCCTAGCAACACCAAACCTGGATAATAAATTTTTTTGACGACGGATTTGATGGTTTTAACACCGTTAAATTATATTTAAAACGTTGTATTTTATATATTTACCGTCGATTTAAATACCATAATTTTTATCAATTAGACGTCCATCTTTTATTACATAGCGACGTAGAAGAGGAAAACAACGGCAGTATAAAAATAATAACTGTCGTTTAAAATTAAATACTGTAACGATGGTTTTCTTTTGTTTCATCGATGTTTAAAGAAGCGTGCAATCTAAAAATTTATGCTTGACCTAAAATTTTCAATTTTCACTATAAGTTTTAAATATTTCTCTCTCTCTCTTCAACTCTAATTTTTAGTTGTGCTCTCTAGCCTCAGTCGAATCCAATAAGTTCAAACCCTAATTCTTCAACTCTAATTCTTAACATATCAGCTCTCTATGCATACCTATAAGTTCGAACCCTAATCTCACAAGTTTTTTATTCATTGAATGATATTCTGTTCTGGGTTCTTAAGTACAAAGATAATCTGACTTTGCTTTTTTATTCATTGAATGATATTCTGTTATGGGTTTTAGATATATGTTGTGCGTCCTTTAAATGTTTTCGTAGGAATGGTTCTTCAGATATGTGTTCTTAATTAATATTTGCATGCTTTTCGTAAAAATTCATTTGTTATGGGTCTTTATATTTATTTGGTTCTCAATTTGATCTTGGAAATGGAATGGCAATCGGAGATTTAGTCTCTTTTGTTTTTAGCATACAACGACAGTTTTTTTTTAAAACCGTCGTCTGTATTTCCATCATAAGTCGGTTGTTCTTTAAGTACCATCGTATGAAATGTATGTCATGGTTGTAAGAACCCTCCAGTCTTTTGAAGCCTAAGACGACGGTTATTGGACAAAACCGTCTTACGTATTCTTAAAATACGTCGTTTTATGTAAAAAACCGTCTTCTGTATTCTTAAAATACGTCATTTTATGTAAATAACCGTCGTCTGTATTCTTAAAATACGTCGTTTTATGTATAAAAAAAACCGTCGTCTGTATCTTATACTTGTTATTTAAATTTATATAATCTGCTTTGTTGTTCATTGCTTTTCTTTTGTAGCCTAAGACGACTGTTATTACAAAAAACCGTCGTCTGTCTTTTAAAATACGTCGTTTTATGTAAAAAAACTGTCGTCTGTAACTTATATTTAGGTTCTCTTAGGAATTTCATAGGCTCTTTTCATAATAGATTTAGAGACTGCCTTTCTATTATATGTGGGTAGACAAGAACTATAACGTTGATGCATGCGGCATGCCATATTCTTGTTGGGGTTTTGAATAATTTTCATTTTTATGATTGGTTAGCTTTCATGGATATTAATGTATAACATCAACATATTTGTGCTGAAAATCTCAGCTCTCGTTCAACAGTGTGTGTTTTAATTTCATGATACTAATCTCAGTTCTTCATCATATCGATTTATAAGACTTATTAGATGCAATTTTTAAGATTTGTGCCACCCAATTGACATGAAAATCCTTTCTGTCAAGGTACATAACTGGAGGCCTATTACTAACTAGTGCTTTTTTGAATTGCTTTTTAGTTTTTATATCAGGAGCTTCATATCTTTGCATAGCCTAAATAAAGGAAATCAGATTCCTTATAGACATGTTTCAGGAAGCTAAGTGTATCAATCTACGAGGTTCTTATTCTCTGGATTTCCTTATTGACAACATTTTCCCATTGTTGAGGATTCCTCAAGGAGGAAGCACATTGAACCAGACTTTCATCGTACACAGGTATTTGATTGCTCTTACCCTTGAGTGAGTTTTCATTATGATACAGCTTATCAAATCATTTAACTCAACTTACGTACTTTTAATGTTGATTTGTCAATTGCAATGTTGTTTTTCCCTTGTAGCTCATGGCTTTTACTGCCGCCTGTAACAAAACTTTGAACTGGTTGGAGATTCTATAATCTATCTATTGGTTATTTCTTTTGATAATATAGAATTAAAGAAAGTAAATTGCTTTGCTTCCTACAATTGTTGAGTCAAAGTTGTACATAATTTATTTTCTTTCAGTTTCATTGAGATGTATCTTAGGACTCTCCTTCAGCGAAGTGAAGAGGCAATCGGGTATGGAACTTTAGTCAGGACAAAATGGTTGCTGCACCAAGACCAATTAGCGTTCCTCTAAACCTTGTTACTCAGCTCGAGATCTCCAACAAAATATAAGATAATGATTCACCATCAGATCTCCAAGAAGAGTAGTAGAGATGATGATTCATATTGATTCAACAATTAAATAGGAGATTTTTCTTTTTCGGTAGATAATTATGTTAAATATTTTTAGCATTAATCCAATAATTACTTAATTTTACTATTTCAGTTATGTTTATATCATACAAATTGAATGAATAGGATTTACAGGTTTTAATATTTTTTTTTTTTTATACAAAATTAGGATTTGACAAAGCTTGTATTTCCGTTGTGGATAACAAACATGACAAAGTTAAAAGCGTGTTGTTAAAACCTAATCTACAATGCTTATAAGAGGTTGTTAAAGAATAAGAGGGTGGTAGTTTCTACCGCATCCTTGGAGCGTTGTTAGATAAGTTTTCAAAGGTTGTGAAATAAGTTTAAACAATGATCACTCACATGTACGACAACGTCAAAGACGTCATTAAAGGTATAAGACTTTTAACAACATCAAGGTACGCGACATCCGTATGTGCGTTTTCAAAAGACATTCACAATGCTCATCAACTGTTGTTGAATACATGTTGTGTTGTATTGACATACCTGTTGGTACCGTGACTAACCGAGCAACCAAGAGTCCCACATCGGAAAACTACAAGAGATGGAGACTCCCCCTCACCTATAAAAGGAGACCACTCTCCACTTAGAAAGGGATCCCCCTACAGTGGGCTTTATATTTAGTCATGGGCTTCGCCCTACTTCTCTTTATCTTTGGGCCCAGCCCCTTGTACAAATGTAAAATACACATTATTAATGAGAATATACTTCTCCGTGGACGTAGCCCATTCATTAAGGGTGAATCACGTATATCTTGTCTTCTGTATATTTATCGCTTGCCCAAATCTTCACACACATACTGAAGGTCCTCACTTTCAGCCATCACACCTCATCACTAAGTTGGACTCAATCTTGATTGAACCATTTTGAGCATCAACAAGCGCACTCGTCTGCAAGTCTAGACCTTTATCACTAGGCTAGACCACATTGACACGTCAGAGAAGATATTAGTTGATACAATTGTTGCCTTTTTTTCCTACCGGCTTAAGCTAAAAATCCATTAATTAATGTTTTGTAATTCCTATTACCTAAAAGACATAATTATGTATTTCTGAAGGAAAAAGAAGTATAGAGCATGAATAAAGCTAGCGTCCTAATTTCTCAAAATAAACCAAAGTTGAGAAGATATGTACCCAATTTGGGTGGAATTATTGAAGGATGGGTCAAGGTCACGGCTAGGTTTGGATTATTTTAGGGTGTGACAATTGGGGACCTCTTTGAAAACGACCAATTGAAAGAGAAGGCCAGAATCGTATTTCCAACATATATAATCACCAGCAATTATTGCTATTTTAAGGACCCATTGGAACATGTATGTCCATGTCTACTAGGACCGTCAATCAACACGTCTATGTCCTTTTTAGTACTACTAACAAGCTTGTCAATTTTCAAAAAAAAAACAAAACACCCCTAGTTAATGGTTACAATGAATCTTGAACCATATGGGCCTAAACTGAAAGACCAGCCGTTTAATTTACTAATTGCTATTAGATTTTAGCTTATAAATATATGTCACATATTGGCTTTTAAGCCTTTTTGTGGTTGAAAAAATCTCAGTGTTCTCTTCTTGCATGTGACATTGTCATTGAAAATGAATGTACGTACGTATCGATGCAGACATACTATCTTCAAGAAAATCTTCCATGTCTGGCCAACAATTTCCCCAAATTATAGGCCATCGATGGGCCATAGGGTTCATCAATAAAACTCTGACAGTCCAACATAAGTACCAACAATACCTATGTATCCATGCATAAGAGTCGTTCTCTGAAATTCCTTACTGTAGCTAGTTTCTGCATTTTCCAAATTTGTCAGTGAGAGAGAGTTAGGCAGCTGTTTAGACCCAGTTTTTACATCCATTCCGCCTAGGGTGAAACTATAATGAGGGGCATTGATGAGGGGTTTCAATCTCACCATCAACAAAGCATTGGGGGGGGTGCATCAATGGTGAGATTGAAACCCCTCATCAAACCCCTCACTTTATAGAAGCTCCCTTCCTCCTAAGAGAAAAATGGGCTCTCAGAAGGAAAGGTGGAGGGAGGCCCAGGCCCAGGCACTAAAATGTTCACCGATTGGAAAAGCGACCGAAGGAAGATTATCTCACCGAACAATGGAGCGGCGTTCTTTGGCATTGGCCGAGGTTTATCTTTTCAACCATCCATTTTGGCCAATCACAGACAATAACGTGCAGAGAAAGTCACAACATTGATTGGACGTTTGTCAGAATCACAGTCGGAAATCTAACTCGGCCTAACATGAGCTTAGCCTATAAATAGAGGAACCCCCAGCAATGTCTCAAGGGTCCAGCACCAAATCAAAAATCCTCATCGAGCAAAAACCATTTATTTTTTATCATTTATCTTTAAATTCTTTTTTAGGAGTGAGAGTAACTATCGATAACTATTGCAAAAAATCCCAGAAACCATTTTGGGATTCCTAGGCAGTTCCCACTTCATTCCATCCATTTTTATATCAACAAGAAAGTTCTTTTAATACCTGCATTTCTTAAGTGCGTTCTTAAGCACCATCCAATCCACCCAGATTCCTTAGGATACCAACATTTCCCAAGCTATCTGAACCCACTAAGCTACCGAGCTGAGTGCTGTCATGCTGAGCTGCCGAGTTTGGCGACCCTTCCATACCAATTGTCTTCACCACTCCAATGGCCTTGTAGTTCAAGCCGTGAACCTGACGGCCGAGAATTGTTCCTCTCTCGGCTACAATCGTTTGTAAAAAAGTCAGACAACACAGAACATCCACCCATCCATCTATTCATCCACAAACCATTCGAATGGTCATTCGTGCTGGCATTGTTAGAAATATGCCCTAAAGCCAAACATGTGATGTTGCTTTTTGGATTTTTCACCATCACTAATGGGCAAGATCGTTGTTTTCAACCATGATATTTGGTATATTATCGTAACAATAAAACAACAAGTACTTGGAATATGAAATAGTATGAGAGCTATGCAATGAGATTGGAAATAAGGAGAAATCTCACACTTGCACACCATTTCCTAAATGTTCCCGGTCGTAGGTTATCAATTAGGCATGGATCATCCGCAAAGACTGGTACACATAACTAGTCTCAAGTTCTTGCATGTAGAGACACTAAGATAAGTATGTAGGTACTTATAAAGACAAGTATACTGAACGTGATCGAACCACGAGTTCTAGCATAACAATCTTACTCACATATCAAACTAGAACTCATAAGTTGCAACACTGCAAACTAGTCCTTAGACCTGAGACATCATAGTTGTCTTATGAACTAGTCGTTTGTCTTTGATATCACTATACAACCATTGAAAGAAAAATTACTCAAAGGTGATTTTCAGGATTCTCGACAAGCTTATAGGGGTAAGTGAATGTACTGATAAGCTCATAATTATATATCATTTGAATACTTTTTTTAGTTTTTATGCTTAGTTTTTCTTATTTATTAGTTATTTATCTTGTTTTCTTCTTTTGTAGATAAAGTTAAACCATGGAATTAATTTGAAGATTTTTAAGGCAAACTTTGATGCATTATGCACATTTTCTCAGAAACTACCTGTGCATATCAGCTGACTTTACGGAATAGTTTGTACTTGCTCAGGATGAATCAGGTTACGAGCCTTATATGGTTGCAAAGCCTTGGATGTCTAGTTTCTACAGAATTTTACGGTTTGTGATTCTAAATTCTGAAGAGGAAGATATCATGTTTTGAGTGACTGCTGTTTTGAGCTAGAATTTCTGCGCGGAATTTGGATTAATTACTTGGGGTTATCTATTTTATCTAAGTAATTAATTGGGTCTTAATTTGTATTCGAAGATGAAGATAAGGCTTATTAGAAGATTCTAGAAGAGCCCAATGGGATGGGTGTGTCTTGGTCTGAATTAGAAAGTTGAATAAGTCAATCTCCTTCTCAAATAAGAATTACTTAGTTCTCAAGAAAAAAGGAAAAGGAAACAAATCATATTTGAAGAGGGATTCATACTTGCAAACCTTGGAGTTTTTGAGAGCCTATAAATACTTCTCTTTTATGTGCTATAAGACACATTGACAAGCCTACAATATTCACCAATACTTAGAGCGAAATTGCGAAGGAATGGCCGGTCTCTATTCCATCTTCAGTCAAAGGGTGTAATCTTATTTTTCTATGCTTATTTGTTGTGATCCGATAACTATGTCTAGCTAGGCCTCTTGGCCAAGGCTACAAGGTCGTGCAACAACTCTGTGGTTCCAGCCGCAAAGCCTTTCAGCTGTGACACGTTTTTAGTCATGGGGCCGCGAGGTGGCCTAGCGGCATGTGTCTAGTAGGTGCTCTCGATCTCGAGACTGAGAGGTTCTAGGGTGTATGACGGTGGCCTTGGCTGCAGAAAGTGGCCATTGCCTTAAAGCTGCGGAGTCGTGGCGGTCCGGGTCCGTCTCGGATTTGGTTATTGCGGCGGCCTGGCTTCTCGTTTGTGTGCTTCCAATCATGGTTGTTTGGAAGGCTTTGGTTGAGTGATGAATAGTAGGAAATGGATTCCTTTGATTCGAGAGCACGCGTTGAGTATAACTTGCGCTCTTAATGAAAGCACCAAATATGTTGGACAAAATTTCGCACGGGAAATATTCTCGGTTTCATTCCTCAGCCTTCGATCTTCCTTCTCTCCCTGCAAAATAAATTGGAGTAAATAGACCACACGTGGGGTGTTGGCCAAAGGCCCTTCGATGCCTAAGTTAGTTCAATTGGATCTTGATAAAGATACGACAATAACTAAAATGGATGGAGTTTTCTCTAACGACGATAGCCGGGTGTGCTTAGCTGTGTGTGGTGGTGCTTAGCCATGTGAGAGAGAGAAAGTGAGGGAGGGGGCGATGGCGAGAGAGAGAGAGAGAGAGTGTGTGTGTGTGTGTGTGTGTTTTTTTTTCGGGTGAGAAAGAGTTACCTCAAATGTCTTGTGTAGCTATGTATTTATAGTCTCCTTGTGTGTTAGAGTTTTGGGAGAATAATCCTTATTTGGTTAGGATTATTCTTCCCAAAAAAATGATAGGAATTACTCCAAGAGATTTGGTGGAGATTGGTTCCTTGATATAGGGAGATATTCCTATCTTAAATCAAAGATAATTTCCCTAATTAAATAGAAATTAATTAAGGTAATTAGTTTGACCTAAGTAATATTCCTTTTCCACGTGTCGTCTTCTTATTGGCCAGTGAAATATATGTTCCCACCACTTCATATGATTCCTTGTTTCTATAAAGCTTTAATGAATCTCATGTGTTTAACCTATGCCATAATATAGATAGATGTCATAATACGGATAGATTACATAGTGAGATAACGACCTATGCCATAATACGGATAGTATTCATACCTTTGGGAAACTTTGCTTAAGTGCACTAAAACCGACTAGGTATAGAATCTCTATCAATTAACTCATTGGATTAATCACTTGTCTTAATAACATGAGTAAGAAGACTAATGGTTGAATCTAAAGCCTTGGTATTTCATCATATTGTTAACAAACTTTTCCAAAATCTTTCTTTTTATATTTCCTTTAATTTCATTGTTTGCTTTTATTTGTTTTCTTAAAGCAAAAGCAACTTTTGCCAACTCATTTTTCAAAACTTCCATTGCTGTGTACCATCTCTCTATCTTCCACATCAGTTTCCGTTTCTTTTATGTTAGAGTAAATGGAATTTTACTCAATCTTTGTGGCAACGACCTTTTGCTTGCATATCTATACTAACCATTGATCTCTGCATTTGCACGATAACTTTGTTGAATTTAATCTATTAATTTAGGTTGAATTTGGACATAACATGTACAACAAAGGATCTCTGCTCTCAGTAAGGAGAGAGAATGCTCCAAAGATATGACTAGGAAATCTTTGCAAAGTATCGGATATGATCTGCATTTGAAGGTAACAGGTCAAAGTGCAATAATGTAGATTTCATGCAATTGCATTTTGAAAATGCAATTGCAAATGTCAAAATGCAATTTGTTACAATTATTTCACAACACTTGCAACTAAAAATAATACTTGGGTAGCTTTATATAAATCCAATTAGCCAAATTGAAATTGTTTTTTTTTACTTGTAACCAAAAACAATTTTTAAACATCTAAACTATTCTTCTTCTTTTTGGTTATTTCTTAAACGTGAATAATTATTATAGGGAACTAAAATACGACTACATTGTATAACTCGTTCACGTGTTATAATTTCAATTAACCATAATATTATCAACTTTTAAGACATAATACAAATAACTGTCCACTTATATAAAATAAATAGTATATGACCGTACTATAAAGTCACACAATAATTGCTTCTCAAGATGACATATTATTATATAAAAAAATATGTATTCGTGCTTCTTCTAAAAATAACTTTAAACAAATGTCTTATAACAAAATATATATATATATATATATATATATATTATTTTTGAAGATGACTCATAGCATCTTCCAACAAAAATTTCCCTTATGATCCTTCTCTAGTTTTTGGTTCATATCCTCGTAATATAATTGGTTCACATTCCGATTAATAAAAATATGTTAAATAAGAATATCTAATAATATATTACTTAAATAATATATATTGCACTTTATAATCAAAAAATAATACATAAATATGATATTTACATATAATATATAAAATTTCAACTAAAATACTCGAAATTTTATATAAGTATGTAACATAACAAAATACTAAATGAGGTAATGAAGAGAAGAAAGTGATTGAGTTACCATCTCATTCACTTCTCATGTATGAAATTTTAGAATTCAAGCTAATTGTAAAATAATTTGAGACAAATGTCTTAAAACTAAAACTATATATTATTTCTTTAATATGACTCATAGCATGTAATAACCCAAACCTTAAATAATATTTAATTATTAATTTATTGAGGGAAAAGACAATTTTGCCCTAGAATATTTTAATGGGTTTTTTAAATTGACTTTTCGTTCGGGAATGAATTCAGGGAAATGAGCCACACCGTTACGTCGGGCTTGTCGATACGAGTTCGTGGGTATATTGTGAGTTCAATTCCGAGTCGTATCGAAGAAATTACGATTAAAATACATAAAGGGGCAAAATGGTAATTTCGGAAATCATATTTTTTTAAATGATTTGCAGCGTTGATAGTTTAATTTTTGAGTTAAAGTTTAGGCCAGTTTTGAGGTTAGGTTTTGGGCTTCTTGCGGTCCGAATTGGACATTCCCGTAGTTGAAGAAAGTGTTCGGGAGGTCGAGAACTAGTTGTAGGTGGAAGCATGGCTCCTGGTTTGGAATTTGTCCGAACACCCAAATTATCGCTTTTTAACCCCTGAAACTGCCAGATCGTGTTCCCACTCGTGGGGCCACTTTTAGTTGTCAATCTTCATTCCTAAATTATCCTTATGTCTTCACGAGCGCATAGGCGTGCTCGGATTTCAATTTGGAGTTTGTATGACAGTCGAACGGATTTACGCCTATTGCGCATTATCCGGTTCGATATGTTCGGACAGTCGGATCGGCTCCAATTCTTAGTATGTTGTACCCCGTACTTCCAGGATTGTGCATGATTTAACGGATCGTGAATTGGAGTCCCGGATACTCCGAAATTGTCAACCCTAGGGTTAGGTTTACCGTAACCGTCCGATTGTGCGATTGTGAGCAATCCGACCGTCCGATCGAGACCAAATTTTCGGGACCTGTGTTCCAGGTTGACTCTTTGGGACTTTATCGCTTCTTGAGTCCCGGATCTCCTTTAGATCATTCTAAGCATTGGAAAAACTTATGTGGGCATAGGAATGTACTTAAAATTAATGCACGCACTTCTAGGAGCCAGTGGTCACGGTTTTTAATTAATTATTATATTGAGTAATTTTATTAATAAAATATTATGATGGTTAATCAGGCACCCGGGCTTAGGCAGACCCGAAGGAGGGACCTTGGAATGGTCCAGCTAGTACGGACTAGTAGTGAGTGGACTTTTGATTGTATAAATGATTTATGAAATTTAATTTAATTATTTGATCTTGAATAAGTTTTATTCAATAATCAGTGTTTTCATAGTTCGATTTATTGCTTTGAAATATTCTAATTCGCATGCTGCCGAGTTGGATATCCTTGATGGATATAGAAAAGAAAATCTATTGAAATAGCAGATAAAATGGCAGCAGAGTTTTAAGTCAAAAGGAAATGCGTATATTCATTAAATCCTTCAAAACTTTATATTTTCTTAGAAACCACCCTAGGTACTCAAGCATAATAAAGGTTGCCTTCGGTATTTATGTTGCCTTCGGATAAATTGGTTGCCTTCGGTTAGGTCAGCATGCTTGACTTTGCCCCAAGAGTCCTAGGGATATCTGGACCGTGCGGAGCGAGAAATGCGGTTCAGTTGACTAAATGTCACCTGAATCCTGTGAGAAATGCGGCTCAGGTCGACTTTGTGTTACCGAGACTTGTGAGGAAGTGTCACCATGGTGACACGAGGAATTGACGGATTATGTGGGATAAATGGAAATAAGGAATTGACGGAAATAAATGGGTACACCTAGGTGGTAGGCTAAAGTTGTTTTCAATGCTTTCAATGAAATGTTGTTTGATTAAGAGTGTGATTGGCCTTATAGATATAGATATGAATGCATTGATTTCAGTACGAGTATAAATGAGGAAAGTGATTTAGTTTTCATAACGGTTTTTACAGTGGGGTTAGTACGTTCATACGTACTTTCAAAACTTTGGTCCACTCACAGTTTTAAATGTTTTGCGCCCCAGGCAGTAGGCGTTCACCAGGAGGCCACCACAGGGCAGATTTCACGCTCCGCCCCTCTCTCACTCTATGTAGGGCATCTTTTGTAAACCAATTAATTTTTCTTTGTAACTCTGAGTTAGTTGCTCTGATATTGCCCTATGATGTAAATTAACTGTTGGAATGTATAATTATGCATGCTGGCAGTTGGGTTATATAATTATATGCTTGTTTGACAGGTGAAATTTTTGGGAAACGTTCAAATTACAGGGGAGACTTGCCGAATTTTCGGCAGAAGTTGAACCAAAGTTTTATTGAAATTTTGACTAGAAGGGCAATTAGATCATTTGTGTCAGGCACCTACCAGGTGTCGGACATGCACAGGGTTTGGCTTGGATTCCAAAGTGGAATTTGGGTCGGGTCTTGTCATAGCATATTCAAAATATGCTTTACAAACTTATTTCTATGGCTAAATAAATAAATTAATACATTTTCATCCTCATAAATTTCTATGGCTATGTCTTGGAAAGAATATATAAAAATTTGAGCTTCATCCAAAAAGTATAGCTATCCCAACACTCTGTAGGAGTGTAACCTGTTCATCCCTGTCTGTTGTGTTGATGTAGGCTCGGATTTGGTCTTGCATGTCAATTTTCCTTGCTTTGATGAGAAAGGGTCCTGTATGAACATTGTTGACCATTCGGTTCTCTACAACATATCCAAAATTCGTAGTAATCCAGCAAGTTTAGCCCTTTTGGAAGTGGTACAAACTGAAATACGCTTCTTGTTTCCAATGTTTCCAAGTGCTGTTTTGGTGGTTGTTCTCATTGGGAGGTGAATTGAGTATTTCAAATGAATTCAGAGGATTGAGGTAAATATTTAAGATGTTTAATTTCTGGAAATTTGTTTTAGAGGTTATATTCTTGAGGTTTTATGGATTGTTGAGTTGTTTCAAAGTTAAATAGAATTGTGAACCTATAGGAATGTCTTGATCGAAGATCGGAGTTCGTGGACCCCACGGGCCCATTTGACTGGATGTCTTCCAAAAATTGTCTTGGCCCTTAGAACACTTGACACAACCTTGAAACGTTTTCCTTAGGGTTGTGCACACACTTTGAATCCCGAGAACTAGGATTTTGAATTTAAGTTCGTGGTTGGGTACTTTTATTGTTTAATTCCTATGTTTTTTCAAATAGGTACTCAAGCTCCACGTACCCAACAAGCGAGACCCTCGCAAGGTCAAGAAGCTCTGGACTTGTTGTGAGTGGACTTTGTTTCAAATGATCATTATTTTTCAAATAGGGAAATGCATGCATAAATGAGATTTGATTGAGAACTTGGTTTATTTTGGTTTATTCAGAATATGGGATTTTATATATGTTTTAACTATGGTTTTATAGTATCCTATGTTAGTTAAAAAGTATATGGATTTCAAGTTTTGGATGATATTATCGGGATGTCTATGGATTTGAATTTTGTGAATTTGAGAATATGGAATTCAGATATGATTATTGGAAATTGGAGTTTGGGGATTTGTATATGTTGATGGCTATGGTATATTGGTTTTTGGATTGCACCATGATATGTAACTCCCCTGTTACTGGATACTTGGATACATTCGACACACAGTAACTCTTCGAAGGTGTGTCAGGACCCGGGCACCCTTAGCGGGGCAGTCAGCATGCGTAAGACAGCCTCACGTGCGATGCATTTCCGCTGTGTCTGCTATGAGCAATAGTCCCCCGGTTGGACTGCTCGTCCCTAGTCATAGGGTAATGCGTTTCTACCCTATGTCTAGTTAAAACAGTCCCCATATTGGATTGTTTCCCCCGGTACTTGATGATGGTATAGTGATTACATATATATATATATATGTACAGTCCCTTTCTATTGAAGGTTAAGTGGTCAAATGATATCGGATTCAAGTATTTTTTGGAGAGATGATCTTTGAATGATTATCTAAAAAATAGAAGGTTTATATTAGTAAAATACAATGCGGAGTGGGCCCTATAAGGGTGTGGGCCCTATAAGGGAGTCCCTCAAATAAGCTTATTTAAGGAATCTCTTAGTGGAAGCTCTCTGTATATATATAAGGATGGTTGTAAACTAAAGAATTTCTTAGATTTCTTTGATATTGCCCATGTAGGGTTGAATTTGAGGTCAGAGGCCTATTTTGTAAATTGTGTGCTTTAGCATTGTGTGTGTTTCCAGTTGGAATTAAATTTGTGTTTTCTTATAAGTGAAATTTTTTAGGAAACATTTGTTTTTCAGGGGAGATTGCAAAAATTTCGATAGAAGTCTCGGCCCATTTTCTTTTATTGTTCGGGGAAGAGCGTTATTTTAGTAAATGGGTCCGGCATCGGTTAGATGCCTAATGAAAACAGGGTCCATCACGGATTCCAAGGGGGAATCCGAGGCAGGTTCTACCATAGCACTATCTTCTCTCCTAAGTTCTTGTTCTCTCATCTCAACCATCCTTGGAGAAGAGCTTTGTGAAGGTGCACATCTTTGTACCTATTTGAAGAGCCATAGTGGAGAATCAACAGGAGAGAGATCAAACACACTACTTGAACACCTTATTAGGGTTCAAGATTCTCTCCAAGGGTACCTATCCTTTTATCCTTCTCTTTAAAAGTATATTAAAGAGTCACATGTGTAATTTTTTATAAACCTAAAAAGATTTGAGACTAATAGGATTTGTATGAGTTTCTAGTTTTTTTATTTTGCTTCCGTTAATTTAATATGAGATATGTTAACACTAGATAATTCATAATCCTATCTAAGGGGTTTTGAGAAATACCCAACACAAGGTTTTCCCTTCACAGCTATGGTCCTCTCCAACTTAGGAATCCACAGGTTGTGTACTTCAAACGACTTTCAATCAGCTTCCAGTCGCTGATCTAGCAGGGTACTTTTCAGACCACTAGTCACTAATCACTTGGCAACCAGCCCTAGTGTGCTCCAGAACAGCCTTCAGACTCTCATTCTCCATGGTTAACTCATCTAGCTAAACACAAGAAGGGGCAGAAGAAGATAAAGAGGGTACCAATTTTGTCAACTTTTCAACCTCAAGCTCAAGATCACTCACCCTATGCATAAACAAGTACACCTCATTAAACATGGAATCTCTAGCATCCTTGGCAGCAACAAGCTCAGCGCGACTCATCCTCATGGTCTCCACAACAAGAATCACACCCCTCTACTAAATGGAAAGTGCTTCCTCTCTCTACTCCTTATATGAGCATACCTAAACTCACTCAAATCAGAAGACCAGTGAAGGTGGTCTACTAAGCCCAAAAGGGCGGAACTGTTCAACACCACATTGTTCTTCAGCAATTCACTGGCCTTGGGTAAAGAAGTGGCAGAGCTAGATCCCCCATCATCCCTATCAGGTCCAACCATTCATGCAAGAGCACTGGCATTTGGATGAGATCGCTCACCACAACAATAACATGAGTAAGCTTCTTCTTGAGCTTCTCAGCCTCAATCCCCTAACAAGAAGCCAGCTCATTCTTAGCTGAAGTCTCGGTAGAATCCCTAAATGGTAGAGGCAGCACATCACCAGCATATCCCTTTTCAACACCTCCATCCTTGTTATTTTTCAAGCAGGCATCCTTGCTGGAGATGGAGGCAAACCAGATTTAGAGGGGGGAAATCTTCCTTGAACCCTTATCTCTAAGGCTCTCAAGCTTCCTCAGCTCCCCAGCGATTGAAAATCTACTGACATGATGTGGAAGCAAGACATCCCTAGGACAAAGCACATGCTTCTCAATAGGCGACCTCTCCAACTGAACACCTAGCTTAGGTCTAGGTAAAGGTTTAGAACTCCGCTTTTTAGCAGATGAATTCTCCTTGGCCCTAATCTATAGCCAGATGTTGGTTTCACCGCTGATAGGCCACTCTTTAGTGCACTGCCAGCAAAGAGCTGGGTTGGAATTACATTCTTCTTTCTTTAAAGGGAGGAAGGAGCAATCCCTTCACCTTCATCTGCCTCATGACAGGATCCACCCTAGCAAATGCCAAATACAAGGCAACATAAGACTCTCTTACCACAACAAACATCAACATGGGCTTCATGGAGAAATGAGAGGGCTAATCGGGGTGTGAAGACACCTCAGCCTCATTCCTCTTCCCAAAGTCCTCAGTAGAAGACACCTCAATCACCACGTCGTCATCTCGTAGAGCAGGAGCATTCCTCTTCCACCACATTATGTCATCAACAAAAGGAATACCTCCTTCTTCAAGTCTAAACGGACTCAACAACCACCTCCATTCCCTATACTAAGTCGAGATGCCCAGCGCCAGACGAACCTTCTACATATCTTGAGTGGTGGAAATCCTCTTGACAATCTGGTCATCTGGCAACAACAACCAAGCCATGGTTAACCACTCTGCATTTCAGCACAAATGAGCACAAAGGAATCATCCTTAATCAAGTCAAAACCAGTCAAAGCACGAAGACTTTCCAGGGCATAAGACAATTGGAATCTCAGGGCCGTCGTCGCCTTCCTAGTCACTGTTGACCACTAGCATGTCTCTATTACAATCATGGTCTCCGGTGCTGAGATCGTCCAGTAGCTTGTGGTTCGTGAACCTCAACTAGGAGTAATTTCATAAACGCCTCACCACAAAGAAGTGGAGGAACTCATGTAATCCCCAATCGAGCTCAAAGAACTAGCCCAGATTCTCGAAGCACATAATCGCCTTGAAGACGTTTGGCATGCATTGCGTTGGAGCAACCCTCATTACCGTGAACACCTCCTTGAAGAATCTTCGCATCGGGAACTTAAACCCTAGTGAGATGTAGAAGGGGTGGAACTTGATTGCATGTCAAACACAAGCCGGACCCGTGCAAGGATCCAACCCACTCTTCACCGCAGTGCGCCTCACCACTACTTCATCCAGGAAAGCCTCACGATTTTTCAATTGCCACTTCCGGAAAATCTCTTCGATGTACATATAGGGCAGTTTTTGTTAGATATATGCCCTAGAAGCCAATATAAAAATGTATAATTCTAAGGAAATAATATAATCAAAGAGGCAAGAATGTTACTTTAGATACATAACGTACACAAAGTAACAAGTCCATGGATTAAGATATAAATGGAAAGTGGTCTAAAGAAGTTAGATGCACGAGACCTTTCCATTCACATGAATATCGTATCCTAAAATGTTCCTGGTTATAGGATCACCAATTGGACAATGGTGACTCACAAAGACTAGTACACATTATGTCTGCTCAATTGGGAGGATGACTAGTCTCAAAGTCATTCGTGTGGAGACACTGAGACAGATGTGTAGGTGCTCTATAGTAGATGGAGTCCACTGAACGCAATCAACTTTAGAATTCTTGTATGGAAGTCTTACTCACAAGTGTCAAACAAAGAATTCTAAGTTGTGATAATGCAAATTAATCCTTAGACCTGAGACATCACAGTTGTCTTGTGTATAGGTTGTTTCTCTTTGAGAGTACTATACGGTCATATCAAAATGATGCGACTTAAAGGTGTTCCTTAGGATTCATGGCACGTACACAGAGACAAGTGAATGTACAACAAGGAATCTCTGCTCTTAGTAAGAAGAGAGAATACTCTAAAGATATGATTCGTGAATCTTTGGCCAAAGTATCGAATGGAAATTGAAACAAGAACATTTGCAATTTCATCAAATTGAATCATATAACCTAGAGATGTCATATTAGGGATTTTGACACAAGTTTACCATATCCTGAGAATATGACATAGAGTATTGAATTAGAGAAGGATCGAATTGCATTGTAATCACAAACTGACTAGGTTCTCTAAATGAATTCTTTTTAGCTTGGGTAACCATGACATACTGCTAGGTGTCACTCATGGTTTATGGAAGCCCTGTAAGGACTAATTATAATTAGCCTTTGCCAATAGGAAAAATTGTATTGAGGGATACAATTCACACTTGATTCAGAATGAATCATTCATACCCACTGCCTCGCTAATTAGAACCTATAAGATCGCACACCGAAAAGAAGTCGATTGGGAATTAAGAAGAGAATGAATGATTTTGTGACTTGGTTAAAGTCAATGTGAAAGTCAAAGGTCAAATGTCAAATAGTTGACCCGACACTTGACACGGTCAACTAAGGATGATCGGGACCAACACTTGTTAGACAAGTGAGTGATTAAATTAGTTAAGTCACTAAACTAATTAAATTGATTAGATTAATTTAATTATTCAATTGAAGTTATGAAACTTTAATAAAGGTCCCATGTGACTTGGAAATTCAAAAGGGAATGGACCATATGGACTTTGGCACAAGTGTGACACATTATAAGATAAATCGGGTGGACCAAGATAGCACAAAAGATGGCACATAAGGGGGAAGGGGGGGTGCGGCGTACACATGTGGGTTTTAGGGTTTTAATGTCACATGTGTGACATTTTTGGTCCTATAAATGTGTAGCTATGGCATCCTATCATCCTAGGGTTTTCAAGTTGGTGAAATTGGAAGAGAGAAAACATCAAGCTCTCTCCCTCCCCAACCCCTTGGCTGGCCACATCAAGTGAGGGTGCTAGCACCACTCTTCACTTGTTGTCTTCTCATTTTCTTATCCCATTCAATCCTTGGTGAAGAGCTTTGGGGAGGTACATATCTTTGTACCTATTTGGAGAGCTACAAGGTGGAGAATTAACATCAAAGGGAGAGCCAACAACAAAGGGACCACTCCCTCTACTTGAACACCATTCTTGGTTTCAAGATTCGCTCCAAGGGTATGAACATCTTATCTTTCTCTCAAATAGGATTTAGAGAGTATTTGGTGCACACTTTCATAGACTTATAAAGATTGGTACTAAATGAGACTTGTATGAATCCATAGTTATTTAATGCTTCTGCTCTTACTTTGTTTTTCATATCAGATTTGGCACGCTAGGTGATTTATACTCTCAAAGTTTGGTTGTAGAGTTTTTAGAAATCTCTACACAACACCATTCCCATAATATTCCCTTCAGTTTTGGCACGAATCGCTCAACCGAGGTCAACGACTCGCCTGTTTGATATAGGGGAACTTCCGACGAAGACTAACAGCTCCTTCTTCTCTCTCTCTCTCTCTCTATTTCATGAGACCAGAAAAGACCTCCATCTCTTTTTCTCTCTCTATCTGCAACAGGGGTCTCTCACAATATTTGCCTTCTTCTTCGGGAAGAAAGCTTTGCTCCACGTACATATTTGGTTTTTTTTATTTTTTATTTTTTCTTGGAATTAAACAAGGATCTCTAGATTAGGAATTTAAAGAATTAATCGTTTCCAAGGGGATTAAGTGTATTTCTTTGGTATTCTATGATTAAGCTATTCATTTCAATTTGTTTCAAATTGTTGTTAGTTTTGGTTTTTTTGCACACGGGTGGCTTTTATAAAAGTTCCTTTTTATGACCAAAAAAGATCTTATCTTTTACCAATTAGATGAGCATATAACTTTTTTAATTTGAATCACCATTCATGATTAAAAATGATGTTCTATAACTGGCAGCTATCCTTTTGGGACTATTGAAATTCTTTAGATCAGTGAACAGGAATTCAAAACATTAGAGATGAACAATGTCCAAGATGGCACCTGGCTTGGTCAGGGTGATACAATATACATAGGTAGCCTTGGAGGGAAAGTCATTCTTTGAACTACAAATTGTTGTGAATATTCATGAGCTTAATAAACTTGGCATTTACCATTCTAGAAATTGGCTACATCTATGATTGGAAGTTGACTTGAAATTTGATTAATTTCCCCAAGGAGGGGTTATTAGAAATCATGGAATGCATGCATTTTGTATTCTGATTTTGCTGTGGTTGCCACTGGGAAGAAGAGCTGCTTGAGTTTACAACCCAACCTTTTTGTGCTATGAATTTGTACATGTAACGTTGGTTGTAATATGTGTATGAAAAACAAAAATTGTTTATTCACTGTAATAAAGTGATTAATTTCATTAATCAGAATAACATGTTTTACACAAGTTCATTGCAAAGTCCATCCATTGATTTTTTGCCTTTTTTTCCCGAACATAGAGAATGTCATTTGAAATCATTTAAGTGGGCATCTACAATATTTTACTATCATGAAACACCCATAAACAATGGATTAAGAACAATTTTGAAACACATTCTGTATCAAATAGTACGTAAACATTCCTAATACAAGACATCATAATCTAAAAAGCGTAGAGACATATAATTTGTCTAGGTAATGCCACATATACGGAGATAACAAGACCAATGATCACCACTACGACAAGAGCTTTCTCCTGATGAACATAATATACTATTCCTGATGCAAGACAACATCAAAGATACACAAAAAGACATTTTATTTGTCTAATGAGCATAAATTAAAGTAAAAGAAAAGAAAATTGATCACAACTTTTAAAAAAACTCATCATTAACAATATTCTTGGTCATCACTCTACATATCTTGGCACAAGTCTTCTGACTCTTCATTGCCTAAATTTAGATTCATAATATAATCAAATTAAATTTAAGCTTTTGACCTTACTATTAGAATTTTTAAATTTTAAAAAACAAAGTGAACCAACTTACATAGATTCGATGATTCATTCTTTCTTCTTTTCAAATTTGATGGACAATTTCTTTTGTCATGTTATGCTATCTCTTTGCATAATGCACACTTTCTTTTCTTCTTGTTTTGAGCCAACTCAATACCACTTTTTATCCTTTTTGAACCACTAATATTGTCATTCTTTCTACCCTTAGTTTGTGAGATATTGGGGTCCAAAAGCAACAATTGAGACGAATCAATATTAGTACTACATGGATCACATGTTGTTGAGGAAGGAATTGTTGCATGCTGAGTAGAATTGTCTGACAATTTCTTGGACAATTCATTTATAGCTTCCATGAAAGTTGTGTATGCCTCATTTGAAGATGCTGCAATGCAAGCCAACTTTGTTACTTAATGACACATATGGCTAAGTCACAAAGCCTCTGATTCTTCTTTACCATCATTTGTCACCAAACTTTTAAAATCCATTATCCTAAATTTGTTTGCTTCTTGTCTCCCTCTTGGAAAAATAAAATGGTCAGGTAGTGTATCTATATTAAGGCGGACAAATATTTTCAACAAATGTCGACAAAGTATTCCAACAAACTCAAAATTTTGGCATTCACACATACCTTTGTATGTTTGCAAATTTAACTTAACCACAAACTCTTCATGCTCTCCAAGTTTAGTTTTCACTAGGTATGCATGATATTCGTTGTCACATGGCATTTCTTCAACTTTGTAGACAGTAACTTTAGTCCATTCATCATTGAACTTGTTAAAAACATTTCTAGTATAAAACTTCGCTGCATGTTTCAAAATGAATTTTCCTTCATTCAAAATGTGATACTTGTGTTCTGATTCAAAATCTTCATCACTTTCTCCATCAATGATCCTTTTCAGTGCTTGCTCATATTTGACAACAAACTCTCTAAGATTTATGGTCGGTGTAACGAATCCATCAAAAAAAGAATTAATACCCTCACTACTAGTAGTGTTCATTCCTGCAAAAATATGCCACTATTATAAACAGTAACCCAAGAAAAACATATATCATATTAACTATTCAACAAGTCATCATCATTAGCCAATTTCACATTCTTGCATCAATTCCTTCCTCTTTTCTTCAAATTCCTCTATCTTGTATGTTGATCGAATACATTTCTTCATCTGAATTTTGAATTTGGACTTTTTGAAGCACACATGTGACAATTTTTCTACAAACTTCTTCTTAATATGCCAGAGACATAACCAATGGCGAGTGTTAGGAAAAATCATGGCAATTGCTCCTTTCATTGCCAAGTCTTGATCAATAATAATGGAAACTGGATGACTCCCATTGCTTCAAGCCATGTCTCAAACAACCACAAACCTCTGTCTCATCTTGTAAAAGTGCACATCTAAATTGTATTGATTGCAAATGGTGGTTTACTCCTGTGAATGGTGCAAATGGCATATCATACTTGTTTGTCCTATAGGTTGTGTCAAATGTGACTACATCTCCAAAATAGTGGTACGCCATGCGTGATCGAGCATCCACCCAAAAGAAATTAGCTGCCCTTCCATTTTCATCACATTGAATGGCATAAAAAAATGAGGATTCTCAGCTTGCTTCTTCCTAAAGTAAGTAAGGACTGACTGTGCATCACCTCCATTGACAAAACCCGACCCTAATTCCGCTTTGGAATCCGAGTCGGACTACACAGACCGACACATCGTAAAGCCGGAATGCTTGACCAAAAAGCCCTTTTATAAGAAAGCTCGAAAGAAAACAACTTTTAACACGCTTTGACTTCTCGAAAATTTGGCAGAGTCTCCTGTAATTCAAACAAATCCCAAATTAATTACCCGCATAAAGTCACAATTGTAAAATCCCCAAGCTAAAGATGCACAGCTTATAGTCATAAACAAATATTCTCAAAAGAGCTATTAATTCTTCAAATCAAGTTAATTAATAACTTTACTAGATTTCCAATTCAAGTTCAAAACCAAATTACATGATATTCTTACTCGTGGCTGCACCTAGATTAATCTAGGCTACCTACGTACCCTCCATGAGGGATCAAGCCACACGTAGCTCTTACATACTAGACTATTTTCCGTAAAAACCATACCTGAAGCCTTTTGCTTTAATCCATGCATTATGTACAGCCCCCTAAGGGGTATATGCGTAAATCGAAGGCAACAGTGGAGGGGAAAACTATCTAACCACTGTGTAGTGAAATCGGGCAGGTGGTTAGGGATCCGCCAACCCCGTGCAGAAAAGAAGCAGGTGGCATGCTAAACTCGTAGTACCCGATTCCCACATCATTGTGTCTTATCCATTATCCATTCATTATGATCCTTTCCGTCAATTCCTTTTTCCTCAACTCGGGACCCCTGAGAGTCAACCGAGCCGCGTCCTCGCTGAACTCGGGAACCACAAAGTCTCTTCCGAGCTGCGTCCTCGCTAGACTCGGGGAACCACATAGTCTATCTCGAGCCGCGTCCTCGCTTAGACTCGGGAACCACAAAGTCTCTCCGAGCCGCGTCCCTTCGCTCCGCACGGCTCGGGCGTCCCCGAGACTCGTGGCGTAAAGTCATGCGTGCAGACTTATTCCGAAGGCAACTAGGTCCGTAGACCAGGTAATCACCAATATCAATATTTATATAATCCGTAAGCAACAATTGATTCCGAAGGCAACCATTTAATCCGAGGCAACCCATTCAAATACAATAGCTTGACATATAAATAAATCAACTATTTATGAAGTTCAATTAAATTCAATTAAGTGATTTATAAATAACTTGAGGAAGTGTCAGCCAGGAAAACCTTCACTAACTCATTTATTGCATAAAATCCAATTATTCCGTAACTAAGTCATAATATCATTCACCCAATTAAAAGGATAATAATAATAAGAATTAATCATACTACTAATCCATAAGAGAATGGAGTCCTTAGATATAAGTAAAACAAATTAATGATCATAAATAACCAACAATAATAATAAACCAATAATTAAATAAGATTAACCCGCACGGAAATTAATTAAAAGTCTCGAATTCCCGAGCCCAAAAGTGTTTAAACTTGATAAGAATTATTTTTACACCCTTTAACTCCACCAATATTAGTGGTCGCCCGTAGGGTTGAAAACCCCAATTAGTGATCCGCCAAGTTCCTAAAGGTTCCATTTAGTCTATTAAGTTTATCTGTAAGTTTCTCAATCGGACGGCCGGATCACTCACGACGCTCGATCGAATCGTTAACTATTCTTTAACCCTAATTCGATGATTCGGAGTATCCGGGACTCCAATTCAAGATCCGCTCTCTTCCTATGGGTTACTCAGAGTCTCGCCAACACTTCCTAGAAGTTTCATTACGATCTAACGGTTCAAACTTATCGAACCCGGAATCACGCACAGGCGAGATTCGATCGGGGTTCAAACGACATCCGAATTCAGATCCGTTGAATTTCTACGCACTCGTGACGACACAAGGATCGCCTGCACCCATGAACTGCCGCCACACCTCGGCCCATGCGCCGCCACACGCGCGGCCGTGAGTGGCGGTGTCTAGAGCGCCAACACTTTCAACCTGTGCGTTGTGCAACACCGCCTACCCAGACGATCCGCCACCGTGAGGGTAGCCTTAGAATCGGGCTGAGCGCCCCAAAACCGGCCAACCGATCGGAAAATCGCCCCAAAGTCCGGCCAAAAGCGGGTTTTTGGATCGAACTCCAAAACCCCCAAATCGATCCCCAAAACCCTGCAACAGCCTTCAACAGCAAAGAGGAGTCGAAAGCTCACCTTACTCGACGCCGAAGCTCACTGGAATCGCGAACAACGGTGAGAAGAAACCGGAAACCGGTCGATCTCGCCGGCGATTCTGACGTCACCGGCCACGATATGGGGTGGATGAGATCGAGCGACGAGCGCGTTGAACGCCGGTGGTCCGTGTCACGCCGTCACCGAAATGGGAGAAATCGAGGAGAGAGAGTGAGGGACGAGGTCGAGGAGGAGAGAGAGTGTCGGGTGAGGAGAGAGAAAGTCCCCCTGCTCGATTCGTCCACACCTGTCATCAATTTTTCTTTTTAAATTTATCGCTTTGGTGAAAAGACAAAGCGCCTTAACGTTCCATACCTTGGATTAAGACGTGTCCTGCCGACGAACTCGTCTCGACGAGCCGGACGCAATGGCGCAACCCATTTCGCCACATTCCATTTCAAATTTTAAATTGACCTTTTTGCCCCTCTTTTAATAATTAAATATTATTAACATTATTTAAATTCCTTATTTCCAATTTATTTCTTATTCACATTTTACTTTTAAATTTCTAGCCCGACCCTCGCACCAAGTGTTACACTTAAGGGTAACTAGTTTGTGATTGTGAGAGTCTTGGAAACTTGAAACTTTCCATTTGTTTGACCATCTATCAAGCTTAATTCACATACTTGCTTTGCATCCACATTTCACCATAGAACAATTTTTACCCGTTCTCTTCATATTCTCAATCTCACTTATGTCTCTCTCATCATTCTCTTCTGAAGCCTTTTGTGATGTATTTTTGGGCACGTATTTCCCTTCACATGCACAAACAAATTTTCTACTTGTTACCTCATCTAAATGCCTTCTTGTCTTGGAGGAAGATCGATTTCTAATCCAGAATCCCTCTTGTCGACCATACTCTTCATAATAGTTTCTTGCTTCTTCCATTGTGTCAAATACCAACCTTGCATATGGTGTTTTTAATTGTGTCACTTTCTTTTTTGGAGTACTTGTTTCACCATTCTCCACTTGAATTATCTCCTCCACCTATTGAATATATTAATCATTCTTAATGATGCAACTTAGAAAAACATTATACATATATTAATAAGATATATATGAAAATGAAGAATATGATTCTCTCTGTATCAAAATATTAACGCAAGATGAAATATAATGGAGTAAACTTTCATACTGATTTTAAAAAATAATTCTTATGTTAAAAGATTATTGTTTGCCAAGACAGTCATGTGTAACAAACAAACCCATACATTATTGGGAGGGGTCTCTGTTGTCACTCAGACCTAGAAGGCATTGTTAGCTTCGACCAAAAAAAAAGGGTATTGTGGCTTGCCCATTAAGAGAGAAGAATATTTCTCTAACTCTGATGCAATGAATTCATGGTCTCTTAACTACTTCAACTACTAGTTCATTATTTTATTTTTATCAAAGAGAATACTCATTAGATAAACTTCAACGTTACAATCAAATGCATCAACAAGACATTTAAAGTACCAATTTCAAGAGGGCAACAAACTAACATACTAAAAGTAAAACTAAAGTGGACAAACGTCGCACTAAAACTACTAACCCACAACACCACAATTAACCATAAGCCCAAACAAAGACAACAAACCCAACATAACTGAAACCCAAAAACAACTCATTATCCTAAACATCCTACCACCACCACCTGAAGAAGCGTCATCGCGACCACACCCACCACTGCATCCGTTGACGGGACCCTACCCGGATTCCCCTCGGAATCTGTGCCGGACCCCGTTGTTTGTTCCGAAATCATCCAGATGCCGGGCCCACTTACTACAAACTTTTCCTTCTCCAAAATAAGGGAAAAGGGTGTCGAGACTTCTGCCGAAATTTCGACAGTCTCCCCTGTAAAACGGACTTTACCAAATTTTTCAACCTGTTAAAAACAACAGAATAATAATCTAATTGTCAGCACACAAAATGCAGTTTCACACAGTTTAGAGAATAGGCCTTCGACCTTAAATCCAACCCTACATGGGCGATACAAAGCAATCTAAGAAAAATCTTCAGTTTTACAACCAATGCAAAGTTCAATGGAAATAAAACAAATAACAATGCCCCTACAAAAGTTTAGGGCTCAGAAGTACAAGTCTTGACTTGGTCGCTCGGCTCAAGTCTAGTTACTGCCTGGGGAGCACAAAACATAAAATTGTTAGTGAACAAAAACAAAGTTTTACATAATTGAAAACAGCATACTAACACCACTGTTTCAAAAACGATGCTAAAACATGCAATTAAAACCTTTCATACATAATCAATTTAAAGCCGAGGTAAACACATAGTCCCGAAAATAGTATAACCATACAAATCTCAACTTTCTCACCAAACCACCCGCACCCCTTTCCGAGGCATAACGTACAAAGCATAGTACATGAATATATAAATATAAAATAAACCGAAACTATCCCCATAACTATGTAAGTATAAAATATAAATAAAGTTCATAAGTATAGATATAATATTTAAACCACTCATCCTCACACCATCATAAGTACCAAGGAAACGATCCAACACGGGGATCTTTTGATTACCCCGCAGGGCTTCCACTTGCTACCCTATGTCAAGGGATGAGCTGTCCAATAAGGGGACTACCGCTCTACCGTACACACTCCGGAAAATCCAACGCCACATGTGTACATACCAAACCATGTCCTACGCTCGCAGACGGCCCGCCAAGGCCCACTGCACACCTGCCCAAGGGTGCCCGATCCTTTACCATACACCGAAAAATTCAACACCACGAATGAAAAGTGATAACAACTAGAACCAATCGAGCCCACACGTCAGAAATTCCAATGCCACGTGTGGGTAGCATAACCAGGGAGGCTACATATCATGGTGCAAAACCGACAATTACCACTTGCCCATAACAAAGCCAAGTACCAAAAGCTTGCTTTCACAACCAAACCCATCCAAGGACTCCAATCCCGAATACATAACCAACCGGACAATAATAGCGTTCATACTCACTACCCAAATATTTAATCAAAGTATAGATAACAATTCTTGAAAGCATATAATCCAAACTCAAAACATTCATAAACATTCAAATATCTAAACATCCTATCATTCCATAATTAAAACAATATATAAACTCCAAGTTCAAAGTAATCCAATTTATATGCATGGTAATCCAATTACTTAAAATAATGCTCATTCAAAACAAATTTCACTCACAGATAATCCCACGCTGCCTAACCCTGAGAGGGTCCTGCCTGCTAATCTCGTGGAGATTGAGTACCTATTACAGAACACGAGGACTTAATTAACACAAAAACGTCAAACGAGAACTTTAAAATAAACCCTAGCTTTCCCGGGGTTCAAAGTGTGTGTGTACAACGAATGGGAAGCTTATAAAGTCAAACTACGTTTTTCGACAGGTGGGACCACCTTGGAAGACTCACGGTCAACTGATTGGTCAAACTTCCCGAATAGGTCAGCCAAGGCCCGCGAGGCCCAAGACCTCCAATTTCCATTCCGAAAGCTCCTATGGGTTCAACAAGGTTTACAAAACACGTCCTCAAAGTTTGGTCTCAATCAAGCGGTCGAATCTAAGCCAATTGCACTATCGGACGACGATCGTTTCGCCTAACCCAAAAGTCATATCTGGTACTCTGATTCTCGATCTGCGAGCTCCTACACAATCCTAGAGGTACGGGGAACAATATATTTGAAATTGGGACCGATCGAGTGGTCCAAACAGATCAAACCCAGATATCGACTAATAGGCGAATATCCGTTTGACTGTCATCCGACAACCAATTTCAAACCCGAGCACACGGTCGTGCTTAAGACGACGAGGGAGGAATTTTAGAACACAATGGGCCGCCACACGAGCCGGCAGTACTTGGGTGTTTTGAGAAATTTCCGACAACGGAAATTTCTTGAAACACCCTACAATATCTACACCAAAATGTCAAGGGCAACTAGCAGATCAACTTTTACAACTGAGGCAACCTCCAATTTAGCCGAGAAGTGGCCGGAAAACCAATCCAAAAACTGGATTTTTCTTGGTTTTGAATCGAGCTTACAAACCTCCAAATCGACCCAAGCCAACTACCAAAACATTAAGAACACACTGAGAGGATGAAAATGCATACCTCACTCGACAGAAAACGTCTCCTGAATCGTCGAAACGACGACGGAAAAATCGCGACTTTTCTCTTCATTCTGGTCGCTTCACGGCTCGAAATCGGGTTTGGAAATCTAGTGGGTTGTGTAGAGGAGGAGGAGAGGAGAATTTTGGTGGTGGTGGCGTTGAGATTGGTGGCCGGACGGCGTTTTCGGTGTCCATTATGTCCTTTTTGGGTTCTACAACTCCGAATCGAGCGTGCTGCCTGTCTATGGAATCGGTTCGATGAGCCTGAAGCAACGACGCCACTCATTTCCCCAAATTCCTTCATGTTAAAAAGTGACCAAAATGACCATACCCCCAAGGGCAAAATTTTAATTTCACAAAATTAAATTAAATTGGATTAAACAATTACAATTAGGTCAGGGATGTTACAACCTACCCCCCTTAAAAGAATTTCGTCCTTGAAATTTCGTACCTGTCATTAGAAGAGGTAAGGGTACTGGGCCCGCATCTGTGCCTCGGGCTCCCAAGTGGCTTCCTCAACGGTCTGACTCATGCACAACACTTTTCACCATAGGAATAGCACTGGATCGTAACACTTGCTCCTTTCTATGCAAAATCTGCATAGACTGCTCTTCATAAGTAAGGTCTTCTCTTAATTCCACTGGTTGAGCTTCTAGAACATGGGAAGGATCAGGTACATAATTCCGCAACATGGACACAAGGAACACATCATGAATCCGAGATAGTTCTGAAGGTAAAGCAAGTATGTAGGCAATGGGTCCGATAAGTTCCGTGATTTCGTAAGGTATGATGTAACTAGGACTTAACTTCCTATGTTTCCCGAACCTCATCACACCTTTCCAAAAAGATAACTTCAAGAATACCTAATCCCCAACTGCAAATTCGAGATCTTTGGACCTGTTGTCGGCATAACTCTTCTGTCGGTCTTATGCAGTCTTAAGTTTTCTCTCTAATCACCCTCAACTTCTCTGTTGTGTCTTGAATACTTTCCAACTTCTCCAATTTTCTATCACCCACTTCATTCCAACAAATAGGAGTTCTACACTGTCTCCCATACAAAGCTTCATAAGGAGACATCTCAATGCTCGAATGATAACTATTGTTGTCGGCAAACTTGGGGTGTAAGTTGGATTGGAAAATCCAATTCTGACCGATCCGGTCCGAATATTTCCAAAAAAATTCGACTCCAATAAATCGGATATTCAAAAATGCGGAACTCAATATTTCCGATAAATGCCAAAAATTCCGCAATTCCGATCCGAAAAAATTCCGAAGTTCTCTGAACCCATTCCGATCCAAATTTTCCAATTTTTTCCGAAAAATTCCGAGTTTCTAATTGTTTGCATTATTTTTAATTTATAGGTCTTATATATGTTTCATTTCTTATTTGTTATATTTTAGTACCCCACATACAAATATTCATATATACTTTCATATATACTAACATAGGCTCAGCTAAAAAAATATATATTAAACATTCTGCTTGAGTTTTCCTTAATCAAAGAAACATACAGGCTATATCCTGAAAATCATTGTGGTTCTTATCCAATCAATATTTACAGCGTAGTGCATATTATATAGAAAACACATATACTTTTTCTTTTATATGCAATATATGTATACTTTACAAGGAACCTCACATGAAGAACATAAACATTCAGGTGTGTCTAAGGATGTTGTTTCAGGCCATATCCAGATGCTGATTCTTGGTGAAACTGCCTGTTTTGCATGTGCACCACCTTTGGTATGCTTTTTTGTTTGTTTATTTGAATTTTGATGATGTTGGAGGATTCTCAGTGAGGAATATGCAACATGAAGAATTGAAAATTGATATTTATTTCTTCTTGTATATATCTTTCTTAGATTGTAGCATCTGGTGTGGATGAATGTACACTTAAGCGGGAAGGGGTTTGTGCTACATCTTTATCTACTACTATGGTAAAATATCTCTCCCAATCTCTTGGCGGCTCTCCCTTTCTACGACTTTTATTATTCAGACTTGCTAGTGTTTGTGTCTTCACTAGTAGTTTGGTTGAAATCCATGTAAAGTGACCATGGGAATCTGGATGTTGGTATTTATTATTTAAAAGATAAAAAAAGAAAAGAAAAAAACTGGATGATGCTTGGCTTAGTTACTCTGTAGTATTCACGCTGTGTAGACAATCTATAGTTGGTTGATTGATATGTCAATATTTGATTTAGTATGGATGTTATTCGTATAGAAACTAAATTTGATTTTATTTTTTAGGGAGTTGTTGCTGGGCTTCAAGTCCAAAATACACTAAAATACTTGTTGAACTTCGGAAACGTCTTCTCATACTTGGTAAGTCGTATGTTGTATTCTCTCTCATCCTGCTTTTATTTGGCAGAACATCTCAAGGGACTTAATAATATGTTAAGGTTTAGCATTAAATTCTTATTGATTGCAGGGATATAATTCTCCTAAAGACTTCTTCCCAACCATTGAAATGAAGCCAAACCCTCAGTGTTCAAATTTTGCTTGTCCATAACGGCAGGTAAAGAAACAAAGATCCATCACTCTTGCACCCAAACTGGATCTAATGATTTTTAGACATTCTATTACTTGGTTTGTCATTGATGCTGAAGACCGTATCTACCGTGCAGAAAGAATTCTTGCTTGTAAAGGCAGCTAAGGATGCTGCACTTAAAGCAAAGAAGAGACCATGTTCAAGCTAAAGAAGAGACCAGGTTCAAGCTAAAGAAGAGACCAGGTTGTGGGTAGTACGTAGTTGCAGCAGTTCTACATCGACAAAAAACCGAAACTTCAGTTTTTTTTCTTTATAAATACCTTCACCCCCAACTAATTTCTCCACATATGTAGTTGGGTTACTTCTTAAAGTGGTAGTTGGGCTACTTGTTCAGTTCTATATGGGCTTCTAAATAAATATTAAGTTGAGATATTTTTAAATGTCTAGTTTGGCATTTAAGTCTCTAAAATTTATAAGTTATGAAGAGTTTAAAACTTTGGAATCGGAAGGTTCCGAAATTTCTGAAAATTTTCATAATCGGAAGTAAATATTGGATTTCGAAAGGTTTTGGATTGGAATTGGAATGGTGCTTTCCGATCCAATCCAACTGAAACACAGGCCTAGGCAAACTCCATCAAAGCAATATGAGTATCCCAACTATCTTCAAACTGTAACACACATGCTCTCAGCATGTCCTCCAAGGTCGGAATAGTTCTTTCTGACTGCCCATCAGTTTGTGGGTGGAAACCCCTACTAAATCGTAACTTAGTACTCAAAGCTTCTTGTAAACTCTTCCAAAAACGAGATGTGAATCTAGCATCCTTGTCCAACACAATGGACATTTAGCAAGCTTCGCTAAGGAATAGGTTTCTTTGATAGGTAGGAAGTGAGCAGATTTGGTGAGTCTGTCAACTATCACCCAAACCCCATCATGTCCTTTCGAAGTACGAGGAAGTTAGAAAACAAAATCCATTGTGATATGTTCCCACTTCCATTCAGGAATTGGAAGGGGTTGCATAAGCCCATATGGTTTCTGTCGCTCCGCTTTCACCTGTTGGCAAATCAAAAAACTGCTCACGTACTTCGCTTTCATATGCGGCCATGAATAGTACTCCCGAATTGTCCGATACATCTTGGTACTACCTGGGTGCATTGACAAGACCCGACCCTAATTCCGCTTTGGAATTCGGGTCAAGCCCTGTGCGTGTCCGACACCTGTCGGGTGTAGAGCACACTTGACCATTTTGCCCAAATTACAACAAATGCAAATGAAATTACAATTGAAGGTTTGACTTCTGCCGAAAATTCGGCATAGTCTCCCCTGTAAATGGCTCAATTCCCAAAATTCACACCTGCAATAGAACGCAATTTTATACTCCCAAACATCCAGCACACACAAGATAGGTTACACACACTAACAATAGTAAATTGTACGGCCTCAGGCCTCACAGTAAGTTTTGGGCAATTCAGAGCTACTAAACTACTTTAATTTACAAACAAAGTTCTTCGGGTCAAGGACCCTACACAAGGTCACGGAAGACGGTGGTGGTGAAGAAGGCCGGTGGTGGTGCTCAGGTACAGTCCTATCGCCTGGGGGCGTAAACCATTTGAAAATGTGAGTTGACAAAAAGAAAGTTTTAAAACATAGTATACGAACATACTAACCCCACTATAAAAACATTCAAATCAATATTATATACGTACAATGAAACAACACATGCATATTTATACATATATATATATATATCATTCACACTTTTTAATATATCAACCAAAATCAATTAGATGCATAAAAACGTTTGTTTCCAAGCCACCTAGGTATACCCTTCCATTTCTATCAATTCCATTAATCAAACCGTCAATTCCATTACCTCGCTAGACTCAGTGACACCAAGTCAACCGAGCCGCGTCCTCGCAATACTCGGAAAACACAGAGTTTACCCGAGCCGCGTCCTTGCTCCGCACTGTTCGGGCATCCCCGAGACTCGTGGGGCGTGAAGTCATACGCGCGTAGACTTATTTCAAAGCAACTATGTCCGTAGACAAGGTAATAACCAATATCCATAACCATACATATCCCGAAGGCAACATTTCTAGGGTGCCTAGGTGGTTTAAAACCTTTCATAAATCATGTAATGAGAAACCAAGCATATTTCCACAAGACATTCAAACTCCACATTCATAATCTCATTCTAAAACTCAATTATATGCCCGAAATCAAATCATACTCAAAATATTCAAGAAAACCAATTGAATTCAATTATGCAACTTATAAATAGGATTTGGAAATAACTAATCTCATAATAAGCATTTAATAATTCATTAATTGCATAAAAATCCATTTATAAAATAAAAGTCCACTCGTTGGGCGTCCAAGCTAGCCTGACCCTTCGAGGGTCCTTCCTGCAAATCCGCCGGAGCTTGAGCACATATTTGCAAATTTGAAAACAATTTATCAATTAAAATAGCCCGGCATGATAATTTAATAAAACTCCGACCCCCGGGCCTAAAAGTGTTCATGCTTGAAGAAAAGTGTTCCTAGGCCCATTTAACTCTATTTAAGCCGTTAAATCAATTTAATATTCTCCTGGATTAAATATTCAATTAAATTATTAATTTGGTTCGACTCGGTCGTTCGTAGAGTTTTTAACCTCCAATTGATGATCCGCAAATTCCAATAGGTTCAATAAGGCTTATAGAATGTATCTTGAAAGTTTGGTCTCGATTGAACCGTCGAATCGCTCACGATTGCCCGATCGGACGGTTATTAATTTCTTAACTCCAATTTCAATGTTCCAGAGTATCCGGGACTCCTATTCATGATCCGTCAAATCCTATAGGTTTCTAAGAAACCCAATATTACAACTTTCAAGTTTCATTACAATCCAACGGTTCGAACCTATCGAACTTGAGTTAACCCTAACCGGTAAAATTGGTTTTACGCTCAAACGATTTTCAAAAATTTATCCAAGCATACCCACGCGCTCGGGAGGTTACGGGGAGTGTTTTAGCACGGAATTAGACCTCCACCATCTGGCCCACACGCCGCCACACGCACGGCCAGGTTGGGTGGCTTGAAAGAATTTTTCGGCGACGGAAAATTCTCGAATTAACCTATAAACCCTATACCAATCGACTCAGGGTGGTGAAAGGAGGTTAATGGCGGAGAGAACCGGCCAGGAACCGGCCGGAAAACCCACCGAAAACCATGAAATCCGATCACAAACCCTAGCTCACCCAACTCTTTCCAAAACTCAAAATCAATCAAAACTAATCCCAAAAACAGGTAGAACTCGTCGAAAGGATCAGAAAACTCACCAAGATCGAAGGATTTGGTGGCCTGATGATGCCAAACGACGGTGAGTTTCTCCGGTTCAAATTTGTGCTCACAGAGGTGTTTCGAGGTGGATTTGGCCGGAATCGATGGCAAGGATGAGTCAGGGGAGGTGATGGGAAGGTGTGGTCGAGGCCACAACATTAGCTGGGCCAGGATGGTACTCAATAGTACAATCATAATCCTTAATCAACTCTAGCCAACGCCTTTGTCTCATGTTCAACTCCTTCTGGGTGAAAAAGTACTTGAGGCTTTTGTGGTCAGTGAAGATCTGACATGTCTCTCCATACAAGTAGTGTCGCCAAATTTTAAGAGCAAACACAACTGGTGCAAGTTCCAAGTTATGGGTAGGGTAATTCTACTCGTGCTTCTTGAGTTGCCTCGAGGCATAAGCAATCACCCAATCATGTTGCATCAACACATCCCAAACCTTGTAATGACACATCACTGTAGACCACAAAATTTCTCGTGTTATCAGGAAGTCCCAAAACAAATGCGGTAGTTAGCTGCTTCTTGAGTTCTTGAAAACTCTGCTCACACTCTCCTATCCACAAAAACTTAACTCTTTTCTCGTTAACCGAGTAAGGGGTGCAGCTATTGTAGAGAAACCTTCCACAAAACAACAATAGTAACTTACCAACCCAAGAAAACTCCGTACTTCAGTCACACTAGTCGGTTGTACCCAATGCACTACCGCTTCCACTTTCCGAGCATCAACATAGATTCCTTCTGCTAAAATCACATGTCCAAGGAAATCAACTCTGTCCAACCAAAACTGACACTTACTGAACTTGGCATACAACTGCCTTCTTCTCAAAGTCTTCAACACCAACCTTACATGCTTCTTATGATCCTCCAAGCTCCTTGAGTACACTAGGATGTCGTCTATGAACACAATCACAAAGTGATCCAAGTAAGGTCGGAACACTCTGTTCATGAGATCCATAAACGTTGTTGGGGCATAGGCAACCCGAAAGACATCACAAAGAACTCATAATGTCCATAACGGGTCCTAAATGCCTTCTTGGGAATATCTTCTTCTCTGACTCTTAGTTGGTGGTATCCTGATCTTAAATCAATCTTGGAAAATTACTTGGCACCTTTCAACTGATCAAGCAAGTCATCAATACGAGGCAATGGATACCGATTACGCAATGTCACCTTATTCAGTTGCCTGTAATATATACACAGCCTCATGGTACCATCTTTCTTCTTCACAAACAACACTGGTGTGCCCCAAAGGGAAACACTAGGTCGAATGAAACCAAGATCAACCAATTCTTGCAACTGAGTCTTCAACTCTCGTAACTCGACTGGTGCCATTCTATAGGGTGCTTGGTAGACAGGATTCTTACTAGGAAGAAGTTCAATAGTGAATTCAGTTTCTCTCTTGGGAGGCAAACCAGGAAGATCATCCGGGAATTCTTGAACAATAGGAACATCTTCTAAGTTCACTGTAATGTCTCGAGTATCAATGATATGGGCTAAGTATCCCACACATCCTTTCTTGAGCGACCGTCTAGCAGTTACAGCTGGGATTAAACAGGATGAGAGAACTTTACGCTCTCCACGGAAGGTAACTTCGGGTTGTCTCGAATTTCGAAGTAGAACTTATTTTCGGAAGCAATCCACATACGCATGATCCTTCTCCAACCAATCCATTCCCAAGATAACATCGAGATCGACAATATCCCAAGGAATCAAATCGGCTTCCAACACTGCATCACCCACTTGAACCAAACACTCTCTAAACACCATGTTCGCAAAAAGGACATCCCCTGTAGGGAAAGAAATGCCGAAACTTCTGCCAATAGGTGTAGGTCTGACACTTGCATAAGGCATGAAACTAGGTGCAACAAATGTGTGTGTGGCTCCGGGATCTATTAAAACACGTGCAAGATAACCAAAAACATGTAACATACCAATGATAACATCTGGGGTGGCATGAGCCTCCTGCTGTGTAATAGCAAACACACGGGCCTGAGTCACTGGATGCCCTGGCTGACCTCTCGAATGTCTACCTCCTCTTCCACGGAAGGTGGACTGAACCTCACTACTTGGCCTGTGACCAGATCTTCCACTTCCTGAACTTGATCCGCGTCCCCCGGACCAACCACTACCAGCAGAACCAGAACTAGATCCTCCTCTCTTTGATGGACCTAGCCAAAGTTAGACGTGTCCCGGCGACATCTTGTTGCACCAGCACTGAGCCTCATCAACACACGGTTTGAAGGATAAGTGGTTGCAACTGTTAGGTCTCCGTACGTCTGACATTTCACTGTTAGGTCTCCGTACATCTGACATTTCATTGTTAGGTCTCGCCTTTAAGACCGTAGCATCTGACATTTCATTGTTAGGTCTCCCCAACCTCTAGCAAACGAGTCCTCGGCTTACCACATCTAGGAGGCATGATGCTAGTAAGAAGGAAAACAGGAAAGTCATTAGTCCCAAGGATGCACAAGAAGCGCGAAGTCCGAAAGAAATTGAACCTAAGGATCTAATACCAAGTTGACGAGACCCTACCCGGATTCCCCTAGAAATTAGTGCCGGATGTCACTACCCGACTCCTCTAGCACGATATTATCCGCTTTAGGCCCCGCCCTCACGGTTTTGTTTCTGGGAACTCACAAGCAACTTCCCAGTGGGTCACCCATCCTGAATTACTCTTGCCCAAACTTGCTTAACTTCATAGTTCCCATGAAATCCGAAGCCAGTGAGCTAACAAAAGGCCTCATGCTAGGAAGAGAAGTGCCCACACATATAAGGCACTTCACCTTTCCCTCCCCGAGCGATGTGGGATTGCTCACCGTTATTGCTTCCCTAAGACACAGGTCTTACAATCCACCCCCTTGGGGTCTAGCATCCTCACTGGCATACTTACGATCGATGTCCAGCTCTGATACCATTATATCACAATCCGACTCCTCTAGCACGATATTGTCCGCTTTGGACCCCGCCCTCACGATTCAGGGCTCAGAAGTACAAGTCTCGATTCGGTCGCTCGGCTCATGTCGAGTTACTGCCTGGGGAGCACAAAATATAAAATTGTGAGTGGACAAAAACAAAGTTTTACATAATTGAAAACAACATACTAGCCCCACCATTTCGAAAACGATGCTAAAACATGCAATTAAAACCTTTCATACATAATCAATTTAAAACTGATTACACACAGTCCCGAAAATAGTATAGCCATACCCATATCAACTTTCTCACCAAACCACCAACACCCCTTTCTGAGGCATAACTTACAAAGCATAGTACATGAATATATAAATATAAAATAAACTGAAACTATCCCCATAACTATATAAGTATAAAATATAAATAAAGTTCATAAGTATAGATATAATAATTAAACCACCCATCCTCACACCATCACAAGTACCCGGGAAACGATTCAACATGGGGATCGTTTGACTAGCCCGCAGGGTTTCCACTTGCTACCCTACGTCTAGGGATGAGCTGTCCAACCGGGGGACTACCGCTCTACCATACACACGTCGAAAAATCCAACGCCATATGTGTACATACCAAACCATGTCCTACGTGCGCAGATCGCACGCCAAGGCCCAAGGCACACCCGACCAAGGGTGCCCGGTCCTTTACAATAATCCGAAAAATCCAACGCCACGTATGTAAAGTGATAACAACCAGAACCAATCGAGCCCACATGCCGGAAATTCCAACGCCACGTGTGGGTAGCATAACTAGGGAGGCTACATATCACGGTGCAAAACCGACAACTCAAAACCAACAACAAAGTAGCCAACTCTCATCAACCACTTGGCCAGAACAAAGCCGAGTCCCAAAGGTTCGCTTTCACAACCAAACCCATCCAAGGACTCCAATCCCAAATACATAACCAACTGGACAATAATAGCGTCCGTACTCACTACCCAAATATTTAATCAAAATATACATAACAATACTTGAAAGCATATAATCCAAACTCAAAACCTTCATAAACATTCAAATATCTAAACATCCGATAATTCCATAATTAAACAATATATAAACTCCCAGGTTTAAAGTAATCCAATTTATATGCATGGTAATCCAGTTACTTAAAATAATGTTCATTCAAAACAAAGTCCACTCACAGATAATCCCATGCTGCCTGACCTAGAGAGGGTCCTGCCTGCTGATCTCGTGGAGCTTGAGTACCTATTACAGAACACGAGGATTTAATTAACACAAACACCTCGAACGAGATCTTAAAAGCAAACCCTAGCTTTCTCGAGGCTCAAAGTGTGTGTGTACAACGAACGGGGAGTTTCTAAAGTCAAACTACATTTTTTGACAGGTGGAAGCACCTCGGAAGACTCATGGTCAACCGATTGGTCAAACTTCCCGAATAGGTCAATCGGGGCCTGCAGGGCCCACGACCTCCGATTTCTGATCTGAAAGTTCCTACAGGTTCAACAAGATTTATAGAACACGTCCTCAAAGTTTGGTCTCGATCGAGCTGTCGGATCTAAGCCAATCGCACGATCGGACGGCGATCGTTTCGCCTAAACCTAAAGTCATTGATTCGGAGTATCCGGGACTGCGATTCTCAATCCGCGAGTTCCTACACGATCCTAGAGGTATGGGGAGCAACATATTTGAAATTGGGACCAATCGAACGGTCCGAACCTATCTAACTCGGATATCGCCTAATAGGAGAATATCCGTTCGACTATCATACAACAACCAATATCAAATCCGAGCATACCGTCGTGCTCGGGATGATGAGGGATGTATTTTAGAACACAATGGGCCGCAACATTTTGGCCCACACGCGCCGATTGTCTTGAAAAATTTCCTACGACGGAAATTTCTCAAAATACCCTACAATATCTATACCAAAATGTCAAGGGAAACTAGGGGATCAACTTTTACAGCTGAGGCAACCTCCAAATCGACCCAAACCAACTACCCAAACATCAAGAACACACTGAGATGATGAAAATGCATACCTCCCTCGACGGAAAATTTAGTCGGAATTGCGGGAAAAGACGACGAAAAAACCGCGACTTTTCTCCTCGTTCCAATAGCTTCACGGCTCAAAACCGGGTCTAGAAAACTAGTGGGTTATGTAGAGGAGGAGGGGAGAATTTCGGTGGTAGTGACGTCGAGATTGGTGGTCGGATGACGCCAGAAACACCATCTGAAGCGACGGCAGTCGTGACGGTTAGAGAGAGATCGAGGGAGGATAGAGAAAGACGCGGGGGGGTTTGACGCGTGTGAGGGCCTGACAGGTGGTTTTAGGGTTTTTGTCAAATTTTGAAATGACTATTATGTCCTTTTTGAGTTCTACAACTCCGAATCGAGCTTACCGCCAGTCTACGGACTCGTTTCGACGAGCCCGTCGCAACAGCACCACCCATTTCCCCGAATTCCTTCCGGATTAAAAAGTGACCAAAATGACCCTAATCCCAAGGGCAAAATTTTAATTTCACAAAATGAAATTAAATTGAATTAAATAATTAAAATTAGGTCGGGGATGTTACATCTGTAACAGATCTGTACTAGTTCATTATTTATTAGTATTATAACCTATTTAAGTCAAAATAAGACAATCAAGTCTCACACGTTGCACTAATGGATAGTAACTCTAAGTTCTAACAATAACTTCTCAAAAAAATAATTTAAGCTGCAAACCCCTTAGTTAATGATTTGAATGAAATCACTGTATTTGTGCCGCTCTATGTATGCATTTTTGATTTTATGAATGAAATTATCTTCTTGAAAAAACTCTAAGTTCTAATAATAATAATAAAATGAAAAACAACATATAATATTATAAAATTATCCATTTCAAATTTGATGATCGTTGTGCAAAGAGTTAGATGACAAGGAGACATATGGTGAAAGGGACGACACCAGCAGCACTAAGAAAAGACAAGAATAACACGAGCCAGTAGATGGCGATGGATGTAATAGCCCTTACCAAGAATGATGTTATATTTTAATAAATTGTTGTGCACCATTCATTCAGTATTTCAGTTGAGTCAAGCTGACTAGGGACCATCTTCATTTTTCTTGGGATCCTCTACATTTAAGGCATCTTAATTAATAATGAAGAAAAAAAACATAATATATGTGTCCCGTTCCTAATTCAGCCAAAAAAGTCACTAGCCACAAAGTAATTACTGATGTGAAATGCCTAACATCAAAATTAAGGCATAATCAGTGCGTCTCCACTAACGATCACATAGGATCGAAGAAACTCTGGCATAGACATCCCAACTAAGATTGCAAACTCAGAATAATCAAAAAGAGAAAGCTTGAAAAAACCAAGTCATAAAATACAAATAAAACTCTCACAAATGAGAGATGAAAAGCTCTCACAAAGGAGATGTAAAAAGTTCTCACAAAAGGAGAGGTGAAAACTACACAGAGAACCCAAAGAGTCTCTGTGACTTATTCCTAACATAAAGAAATCGAAAAAAAAGCGCGCCCATATGTTCAAATGTCACACTTTTCTTTTTCTTTTTTCCTTCTACAATTGTAGAAATTTGAAGAGGATTTCTGGATGTATGTTAGAAAAGGTCCTTAACATATTTGTTTATAATACTATAAATTGAGGAATAAATCTAATAAAAGAATTTGAATGTGAAAATAAATATTGTTAACAATTTTAACTGCAAACCCCTTAGTTTTATCATTAATAATTTAAACTGCAAACCCTTTAGTTTTAATGATAAAACTAAAAGAAGCAAATTTCCCAGCAAACCCCATGAACCAATGAACTCCTTGGGGCTTCAATACACGTGAGAATGATGCCCTTACCACCCCAACACAAGTTTTGAGTAGTGGCTGATATGTGTCTTCCAGTGCAGTGGCCCCCATCAGTCATGTATATGGGTATTTGCAACAAAATTCCTGGCATCTTATAGGATGGATAATGAAATTCGTTTTTATTTTTCAGAAATCATTAATATTTTAAGACATTCCACTTTTAATATATACATATATATATATATATATATATATATATATATATATATATCAGTGAGCTTGTAACATCCGAAACCAAAAATAGAGGAATTAAATAAAATTATAAGAAATAAATTAAAATAAAATAATTAATTAAGGAAATTTTTGGAATTTTAAAATAAATTTTAATATTTAAAGGGGGCAAAAAAGGTCATTTTATGTTCGGGAAAGAATTTGGCGAAACGAGTTGCGCCAATGCGTCCGGCTCGTCGAAACGAGTTCGTAGACGCGCGGCACACTTAATTTGAGATTTTAACGCTTAAAAAGGGCAAAATGGTAATTTTTGAAAATAAAAATTTTTAAAAACCTGAAACACACGCTGGCCAATTGACCAGCGCATGTTTCCCCCTCCTCCTATGTCTCTTTCTTCCCCAATACCAAACCCTCACCTCTCTCTCGATTTCCAGACAACGGCACCATAAATAATGGTGACTGGTGCCACTTTTTTTTTGTAGTGTAATATACATATGTATATATAGAGGTTTATAAAATTTGGGGCCCTTCCAATTTCAAGGCCCTAGACAACCGCCTTACCCGCCTATGCTCAGGGCCTCCCCTGATTCCCAGACTGTGTGGCAACCACATTTCTTCATGTGAAGGGTTAATCAGGCTGGCTCAATGAAATTTTCGATAATGAAATTCATATATTTAATTTAAGGACATGCGAATGAAACTCTTCATGTTTAATTCTAGGGCAGGGAAATGGAACATTTTCATTCACGTATTATAGGGAATGTTGGGAATAAGGACAAGCAAATGCCAATATTAAGAAGGAAAAAGCTTGGCTCCTTAAAACTGAGGAGGAGCTATTTCTTACAACTAATGTGGTTTTGACACGTGTTAAATTTTTTAATATTTTTTTTAAAAAACTTTGTCAATGTTGCTGGAATTTGAAAAGTGTCAAAACCCCATTAGTTTTAAGGAGGAGCTCCTCCTTAATTTTAAGGAGTCAAGCCTTGCTCTATCAAAAATTGAGATGTGTTCAACTTTTCTATAATGCCGTTGCATTGTTGTTAAAAAAATTATTAATATTTTCAATGGTCAAAAGTGGTATTTCAAATTTAGCACACAGGTGAGTTTGTCCAAAAATATTTCATTAAATACTTTCTCAAGGGGAGCCAAGGATAAGAACTTCCTCTGATATGGGAAGTGTGAGAATGTGAAGGTAAAAGTCTCACATTGGAAAGTTAGAAAATCTTGCAATGGCTTATAAGGAGTTAACCTACTCCCTCCATTGGTAGTTGGTTTTGGGGTGGACCCTCAACTTCCTTCATAGTATCAAGCGGTTGCCCACATGTGAATGCCCAATGGCCACACGTACTCCACATTACCCAATATGTGTTGTTCACGTGTTGCAAATTCGCCACACGTGCAGGGGCGTGTGAGAATGTGAAGGTAAAAAGCCCCACACTAGAAAGTTAGAAAACCTTACAATGACTTATAAGGAGAGTTGAGCTACTCCGCCCTATTATCAATTGGTTTTGAAGTGGAACCTCAACTTTCGTGAGGAAGTTCATGCCCATATGTCAAGTATTATATTCGCAAATATGTTCCCTATACTATCCAAATATGTTCCCTAAACCCTCATACCAATTTCCCTAGCTTTTAAATCTTGAACCACATCAGCTATCAGTGGTAAGGCTTTTTATAGTAAGGATGTCCATGTTTTCCTTCTTAGACTACAAACAATTATCATAATTGTACAATTTTTAGTTTCTCTTTACGTATTATTCATGCAAAAAAAAAAAACTAAATGATAATTGTATATCTATTTTCATTTCAATTTTATCTGTTGGAAAATTTTCAACTTTTTTATTATTATTATTGAAAATTCAAATTGAAAAGATTTGATTATCTAAGTTTGAAATAATGCATCTTTTAAGTGAGCTAACCTTTTCCGATAAAGTCATATACTTTGAAGAATGACCCTAACATCTATAAATAAGTAAGTCCCACACATGTAGTAACTTTTGACACTTGCATATTCAAACTAGACTAATGTTAGAAATTGTTATGGTGTCTTATTGAGTCCATAATTGAGAAAGTTCAGCACAATCATGGTTCGCTAGGTCCTCATGATTTAGAGTGCTACAATTGTTAGGACGTGGTCGTTGTATTCTAGGACACAAGTGCCGATCGATCAACCATGAGCAGTGTAATGGGCCTTAAACATTCTTACGAACAAAATGTCAAGCTTTTGCCTCGACTATTTTTCAGGTTTTTCTAACTCATATTAGGTTAATTTAACATATATATATACTTGTGAGTAGTAGATTTGAGCATGAAATTGCATGATTATTTCTAAATTTTCTATGTGATTAAAACATAGCTAAAATACCCTACTTTGTCAAAAAAATCGTTTAGATTGCAGGCACATTTGAGTTGAGGAAGTCCAAAGAAAATTGAAACTAGCATACCTCAATTGACTTCCAAATGATCTTTATTACACGGTTGGAGAAAAAGAAGAAAAAAGAGAGCATGATAGATAATTATCTGCCATATAAGTACAAAAGTGAATTGGGTTTGTCATCCACATGTCTACTACCAAATCGATCATTTTCTTTTCACTGTACAAACGGATGTACATGAGCTGACACTATATCAATCCAATTCCAATTCCAGCCCAACGGTCCTACGCAGCTGACACCAATTTGGAGTTTCTCTCTCACCTCCTTTTTAGCTTCAAAAAAAGGCTTTTAATTTTGCAAAAAGAAATAAAATAAAGCTCACGAGAGCCAGCTTGACAGATTTTCAAAAATCTTCAAAAAAAGGGCATCCACAAACCAAGTATAAACAGGAGAAAAAAAAAATTATACGTAGCAATCCCACATAAAACAAAAACATAAAAACAAATCTGAGAGAGAGAGATCTCAACCCAAGTTGTGGTTGAGATCCATCTGACCTCTATTCACTCTCTCCACTACGCTGCAAAAAAGAAAACAAAACCATCATCTCCAGCCCCATTATACAACTTTGTTTGTCTCCTCTCTCTTCTCTCTTCATTTCATCTCTCCTAATTAGTTTCCAGAAAATAAAGAGGAAAAACCCAGAGAGTAGTTTCTGATCAAGCAATACTAATTATTACCAGTCTACTTGAAACTAATTTTCATGGAATAAACTTATATCTTTTGCGCAGACTAGCTTGTAAGCTAGGAGTCGTTTAATTTTCAGTATCAGATTATACATATTATATATATATATATATATAATATATAATATATCTGGAGATTTTGAAAGGGTTGCTTGATGCTTATTTTATCACCTTTGAGGGATGGCCATCATCAGCTCAAGGAGGAGAAGCAGTTAGGTGGCGGCGGTAGAGATGAGGGTGAGGTGGAGGGTTTTGATTTCAATGGAGGCAATAGCGTGGGGGCGGCGGGGCTGGACTTCCCGGAGTTTTCGGGGGGAATGGGGAACCTGCTCGACAGCATCGACTTCGATGACCTCTTCATCGGCATCCATGACGGCGACGTGCTCCCCGATTTGGAGATGGACTCCGAAGTTCTTGACTTTTCGGCTCACCGAGACCATGGTGACGAATATTATCATAATAACGCAAAGACGACTTCGTCCAAAGTGGAAGACCAGGAGGAGGAGGAGGAGGAGGGTAAGGACCGTGCCAGAGCGGCAGCGGATAGTTTAACAAGTGCTACTACTACGAGAAATGATCAGAACGACTCGAGCTCCAGTAATACTAGTACTACTACTACTTCTGCCACTCAAGATCAGGATCGAGATGGAGGACATGAAGAAATTGGGAGTAAAGGAGACTCTAATAGTAATATTAATAACAATATTAGTCAAATTAGGGCATCTCAGCATGAACAAAATCTGCTGCTCAATCAATCGTCGAGCCCCAAAGAATCAGCTGATCAGAAATTGGCTCGGAAGTCATCATCCACAGCGCAATCCAAGAATTTTCATGGGAAGCGAAAAGTTAAGGTAATCTTAATTACTACCAAATACATTTATTTATTATTACGAAGTTGGCTCGTGCTATGGATAGCAAGTAGTCCTCTCTCTCTCTCTCGGGGTCTTCACAAACTTGATGAGCTGCAAAGGATTCACGGGAATCATGCAGGAGAGGCGCAGAGAGTGACTGGAATTCATTTGTTAATAATATTAATTATCAAGTTTATGAAGGGCAATAATTGAGAGAGAGAGAGAGAGAGATAAAGGGTTTTTTTTTTTGTTATGATGAGTATACTTTTCTTTTTCTTTTGAATTATTTGGTACTTTTACTATTAATTTTTTTTTTTTTGGGTTATGTGGGATTATTTTAAAGGGGAGTAAGAGTACGTTGTGTTTTGGTGTTGTTGAATTGTGTGTAGGTGGATTGGACACCAGAACTGCACAGGAGGTTCGTCCAAGCAGTAGAGCAGCTCGGGGTGGATAAGGCAGTGCCTTCTAGGATTTTAGAGCTCATGGGAATAGATTGTCTCACTCGCCACAATATTGCTAGCCACCTTCAAGTACATTTTTTATCCCCACCTCTTACTCTAGCTAGTTTTCATCTATATATATATGCAGCTAGCTTGTTTAATTTAATTATTTTCATTCATTAATTAATTAATAATTATGGACGACCCTTTTAACACACATCATCGATGCAGCTAGCTTCTTTGCTGGCTTGTTAATATGTCAGTAGATCTGCAAGTTTTTGTTTCTGTTGGTTTTTGGGCTTTTTCATTCAGTTTAGAGAAATGGGTTTAATTTTTCTCCCCAAGATTGGTCCAAAAACAAGTATGGAAAAAGGGTTTTCTTCAAAGAGAAAAAAAAATCTATTTAGGACTAATATACAAATTTGTTTCTTTCACAATTTTGGAATTTGCCTTATAGTTATTTTCCAATTTAATAAACTAGAATATTAAGATGGATGAAGAAGATAGAAGAAGAATTAATAATTTAATTTTAAATATTAATGTGCAGAAATATCGATCCCATAGGAAACATTTGCTAGCCCGTGAGGCAGAGGCAGCAAGCTGGACCCAGAGACGACAAATGTATGGGGCAGCAGCTGTCAGCGGAGGAGGAGGAGCAGGAGGAGGAGGAGCCAAGAGTAGTAGAAGTGAAGTCATGATGATGAACAGCCCTAATTGGCTCAATGCACCCACCATGGGTTTCCCTCCCATACCTAGCCCTACACCACCACCCATGCACCACCACCAGATGATCAGACCCTTACATGTGTGGGGCCATCCCTCCATGGACCAATCTATGATGCACATGTGGCCAAAGCATCTTCCCCATAATTTCCCACCTCCTCCTCCACCTGCACATGCATGGCCTCCTCCTCCTCCTCCATCTTCGGATGCTTTGTATTGGCACCACCCTCCCCCTCACCACCAGCGTGTAAGTTTCTCTCTCTCTCTCTCTCTCTCTCTCTCTCTCTCTCTCTCTCTCTCTCTCTCTCTCACACACAATTGAAATTCCATTGTCCTCTTCAGATAAGATGGTTTTTGAAATAAATTTTGGTGTTATATTAAATTCTGATTTTGGTATATATATTTTGTGTTAGCTAACATAAAATACCAAAATCAAAATAATAATCTAATTATCAAGTTTAACGAAAAAACCATCTATGAAAATCAAAATGATTAATTAAATATATTGTTGATTTTGGTGTAGGCTCCAAATGCACTAACCCCAGGGACGCCATGCTTTCCAAGGCAGCTAGCTACTACGACGGTAACAAATCATTCCTTACTGTTTTGGAGGTTCTAGTTAGCCTGAGTGTTTTTATGTTGGTACAATTAATACACTTTTGGATGATATATTGGCATCTTCTATATATGCATGTGATTATATTTGTAAATGGAATATTATTTTGGCTTATATAAAATACTTTTGGTTGAATTTTATTTCATGCAGCAGCAGAGATTTCCCGCTTCACCTGTCCCAGGCATTCCACCGCATGCCATGTACAAAGTAGACCCAGGCATCGCTGTCGCCTCTCCACAATCTGGCCCCCACCCTCTCGTCGATTTTCATCCGGTCAGTATCTCTATGGCTTTTTGTCCTTTTCGGCTTAGTGATTTTTATTCTCATATATGAATATGATTTACAAGAATCTGTAGGGGGATTTCATGATTGAATCGGAAACCAAAACAAAAACAAAAAACAAAAACCTGAACTCTTATAAATTTCAATGTCACGGCCCACTTGCCTCGTTCTAAACTTCAAAAGAAAAAAATATATATATATATATCCGATCTAGTATGCATAAGGAGCGTACTACTTTTTTGTTTCATCAAGGAGGAGGGATAGATTCAAACTCGGGACGTAGAGTAGTATGAACAACTTATGACAGTACTGATTTGGTTATATATTCATGTAACAGTCAAACGAGAGCATAGATGCAGCTATTGGAGATGTTTTATCCAAGCCATGGCTGCCTCTTCCTCTTGGCCTAAGGCCTCCGGCTACTGATAGCGTCATGGTGGAGCTACAACGGCAGGGAATTCCAAAGATACCGCCCTCCTGTGCTTGAACCAGATCTTCTACATTTCTCAAACATGTATGTTGTTTGATGATGTGTTCAAGACAGAAGAGAACCACAAAATTAATCTGACGACATGTCCTTCCGCGTAGATGTGCACATTGACCTGAACATCTGCGAGTTTTTCTTTTTCTTTTTTGCCCATCATTTTTCTAGGCCTTGCATAAATTAATTGAGTACGTACTTCTACTTTATCTATGTACAAGAACACCTTCTTATATTAATTAGCATATGTGTGATAATAAAGCCAATAATTTTTGTAGTGTGGTTGTTCTAGATTGTAGAGTAAATTACGGCCGATAACAATTTTATTTTTATTTTTGAATTTTATTTTCACTTGTTAAAAAACTAAAAACATGTTCAGTAATAATTTTCTTTTGTTTTGCAGAAAAATGAAAACAGGTTTTCAAAATCACCCTTGTTTTTTAAAACAACTTAAAAATATTTTTTGTTTTCAAATTTCATTGCACTCCAGTTACCAAAACTCGGTATTTAAGACCTCCTGATTTGGACCCAGTTGCTCGACTCTTATGTTCAGCTGTGGATTCATTCCGAGCCTCGGAACCATGAGATCTAAAATTCCTCAAAAATTCATCCAAATTCCGAAAAATCACCGAAAATTACTACTAAGTATCTGAAATATGGGATTTCATTCTATGACCTCAAATTCACAATTTGACTTCATTTCCAAGTTCCACATAAAACTGAAAACTGCAACCAGTTACCAAATAACTTTTAAACTATTTTTAGTTTATTTTGAAAATTAAAATTGGTTATAAAAAAAAGTTTCTTGTTTTAAGTTGTTTTTAGAAATGAAAACTAAAAACTAGAAACTAAAAATTAAAAATTAAAAACTAAAAACTGAAATAGTTTATCAAACGAGCCCTACAATTTTCAAGATTGATTAATGAGGGTCTTTCAATTTATAGTGGCAACTATGTATAGGTTGAGCAATTTGTATGTATGTACATGCGAGTCCTTATTTAGTGATATACAGTACGTACATTTAATCTAAATCATTGATCTGATTCTAGATTAGATCTGGACCGTATATCAAATCAAAGACTTTTGACTTGATCTAAGCCTTTAGTTTGGTTGTTGGGAATGCATCTGGACCATCCATCTTGAATCTATCATGTATCTTCCAGCACATGATTCAAAAGTCATCTTTTAATCTAGGCCTTGAATCGATCCGAGCCGTTGGGGAATTCTATAAATACACACCCCTCCCCTCCCCCAATTCTCTCATTTTCTTAACACCAAAACTCTCCAAAAATCATCCTCCCTCTCTTCCTCTCCTCCTCCACCATCAAAGTCACTATTCCGATATTTTTTGGAATTCATAGTTACTATTCATCCCGAGAAGTCACTATTCACAGTTACTATTTATCAAGCACTATTCATACCCGAAACCACTCGTGGTGTCTACTATTCATTGTTTCGTGCAATCTTCACTAGGTGGTACTATTCATCATAGTATTTTACCGAGGTAAATTCTCAACCAAGTCTTTTCTTCATTTCTAATTCCATATTTCCTTTCTAAAGTGTTATTCTGCCCAATTTAAAATTGCTAAATTCAATTAATCATATTTTCTTAAATTGGGTAATTTTCCAGTTATTCTTAAAAATTGAAACCATATGCAATTACTCTGCCTCGACATGACCCGACCCGACCCAAATTCCACTTTGAATCCGTGTCGAACCCCTTGCGTGTCCGACACTTGGCAGGTGCTGGGCACAAATGACCAAAATACCATTTTTGCCCTAATCCGCATTTGCAAAAGCATACTTAAATGTTTAACTTCTGTCAGAAAACCGGCAGAGTCTCCCTTGAAAAATGGACATTTCCCAATTTATTTTACCTGTAAATATCACAATTCTATAATCACAATATTTAGCATGCATAAGACAATTTAATCTGAATGGCATCAGGCCTCTCATACAACATAATCAGTTATTAAGCAAGCTTCGGACCCACCCACATGTTCAAATTGAAACCAATAGAAACACTAAATAGATTTCGAATCCAATATCCATATCAAAACCCCATAATATATTCTCTTCCGTGGCTGCACCTAGATTAGTCTAAGTTGCCTATGTACCCTTATTGAGAGATCAAGCCACACGTAGTTCTTTAAACAAGAAAATTGAACTCACACAAGATTATACAACCAAATACAGAGCTACCCATCACATCTGTATATATAAATTAAATCATGGCAGACATGATATAAAACTAAGGAAATTTGGTAAAACCACATTAACCACGAGAAAACCTTTATATCAATATCCATAGTTTAAACACAACTTGCCTCAATCTTTCACCAATAAGTTCCAAGATAAAATCATCAATTTTAGTTTAAAACATCTCAAAACCAAAATACTCTCCACCTAGGCGTACCCCTAGTCATATCTGTCAATTCCAAGTAACATTTCGTCAATTCCAAGTAACATTCCATCAATTCCGCATAGCAGAACTCAGGGAGATGATCCAAAACTTCTAGTCGATAGAACTATGAAATTCCTGGTTTATAGGAATAAGGGAACAAGAGGAATTTTAAGACAATTAGAGAAACAAAAGGAAGAAGCTAAGGAACTGCTTTGAGTTCTGCTTATTTATTTCATTCATCAAATGAGGTTTATATACAAGTTTATCGTTCTAAATTAGAAAATTTAAAATAGCAAGTGTTTTTAAACGATAAGAGTTGAATGGTTTTTAAAACACCTACGTACATAAGCCATACAAAGTTGGTGGTTTAAAACCAATTGTTTTAAACCACAACTTATTTATAGTTTTAAAATAATTAAATAATAATATAATAGTATATGATTATTTAATTATTTTGTTTGTAAGATCCTCCTGGATCATGGCTCCCCCATTTAAGGTGCTTGAGCTCCTGGTCAAGCTAAATTGTGAGATGAGGAAACTCTGTTATTGCCTTGTCTCGAATATACCACTTCGACTTGCTAGGAAGTTGACCATTACTGCCAATGCGGAAATACTCATACTTTCCATGTCGGGTCTCACGAACCTTCGCTCCAAGACACAATCCTCCCGCAAAGGGTCTTCTCGTTCAATCCGCATGTCATCGGTTGATGGAAGACGAGTGTCTTCGTCAGGATCATCATCAAGTAGAGATGGCTCAAAAGTTTAAGATTCTCGGCATTGATGACCGAGTACATATGCATGTATGGTGGTAATTCAAGTTGAAAGGCATTATCACCAATTTGTTTGATGATCTTGAACGGTCCATAACGAATAGGCTTCAGTTTCTTGCCTTCACCGGTTAGTCGCTCCTTTCCAAGGTGTAACCATACTAGGTCACCTTCTTTGAAGTTACATGGCACACGATGCTTATCATGGCGATCTTTATATCGTTGCTGAGAACGTTTCAATTGTGCCTCCACTTCAGTATGAATCTTTCTGACTCGTTCGAGAAATTTTTGTGCTCGAATATGTTCTTCTTCTTCTTTCCCACTTAATGGCTGGTCACTCATAGTGAATGCTAAATCAAAAGGACTCTGGGGTAAATAACCCAAACAAACCTCAAATGGAGATTTGAGTGTGGAGCCATGAATTTCTCGGTTAAAAGCAAACTGTAAGTAAGGGAGACTTTCATCCCAAGTCTTTGGATACTTGGAATTGTAACCCCTCAACAAGTGTACCATAGTCCGGTTTACAACCTCCGTTTGCCCATCTATTTGTGGATGAAATGCAGTGCTTCTTTTCAATCTGGTATCCATCATTTCCCATAACGACCTCCAAAAATGGCCTAAGAATCGACTGTCTCTATCAGAAATAATCGATGTAGGTAAGCCAAAATGCTTCCAAACATGTTGGAAATATAACTTAGCAGCTCCTTTCTCCAGTAACGGTCCTCATGCATGGAATGAGAATCACCATCTTACTAAAACGATCTACCACCACAAACAAGTAGTCATATCCAGACTTCGTTTTAGGCAATCCACCTAAGAAATCCATTGAGATACTCTCCCAAGGTCGGCTAGGTACTGGCAATAGAAGATACAGTCCTAACTTTCTGTTGGAAGGTTTTGATGTGTTGCATAGAACACAACCTCGAATGTATCGTGAAACATCGAGATGCATCTTTGGCCAATAAACATAGCGACGAAGATTCAATAAAGTCTTCTCAACTCCAAAATGTCCTGCTACTTTAGAAGTATGAGCCTCACGAATCCACTGCAATCTGTCGCCATCTTCTGGAATGCACAATTATGTTCCCTTGTACATTAGTCCATCCTTCAATTGGAACTCACTAGTCTTTCCTTGTTGTAGCTTGGCATAGGCTGAGTTGAAATCAGCATCTGTGTCATACCCCTTAGCATATTCAGAAGGAACAATAGGTTGGATTTGCATAGCCACCAGCAATGCGGAACTAACTGGTGTAGGTGGTCTAGATAACATATCTGCCAACTTATTAGTTGCTCCTTTCTTGTACTTTATCACAATATTAAATTGTTGTAGGTAAGACATCCATTTCATATGGCGAGCTTGCTGCAACTTAGACTGTGTAGTTAAACACTGAAGAGGTTTATGATCTGAGTGAGCTACAACTTCTTTTCCCAACAAGTAAGCTCTACAATGCTTCACTGCTTGATGCATTGCATATAGCTCCTTGTCATAAGTCGGATAGTTCAATATCGGTCCACTAAACATCTCAGAATGGTATGCAACTGGTTTCCCATCCTGAAACAATACGGCTCCCATGGCATAGTTTGATGCATCTGCTTCCACTTCAAATGGTTTCTGCAGATTCGGTAATGCTAGTACTGGGGCCTCTGTAATCTTTCGTTTCAACAACTGGAAAGATTCTTCATGGTTTCTCGACCATTCAAACTTTTGATTGGCCTTTGTAAGAGAATGTAAGGGTGCTGCAATTTGTGAAAAGTGCCGAATAAACTTTCGCAAATATTAACATGCACCTATAAAGCTACGAACTTCAATTACTGAACGAGGCGTAGGCCATTGAGAAATCACATGTACTTTCTCTAGGTCCATTTTCAGTTCTCCTGCACCAACAATGAATCCTAGGTATACAAGGTGTTGTTTCCCAAATTCACACTTCTTACCGTTTAACTGTAACTGATTTGTTCGTAGAACCTCCAAAACTTGAGCAATATGATGAAGATGGTCCTCCCATGTGACACTAAATATGAGAATGTCGTCTAAATATACAATGACGAAGTCGTCAATGAAAGGGCGGAGCACCTCATTCATCAATCGCATGAACGTAGCTAGAGCATTACATAGCCCGAATGGCATGACTAACCACTCAAACAGTCGCTGCTTTGTTTTGAATGCAGTCTTCCAAGTATCTTCTTCATGGATGCGAACTTGGTGATAGCCATATTTGAGATCAGGCTTAGTGAAGTAGCGTGCACCATGTAGTTGATCTAGCAGGTCATCAATCCTCGGCAATGGATACCAATTCTTGATGGTTATTTTGTTGAGTGCTCTATAATCAACACACATACGCCAGTCTCCATCTTTCTTAGGCACAAGTAACACTGGCGACCCACATGGTGAGCAGCTAGGTTTGATGACTCCTTGTTCAAGAAGTCCCTGAATTTGCTTCTTGATCTCGTCAGATTCCGTCAAAGAAGTGCTATACAAACCCAAGTTTGGTAGATGTGAATCTCCTACCAACTGGATCTCATGCTCCACAGCTTTCCTTGGTAGCAAACCATGCACATCTTGAAATAAGTCCTTGAACTTCCCCTGCAATTTCCCTATGTCTAAGCATTGCGTAGGAGATAAAGACAAAGTAGACAATGTCACAGCTCCAGAACTTTGATCTTGAGGTCGAATCATCAACAAAACGAATCGCCCACATGAATTGACTAACCTCTTGGCTTGGTTAGCTGTCAACAAATTATTTGTAGATTGAGGATTGCAAGCGTTGATGTGGAACTCCTTCCCATCTTTCACAAGTCGATACTTACGAAGCCTCCGATAGTGAATGGCATCTCGGTCCCATAAATATGGACTGCCTAATATGACTTGGCAAACGTCCAAATGAACCACCTCACATGTCACCTCATCGATATATCGATTGGTGATAGCAAATTTGAAGGTACATTGCTTCGTGATCTGTAAGTCAACGTCCTTCTGAATCCATCCTAGCGGGTGCGGCTTAGGATGTGGTGTGGTGTCTAAACCCACTTTTCTTACTAAAGCCTCTGAAATCAGGTTTTTCTGACTTCCAGGGTCAATGATAGCTTGTACAACATTTTGCTTCACCTGAATATTCACATGAAATAACTCTTCATGGTTGTACGTGTCTTCAGTATCTGCTGGTCTTGTCATAAGGGTAAGTGTAACATCAGGTTGCTTCAACTCTTGAAGCTCTTCTGCCTGTTGTGCAGTTAATGTGGCTTTTCTGTCATTTCTCCCCTGGTTGTTTTACTCGCGCTTTGGCCACAACTCAGGATGGAGTATCCAGCACTTGTCTTTGGCATGTCTGCTGGTTTGACAATGATCGCAGTAGACATTCTGTGATTGACCTTCTTTGCTCTGCTTCACCTTTTTCTGCCAGTCAGTTTTGTTGACAGGTTTTGATCTATCATCCTTCTTGTCAGTTCTTTTATTTTTGGCCTCAATGGCGATGGCCTTCACAGTAGCTTCTTCAATAGTATTTACGGTGAACAATTTTAGTTCTTTCCGTATGTAGTCGGCAAGACCTCCGGTATACTTCATGAAAACATCGTAGTCGTCGACGTCGATGTCTAGAACCATAGCTTGGTTGTGGAACTCTATTGTATACTCTTGTACAGGCTGCCCAAATCTTTGTCTGAAATGTTGCCACTTATACCACCTTTCATCTTCATAGCCAATTGGATAGAATTGTTTTCTCAAAAGTATCTTGAAGTTCTTCCAAGTCAATTCTGAGACATCATACCGTCTCCGATAGGACTTCCACCATGTAAGGGCATGGCTTGAAAGTTTCAAACTCCCAAATTTAATATTTTGCACATTAGAATACTTATAAACTGTGAAATAAGTTTCTAATGTATCTATCCAGTTATCAAGCTTTTCAGGATCAACATCTCCTTTATATATAGGGATATCAACCTTAAAATCAATTTTTAAAGTATCAATAGAATTTTTGTTGTCACCTGATTCAGCTTCCTTTTTCTCTGGATTAGCTTGTGTGTCGTCTTCATCTTCGCTATCCTCAACAACCTTTTTCTTGAGCTTTTGATCAGGCTCATATGAAGTTGATGGGCGTGAAGGTTTTCCAGTCTTCAAACTCTCCACGAGTTTAAGGATTGATGAGGACAAGTTTTCAACTTGTTGCTCAAGCTTAGTGATGTGATCACCATCACTAGATGTATCATGTTTGTTTTCTCCGGTCATAATGTCTCTCTTGGACCTTGGCTTTCGGTGTACGAGCAAAGGACCTAAAAGTTCTTCTCCAGAAGCTTTGCGTTGGTTGCGAGTTGAGACCATAAACCACCGTCACCCTCTCGGATCTGGTGCTCTGATACCACTTGATCCAAAACTTCTAGTCGATGGAACTATGAAATTCCTAGTTTATAGGAATAAGGGAACGAGAGGAATTTTAAGACAATTAGATAAACAAAAGGAAGAAGCTAAGGAACTGCTTTGAGTTCTGCTTATCTATTTCATTCATCAAATGAGATTTAAATACAAGTTTATTGTTCTAAATTAGAAAATTTAAAATAGCAAGTGTTTTTAAACCATAAGAGTTGAATGGTTTTTAAAACACCTACGTACATAAAGCCATACAAAGTTGGTGGTTTAAAACCAATTGTTTTAAACCACAACTTATTTGTAGTTTTAAAATAATTAAATAATAATATAATAGTATATGATTATTTAATTATTTAATTATTTTGTTTGTAAGATCCTCCTGGATCAGGAGATATACTCTGCTTGAGAACGCAAATAGTTCGTCAATTCCACCTAGCAAAATCGGGGGACACGAAGTCAGGCCGAGACGCAAATCCTAGCAGAATCGGGTGATCAGCCCGAAATGCAATTCTAGCAGAATCGAGGGACACGAAGTTAGCCCAAACGCAAATTCGTCAATTCCACCTAGCAGAATCGGGGACACGCAATCAACCCGAAACGCAAATCCGTCAATTGCACCTAGTAGAATCGGGGGATACGAAGTCAGCCTGAAACACAAATTCTCGCACCGCACGGTTCGAGACTCCCCGAGACTCGTGGGGCGTTATCATAAATGAGTAACTGGGGGGTACTCCTGTGGTGGGTTTGAAAATCATTTTCCGAAACTTATCATAAAATTCATCTTTTTCCACAAATCCCTTTTCCCAAATCCATTTTCCTGAATGGTTATAAAATCATTTCTGAATTCCCGAGCTCTTCACATTTAACAATATACATAATCGTAAAACTCATCTCAACCAAAATAGAATGCTCAAAAAGTAAAACCATAAATCAATTATTCATAAAGCATTTCACAACCATCATATCATATAAACCATTTAATCAGACATTTAATTAAATCCTCTATTTTCGAATAAAAGTCCCTTCATCCCTACAACTTACTCTCCGGCCTCGACTAAGCCAACATTGCCCACTATCCAGGTCAACTAGGTTCGTGGGGTCCACGACCTCAATTTGTTATATGAAAATTCCTATTGGTCCATAACCATAAGTTAAGCCCATTCTAGAAGTCTCGTTACGATCCAATAGTCGGTTTCACCCCAATCGCATAATTTGACCAATGGGACCATATTACAATTACCTAAGACTTCAAGGACCTATGGACAATTATTGGACAATATGAGGACCGAATGACAATTTGGACAAAGTTAAAGTACCAAAGTGCAATTAAAATAAATATAAGGATCAAAGTGAAAATAAACACAAGCATAAGGACTTAAGTGTAAATAAATAATTTTTAGTAACATTTGTAAATGTTGGACTAGGACTCAGTTTCCCAGGCAAGGCAGGTTGAACTCGAAGGCGCAGAGGGAAAGTCAGGCTTGAGCTTTGGATTCCAAGTAGGGGGACTCACTCTCATACTTGTATTTTTGTGCAAAAGATGCACTATTTTTGGATGCCATATTATTTGGTTTTATGAATGTTTGGCTTTGGTTCTTCAAAGTTTTGGGAGTATACGCCTGCGGGCATTATCCTCTACGACCTGAGGGTGAAATGAGCATAGCAACTTCCTTGGGTTTCGATTCCCTAAACCTCCGGAGGGATTATGCGGACAGACTATACCAATACCCCACGAGTGAGATATAGTCGACAAGGTGTAACCGTTGAAATGGACACCCTCACTACAATACTAGGTAAGTGGGCTATATTTTGTTTTTGGCAGGGGTAGTTGGCCTTTAAGGATCGGTTGTCAGACAAGCAGATACTGGCTAGCCGAAAAATGTTTGCAAAAATTGTGTGAGCATACCAATTGTTTTGATCCTATATTTATAAATGGTTTGTGTTGTGCATATTATTTTCACTATTTTACATGAACACAACTGTTATTTTGCTATCTATTTTCAAACCTGGCTGAGAGCCTCCTACGGGGCAAGTGAACGTATGTGATGCTCACCCCTACTTTTTCATATAAATCACAACCCTTGACTTATACTTGGTGTTGTTCCTGCACCTGTCAACATATTGGGTCCCTATACCTCATCATCTCTGACAGGTCGTGCTTTCCTTTCATCAAAGTTTGAGGATGCTTCTTATTCATTTCCTTCCTCTGTAAAAATTCAGGATGGTTGGAGTGTATTTAAATCTTTATGGTTTGTAAAATAACTTAAGAGGTTACTCGTACTCTTCCTTAACCTTTGGGGTTGGTATTTCATTAATAAAGTTTGTTTTATTCAGTTTCCGCTGTTATATATAACTCTTATCCAACTTATTTTATTTAATTAAAAAGGTTTATCATATTTTGGGGATTTTGGGAGTATAACCCTCGGATCTAGGTGTTATATTTTCGGGATCCTCAAGGTAAGTATCGCTATTACGTGTCTCGATTTTGGTGCGTGACAGAAAAATGGTATCAGAGCAAAATATTGTTTTCAAAAGATTTTTAAGCGGTTTTAAATGATTTGAAAAATTAAAGATATTTTTCAGAAAAGCCAAACCATCCATTTCTCTGAATGCTTTGGACTTCTTCCAAGAATTTCCGAGTATCATCTAAAATCTTTTCTGATTCTAAGACTCTTGAGTGTTTATTCTACTCGATATTGAACTTGTATTTTTTCGATAGTTCGTTGTCTTGTTGACAAGTTGTTAGTAGACAGTCCATGCACAACACAAAACCTAAGTTATGGATCCTGAACAACTGGCAACAATAGTCCAAACAGTGCTGCAGGCTTTACCGCAACACATCGTGAATGGGCAGAATGTGCAGAACTTGGACGCCCAGAATGCACAAGATGCTGATGACCAAAATGAGCAAAACGTCAATGCAAACAAGGTTGAACGCGAGCAGGAGCGCGAGTTGAAGTTCCTAGAATGGGTTTTTAAGCTAAAACCTATGAAGTTCAATGGGGCATCAGTAGCTAAGAAGGCCTAAAGCTGGCTCAATTACATAAGAAAAAAATTAGATTACATGCATCCGCCACCCCCAACCTCAGTCGCACCCAACAACCCAGACCACCCTCAACCTCTCTCTCTCTCCTCTATATTTTCTTCTACCCAACAACACAGACCACCCCCAACCTCAGTCGCAACCCACACCCCGCATCCTCCTAAGTTCCCAACTCCCCCAGATCCTAATGTAGCAGGTTTTCATGCCAACCACGGTGAATCCGGCCACTTTGGTTGCTGCCAAATCTCATCCCAAGCCACCCCACCCCATCCCAACCTCTCTCATTTGTCTCTCTGTCTCCAATGGCCACTTTGGGTATGATGGGTCTGTGGGTGACAAACAAAATGGGGGAGGAGGGGGAGGGGTCTGTGGGGTGGGGGTTCTGTTGTGGTGGATGCTGGGAGTCCTGAGAAATTTTTGTGGTGGCTGGGTGGTGGTTGATGGGTAGGGAGGAGGGTGGAGGGTGGAGGGTGGAGGGTGGAAGGTGGTGGGTGGTGGGTGGGTGGTGGTTGCTGGGAGAAAGAGCATAGGAGAGAGATATGATAGGCTTTTATTTTTAAATTTTTGTCTTATTTCTAGTTGGTTTTTTAATATTTTAATCAATTTAAAATTAAAAAAGAGAAGATGTGGGCCCTATAGTGCCACGTAGGCAACTAACGGTGAGATCTTACGGAAACCCTAACGGTAGAATCACATTGTAATAAATTTAAAATATCGGGGTATCTAATTGTAAAAATAAAAAAAGATAGGAACTAACATGTCTTAAGGGCGTTACCACAGGGTACTAAATTGTAATTAACCCTTAAATGTATTTGAGAAGTACCTAACACAAAGTTTTCCCTTCAGTCTTTACTTTGCCTTGCCTTTGCCTTTGCCTTAACTCTATTTTTTAGGGTTTGCTCATGTGTTTCTGTTGCAATCTTTGCTTTGGTTTGTCTTTTTTTTAACTTGTGGTTGACAAAAAGACCTTATTTCTTGTTGGTTCGAATTCTGCCTGGCCATCCCTACATCACTAGTGTTAATGGTGTCCCTTCTCCCGTCACCCGTGAAGGCTCTAATGACACTTCAGTAAAGAAAATTTGGAAAGTGAGATTATTGGTTTTTCATTTGTTAATTTGGAAGACAAGCTTTCTGATATCCTGACCAAGGCGAGAATAGTGTTCTATGTCTCACTTGACAAGTTGGGAATGCGAAACATCTTTACGCCAACTTGAGAGGGAGTGTGGTGAGTATTATTTAGTTAGGATTTTGGTTACTTACATGTTTATTCCTATTGTAATTGAGATTTATTTCCTCTCTTTTTTATCTCTTTTAGGGGTTAACATATCTTTGTACTTCTTTATCAATAACTCCATATTGGAGAAGAATGCATATATGAAAATTCCCATATACTTTTTTTGGCAAGGTAAATACTATAGTTGCCAACACGGGTTGGCTCAGTTGGTAAGGTCCCTGCACTGTGTGACGCCCCACCGGTGTTCGAGTCCCACTGCCATCAGTCCTGTGTTTGGTGGGAAATTTATAAAATTCCTCCGTAAATCCATACATGTGGTTGCGGGGCATAGGGGCCTTTGCCTAAGTCCTTCCTGGTAAAGGTCTAGGGTTTGCTTTGGCCCTGGGTACGGAGGCAGCATCTCCCTCCCCTAAACTTTTGTTCATAAAAAAAATGTTAATACTATAGCTGAACTCTCAATGTAACAGAATTTAGGGGTCCTTGTAACGAGTCATTTGTCCTTGTAGACAAATCACAATTTGACATGTGCAAACTACTTTTTTCTTTTATTTTAATGAATTACTTTTACATAAATGTAAAATTATGATTTGTGATTAAGAAAAAATGGCTCCTCAAAAGCCAAGCAGCATTTGTATTTTTTTTTTTTTTGGGTGAAATGATTTTTTTTTTATTACTTCCATGGCCCTAGGAAAGGAAATATAAAAAAAAAAAAAAAGAGTACAAAATTATTATTAGTTGCAATCCAGTACCCAATTATTACCTGTATGGTTACTAGCTATCATTATACGTACATTTCAATCATAATTGCAATCATGCAATGTTGCCTCAATGGGTTGAAGGCCAGAACTACTTGCCGGCTGCCTTGGCTACATAGCCTAGTGTACAACTTGGGCAGAACTGTGTTTTTTTTTTGCAACGCATAAGTTAGGCTTTTGACAATAGCCCACCTCAACCAAACTCCCAGCAGAGTCGTTCTATAGTGAAGATGTCATATATGAATCATAGATGTGGACCTTCATATTAGCTACAGAATTCATCTGAATAGTGACTTCACTTAAGTTTAATGAAATAATCATATGGCTAATATGGGAGCAAATTTCGTCCCACGAGAATATTCTTCTAAGATTCCGTCTTCTTCTTCTCTTCACTTTCTCTCTGCAAAACAAATAGGAATAAGAGGACCACACCCGGGGGGGTTTTGGCCAAAGGCCCTCCGATGCCTAAGTTAGTACGTGTGTTTGTATAAAAACGGTAGCTAACAAGAGGGTACGGAGATGTATGTATGGTGTGAACCGGGTGGCCGGAGCCGTGTGGGGTGGCCGGAGCCTTGCGTGGGAGAGAGAAAGAGTATGGCTGCTAGGGTTTGAGAGATAGAATATCTGCAGTATTTTGAGAGAGAAGTTTAGACGTACCTCAACCCTTTGTGTGGCCATGTATTTATAGGAGTCCTCGACGAGGTTGGTGAGGTTGGTGAGGTTGGTGTATTTAGGGATTTAAATCAAATCCCTAATTGTGGTAGGTATCCAATCAATTCCTAATTTAATTAGGTAACTTCTCCTTTAATTGGGAATTGTGGTAGGAATCAAATCAATTCTCAACCTAATTAGGTAACATTCCATTTAATTGGATAATCCCCAATTAAATTGAGTAACTCCCAATTAGGTTGAATAATTCCCAATTAGGTCAAATAATCCTCAAATGGAAGGAATTATTTGATCTTCGGTTATGACTAAATTCGGTTCCCACAAATGCCCCCCAGCTTCTGCATGGCGCGTGGTGGCATGTAGGAGGTTTAGATCATCTGTTGGGCTGTCCAGCTGTAACTGGGCTTCCTTCGTGGACCTGGGTTCCCGAGTGGAGGAGGTGTTTGACTTGCCAATTTTATGACCTCCCAATTGGAAAGGGTTGGAGATTCCTTGTAGGTCAAGGAATTTTTGCTCCTTATAAATGTAGGGCTTCTCCAAATTATTCTTCACATAAAAAATCTATCCCTCCAATTTCGTCAGTGAGAGAGAATCTTGGAAAGTCGTTCCAGTCTTCTTGAAGGATTGAATTTTGCTGCATATCCAAGGTAATTCAATTTGGAAAAAAATTTCTTTTTGGTTCTGATATTTGGCAGCAAGGCGATGGTCCAGCGTGATGAGTTTTGGGCGACATCGAGGTGTGGTGCAGCCTGGTGGCAAGGTTTGGTGAGGTCAGATGCGCGCATGGCTGGAGGTGTGCCATTTGACCTGTGCGTGCTGGGCTCGGTGGAGGTTTGGTCCGTGGCTGGAATCGAAGCGGGTGAACCACGTGCGTGACTGGGGGTGAGCGCTGGGGCCATGAGCAGCATGGGCCTCATGCTCTGCACGGGCCACGTCTAGAGGTGCGCACAGCAGGAGTTGGGCCAGGCGCATGGGAGTTGCTACTGGGCTTCGAATGCGCGCATGCACTAGTTGGGCTGCAACGTGAGTTGGCGTTGGGCCACGTTGGAGCTGCATGGAGGCGATGGGCTTGGTGCATCTTTGTGAGCGGCAGGCTGCCACTGCGGCAGGCTGCCACCTGCGGCTTGGGTTGCTCCAATTTCTTTGTGTTGTTTTTATTTTTATTTTTTTATTGCTGCTGTATTTTTTTTCTTTTTCGTATTCTAACTCATAGAATTTTCTTGTCATCTTGCAGTTGTCCGTAGACCATGTCTTCTGAAGATGGTAGGAAGTCACCAAGCTCTCAAGTGCCTTCGTATCTGTGGGGAGGTTCTCAAGTGCCTAAGAAGAGGTTCGTGGCTAATTTGCATCGGGTTACGTCTGAAGCTCAGTTCCAGAAGTGGCGGGCTACTTATGCTCATGCCATTCCCAATGATGTGCATGTCAAGCTGATGAAGCCTCTAACCGACGACGTGCCTTGTGTGGATGCGAATGATCCCGATGCTAGGGTTATCACCTTCCATCCTTTTTATTTTTCATTGGGCTTCACCTTCCCGCTGTCGAAGCTTCTTAAGGAGGTGTTCTGCGCCATGGGGTGTGCTCCGAATCAGTGTACTCCGAACGTCTACCGGGCGATCATGTGTTTCAAAAATCTGAGCCGTTTCTTTAAGCTGGAGTTGACAGTGCGAGAGTTCTTCTACTTTTTCCAAGTGAGGCGCTTCTAGAAGTACGCCCAAGTCCGTATCTACAATGCCAAGCTGTTCGACATTTTAGTCAAGGAGATCACGTATGGCACGACGACGTGTTGGAAGTCAGCGGACGGTGGGAAGGCGATGTTGGTGATGGTCCACTCGTTCCCATCACCTACTACAATGGTACGCCATATTGTTGTTTTGATTTGCTTTCCTTTGAATTTTTTTGAAGTGTAACTGACTAACTTCTGTCTTCTGCTTGCAGTAAATGACATCTGCAAGAAGTTGAAACTAGGGCCGGACATGGCTAAGGTTGGCCGAGCTCTGAACATTCCTCAGGAGTTTCGCGAGTGGCGTTAGCTGTTAAGCGAGTATCGGGAGGAAGTTGGTGGGTTGCCCCTGCCCAGGATGTTGAGAGATTGAAGCAGAACGGTCCAGACCTTGATGATCTTCCTAGTAGACAGGAAGAGTGTTCTGCTGAACCCACATCGAAAAGGAAGGATGCTGGCAAGTCTTCAAGAGATGAAGCTGGTTCTTTGCGGGCGAAGAGTGTGTCTCCATTGAGGAAGAAGCCGAAGCTGCCTTCTATTGAGAAGACACAAGTACGAGTTGTCCCCCACCATCTGCTAGGGTTAAACACCTCGTTGGTGCAAATAGCAAGAAGATTGGCGGTATGCGCAATGCTCGGGATGTTCTACTCAAGCCTCATGTTGACAAGCTTGAAGACCGTGATTTGCTCCGTGAAGTAGTCCGTGCGTGATCCAGTTCACCTGCTGAGAGGCAAAGAGATGCAGATATTCCTCTCCGAAGTTCGGGTCGTTTGCATCAGTCAAAGGATGGAGATCGAGCTGGGAGGTATGCTCATGATCCGGCTGTTGAGTTACGGGCAGTCAAGCGTGGAGTTGATTCAGCGTCGTTGACTCCTTTGGAGGTGAGGTTGGCGGAGGCTAAGAAAGCGAGAGAGTCATCTGCTCGAGCGAAGGGTTCCTCTGTAACGCCCTCAACTAAGCCCGAGGTGGAACACCTTAGTCATGTCGAAGACGCAGGCGTGTCTGATCTGCTCAAGAATAACTTTCTGTCAAGCCCGTCCACTTGTGATGAGCTGGTTAATCATATCCGTCAAGCCGGTGATCTTGATACTTTCTCGAGTCTTTCCTTGGAGAAACAAAGGGAAGCGACATTTCATCTGCTTCAAAAGGGAGTAGTTTTTGCTGCTGAGACTATCCGAAACTCGTCTGCTGTTGCCCCCTCTTCTTCTCAACTCAGCGAGTTGGAGAAGAAGAATGCTGAATTGACTAGCAAGTTTTCTGCCGAGCAGGCACGTTATGAAAAGAAGACGTCTGATTTGAGGGCGATGATATCTGAGCTGAAGAGTTCTCTTGCCGAGAAGGATTCCGCGCTTAGCTCTTTTGCTGCTGACTTGGTTAGTCGAAAGGATGCTTACTTCCATCTCGAGCATAAGAATGTTGATCTCTCCCTCAGTTATGACAAGCTCCTGGTTAGATTGCGCGCCTACCACAAGTCTGCTGAAGAATCCAAGTTTGAGGCCACTGTAGATGCGTATAAGATTGGCTACCTGGACTGCAAAAATGGGACTACTCCCTCCTATGCCATTAAAGATGTAGACATCGAGACGCTCTGCCCTAACTTGTTCCCTGCGCAAAGTGAGCAAGTTAATGCTGTAAATGCTGAAGGAGTTGAAGAGCAGGTGACCGAAGAGGCGGTAGATGGAGCAGAAGAGGACGCAGCTGATGAGATGACGGCAGATGTCGTGGATCAGACCGATGGGGCTGCGAGAGCGTGGCTGATCAAACGGGTTCTGAAGGGGCTACAAATCAAGGATCTCCTGCCTGTGCTTCGGAGTAGATGACGACTCCTTTTCAGCTTTTGTAGTTTCCTTTTTTTTTTTGTCGTGTTTGACCTTTTTTTTTTTTGTTGAACTTGGCCAGTTGGTTACTTTGTGCTATTGAAATTTCAGTTATTTTTTTAACTTCAACCTGCAAACTGTCTTGTGAACTGCTTGAGTAACCAGCTAGTATCTTGGTTGTGCATCTCCCTTAGGATGTTTGAATGTTTACACACTGCCTACTTGAAGCGTGCTTTTTCGCTCTTTCTCCAGCATGCCTTGTAATTCTCACCCTGCGTCTTTTTGAAAGCGCGGCTTATGGGTGATTGTCTGTGAGGTCTGCTCTGCAACTTCTACCTTGCATCTCCCTGAGGATGCAACTTATGGGCGATGCTCTGCTTGACCTGTATTGTAGTTTTCACCTTGCATCTCCATAAGGATACGACTTATAGGTGATTTTTCCCGGAGGATGCTTTATGCCCTACGTCTCCGGCAGATGCGGCTTAAGGGTAAAAGCGTGGATGGCATGTTGTTACGCCCTGCATCTCCCTGAGGATGCGGCTTATGGGCGTTTTTCCCGTAGGATGCTTTATGCCCTACGTCTCCGGCAAACGCGGCTTAGGGGCAAAGGCGTGGATGGCCTGTTGTTACGCCCTGCATCTCCCTGAGGATGCGGCTTATGGGCGTTTTTCCCATATGATGCTTTATGCCCTACGTCTCCGGCAGACGCGGCTTAGGGGCAAAGGCGTGGATGGCCTGCTTTGTAGTTTACACCCAACATCTCCCTGAGGATGTGGCTTATGGGTGATTGTCCCGAAGGATGTTTCGTGGAGAACTGTACACTTGTTTTGAATGAAAAACTGAATATTGCATTGATAATTGCATGATTACATGGCGTTATTTGAGATAACTAGATAAGTAATATAAAAACCTTCGGCAGCTGTTCTTTCCTCAGGTGTGTGCAGGGATCAGTCGTCTGCCAGGGGCCGAGTTGGTAGGTCAGATGGCGACCATGCAACATCTGGATCAAGGAGTGTCAGCTCGATGTCCTCAATTTGTTTGATGGCCTGCTGATGGGTATATTTTATAGTATATATTTAATCCCAATCTTGGTATATTTTGGTTAATATTTTGGAAGAATTTTGATACTTTGAATTGTATTTTCAATATAGGGCTTTCGACTTCCTTTGGAGCAAAACATGATCAAATGGACGAATTTTGGAGTAATTCCAGTTGGAGGACGTTCGTGAGTCACTTGGCCCAATTGTATCAAAATTCCAGATTTTTCTATCAAGCAGTTGTTTTATGGCGATAAAAATAAATGAGCAGTGCAGTGCTGGAAAAAGTGACGTTTTGGGCCCTTAATGGCGTTTTGGAGCCCAAAATGACCTCGGATGGATTCGTGGCCTTCTTGAGATGTGTTCAGAATATTTTTCTCTTCAAAACAAGCTATTATGGGCCTGATTTGGATCAGTTTTGAGGCCAGAACGTGAATGGGCAGCTTTAATGCATAGTCTCTTTATCCAATTAGGATTTTATCTCCTTGTATTACCTTATTTTTATTTAGTCTCCTTTTAGGAAAAGAAAAGTTGTCTTGTGAAGCTAGGTTTTAGGGAGTATTTAAGTTCTTTTCACATCAGTTTTAGATTCTACTTCTCTTTCAGACTTCTTTTTGACTTTTGGGAGAACAATTGCTAGGGTTCTTGGATTTTCTACTTCCAGGTGTTGTTATTCCTTTTCTTCTTAATAATATTTTCTATGATTTCTATTATGAATATGCATAACTAATTCCCTTTTGCTAGGGTGAGGCCACGAGCCTTAGCAAGAATATGTAGTTTCTATCCAATTTGCTTATGATTATATGCATGCAGTTTTCAAATTATTCATCACTTTGGGTTAAACTATCTAAGTCTCTTGATGCTTGATCACCATTAGGATGTTTAGAAAAGTAATTTGATGCAATTTTGGTCGGAGGTCGGTCCCTGAAATTGACGAAGGCTTCTTGTGATTAATATGTGCGAATTCACTTAGGATGAATACCACGTCTTAAGGGTTGCATGGTTTGTCAAAAGGTTTCACGTAACTTAATGAGTCATGTATGTTTAGATTTGATCCGAATACCACAGACGGATTGCATGTATGATATACGCTCTATGTTGGGGGTCCAAGTAGGCATATATTAGGAATACCTAACCTTTGAAATATGCATGTATAGGTCATAAGTAATTGGGAGAACTATATAGAATTGCTAAGGTGACGGCGGATCCCTAGTGCTTTCTTAACTTGATTTCTCAAAACACAACTGTTTCTTTTGCTTTTAGCTTTAAGTTGGTATATTACCTTATTATTATTAGTTAACTTCAGCTTAATTTAAGGTCTTAAAATCAAACATCTCAACTTTCTCTTTTACAGTAATTAATTAGAATTTGGTTTGCTACGAGTTATTTAATAATCCTTGTGGAGAACGACCTTGCGAGATCCGTTTATACCGCAATAACCTTGTCATTCTTGCAAGTTTTATAGGATTTTAAACCCTTTTGCACTGTGGTAAAATTCCTATCAAGAAATTGGCGCCATTGCGGGGATTATTTCAAATAATTCATTCTAATCGGATTCTGCATTAATTATTCGTACATAAAAAATAAATAAATAATCATAATAATTTTCGTTTTATTTTATTTTTACAGATCACAACAAGGAAGGCGGCAGATTACAATCTGTGCATGGTCAAGACACGTTCGGCTGAGCCTAAGCAATTGTTTCCATTTGATCGAACACGAGCAATCTTTAAGGAGGAGACGCAGGGAGCAAAAGTTGCAGTGGGTTCCTTCACCGCAAGGGACTTTTCTGCATTCTTTATATTCCGAGGATCCGCACAAGAAAGAAACAATGGCTTTTGTTATTCAGCAGGCTGGTGATCCTTTGGGTAATTCTTTAACGACTCATGCCACTAACATACCAGGTTGCATTACATATCCAGAAGTGGAGGAAGGGTCTACATTCGAAATCAAGCATCACATGTTGAATATTCTACCTACATTTCATGGGTTATCAACCGAAGATCCTAACATGCACATTGCAGAATTTTTAATGGGATGCAAGAATATTTTGGTGAAAGGATTCTCAGCTGAATCTATTAAGCTTCGTTTATTTCCATACACATTGAAAGATCAAGCAAGGAGATGGCTCCTCACACTTCCATCCGGAAGCATTACCACTTGGAACCAACTCGGTGAAAAATTCTTAAACAAGTATTATCCGACTTCAAAGACTCTCGACATGAGAACTCAGATTTTATCTTTTGCCCAAAAACCAAATGAAGAGTTTCATGAGGCATGGGAAACGGTTTAAAGAGTTGAATAGAAAATGTCCACATTCTCGGTTTTAACGATCTTTGATCAAGTCCATATATTTTTCAGAGGTTTAAATATGACAACAAAAACTCTTGTCAATGCTTCATGCGGAGGTTCATACAAGGATAAAAATGCACAAGAGGCTTGTTTATTATTTGAAAAAATGGCAGCAGATACACAACAATGGGCAGTTGAGCAACCACAATCTAGGTCAGTTTTTGAGATATCTAATGGTTCTCCATATATGTCAGCACAAATTGAAAAAATGGAGAAAAAGCTTGAAAGATTTGATGCAAAATTTGACATGTTATTCCAAGTTCACAGGTTGCTGTACAGCAGCCATTATCAAGTGCCTGTAGCATTTGCAATGTAACAACCCATGATTTTTTGAGCTGCCCACATAAAGATGCTTATCCAGAATTTGCAGCAGAACAAGTTAATGCATTTAATAATTTTCAGCGTCCAAGATATGACCCATATTCAAATGTTTACAACCCGGGGTGGAGAGATCATCCTAATTTTAAGTGGGATAGAGATCAACTTGCAAGGCCACAATTACAACAACAGGTACAACAACCTGTTGCACCTAAGGCTGCTTGGGAGGTTGCAATTGAAAAATTAGCAAATACCACCACCAAGAAATCCAAAATCTGCAGCAACAGTGAAAAACATAGAAAAACAAATGGGGCGATTGCATTCCAAGTTTCGAAAGAGCACCAGTACATTTCCTAGCCAAACCGAACAGAATCCAAGGAGGAGCAGATTGTAAGGCAGTTCGAGTTCTACGTTCGGGTAAAAGTTATGACAATAGAGGTGAAATTTGTGCTGGAAATTCGCAGGCAGCATCACGACCACAAGCAGATTCAGAAATTTTGCGAGAATCCGATATTGTTGCAGATTCTCTGATTCTATGGGCAGATCTGAAAACAGTGAAAAAATTGCTGCGTAAACGAGAACATGTTTATGTGCCTCCGATGCCTTACCCGAAAGGTTGAAGCCCAAAGTTAAAGACCAACAATGACAGATTTTATGAAGACGTTGGCCAAAGTTCAGATCAATCTCCCATTGATTGATGCAATTAAGAACATTCCATCTTATGCCAAGTTTTTAAAGGATGTTTGCACAAAGAAAAAGAAGCTCGTGGATTTTGAAAAAGTCATTCTTACAGAGCAATGCAGTAGCTTTTATTACACAAATTGCCTCCAAAGAAACAAGACCCGGGAGTTTTACAATTTCATGCACAATTGGAAATTCTAATTTTAAACGTGCTTTAATTGATTTGGGTGCAGTATTAATTTAATGCCTTTTTCTGTTTTTCGAGACTAGGACAAGGAGAAATCAAGCCTACATCGCTTATTCTACAACTAGCGGACCGTTCGATTGCTTACCCTAGGGGAATTATTGAAGACCTCATTATTAAGGTTGATGATCTTTATTTACCAGCAGATTTTGTGGTACTAGACATGGAAGAAGACCTTCAAACACCTATCATTTTGGGAAGACCGTTTATGTCTACTGACTAGGACTTTAATTGATGTGGTTTGGAACATTGACCCTACGCGTTCAAGATCAATCTGTTGTGTTTAATTTGTTTGAGGTATCCAAACGTCCCGCTAATCAAAGACGAATGTATGCACATTAATGTGTTAGACAGTTTAGTTCAAGACAGTTTTCACTCCAATTCCAATACGAGACCAGTTGCTACATGTTTTACAAGGGGAAATTGGGGCAGATTCAAGATAAAGGTGTTCTTAAGTACACTCACGCATTGGATAGTCTACCCACACAATTGCCCAAGTTTATACATGTTTACGAGAGTTTAGGGAGCCTAAACAGCCCCTTAAATCATCTAGACAACAGCCACCAAAATTGGAGCTGAAGCCTCAGACTCCGATCATCTAAAATATGCACATTTAGGAGCCGCAACGACAACGCGATTATTGTTGCAGCAGATTTAACTCCCACAGAGGATGATAAATTGCTTAATGTTTTGAAATATCAAGATACATTGGGCTGGACTAGGAAAAAGCAGAAATTGCAGTCAAATGAGGTTGAGGAAATTCGTAATGATGCTTATGAGAGTTCACGCATTTACAAAGAAAAAACCAAGGCATTTCATGACAATCGATTCTCGTAAAGAATTTTCATCCAGGACAAAGAGTTTTGTTATTCAGTTCAAGATTGAAGTTATTTCGGGGAAGTTAAAGTCTCGTTGGAATGGCCCCTATTTGGTTACTAAGGTTTATCCTCATGGGGCAGTTGATATTACAAGTGAAATTAATGGCAACACTTTCAAAGTGAACGGTCACGAGCCGAAACCATATTTGGAGTCACCCTTCGATATTGCACGCGAGTCACCGACTCTAAAGGAACCGATGATCTGACCACCAGGCCTCTGCAATGTCTAGCTACGAGACTTAAAATAAAGCGCTTATTGGGAGGCAACCCAATTTTTCTAAACTCTTTCTTGTTTTTATTTTCAATTTTTAAACCAAAAAAAAAAAAAAAAAAATTTGTTGTTTTTCTTGACTAGTTTATTTTACTTTATTTTCTTTCTACTCCTAACACATGATGGTTCAATGCAGGACACCAGTTTCTTGATAGGATTTTAAACCCTTTTAATTAGCAAATACCACCAGTCAAGAAATCCAAAATCTGCGAACCTTGATGAAAAACATAGAGAAACAAATGGGGCGATTGCATTCCAAGTTTCAGAAAGAGCACCAGTACATTTCCTAGCCAAACCGAACAGAATCCAAGGGGAAGAAGCAGATTGTAAGGCGATTCGAGTTCTACGTTCGGGTAAAAGTTATGACAATAGAGGTGAAAATTGGGTTGGAAATTTCCGGGCAGCATCACGACCACAAACAGATTCAGGAAATTTTGCACAATCCGATATTGTTGCGGACTCGCAATTTTGCAGATTCTACAGAGTCTATGGGCAGATCTCGAAAACATGAAAAAATTGCTGCGAAACCGCAGAACGTGTTTATGTGCCTCCAATGCCTTACCCCGAAAGGTTGAAGCCCAAAGTTAAAGATCAACAGTTGACAGATTTTATGAAGGCGTTGGCCAAAGTTGAGATCAATCTCCCATTGATTGATGCAATTAAGAACATTCCATCTTATGCCAAGTTTTTAAAGGATGTTTGCACAAAGAAAAAGAAGCTCGTGGATTTTGAAAAAGTCATTCTTACAGAACAATGCAACATAGCTTTATTACACAAACGCCTCCAAAGAAACAAGACCAGGGAGTTTTACAATTTCATGCACAATTGGAAATTCTAATTTTAAACGTGCTTTAATTGATTTGGGTGCAGTATTAATTTAATGCCTTTTTCTGTTTTTGAGAGACTAGGACAAGGAGAAATCAAGCCTACATCGGTTATTCTACAACTAGCGGACCGTTCGATTTGCTTATCCTAGGGGAATTATTGAAGACCTCATTATTAAAGTGGATAATCTCTATCTACCTGCAGATTTTGTGGTCTTGGATATGGATGAAGATATGCAAACACCTATCATTTTGGGGCGACCGTTTATGGCCACAAGTCGAACTCTAATTGATGTGGAAGCAGGGACATTGACCCTACGCGTTCAAGACCAATCTGTTGTGTTTAATTTGTTTGAGGCATCCAAACGTCCTGCTGATCGGCACGAATGTATGCACATTAATGTGTTAGACAGTTTAGTTCAAGACAGTTTTCACTCCAATTCCAATACGAGACCAGTTGCTACATGTTTTACAAGGGGAAATTGGGGCAGATTCTCAAGATAAAGGTGCTCTTAAGTACACTCACGCATTGGACAATCTACCCACACAATTGCCCAAGTTTATACATGTTTACGAGAGTTTAGGGAGCCTAAACAGCCCCTTAAATCATCTAGACAACAGCCACCAAAATTGGAACTGAAGCACATGCACGATCATCTAAAATATGCACATTTAGGAGCTGCAACGACACCGCCGATTATTGTTGCAAGCAGATTTAACTCCCACAGAGGATGATAAATTGCTTAATGTTTTGAAATATCAAGATACATTGGGCTGGACTAGGAAAAAGCAGAAATTGCAGTCAAATGAGGTTGAGGAAATTCGTAATGATGCTTATGAGAGTTCACGCATTTACAAAGAAAAAACCAAGGCATTTCATGACAATCGATTCTCGTAAAAGAATTTTCATCCAGGGCAAAGAGTTTTGTTATTCAGTTCAAGATTGAAGTTATTTCGAGGAAGTTAAAGTCTCGTTGGAATGGCCCCTATTTGGTTACTAAGGTTTATCCTCATGGGGCAGTTGATATTACAAGTGAAGTTAATGGCAACACTTTCAAAGTGAGCAGTCACAGTGAAACCATATTTGGAGTCACCCTTCGATATTGCACGCGAGTCACCGACTCTAAAGGAACCAGTGATCGACCAGGGCTTCGCAACGTCTAGCTACGGACTTAAAATAAAGCGCTTATTGGGAGGCAACCCAATTTTTCTAACCTCTTTATTACTTTTATTTTCAATTTCTAATCAAAAAATATATATATATTGTTGTTTTTCTTTAGCTAGTTTATTTTACTTTATTTTCGTTCTACTCCTAACACATGGTGATTCAATGCGAGACACAACACACGACACATATCAATCGCACATATCAAAAGCGAAATACTAAAATCCTACACTGGATCCTGCACCCAGCAATACTACAATCCTACACTGGATCACGCACCCAAAGACAATACTAAAATCCTACATCCACAAATCTTGCCAAAATTCGAAGTTATACCGCCGGATGCGGATACGGGATCCTCAAGTTTTTTTGCTGCGTTGTCCCCGAGTTTGTGTGTTCCCTGCCTTGCCCTTGCACCTCTTCTGGATCTGCCTCTTTCCTACACAGTGCACATCAATATGAATATTCGCAGGGGCAAAGAACTCGCATCTATACATATCATACATCTACACAGACCAGGACCAAAAACAACTTCAGGAGCCCACCTTACCTTCATCTGGATATCAGATTTGCTCTTCGTTCAACTTGTTCTCAGAGCTCCTCAATACCAACACGCCAAACATTTGGACTGCGATTGCGACTCGGATCCGAGACGGTTGATGAGAATATCCAAACCCCATCTACGGGCTTTACCGTAGGAATTGACACGGCGAGATCGACGGATTGTCACCATGGATGCAGGTGAATGAAGGTGAATGTTCTGACCAAGAGAGAGTAAGAGCCGGTGTAATCTGAGCAAAAGGAAGAGAGTTGAGATGAAGGGGTCTGCAATAAGAGCCAAACAGGGCTACGTTTTTTAACTTTCTCGAAACCAACAGAGAGTTTAGATCTTTTCAAATGACAACCGCAGCTGCTCAACCAGTTATATTGTCGTGGTTGCTAAGATTTGACACAAGCGTGGGCTTATACGAGTTGGTCAGCGCGCCTACACCAAGTCCCAGCTCCTGTGTCTGCTCGAATCCCCAAAGTGTCTCCGGTGTGTTCGTTTTTTTTTTTTCTTTCTTTGTTTTTTTCTGTTCTCTATTTTAGTTTCAATTGTTTTATTGTTTTTCTCTTTTGCTTTCCTAGTTTTTTTTTCCTAGAGTATTTTCTTTATTTTTGTTTCCCTTCTCTAGGATTTAATTGTTTGGTCTGCTCTTGTTTCGTCTTTATTTTGTTTTCCACACCTTGAGGACAATGTGTGATTTAAGTTTGGGGGTGGGAAGTAAATTTTAGATTTTTAATTTTTTGAGTCGTATCAAAATTTTCATTTTAAAGTTAATATCCATAGATTATTTTAAACGTTAGAACAAATGGACATGGTGAAGATCAATCCCATAGTAGAGTCTTTTCTATTTGTTGTTGCTTAGACACTAATTCATGAATTATACTTTGAAATTTGCACATCACACCAACATGCTTTAGGGGGAATGAGATTGAAATACTTACCTTTTGTCCAAGTTTGTTTTAATTTTTGTTAAAAAAAATAAAATAAAATAAAAGTATATGTTATAAAGTAATAATTGCCTCACCCGAAGCTTTGCTAGTAACCGGGCCAGTCCTGCCTAATCAGCAGTGATTCTTGAGTCAAGCGGTAGAGTTTTGGCATGAGGTAGGGTGGTTAGTTGGTTTCGTAGCCTTTCCAACCCGGGTTAATAAGTCCTTAGGGGTGTTCTACACCTAGTGCCCTAAAGCCTTATGGTTTGGGAGTCATTGACCTAAAAGCTCGCTACATGGGTTGGATTGAAAGCTTAAGTAAACTGACATTGCACGACCACTACTATTACAAAAAGAAAAAAAAAATTGAAAAAGAAAAGAAAAAAAAATGTGAAGTTCGTATGTGAAGTATGAATAAAAGGGATGAGAGGTAAGGGTTTTGGTCGAGTCTCCTTACCTATGATGGTTCACTTTACACCAAAGGAAGTTTGTGAATTCTTTTCTAATTGACTCTGAATGGTTTAGACTTTGTAGTGGGATTGGTTGGAACTTTTGAAAAGATGTTCTGATTTTTAACATTTTCTATGGATTGCAACTTAAGTGGAAATTTTGTTTAGTTAGGTTTTATGTCAAGTTTTTCATTTGTTAGTTTTTGTTTTTGTTTTCGTTGTATATATTTGTTTTGCAAGGAGCGTTTGTGGGTATCGTGACTGGTAAACCCTCAGAGACACAACTCCTCCTACTAGGGACACCTAGAGGTTTAAAGGCTTGTGGCACATGCTAAGTGCCATCGAGATTACCTACGAAAGTGGTTTAGTTTAGTCAGTTTGTTTTTATTTTTATTTTTGTTTTGCTTGAGGACAAGCAAAAGCTAAGTTTGGGGGTATTTTGATGGGTATATTTTATAGTATATATTTAATCCCAATCTTGGTATATTTTGGTTAATATTTTGGAAGAATTTTGATACTTTGAATTGTATTTTCAATATAGGGCTTTCGACTTCCTTTGGAGCAAAACATGATCAAATGGACGAATTTTGGAGTAATTCCAGTTGGAGGACGTTCGTGAGTCACTTGGCCCAATTGTATCAAAATTCCAGATTTTTCTATCAAGCAGTTGTTTTATGGCGATAAAAATAAAGGAGCAGTGCAGTCTTTGGAAAAAGTGACGTTTTGGGCCCTTAATGGCGTTTTGGAGCCCAAAATGACCTCGGATGGATTCGTGGCCTTCTTGAGATGTGTTCAGAATATTTTTCTCTTCAAAACAAGCTATTATGGGCCTGATTTGGAGCAGTTTTGAGGCCAGAACGTGAATGGGCAGCTTTAATGCATAGTCTCTTTATCCAATTAGGATTTTATCTCCTTGTATTACCTTATTTTTATTTAGTCTCCTTTTAGGAAAAGAAAAGTTGTCTTGTGAAGCTAGGTTTTAGGGAGTATTTAAGTTCTTTTCACATCAGTTTTAGGGACTTCTTCTCTTTCATACTTCTTTTTGGTTTTTGGGAGAGCAATTGCTAGGGTTCTTGGATTTTCTACTTCGGTGTTGTTATTCCTTTTCTTCTTAATAATATTTTCTATGATTTCTATTATGAATATGCGTAACTAATTCCCTTTTTGCTAGGGTGAGGCCACGAGCCTTAGCAAGAATATGTAGTTTCTATCCAATTTGCTTATGATTATATGCATGCAGGTTTTCAAATTATTCATCACCGGTTAAACTATCTAAGTGTCTTGATGCTTGATCACCATTAGGATGTTTAGAAAAGTAATTTGATGCAATTTTGGTCGGAGGTCGGTCCCTGAAATTGACAAAGGCTTCTTGTGATTAATATGTGCGAATTCACTTAGGATGAATACCACGTCTTAAGGGTTGCATGGTTTGTCAAAAGGTTTCACAGAGCTTAATGAGTCATGTATGTTTAGATTTGATCTGAATACCACAGACGGATTGCATGTATGATATACGCTCTATGTTGGGGGTCCAAGTAGGCATATATTAGGAATACCTAACCTTTGAAATATGCATGTATAGGTCATAAGTAATTGGGAGAACTATATAGAATTGCTAAGGTGACGGCGGATCCCTAGTGCTTTCTTAACTTGATTTCTCAAAACACAACTGTTTATTTTGCTTTTAGCTTTAATTTGGCATATTACCTTCTTTTTATTAGTTAACTTCAGCTTAATTTAAGGTCTTAAAATCAAACATCTCAACTTTCTCTTTTACAATAATTAATTAGAATTTGGTTTGCTACGAATTATTTAATAATACTTGTGGAGAACGACCTTGCGAGATCCGTTTATACTGCAATAACCTTGTCATTCTTGCAAGTTTTATAGGATTTTAAACCCTTTTGCACCTGTGGTTTAAAATTCCTATCGCTACATATCAATCAGCACATATCAAAAGCAGCAATACTAAAATCCTACACTGGATCCTGCACCCAGCAGCAATACTACAATCCTACACTGGATCCTGCACCCAGCAGCAATACTAAAAACCTACATCCACAAATCTTGCCAAAATTCGAAGTTATACCTGCCAGATGCCAGATCTGGGATCCTCGAAATTTTTTTTGCTGCGTTGTCCCCTGAGTTTGTGTGTTCCCTGCCTTACCCTTGCACCTCTCCTGGATCTGCCTCTTTCCTACACAGTGCACATCAACATGAATATTCGCAGGGGCAAAGAACTCGCATCTATACATATCACACATCTACACAGACCAGGACCAAAAACAACTTCAGGAGCCCACCTTACCTTCATCTGGATATCAGATATGCTCTTCGTTCAACTTGTTCTCAGAGCACCTCAATACCAACACGCCAAACATTTGGACTGCGATTGCGACTCGGATCCGAGACGGTTGATGAGAATATCCAAACCCCATCTACGGGCTTTACCGTAGGAATTGACACGGCGAGATCGACGGATTGTCACCATGGATGCAGGTGAATGAAGGTGAATGTTCTGACCAAGAGAGAGAAAGAGCCGGTGTAATCTGAGCAAAAGGAAGAGAGTTGAGATGAAAGGGTCTGATGAGATTCAACGGGCTGCGTTTTTTAACTTTCTCGAAACCAACAGAGAGTTTAGATCTTTTCAAATGACATGCTGCTACTCCACCAGGTTATATTGTAGTTGTTGCGAGGAGTTGACACAAGTGTGGACGTGTCCGAGTTGGTCAGCGCCTCTTTGCAATCCAGCTGCCAGGTCCTGCTATCCAATCTCGGAGGTGTCCAGTTCCTGGTATTTTCTTTCCTCTTCTATTTTTCTTTTATTGTTTTTCTTTTTTCTTTCTTTCCTAGGTTATTTTTTCTTGTTGTTTTTCTCGTTTCCTTTAGTTGTTTTGTTCCTATTCTGGTTTCTTCTATTTATTTTCCACACCTTGAGGACAATGTGTGAATTAAGTTTGGGGGTGGGAAAGTGAATTTTAGATTTTTAATTTTTTTGAGTCGTATCAAAATTTTCATTTTTAAGTTAACATCCATAGATTATTTTAAACGTTAGAACAAATGGACATGGTGAAGATCAATCCCATAGTAGAGTCTTTTCTATTTGTTGTTGCTTAGACACTAATTCATGAATTATACTTTGAAATTGGCACATCACACCAACATGGTTTGTGGGGTGAGATCAAAATACTTACTGTTTTTGTCCAAGTGTGTTTTAATTTTTGTTCTATGAAAAAAAAAAAAAAGAAAAAAAAAGAGGTTAGTATGTGTTATAAAGTAATAATTGCCTCACCCGAAGCTTTGCTAGTAATCAGGGCGATCCTGCCTAATCAGCAGTGATTCTTGAGTCAAGCGGTAGAGTTTTGGCATGAGGTAGGGTGGTTAGTTGGTTTCGTTGCCTTTCCAACCGGGTTAATAAGTCCTTAGGGGTGTTCTACACCTAGTGCCCTAAAGCCTTATGGTTTGGGAGTCATTGACCTAAAAGCTCGCTACATGGGTTGGATTGAAAGCTTAAGTAAAGCGACATTGCACGACCACTACTATTACAAAAAGAAAAAAATTGAAAAAGAAAAGAAAAAAATGTGAAGTTCGTATGTGAAGTATGAATAAAAGGGATGAGAGGTAAGGGTTTTGGTCGAGTCTCCTTACCTATGATGGTTCACTTTACACCAAAGGAAGTTTGTGAATTCTTTTTAAGTGACTCTAAATGGCTTAGACTTTGTAGTGGGATTGGTTGGAACTTTTGAAAAGATGTTCTGATTTTTAACATTTTCTATGGATTGCAACTTAAGTGGAAATTTTGTTCAGTTAGGTTTTATGTCAAGTTTTTCATTTGTTAGTTTTTGTTTTTTGTTTTTGTTGTATATATTTGTTTTGCAAGGAGCGTTTGTGGGTATCGTGACTGGTAAACCCTCAGGAGACACAACTCCTCCTACTAGGGACACCTAGAGGTTTAAAGGCTTGTGGCACATGCTAAGTGCCATCGAGATTACCTACGAAAGTGGTTTAGTTTAGTCAGTTTGTTTTTATTTTTATTTTTGTTTTGCTTGAGGACAAGCAAAAAGCTAAGTTTGGGGTATTTTGATGGGTATATTTTATAGTATATATTTAATCCCAATCTTGGTATATTTTGGTTAATATTTTGGAAGAATTTTGATACTTTGAATTGTATTTTCAATATAGGGCTTTCGACTTCCTTTGGAGCAAAACATGATCAAATGGACGAATTTTGGAGTAATTCCAGTTGGAGGACGTTCGTGAGTCACTTGGCCCAATTGTATCAAAATTCCAGATTTTTCTATCAAGCAGTTGTTTTATGGCGATAAAAATAAATGAGCGATGCAGTGCTGGAAAAAGTGACGTTTTGGGCCCTTAATGGCGTTTTGGAGCCCAAAATGACCTCGGATGGATTCGTGGCCTTCTTGAGATGTGTTCAGAATATTTTTCTCTTCAAAACAAGCTATTATGGGCCTGATTTGGATCAGTTTTGAGGCCAGAACGTGAATGGGCAGCTTTAATGCATAGTCTCTTTATCCAATTAGGATTTTATCTCCTTGTATTACCTTATTTTTATTTAGTCTCCTTTTAGGAAAAGAAAAGTTGTCTTGTGAAGCTAGGTTTTAGGGAGTATTTAAGTTCTTTTCACATCAGTTTTAGATTCTACTTCTCTTTTTCAGACTTCTTTTTGACTTTTGGGAGAACAATTGCTAGGGTTCTTGGATTTTCTACTTCCAGGTGTTGTTATTCCTTTTCTTCTTAATAATATTTTCTATGATTTCTATTATGAATATGCATAACTAATTCCCTTTTTGCTAGGGTGAGGCCACGAGCCTTAGCAAGAATATGTAGTTTCTATCCAATTTGCTTATGATTATATGCATGCAGGTTTTCAAATTATTCATCACTGGGTTAAACTATCTAAGTCTCTTGATGCTTGATCACCATTAGGATGTTTAGAAAAGTAATTTGATGCAATTTTGGTCGGAGGTCGGTCCCTGAAATTGTGAAGGCTTCTTGTGATTAATATGTGCGAATTCACTTAGGATGAATACCACGTCTTAAGGGTTGCATGGTTTGTCAAAAGGTTTCACAGAACTTAATGAGTCATGTATGTTTAGATTTGATCTGAATACCACAGACGGATTGCATGTATGATATACGCTCTATGTTGGGGGTCCAAGTAGGCATATATTAGGAATACCTAACCTTTGAAATATGCATGTATAGGTCATAAGTAATTGGGAGAACTATATAGAATTGCTAAGGTGACGGCGGATCCCTAGTGCTTTCTTAACTTGATTTCTCAAAACACAACTGTTTCTTTTGCTTTTAGCTTTAAGTTGGTATATTACCTTATTATTATTAGTTAACTTCAGCTTAATTTAAGGTCTTAAAATCAAACATCTCAACTTTCTCTTTTACAGTAATTAATTAGAATTTGGTTTGCTACGAGTTATTTAATAATCCTTGTGGAGAACGACCTTGCGAGATCCGTTTATACTGCAATAACCTTGTCATTCTTGCAAGTTTTATAGGATTTTAAACCCTTTTGCACCTGTGGTAAAATTCCTATCACCTGCCCAGCAACGAATTCCGTGCAACGGCCTTCTTTCACTAGTTCTTCGAGGTGTTTTTTCCAAGCAAAGCAACTATTCGTGTAATGACCGTATCCTCCATGGAAGGTGCGGTACTTATGGACATTCTTGTTATCCGGGTCTTTCCTCAGAGGCGGTGGTCTCTTCACCCAAGGTTTGTCTTTCACTTGGGCTAAGATTTGATGTATGGGGATGGTAAACTCAGTGAAGTTCTCATCAGCTTGGGCATCTTCACAGGGTTGCGATTCACGTTTGCCTCAGATTTTATTGTTGGGCCTATCGTTCTTTTGGCTTGCAGGCTTAACTGGTTGATCAGCCTGGTAGGCAACTTTCTTGGTGGCGATCCGATCGTCATCCAAAAGTGCATAGCCCTCTGCTGTCGAAAAAACCTCTGTCAACGTCTGCCTCCGAGTAACGGTCAGAGCCTGGTAGAGCACGTGCTCAGTTGGCAAGCCTTTCCTGAAAGCTGACAATGCGGTTCGTTCGTCGCATTCTATGATGGTCGCCTTCTCTGCCTTGAACCTCTTGATGTAATCTGGAAGAGATTTGTCGGACTTTTTGTGCAGATTGAACAGGTGGTTAGCATGCTTTTTGATCGTCCGTTAGGAGGTGTACTCCTTGGTGAAAGTAATGGCGAACTCTCTGAAATTGCTGATCGTCCAAGATGGAAGAGTGTGAAACCACTCTTGGGTAGCTCCGTGCAAGGTCATGGCGAACACCTTACACATCAGGGCGTCGTCCGCCTTGTACAAGATCATTGTACTTTTGAAGTGCCTCAGGTGAACGTCAGGATCAGAGTCCCCCTTGAATGGTGTGATGGTCGGTGGTGTAAACCGTCTCGGAGGAGTAGCCTGCTCTATCGTGTCCGCGAAGGGTGAGCAGTTCACCCAGTCGACCTCCTTGCATAAGTCCTCTTCTGGATCATTCTTGAGCTGGAGGCTTTTAAGCCAATCGTTCATGAGTTTCTCGACATCCTCAGCTCGCAGGGGTTGTGATTTGCGCTAGAGTCCTCCACGTGTCGAGCGCAATTGATTAGCTTCCTCATCAGCTTCCCAGGGTCGATCCCCTTGGGTGCCCTGCTCCTGGGGCGTGTTGGTGGATTGAGCTTTTGAGGACTCTTCCCTGAATTGTCGTCGTGGATTGGCCTATCTCGAGCGGGTTAGTGAGCGTTGATCACTGTGTCCGCCATGCAGACATTCACGATATCGGGATCCTTGTGGTCCCAACCTGGAGTTGATGCTTCTCTGCGGGCCTGAGCGGGCACGAAAGCCAGGTTGTGGGCCCAATCTCTCGAGCACATTGGTCCTTGGACCTAATCTCAAACTAACCATTGATTGGCTTCGAGATTGGCCTGCAGATGTCTGGGCCTGCTTTATGTGCTGAACAGCTCGGGACTGGCTCTAGTGCTGAACAGCACGCTCTCGCTGTGAGGCTCCAACGGGCGGTGGCACAGCTTCAACCTCCACTCCTTGTGGCGGCAAGGTGGTTTCCACCGTTTCGGATTGCGCCGTTGCAGCGGCTTTGCTTCTAGTGCACTTGCTTCCAACCATGGTTGTTTGGAAGACTTCGGTTGATTGAATAAAGTGTGAAAAATGGATTTGGAGCACGCTTTGAGTATTATTTCGCGCTCTCAATGAAAGCACCAATTTGTGGGAGCAAATTTCGTCCCACGAGAATATTAGTCTAAGATTCTGTCTTCTTCTTCTCTTTACTTTCTCTCTGCAAAACAAATAGGAATAAGAGGACCACACCCGGGGGGTGTTGGCCAAAGGCCCTCCGATGCCTAAGTTAGTGCGTGTGTTTGTATAAAAACGGTAGCTAACAAGAGGGTACGGAGATGTATGTATGGTGTGAACTAGGTGGCCGGAGCCGTGTGGGGTGGCTGGAGCCTTACGTGGGAGAGAGAAAGAGTATGGCAGCTAGGGTTTGAGAGATAGAATATCTGCAGTATTTTGAGAGAGAAGTTTAAACGTACCTCAACCCTTTGTGTGGCCATGTATTTATAGGAGTCCTCAATGAGGTTGGTGAGGTTGGTGAGGTTGGTGTATTTAGGGATTTAAATCAAATCCCTAATTGTGGTAGGTATCCAATCAATTCCTAATTTAATTAGGTAACTTCTCCTTTAATTGGGAATTGTGGTAGGAATCAAATCAATTCTCAACCTAATTAGGTAACATTCCATTTAATTGGATAATCCCCAATTAAATTGAGTAACTCCCAATTAGGTTGAATAATTCCCAATTAGGTCAAATAATCCCCAAATGGAAGGAATTATTTGACATTGGGTTATGACTAAATTCGGTTCCCACAGCTAATATAAAGGTCCACATAAGGGATCCATATATGACACCCTCACTATAGGATTTTGTCCTCAAGTATACTCTAAAAACTTGAATTTAGAGGAGAAAGGCCCAAAATGATGAAGTTTAGGTCCATTATAGTGACGCAAAGACATTTAACTTGGACCCAAATAAATGTGAGAAAAATGTGGGATAATGGATTAAGATTAACATAGATTTAGGGTACGTTTGTTGCAAAGGACCGGACAAGGATTGAGACATTTACCACAAATCCAGTCTTGGACCAAACATGTTATTATTTAAAACCCGGACTAAGGTGGATTCCAACTTGACTAAATGGGCTTATTTTAGCTCAATTAAAATGGGAGGCTTAATGTATATGGGCCAAAATCACGCCCACATTGAGAGAAAGAGCAACCCAAGCGAGTGAGAACACGAATGCTTCTTTGTGTTCAACATCAGCGTCATCTCCTTCGTTCTCTTCTTCAACCCCAGAAGGCTTCCTTCATCTCTCCCACCAAATTTGCTCGACATTGATCCGGTGAAAATACACCAAACATAGAACAAGACTAAGTCCAAGCCAATCCAAGCCAGTCTTTGAATTTAGTCTTGTCTAGTCCAATATGGCGTACCAAATGCCCCCTTAATGTGTTGCACTTGTAAAAGACTTGTAGCTAAAGTAACTAAAAGTATTTACCCGTGCATCCTATATCCTCCGTTCAAAGCCCCCTACTCCCATTAGTGTCAGCCAAGAGTTGTAGGACCAAAGTCAAATTTAATACCAGGCAATATGGCCCAATTTAGGCATATCTACAGCCCAAGATGAGGGTTAAGGCCTAAAGAAACAAATTTGCTCAACACTGATCCGGTGAAAACACAAACCCGTTAAAGTCCAAAGAACTATATGGGCCTTCATAACTCCACTGATAACCCAAACCCGTTGAAGTCTTTCTATTCTCAAGTTCCACATACCATTTCCGTTTCCAGATTTCTCCACCATTTCTGGAGCATACTCGCAAATTAAAAGTCAAAAGTTGTGAGCCATTAAAAGAAAAGCATTCACAATGTTTGGCGTGCTGCAATTTTCAGTCCAGTGATTGCGCCACTAATATAGTCCCTTATTGCTTACAAAGAAACACATCAAAAGACACTTCTTGCTTTTTGCAGCGATGTGGATAATTGAATTTTTAATATTTTTTTTATCATAAGATATTTTAACTACTTTAATATACGCGAAAATAAATCGAGCTCGAGTACAAGAAACAGATTCATTGCCAAGAGCGGAATTAGGATTTTAAGTTCAGGGCCAAAATATAAAGAACAAACTACATACATAGTTGGGGACCCACTAACCTAAATATGGAGTTTTTTCTTCAATATTTATAGGCGATGTCATGTTATTATATATACATGTGCTTAAAAATTTGGGAGACCAGGGCCACTGCTGCTGGCCGATGAATGGCTTTCGCCCGTCCTCACTGCCTTGGTCAATTATTGAATTGTTAAAGCAGAAAAATTATCTTCTTATTCAGTGAATATCATAGGGCCTAAACTCTATTTACACAAAACAACATGGCTTGGGAAAGTTGCGGATTATCAATTAAGGAAACCAAGTGAGAAAATTAGGGAATTATCAACTAGGAAATTAAAGGAGGAGAAAATTAGTTGACTTTTAACATCAACGGCCTAAAATGTTAAATAATTTTAATTGATGTGGTTGTCCACCTCATCTGCCACTTAAAGTGGTATGAAAATGTGGTATACAAATGTAATAAGAGTTGCATTATTCGACAATGTTTTTAGTATTTTGATAAACATTTGGGATAATTATCAACCCTAATAGTCTTGGTAGTTGAGGTAACTTTGCAAAATTAACTTGCAAGACTCTGAATTATGTCTCAAAAGAAAAAAGAGGCCAAAACATAAAAAGAAAAACCAAAAACAATCATCAAGCGAACTACATGCTTACTAGAGAAGCCAGAACCCATGGGGCAATGGTAATTATATGGGGCCTCCTCTCAACTTCTTTTTCCTTTTTCTTTTGTTTTTCACTTTTTCTTTGCTTAACTAAGGGCTTGTTTGAGTATGATTTTAGATAAGCCAAAAGCATTTTTATGGAAAATCATTTCTGTTCTCCATTATCACTTTAAGTAATTTTAAGTGATTTTATAGAAAAGCACATGAGAGGTGTTTCTCCTCAGAATTACTTAAAATCACTTAAAAGTGATTATATGGAGAAACACGTGCGAGGTGCTTCTCTCTAAAATTACTTACAAACGAGCCCTAACTCAACTATAGAGAAATCGATATCTTCAGCATTATACTGTTTTTATTCATTAAAGCTATAGAGAAATCTGTTTCAGAAGTAGCTAGAAATTAAAGAAAATGCCACCCCTTTGACTAAGACACTGTTTTTGACAGTAAAGGTGTTAGCTAGACATTCTCATGGATTGCACATGCAGCGTGCACTATATGCCATTATTTTTCAAACCCGACAGCCCCCTTCCTTTCCTCAATCCACGCATAATTGCTCGCCCAATAAAGAGACCAAAAAGAAAAATAGAAAAATAGAGATCAAGCACATATATATATAAGTCCTAGAAAACCCAACATTTTGATTCACCAACAAATCTCAAACAATGGCTCCCTTTGCAAAACCACTCTCATTTTTCTTCCTTCTAGTGCTCATTTTCTCCTCCTTTGAAAATATTCAAGCTAGAGAGAGCGTGTTCTTCAGCAAAGTCACCCACTACAACAACAAGAAGAATGTTAACGAGCCAACAATCAGTACCTCTATCGCAGAAGTGCCAACACCAGCACCGTCACCAGCAGCAGAGGCACCAGAACTAGCAGACGTGCCGGCACCAACACCAAGTTACTGGGAGAAAGCACCGTCACCAGCAGCAGAGGCACCAGAACTAGCAGACGTACCGGCACCAACACCAAGTTACTCGGAGAAAGAGCACCGCGACAATGGCGCCTTGTACGGCCTTGGCTCGGGCAAATCCCCTTCCACGGAGGAGACACCAACCACCATTGATGTTGAAGATGAAATTTTGGCTGAAGAACTAAGCGGTGAAAGCTTTGATCACACAGGTAATTATGAAAGCACCAACTTGTACAACAACAATGGCTACAAGACCAACTATGTCAACAACAACAACAACTACGTTAATGGTAATGGCTACAAGACCAACTACGTCAACAACAACAACAATTACGTTAATGGTAATGGCTACAAGACCAACTATGTCAACAACAACAACTACATTAATGGCAATGGCTACACAAAAACGAACAATTACAAGGGCGGCAATGGCGGGGAAAGCCGTGAGATTAATGCACAGCAAGGGATGAGTGACACAAGGTTTTTGGAAAATGGTAGGTACTATCATGATGTGAAGAATGAGATCAACCAAAATTTCAATGAAAATTACGAAGCAGGGAGAGGAAGCACTAGAAACTATGTTGAGGGTTATTATGGTAACAGGGAGAACTCCAATGAGTTCAACACCATGGAAGAGTATGATAAGTACCAGGAGAGCCGAGGATATGTGCCTTAAGTTAATCTATGTGTTCCATGTCCAAACATACAGAGAGATTTCGATGTGTTTAGGGATAATATAAGATATTTTTATCGTTTTTTTGCATTTCCATTTGTGTATCACATTTTATAGTCTGAAAATTAAACCCACCAAATTTTATTTGATTTTGCTCCTGATAGGTTAATGTTTTGTCACACTTCAAAATGGAGGCGTAATTAAGAATGTCACACCCTAACGAAATTCGATACTATAACGTTGCACTTTCAATAATTTGAAGAACGGGCAAAGTGGTGCGGAATTTAAAACTCCGGCCAGTTGATAAAAATCAAAGGTTAATAATCAGAATTCAGCTTTTAAATAAATTATATTCTCACAAAAATAAGACACTACCAAAAAAAAAAACATTTCAACCGTTGTTACTATTTTTTGGGTGACTATTGGCATCTTTAGTCACCTTTTTTTGTGTGACTAAAGGCTATAGTCGCACTGCAGTTACTAAGAGCACTTCCACCAGTTAGCCCTTTGCCATGGCAAGGGGGGGCTAGGGCAGCTACTATTCACGTGAATAGTAGCTGCCTTTGCAAAAAGGTTGTGATGTTTCCAATTAATCGCTACAAGAACAACTATTCACATGAGATATGAGGAGAGAAATTTGTGTAGAGTTTTGTTGTGGGAAGTGAAAAATATGACTAAGTATTTATTTTTTTTTAAAATCTGAAATTTTTTGTATTTTTTAAAGATTTTTATATATTTTTTTTAAATTTTGTTGTTGCTGACGTCAGCAAACCTGGGCTTGAACTCAGGCTGAACTCCCTCGCGGGCCAGCCCAGTCTCGTGGCCCTCACCTCCTGCCAGGGCCAGCCTTTGCTACTGGAAACAGATAGGCTATTGTCACCCGTCTAACAGGATTCGTAACAAACCAAGATTGACTATAGCATCTAAAAATACAATGGGGCCCATCATATATCTATTTGGTATATTTCTATTACGTATTTGACGAGGCTTAAATCTTTGTTCAAGTATTAGATTTATTAATTACAATTTCTATTTGGTATATTTCTTACTTTTTATTTTTCCCAATAATTAATTAATAAACTATACAACCATAAAGATATCTGGCCTTGATTGCAATTTCATTACAATTCAATAAAGATATTGACTTTGATTGCAATTTCTTCCGGTAAACAATTCAATAAATATATTGGCTTTGATTACAATTTCATTACAATTTACACACATAAAGATCAAACCCCCCAAAATATTAAAGTTACTTGTAACTAAATATATATCTGCAAGCATTTGGGATCTCGATCTACTTTCAAAATAACTAATCCCACTTGGACTTGGTCTCTCATTCCCCTTTTAAAATAGCTAATTTCCTCTGTTACTTCATCAGGTAATTGGTTTTGCTTCTTTTTCTCAGGTTCCTGACTTCCATCAGAACATGGCCTCTGTTTTTCCAGATAATGAAGGCGGTGCTGGTTCTGGAAAAAAATGGACCCATCTTGCTGCTGTTGCCACAGAAAGTACACAAATAATACAAAGCATAAACCATTCTTCTATTAGGGTGTGTTTGGATGAGGGATTTGTACGAGGAATTTGGGCTTTCTTGGGATTTATAAATCCTATGAGCCAAAATGACTTGTTTGGCAAAAAACAAAGGAACTTGAAAAATGATGGGATTTAAAGGAGGGATTCACAAATCCCATTCTCAAATAAAATCTAAACAGGTGGAACTTTGAAATCCCACGCGAACGCATCATGAACCAGACCACGACGAACGCCAACGACCAAGGCCATTGCCGACTCTCCCCTATCCTGTCGTCGTCTCTCTCTGTCGTCATCTCTCTCTTTGTCGTCGTCTCTCTCCCCTATCCTCTCCCAATCTGTTGCCTCTGGTCTCCCCTGTTTTGCTCACCATCTTCGCCAATTCAACAAGCAAAGCCTCATGTTTCTCTCTCTAGCCGGCTTTTGGATATGAGATTGGAAGAGATCCACTTGAAAGGGGTCTGAGATTAAGCGATCTGAGGTTGATTTTGGGTTTGGTACGAACGGCAGAAGCTCCCCCCACTTATTCTTCTCCATCTGACGTGCAGATTTTAGCGGAAACCCAGAAACCCACTTCGTCTTCTCCAGCTGCTTCCTCCATCTCGGTAAGTTCGTATGTTGATTTTCGTTGGTGCTCTCTGCTCTCTAACTGTTCATGAACTTCACTGTTTGGTTTGGTCTCTAATGTTAACAATTCCAAAAATTAATGATTCAAATTTTGTATTTGTTTTTCCACTGTGCAATTCTGGGTTGTTATAGTGCCTCTGAATCTAATTGTATATATCTGAACCATTGATTTGTGTTTCCTAGTATTTAGCTGGGTGTTGCTTGTAGGGATCTAACTTCCACCTTACTAGGTGTCTGAAAATTTATTAGAAAACATTAAATATTCAACTTGATTGGAGGAAGTTTTGCATTGAGGGCTTTCCAGGATGGTGCTCTGTCTGTTGGTTTAGGTTCTCTTTGGGTTTTTCCGTTTCTTCTATTGTTTTAGGTGTTTCATGCATTAATTGTCCATGCTTCTTGTATATCTTGTCTTTTCTGGTAATAAATCTTGTGTTTGTTATAAATATATAAGAAAACAGTAAATATTAAACAAATTTATCATCAAAAACCTAAAACAATACCTAATTCCAAAATCATCAGTTCCATGCAAGGAATAAAATATCGATGATATCGGAAATATCGGTAATCCAAAAATACGGAAATTTCGATGGAAATATCGGGATATTATCGATATTTCGGTCAATGTCGTCAATATTATCGATATTTTGGTTCATGGATATCTAAAATATCGATGGTATCAGAAATATCGATAGTCCAAAAATACGGAAATTTCGTGGACATATCGAGGATATTATGGATATTTTATTCCTTAACTTCCATGTATTTATGAAAAAATAGCATGAAATTTTGTGCTTATTGAAAAGTGATTTGTGCTATAGTTCATGCTTCATGAACAAGGTGAGATATGGCCCAACCAAACACAAATAAAAAACAACATAAGCCAAAGAGAGTAAAATTTCCAATCATAATTCTGTTATGGTACTTCTTGAATCAATTGTTATAAACAGGTTAGCAACCATGTCAAACAGTTAGCCAATTTCACGACCGCAGTGGTGTTGTGCCTGATTGAATTTTTTGGTCCAAGTTATTCTTTACAAGAATGCTGTATTTTGCCTTAATCTTTTGTTTTTCTCCTTCCAAAGATGTCTGTATCAGCTGTGAGAAATGATATGGTCTTCATAGTAGTGTATGGTTCTTCTCAAAAAAAAAATTGCAGCATATGGTTAGCCTTCCATATCAAATAAAATGATTGTAGTGTTTTTTTGTCCTGCTTCTAGTTTACCTTTCTTTAATTAGTGATCTAAAAGAGATTAGTGGTGGTTAATTTCTCTCGTTCTTGTTGGAATTTTGATCAGGCTGATGCTACAATCACATGGGATATAGTAGTTGGAGGGTGGGACTTGGAGTACAGTGCAGAGCTTGTGCCCAATGCAGAAGGAAGCTACATAATCCAAGTGGACAAGCCAAGAAAGGTTGTGAACCTGTTTTCTAAGTTGGAATTTTCTAAGTTGCTTGCTTTGTTCTTTTTGAGGGGTTTATTTAATCAATGGTTGTGAACCTGTGTTTTTTTTTTGTCTACTAAGAAGTATTAGTACTGCAATGTGTAAAAACGGTGGTAGTATGATATATATTATTGTTTAACATAGAGGAAAAAACATATCTATTGAACCTTGGTTTCATACCATCTCAAATACTGCTTGTCTACCAAAGATTAGATCTTGATGGTGATTTGGTGATGGAAGAAGAGAAAGCTTTTTGAATGATAGTGACTGCAGCAATATGTTATGTCTGGGTCTTGGAGCTTGAAAGGGATTTTGATTATTAATGGTCACAATCCGTTTTTGATTTTTCTGTCACTTGTTTGACAAGGATGGTGGGTGTTCTGTTCTTTACTAACAAAAGGAAGCAGAAGTGGGGGTTGAAATATAATGATCACCACAATCTGGGGCCAGGGGTTGTAAAAAAAATCTCACACATACGAGAAAAACTCAGTTACAACAGTTATACCGTCCAATAACACTATGACACGAGTGATAACACACACATACATACAAAGGTTAGCAGAAAAGTTGTAATTTTTGTAGACAAAATGTTCAACCAAATATTCTTATACATGGATCTAAAAGCTTGGAGCATGAATCCATAAATACACTAGGAAAGTGTTATGAATGTTTATGTTTTTAGGTAATCAAACAATGCATGATTGGTTAAGGTTGGATGAATTTGGTGAAATCCGAAACACCGAGCCGGACCGGATGAAAAAAACCCGAAAAAAAAAACCGATTGACTAAAAAAGTCCACAAACCGGCACCAAACCGGACCGGACTGGTTCCGGTTGGAAAATATGGCTGAGATATGAGAAAATAAATAACATCTGAAAAAAATGGAATAACAAAAAAAAAAGGCAAAAAAAAAAATCTTATTATGTTTACAAGAAATTACCCAATCAAATCCCACCAACAAAATATTTAGCCAAACAAGTGATTTTATAAATCCCATCATTTGGAATCCCTTTATTTCAAAATCCCATCATTTTGAAATCCCCTCCACTTCAAAATCCCATCATTTCAAAATCCCTCATCCAAACACACCCTTAAAGTCCGAAGTCCACAGAGTAATTTTGGTGCATCCACAAGAACATCCATTAAATTCAATGCAATTTGGTAAATGAGTTTACCTTGATGCCGTAGAAATCTCATTATTATTGCCAACTTGATGAATCATCAGATAAACAACAGCAAGGAGCAATCTTAATACACCTTTAGCAAAATTGACACCCACAAGCATTTCTGATGATCTGTTCAACCACAAAAATGAATGAGAACTACATCCTTTATAGACACATTAGTTTTTTAAAGAAAATATGTATCCAAAGATCCTCTTAGACTTTGACAAATCTCTTCTTATTTTGGTGTTTCCAACGAGTTGTTTCTTAGAAAACTTTTTTAAAAATTTTATCTGGTAACAACACAAGCAATAACGACCATACATGTTGGAATTGACCAAGGAAACCTCAATTCTCTTCCTCAAACATTCAAGCCACTTCAAATATAAAAACGTAAACTAAACTAACAAAGCGAATTGGCAAAACAAAACAAAAAATTCAATATAATATACTGTCAGTTGACACTCACTTAAAATTAAGCAAAACTAAACTAAACATTCAAACAACTTTAAATATAAAAATGTTAACAAAACCAACAAAGCAGATTGAAAAAACATGGTGGCAATTGCAACATAGTGGTCCAGTTATTAATATGAAGAAGATAGTCAATGAGTAAGTTTAAAAAATGATGGCACTCAACCAACCCAAAAGGAAAAGAAAGAGGAAAAAAAAAGAGCATCAAACTAACAAGGGAAGATTTGATACCTGTTTAGAAAAATCCAACTGCAAAATCTTAACTACTTCAGCCCTTCTTTCATTCCCTAATTTTCTCTTCAAGATGGCCAAGACAGATAGAAGAAATGGAAATACTTCAGTGAACTAAAAACTAGTTTCTGGCTGCAATCAGATATTGCACTCTGTTATTATGTATGATCAGATCTTATAGAACCAACATTGAATATCAAAAACAAAATCATCATAAATTTATGATTAAAAATCAAAATCAAATCAAATTTAACAGAAACAAAGAGAGAACAAACAACCCAATCAATAAATTAAATGCCAAAATTTGCAGGAATTCAATTCAGAGAGAAACATACCAGCAAAGTCAACGACTTTATCAAACTTGAGAAAGCAGTGATTATGAAGAATAGCCGATATCCCACCTTCAAGAAGAAGAAGAAAAACCAAAAAGCACCATATTTCATGAAACCCAAAAGAGAAGAAAATAAACAAAGGAAAAAAATGCTTGCAGAGAGGAGAACCATATTTATTTACAGTGAAAATGGAAAAACTTAGGGCATGCCTTGTTTGCCCTCCAAGGCCCCGGATTTTGTAATACATAGATCTTGGGACCACCGTCACCACCACCCATCTCCCACTCGTCGAGAACCCAACTTGAACTTCAAGGACCTAGAAATTTCCCGGCGTCAATCAGGTCAGAGACCAAGTTGGCATTCCCAGAGGCTATGGCTGATTTGATCAGACGGTTGTAGGCATCAATATAGAAACAATTTTTAATTAAATTGTAATTAATGACACATGTTGAATTTGGAAACATCTTCAAATGAATGTAGGAATTAATTTGGAAACCTTTTTTAAATTTAACAATAAATTCAAATTTAACCTACCTAATCTGTTTATCTAATAAAAAAATATTATTTTTATTTATTTATGAAGTATACATGATTAATTATCTATTATATTATTGTTTTATAAATATAATAGCATACATACAGTTTTATGTTGAAAAAATAACTTACCTATTACTTCTTTTACGAAAAGTAATGTACTTATTATGAATTTACTTATTATTCAAATAATGTACCTAATAATTTCTCTGAATAATGTACCTATTTTTTGTCTAAATAATGTACCTATTTTTTTCTCTGAATAATGTATCTATTTTTTCTCTACATAATGTACCTAGTATAATGTACCTATTTTTCTCTAATGAAGTACCTATTTTTCTCACCTGGTGTGAGAGAAATTACGTGATAGTGTTCATGTTCGGTTGAATAACTCCTGAGTTATTTGGATTTTTTCAAATTTTCAGTGACATGAAGGTCAAATATATAAAATATACCATTTTCCTAAGTTGAGTCTGGTTTCATAACCTGGAAGCAGTTCGATGAGAATAGGATGACATATATACATTTCTTCTTGTCATTTTTGCCTATCGACAAGTTTAAGTGAAATTGTTTAGCTATTTTTCTTAGCGAACACATTTTCTACTCTTGGAAATTTTTATTTGCAAACACTACATTGCATTTTCCATTTAATTACAATTGGCTAAATTGTTTTATCATTTCCTAGTATTGGAAGTAGAATCTTATGAACATTAATAGTTATATCTGATTTGATGAAATATAGTTTGTTTTTCAATAATGAAGCATGAAAGATTACATTTTTTATTTATTGAAAATCCTGATCGGTGCATAATTACATATCATTTTGTACCCTTCTAACTTATGATTTGGTTATGTTTTTGAGTTAAACTTGTGCTTTTAATTTATTTTGTGTTTGTTTCAGTGTAATAAGCTTAAAACTCAATAAATGCATTTTGGAGACATGTTAGCTCAAGCGGTGTCTGCAGATCAGTCAACTTCACGGATTGGACTGTACTTTCTCAAGAAGAACCAGACAATGAGCCATACATCATTGGAAAGATACGGAAGTCTATTTTCTGGAGCATTTTACGGTTCATGATTCCGAGTCCTCTAGAGGAAGTTATGCAAGTTTTTGCAGCTTAAGGTCAAAATTGGCAGGATCTGCGTTACTGGGCCAAAAATCACATTTGAAGGTCTTTCCGATTTTTCCTTGAGCTGGGCTGCATATGTTTGGAAAGATAATTCAAAGAACTTCAAGATCCATATTTTTCCAGATTTTTCAGAATGAAGGAACAAGCCCAAAACGAGCCCAAAAGAAGACTGCAATGCATTGTCAAGCATGACATATGCATGATGAAATGTTATTGATTGTGGGAAATTTTGGTGGAGCATATTCAATACATATAATTGGAGTGGAGTTTTGCAGCAGCCAAATGAAGTAAAATAAGATGAAGTGGGAGTTGCAACACTAAGCTTAAAGACAAGAAGAATTGTTTTCAAATGCAATTGTGTGAATTAAGTGTTGTAAGTTGGTGAAGTGAGTTTGTAGGTAGAAGCAATACTTAATTCAGATTTTCACTTCCCCTAGGCCTATATATAGTGAGGTTCTCCAAACTTGTAAACACACCCCAAGGGGGGGAGCTCTCAAACATCTCTCTAGAGCTCCTCTCCCTTCTCTCCCTCAAATTCTCTTAGTTTTCTTTTTAGTTCTCAATTGTTTCCTTTAAGTTTTTCTTAGTTGTAATTTATTTTCCATTGTAATGTAATTTCTTTTCTTAAGTTTTCAAGTTTAATTAGTTTTCAAGTTTCAATTATAGTTCTTGTTCTTATTCATTATGCTTATAAGTTAATATGCTTGTTTGAATGATTGATCACCATTAAAACTTGTATGTTAGCTATCTTGGTTTGAATTAAGAGTAGACACCATGCATTAATTCAAATTGAACTATGAATAGGAAGAGTATGTATGGACATTCGACAATAGGGATTAGATACATACTTGGTTGTTTAAAACATTCTTCTATGCTTAATGGATTTCTAATGCTTAATTTAGGTTCGACAACAAGGATCTAATTAGGGAATTAGGAATACAAGGTTAGGACCAAACACCATGGCTTAATCATATTTTAGCTAGAATCAATCCGTGAATCTAAATTGAACTTGGTAACTAATTAGCTTGGGTTAATTTCTTTTCTTTCTTTCTTGTTTTACTTATTTTATTTATCATTTCTATTTTGTGCAGGGAATCAAATTGAATCAATCTATCATCAATCCTCGTGGGATCGACCTCGTACTTACACAAGCTATACTACCCAACGCCTCGTGCACTTGCGAGTTAACAAAATTTTGAAATACCCCCAAACCTAGATTTTGCTAGTCCTCGAGCAAAACAAAAGGAAAACAAAAATAAAAACAAAATAAGTAAATAAATTTATTAGACCACTTTCGCAGTAACTCGATTGCATTGAGCATATGCAACAAGCCTTTAAACCTCTAGGCATCCCTAGTAGGAGGAGTTGTGTCTCTGAGGGTTTAACAGATACGATACCCACAAACATTTTACTGACTCTACAAAAAAGTAGTTAGAAAACAAAAACAAAACAAAAACAAATACAACAACAAATACAAAACAATATTTCCGAACATTTTCTGAAGAGAAATGACTCATGCACATGACTCAAAAGTTTTAACAATAAAAACTCTTTTTAGACATTATTCACAATGTGGCAAAGTTCAAAACATAACATGCTCAAAGTGTAGTAGTGTGATAGCCAAATGCAACAAATTCTCCAATCTTAGTTTTCACACAATTTCAAAAATCATACAAAGCACAAATTCAACTTCAAATCTCACCAAAGTTGTCCTCTCACAAATGAATCACTCGAGAAGAGGGCTACAATGCATCACTCGATTATAAACATGAGATTAGAGTTAAACCACAAGGGAATTAACTCACAATAGAAAGATGAAGAACTTGCATTATATGATCTCAAGAAGGATGCTAAACACTTAAAAGTAGGAAAATGGATGCAATTCAATCACATGACATTTAAGATCAATTTAGGTCTTTATCATAGGTTGTAATGGGGCCAAGGGTGTAAGGTGAGTGAGAAATGAAAGGTATGGATAACACAAAGTCCAAAGAACTCATAATGTAAGAGCATAAAACAATTTTTTCCAAGACTTGAATCATCACAATGAGGATTTTTTTTTTTTCAAAAAAACTCCTTATACCTCCATTTATAAGGATTCACACTCCTTTCTTTTATTTGAACAACCACCAATTTATTTTGAGGCCAATAAAGAAACCCAAAAATGAATTTTCATTCAACCACCACTTAATCACAACTTTTCTCTTTTCTTCCACCAATTGGGTGATTTTTTTTATTTTTTTATTTTCAATATATAATACCCCTTCCCAAACTTAGTATGAAAAACACATCATAATTAAAGCTCAAGAGTTCCTTAGAAAGGTAAATAATTGTTTTTCAGGCTAAGGTGAGGAAATATAATTGGTTAAAAGAAAGAAAAGGTTTACATGTAGGCTCAAAATGGTTAAACAATGGAAAATCATGCTTAAGCATGCATAAGGTTAGCTTGAAAGGCACAAACGATCCAAAGAGGGCCTTAATATCATTTCTTAAATGTCATGTAATTAAATTGAATATGAATGAATGACTTTTAAGTGTTCAACCAAATCAATGAATAATGAGATCAAACAACAACTTAGATGACAAGAAAATAAGAGTATGTGTATAACACTCATGAAATGAAGCACAAGGCTCAAAAGCTCACATTATATGGTTATACAAGTTTAATTTATGCTTGATACAATTCTTTGGATCATGCAAATCCTTTAATTGGAAAATTATGAAACAAATGGCAAGTGTAAAGAAGGTTTCGAACATATCATGCTAGAACGATGCCAAAAGTTTTAAATTTTTTTTTAAATAAAAAGAAATCCAATTTTAAATCATGCAAACATTTATCACAATCTCATCATATGTGTTCGGAAAGTGACTCAAAATAAAAACAAAGCAAGACTAAAATAAAACAAAAAAACAATAAATCTTTTTTTTTTTTAAATTTATTTTAAGAACACACAATTATACAAGCAACTCTAGGATGACCAGGTTAAGGGCCTCGAGAAAACACGGCCAGGGGTTCCGGGAAGGTTGGAGGGGTCACAATGGTCCCACTTAAAACCCAAACTTCTTAGACACCGAAGGTGTCGCCTAAAGAACTCCTAGACACTGCATTGACATAGACGCTCACCGGAGTTACCAAGAGTCACTCATATGAAAAATCTTTTAAATTTTTTTTTAATTATAAAAGAAACAGAAAATTAAAATTACAAAAATAATAACAATACAAGTAAAAGAGAAAGGATTGGATACTTCCCCTTGAAGCGATTAGGTCGAGCATGGATGCATTTGGAGGTCGCTACTTCTCCCACTACTCCATACTTTTTATCCTTATGATTGAAGTTGCCTTCTCTCCCTTTTTATTGAGCTATCTCATATTGCTAAAACAAACATAGAACTTGAAACGGAATTAAAAGGATTAGGAAATAAAACTAAAGTGAAAAAGGAAATACAAAAGTAAAACAAGTAGGGAAAGAAAATAGAACCAAACTATGCCGTCAATCCCCGGCAACGGCGCCAAAATTTTGTTAACTCGCAAGTGCACGAGGCGTTGGGTAGTATAGCTTGTGTAAGTACGAGGTCGATCCCACGAGGATTGATGATAGATTGATTCAATTTGATTCCCTGCACAAAATAGAAATGATAAATAAAATAAGTAAAACAAGAAAGAAAGAAAAGAAATTAACCCAAGCTAATTAGTTACCAAGTTCAATTTAGATTCACGGATTGATTCTAGCTAAAATATGATTAAGCCATGGTGTTTGGTCCTAACCTTGTATTCCTAATTCCCTAATTAGATCCTTGTTGTCGAACCTAAATTAAGCATTAGAAATCCATTAAGCATAGAAGAATGTTTTAAACAACCAAGTATGTATCTAATCCCTATTGTCGAATGTCCATACATACTCTTCCTATTCATAGTTCAATTTGAATTAATGCATGGTGTCTACTCTTAATTCAAACCAAGATAGCTAACATACAAGTTTTAATGGTGATCAATCATTCAAACAAGCATATTAACTTATAAGCATAATGAATAAGAACAAGAACTATAATTGAAACTTGAAAACTAATTAAACTTGAAAACTTAAGAAAAGAAATTACATTACAATGGAAAATAAATTACAACTAAGAAAAACTTAAAGGAAACAATTGAGAACTAAAAAGAAAACTAAGAGAATTTGAGGGAGAGAAGGGAGAGGAGCTCTAGAGAGATGTTTGAGAGCTCCCCCCCTTGGGGTGTGTTTACAAGTTTGGAGAACCTCACTATATATAGGCCTAGGGGAAGTGAAAATCTGAATTAAGTATTGCTTCTACCTACAAACTCACTTCACCAACTTACAACACTTAATTCACACAATTGCATTTGAAAACAATTCTTCTTGTCTTTAAGCTTAGTGTTGCAACTCCCACTTCATCTTATTTTACTTCATTTGGCTGCTGCAAAACTCCACTCCAATTATATGTATTGAATATGCTCCACCAAAATTTCCCACAATCAATAACATTTCATCATGCATATGTCATGCTTGACAATGCATTGCAGTCTTCTTTTGGGCTCGTTTTGGGCTTGTTCCTTCATTCTGAAAAATCTGGAAAAATATGGATCTTGAAGTTCTTTGAATTATCTTTCCAAGCATATGCAGCCCAGCTCAAGGAAAAATCGGAAAGACCTTCAAATGTGATTTTTGGCCCAGTAACGCAGATCCTGCCAATTTTGACCTTAAGCTGCAAAAACTTGCATAACTTCCTCTAGAGGACTCGGAATCATGAACCGTAAAATGCTCCAGAAAATAGACTTCCGTATCTTTCCAATGATGTATGGCTCATTGTCTGGTTCTTCTTGAGAAAGTACAGTCCAATCCGTGAAGTTGACTGATCTGCAGACACCGTTTGAGCTAACATGTCTCCAAAATGCATTTATTGAGTTTTAAGCTTATTACACTGAAACAAACACAAAATAAATTAAAAGCACAAGTTTAACTCAAAAACATAACCAAATCATAAGTTAGAAGGGTACAAAATGATATGTAATTATGCACCGATCAAATCCCACTTAAATATGAGAACTTTTGGTTTCGATCTTCTTCTTCTGTTGGAGTTTTCATGTTTTGACGTGAAGCTCAGTTTTTCTGCTGTTGATGTATGTATTTTCTAGATAAATTTTTATTTGAATTTTCTAGTTGTTTTTTGGTTTTTATAAGTTGATTTTTCAACTCTTTGATGTAGTTTTGTTTTTGCTTTGGCTTTCTTGATCATATTTGAGTTTGAGGTGTTGTTTGGTTAGGCATTTTTGTAGAATTTGCTATTGAGGTATGAGTACTTTGAATCTCTTGTTCGTTTATAATTTTGGTATTATTTTATTGATTTTTGTTTATGTTTCGTTTTGATTTGAGTTGTTGTTTTGATTCTTTAGGCTGCTGATTTTTATGTGTTGCCCTAGGTTTTGATTTTTATGTTGTTCGTTTATATTTTTATTTGTTGATTTGATTTGTTTAGGTTGTTTGTTACTAGGTTTTGTGATGTAGTTTTTGGTCTTGAGTTGATGATTTTGTTAGTGTTTGGCTCAAATTATGCAGTGCAATTTCCGTTTTTGTATAATTGGTTTTTCTAGAAACTGATGTGCAGTTTCCGTTTTATGTACACTTGCGTAGAGATCATTTGGATTTCAGTATGAATGTGTGAAGTATATGGAACTTATACAATTCTATCAGCAATGGATTTGTCTTTTGATTGTTTTAGTACTTTCATCATGGTTTTGCCTTCTTATTCCTCACTTATTAGTAGGTGCATTTTTGCCCAAACTCTGCATTGCAGTTTCCGTTTTTGTGTAATTGGATTTTCTAAAAACTTATGTGCAGTTTCCATTCTATGTACACTTGCTTAGGGATCATTTGGCTTTTAGTATGAATGTGTGAATTATATGGTACTTATACAATTCTATAAAAATTTGATGTCTTTTGATTGTTTTAGTACTTTCATCATGGTTTTGCATTTTGGTTCCTCACTAATTAATATGTTTATTTTTTCCCATACTCTGCATTGCAGTTTCTGTTTTTATAAAATTAGTTTTTGTTTTTGTTGCAGTTTTTGTTTTTGTCTGCAGTTTTTGTTGGTAGTTTTTGTTTTTGTTACATCATTGATACTTGCATTGTATTTTCATTGCAGTTTCTGTTTTTGTTTTAGTTTACATCGTTAATATCTACATTGTTTTGTTATAGAGTAATTTTTTTATAGCATGGTTTGTTTTCACATAATTGATATCTACATTTCTGATTATATAAACCTTAAAAAAAACCAATATAATATACATAAGCTTTTAAAACTTATAAATATTTGTAACTTTAAATTGATCTATTTGGGCTCGTTTGGTACGCTTCTGAATTGTACTAACTAATTTCTGTCGGATAGTATTAATTTGTTCAGGAGAATCTTATTGTTTATCCATAATATTATAAGGCGTTTGGTCTTGCTTTCGGATAACATCGGATCGGACTATTTTTTTTTAAAAAAAAAAAATTCTTTGATATATTTAAGTGGAAATTTAAATTCGAATGACATGAAATTTTGTTTTGGTAAGATTCATATGACAAGATTTTTTTCATTTGTTTTTGCCAAGATCTATAAGATAAGCTTACATGAACTAGCTCATTATCATAATTGTACTTGTCTCATAAAAATTCCAACATACTCAAATACGCTAATAAAAATAGTACCAAATAATGTATAATTCAAATAAATCACATACTAAGGTGATAAAAGCAAAAATGAAAGTTGTTCATAAACTAAAATGCATCAAAGAGTTAATCATAGCTTCCTCGTCCAAGTAAGAGAAGTACAAATGCTTTTCTCATAGCACCATCCAATGTCAAGAATGTTCTCTCATCACTTGCTTTCTCCAAAATTAGTCGAAGTGCCTTAATTTGGTCATTAATAGACAAGTCCATCTTTGTCAATTCAGTAGCAATGTCAGGTCTTGGTTCTGATCCTTTCACAAAACTATTAGTTATAGTTTCAATTGGTCAACAGACTCAAAAATCATCTCACCAAATGCTTTAGCCATTTCCTTTTGAATATTAGTATCTGCATTTTGTTTGCGGTTTCGACTGCTTGAGCCAGCTGAGTTTTGTTGATTTGATCTTGGCAAAGAGGCAAAATGATCTGGTTCAACCTCAAGTTCCTCATCATAATTATTGACATCAATGTTATGCACAGACTCATTCATCATTTCAATGGGAGTTGCAGACCCTCTACCAGTTGCTCGGTCCTTCCCAAATATATTCTTTAACCTATCATATATTAGACATTGTTTCCCCCTCCAACCGTCTGCATCCTTGTTATGCTATATCAAAATGAAAAAAAATTAATAAAGTATGACAAATATAAGAATTACATATTACATAACAGATGTACTAACCTGAACATAAGTATTCCATGCTTCATCACTATCAACCTCAATGCATTTCAAAGAATCATTCCAAACAAAACCACTTTTGTTAATCATGTCAAATATTATCCCATACATTTTGAAATTTCTCAGCCAATGATTTTTCAATTTGGTTCATTGTTCCAGATTTAAAGGAACCATTATCACATCGTAAACCACGGTTGACTGCATCCTCAAGTATGGCCAACAATGCTTCTTCCTCATGTGCTTTCCACACCCTTCTACTTCCTTTTGATTGACTAGATTGTCCACTCTCCATTCCTATAGCCAATATAGACAATATAATTTGCATATATATAATCAAGAAAACAAGATGGAAGATAAAATAAAATAACTACTACTTATCAAAACAAATAGTCTATTACAAGTACATCCAAATAGTCTATTACAAGTACATCCAAATAATCTATTACAATTAAACAATTTTTTTTTCCAAACAACCTTCAAGAAAATATAAATAAATTATGTGAACTACAACTTAATGTCTGTTCATATTCCACTCATCATAGATTTGCATAGCCAAATTATTCCTCCATGCAGTCCATTGATCTAAAGGTTCAATAGTGCCAAGGACATCACCATCTTGGTTAGTTTCCCCATTTTCAGTACCATTCAATTCATTCTCCAATGGATCAACAACCATCTCGCCACGAATAAGATTATGTAATAGGCAACAAGCTGTAATGATTTTACATTGTGTCTCAATTGGGAAAAATGTTGGACTTCGCAAGATACCCCAACGCATCTTAAGAAGTCCGAAACACTTTTCAATCACATTTATTGCAGCAGCATGCTTCATATTGAAATACTCTTCATGATTATTTGGTGCCCTTCTATTCCTCCATTCAGATAGATGATATCTTGTACCCCTATAAGGAGCTAGATATCCTTGACCATTTGTGTACCCACCATCCACAAGATAATAACATCCTAACAATTAAACAAATATTATGTACCTTACCAAAAAGATAATCAAGCTTAATATTACCACAATGAAACACAAGAATCTAATTTTACCTGTGGGAACTCTTAATCCTGTTGGTCTACTAATTGCATCTCGTAACACCCTAGAATCAGAAGCAGATCCTTCCCAACCAGGGAAAACAAATATAAATTTCATATCAGGAGTACAAACTCCCAATACATTGGTTGCAATCTCCCCCTTTCGTGTTCGATATCTTGGTTTATCTTGTTCAGGGACACGAACCCTAATGTAAGTCCCATCCAACGCCCCCAAGCATTTCTACACAATTAAAAAAATAGGGTACCTTAGAAATTGAACTCTTAAATATGATAATAAAATTGTCCAATCTTAATTTAATTTTACAATACCTTAAACCATCTCCATCTATTATCGGTGCAATTATCAGGTATGGGTTCCGGCACCTTCAAAAGTCTACCTTGTAATCTTAACACTCCATGCAAGATTGAATTGAAGTACCTACTAATAGTCTCCCCCGATCGCTTAAATCTACTATTCATGGTACGATTCTTCACATGATGTGCGAGTGTATGTAAAAACATACACACTTGCTCTTCTATGGTTCTTGAACCATTTGTTCTCACTCTCCCATCATCACAGAGCAATTGACATAAATAATGGAAAGTTCTCCTATCCATCCTAATTTGGTTCACACATTGGATGTCATCAATTCCTATGATGCTATCTAAATAACTCGACCGAGTTACAATCCTGAAAAACCTTTGACTCCTAATGGGATTCCTTTCTTGGCGCCTTTGTTCCAAATTGTAATTTGTCATGAACCACATCATGCACCAAGCCATAATATGCAAGAACCACAATCTAATAATAAAGTAAGCAACAATCTTTCTTTCATCCATATCTAGCATAATATAAAGAAAAAAATTAATCAAACGAATATTAATCATGCATGAATTGGAAAAAAAGAAAAAAAGAAGAAAAATACAGCATCCCAATCCAAGACAGTCGCATATCAAAATTGATTCAAATTTGATTATTGAGAAAACAAACCAACACAGCCATGCGCAGGAAAAAAAAAGAAAAAGAAAAAGACGCATTCCAATCCCAGACAGCCTCATATCCAAATTGATTCAAATTGAATGAAAAGTTTGTTTTGTCTGTTTCAACATTCCAATTTGATTGTCACAAAAACAATATTGATTCAGCATTCCAATATTTGAATCAATTTTCATGAGGACCAATAAAAAATTTGTTTTGTCTAATTCATTCATGATTTATGCAATAAAAAGTAAAATTGATTCAAATATAAAACAAATAGGTCTCATCATAGAGTATAAGAGAGAGGGACATGGATACCTGGAGAAGAGTGAAGAGAATAACCTATGGAGAAGATAGCAGAGAAAAACCCTAGAGAGAAGAAGATGAAAATAACATCTGATTTCTCACGTGAACACTTTTTCCCTAGCCGTATAATTAAGCGTGTATTATCTAAACCGGGGTGTGTGAGTTGTATTAGTTAGTCATGTAAGGAGAGTATTAAAAGCCCAACCCGTTTTAAATAGTCAGGTAATTAAATAATACAAGTTGACACCAAACACCTGATATGGACTATTTACTCCTATCCAGAGTCTAATACGGTGTACCAAACGAGCCCTTTATGTATAACTCTAGAGCATGAGGGATTTGGTACAAATGTTGCGCAAATCGGTGTTGAAATGAATTTTTTTTTTAAATAGTTGATTGTTTATATAAATATTATGTAAGTGAATAAATATCGCAAAACAAGTTTGGTGTAGTGGTTTGCGAAGGAGGCTTCCACCTTTGAGGGTCAAGGTTCAAGTCCCTTCAATCACATAAACTTTTTTTTAGGGTAAATAAAGGGCAACGGAGTTGGTCACTGACAGCAGCGGCTGGTCGGCAATGGGAGGCGGCGGTTGGCCAGAGATGGGAGGTGGCGGTTGGCCGGCGATAAGCGCTGGCGGTTGGGCGGAAGGGGGATTGTTTGAGGTGGACATATGGCATTGTGTGCTTGACTTAGAAGGAGTGGCATTGTGTGTAATTTTGATGTTTTTTAATTACATTATTGTAAAATTAGGTACTACTTTTTGTCTTTGGCCTTATGCTAATTAGGTGAATTTGTATTCCTATCTTCCAAATTAGTAAACTATATAGTGTTTTAAAATGAAAGCTCCCGTATCTTTACTACATAAAAGGGTCAATTGGTACTAAAATGGGTGTATCCGAAACCTCAGACCCATACTTCAATCCCTAGCTCCACCACTATCGTCAAAGTCCCAAACCCCCACCGCGGTTCAAAGGGAGATGCCACTTTCTATATAGGCAATCTATTCGAGTTAGAAGCTAATTAATTCTCAATGTTAATTCCTAAAGGTAATAAGAAGATTACCAATGTAATACCATACTTGTTTAGCAAGACAACAACCCACAAACAAATGCAAATGCTTTTACTAAACAACCAAATAAAAATATTGACTTTTTTTAAGAACCTTTTGTATTGAGAGGGGCAATAATATACTAAACTCAAACATTTTACACGGATGCTAGGACTTGAATCCAAGACCTTTCTTGAGAGAGCAATTGCTCCAAATTACTACACTAGTGTGTCTTTTGCACAAACAAAAAAAACTATCACCAACGGGTTGGTACAATCCAATTCGGTTCAATTTTTATAGAAAATGTCTAGAAGAATCGAACCAAACTGGACCTATGCGGTTCCAATTCAATTCGACCGGTTTCCGATTTGGAAAGATAAAAATATAAAGATGTGAAGAACAGAGAAATATAACAGTAATTTCGAAAATTGTTTTAAAAGCCTAAAAACCTCCCAGCCCAGTCAACGCGCGCCAGACCCTCTCCACTCTCGGTTTCTCTCTCCTGCCTTCAATCTCTCTCTCTCCTCCATACGATCAAGACTTTGGACGGTGAGATCTTCGCCTTCTGGCCATCAAATCCAGCGCCACAACTTGCAAAACGCTCCTCTCCTCCTCCTCTACATAGCCCAGTCATTTCCCCCCAATCAATTTTGAGCCGTGTAGCGACTGGAACGAGAGGAAAAAATCAGGATTTTCCTGACGCGGCCACGGTGATTCCGGCGACTTTTTCCATCGAGTAAGGCATGCATTTTCATCCTCTCAATGTCCTCTGGATGTTTTGGTAGTTGGTTGGGATTGATTTGGCAGTTTGGAGGTTAGATTTCGAACCCCTAGAACCGGTGACTTTGGTGTTGTTTTCCGGCTACTTCTCGGCCAAATTGGAGGTTGGCCCAGTTGAATAAGTTGCTTCCCTAGTTGTCCTTGACATTTTGTCATAAGTATTGCCAGGTGTTTCAAGAAATTTCCGTCTCCAGAAATTTCTCAAGACACCCACTAGGTGATATATGACAGTCGAACGAATATTATGCCTACTAGACGATATCAGGGTTCGATAGATTCAAACCGTCGGATCGGTCTCCTTTTTGAGTATGTCGTTCCCCGTACTTCTAGGATCGTGTAGAAGTTGGTGGATCGGGAATCGAAGTCCCAGATACTTCGATTCAAGGAGTTTATGGTTGGTTAATCGATAATCTTTCGATCGTGCGATCGAGGGTAGTCCGATCGCCCGATCGAGGCCAAACCTCAGGGACATGTTAATAGGATGGTGTTGAACATAGAGGAACTTTTGAATTAGAAATCGGAGGTCGTGAACCCCACGGGCCCGGTTGACCAATATGACTAGTTTGACCGGGCAGTTGACCAAGGGACTTTTGAGACTGTCTCGTCTCTTGGAAAGTACTGAAATGGTTATGATGACTTAGGAAAGTACGTGGGTCGGGAATGGTTGGATAGTCGGGTTTGGTTTTAGTAAGGATTTAATTTAATGTATGATTATATGTTTATATTTAAATTTATGATCGATGACTTGGAATTGGTATTTATGAGTATTAGTTATGAATAGTATATATTATATATATATATATATATTATTGGAATGGGTTTAAGAATAGTTGCTTGGAAGTTATATTTGGTTTAACGAAATTGTTGAGTTTTGGGATTTGACCTTGTTTCCAAAAAGGGATTTGGTTTAATTTTTTTGGAATTGGTTTTGGAAAGTGGTTTCATACAAAAAGGATTTTGTTGATTAGTTCTGGATTTGGTTTTCAAACCCACCACATAAGTACTCTCCATGTTGCCTTCGGAACAGATACTCAGTTATGATACGCCTCACGTGTCTCGGGGACGCCCGAACCGTGAGGAGTGAGGACGCATCTTAGGTCGACCATGTGTCCCCTGAGTTTTGCAAGGACGCATTTCGGGCGGACTTCGTGTCCCCCGATTCTACTAGGTGGAATTGACGGATTGATACTTGAAATTGACGGTAAATGATGGAATTGATGGATTAGCGTTTCTGGTTGACTTCGTGTCCCTCGATTCTGCTAGGTGGATTTGACAAATTGAAACTTGGAATTGACGGATTAATAATTGGGAGGGTACACCTTGGTAGAGAGTAATTTGAGATTTGAGATGCTTTAAACAGAAACTAACGAATTGTCTTGAATGATTATTGGTGAATGTTTTGAATACATATTTTGAGACATATTTCATTTAACCCATTGATTTGATATAAAGATTTCTCGTGGCCAATGTTTTATAGTAATGTTTCAAGTTTTCTTACTTGCTTATGATGAGTTTTATATTTAAGAATATGTTGCTTAAGTTCAGCAGATTGATTGGAGGTTGTATTTTATTGTTTGAATTCTAATTTCTTGATGAAAGAACTACATGTGGCTTGATCCCTCAGTAAGGGTACATAGGCAACCTAGATTAATCTAGGTGCAACCAGGGAAGAGAACGTTTTAGAATTTGATTTTGGAGTTAATTTCGAAATTTATTCAACAATTTAATTGAGTTCAATTTAAACTTATGTGTGGGCCCAAGGCCGATGGATATTTGAGTTGTGGTTTGATTTGCTATGTTAGAGTCCGGGTTGTTTGTAAGGCCGGAGGCCATTCAGATTAAATGCTTTTGATTGTGTGTGAATAACTTGTGCATGCTGAACGATTGGGAAGTTAAACTATGTTTTTTTACAGGTAAATCAATTTGGGAAATGTCCATTTTTCAAGGGAAACTATGCCGGCTTTCCGGCAGAAGTTAAACCCATAGGTGATTCTTGTTGGTTTAGAGTATGAGTAATTTGGTCATTTGTGCCCATCACTTGCCAAGTGTCGGAACGCACAGGGTCGACGCGGATACCAAAGTGAAATTTGGGTCGGTCCTGTCATGTAGGGTTTAGGAACATATGAGAGAAAGAGGTGAATAGATAAATAGGAAGATAAATAGAAAGCAATAGGTGGAAAAGAGAGAGATGGAAACGAACATGGTTCATCGAAAAAAAAAAAGAAATTGGGCTCGAGTAGTTATTTAGTTTGGTATAAATCGAAACTAAGACATTTGGGTATTACTTAGGCTGAAATATCTATATAGTACTTGGAGTTACTAATGTTATTTGAATATTAATTAGACTTAATAATAATTTTGGATATTAATGAATAAGTAAATTTAAGATTACCGGTTCGGTTAAGTTTATATCAGTTTTTTCAAGACAAGAACCGGGACAGGAATCGATCCAAAACAATCCGGTTCGGTTTTTAAGCCTAGGTTGATTTTTTTGGTCAACATGGTTTTTTTTTTCCTTTTTATCGGTTCATCGATTCACACGTTCAAATTCCCACCCCTAGCCAACACCATCTCGTTCTTTCTGTAATAAAATAATAGCAGGCACTTTATCGGTTTTTAACTACAAAAAGTGAAGTGTAGGTGCCAAAAACTTTATACTCGGTGCTAAATGCAAACACTCCTAATAATTAAAGTGATAATTTTACAAATTTCTCAAAACAATTTGTAGATTTTATCAGATAATATTATTGTCCTTGGCGAAAGGATGGTACTATTATATGGGCCTGTTAATGCTGTATCCAGGCCCGCTAGTGGAAGAGATAGTTTTGTAACCCAACATTAGAACGGGTCGGGTTAAATCGAACTCATTACTATAAAGTCCTCGAACCAGCGGAGAGAGTGAAAAAGAAAGCAAGAGGTCTGAGCTTTTCTTGTACAAGAGGAAAGCAGAAAGAGGAGAACACGACATGGCGCCACAAGATCCAAACACCCCAAGCGGCAGCGGCAAGCGCGATGAGGAGTCCGTCAAAGTGCCCGCCAAGGATCCCAAGAAGAAAGACGAAAAGAAGGATGAGGATTTGGTAAGCAATTCTAAGGGTTAGGGTTTCGTTAACTGCCTGTTTGGTTCCTCGGAAAATTTCTTAAGCTGAAGTTCTTGCATTAGACTATTTCTAACATTATAACTTTTTGGGCTTGTTCATGGCTTCTGTATCAAAGCTTAGTATTTTCGAATATAAGAATCTAGTCTTGTCGTGTTTAAATGGTCATTTTGTTAACAATTTCCTGTGGATTCCTGTGGAATAGAACTACACTGATGTTAGGGTGATGGGTTCGACTATGGAACTGATGAACAATGAGTTTTAGTATTCTTTTTGGGTTTGCTTATTTACCTTGCTGCATCCATTTCACCTGCAGTCTGAGGAAGATTTGGAGTTGAAGAAAAACTTAGAGTTGTACGTGGAGAGGGTTCAGGATCCAAATCCTGCGTTGCAGAGGAATGCTCTAGAGAGCATGAGGTATAGCTTTTTTCCCCCCTAGAAGTTGCTGTAATTGATCCTCAAGCAGCTTGTTTTGTAAGTTTAGCTTGTGTATAGTGGTTGTGCTTATAACGTAGTCTTCACTGCCTATGTGTTTTTTTTTTTTTAATAAAATTTTTTTGGTAATCACTGTCTATGTGCATTGCTATACTTTCTTTAAAGTCCCAATTCATAAATCTCAATTTTTTGTGCCCACTTTTACGGGAATAGAAAAATGTGGGGAAATGGTCTGGAAGAAAGATGGAAGAATTTGTATGAAATTCAAAGAAAAAAAATCACTTGTACAGTTAAGGAGGGAGCCAAGTAGAAGTGTTATATTCACTTCCTCAGTGTACTGAATTGCTTGATGCTTTATCTGCTATTATAGGTTTTACTGTTACATATGAATTTCTAGCTACAGGGCTATTGAATAAAAGAAAGAAACACCAAGTTTGAGCCCATTCTCTGTAATATTTTTTGTTTTCATGGTAAAGAGGCACATGCAAAGAGAGGTTGATTTTGGGGTAATTTATTCTTCTAGTGACATTTGTAGTTAGCAATAAATGTGGAACCATAGAGATGGTAAATCCAATAGTTCTCTGGTGGGAAGAGTGTTTTTATTTTATTTTTTAAACATGGTTAGGATGCAGTTGAAACTGGACCCTCTAAAAAATGTAAAATTATGGACATCAGATTGCTTTTCTAACTTTTACTGTTGCCATTATGTTGTGTATTTATTTTTAAGAAAAATTTGGAATTAAATTTACATATGATTGATGTGTAATAAGTGATTAATGTTATGTTTCACTTGTTTAGCTCTTCTTAGTTGTACTAAGTGATGTGTACTAAGTTCTCTGTGGCCTGACGTCACATAATATTTCATCTCTTAGGCAGGAAATCCGTACCTCAACTAGCTCCATGACTTCAGTTCCGAAGCCATTAAAGTATCTTCGTCCGCATTATGGAACTCTAAAAGCATTCTATGAAACAATGGCAGATTCAGATTTGAAGGTATAATTTTTTCACATAAAAAAAGGATAATTTATCTGTTTCTCATAAAAAAAGGTCTAATTTATCTTTTTCTACCCTGCCCCCTTTTATTTTATTCACAGTTTATTTAATCTTTCTTCTCTTACATGCAGAAATACCTAGCAGACATATTGTCAGTTTTGGCACTGACCATGTCTGCCGAGGGAGAACGGGTATGCCTGACTATGCTAGGACTTCTGCTTAATATATTATTCTTGTTGATTGGTTTAGTTATAATGTATCCATACTTGTATCCTTCATTTACTTTTTGGTTTACCGTTCTTGTCATATTCTAAAGTTTTGTATTCATTTTGTCTATGTGCCCACCGCTTTCAGGAAAGCTTGAAGTACAGATTGTTGGGTTCAGAGGGTGATATCGGTTCATGGGGCCATGAATATGTCAGGTCAGAATCATCTAGTTTAGGACATAGGGATCAGCATAGCCTATCGTGACATTTTGTGATATTTTAGTGACATCATTTTTAATCTGGTTATGTTTTTATGGGGTTTCAAATGTTCCTTATTGGTGGTGGTTGAATTTGTGTTCAAAAGAGGCATATATAAAACCAAATCTTGTTCTCACTACTGGTTGACTTTCTTGTAATCAGGAACTTAGCTGGAGAAATTTCTCAAGAGTATGCTAAACGGCAGGTTTGATATTTATCCATTACATGTGTTATAATGTTGTTCAGAAAGTTTATTTAGCTTCTTGGAGCGTTTGTTACGTGGTTCTCCATTATTTCTTTATTTGTGCACATCTAAAACTCAGATAATTGGACCTTGTGTACTTAAATTATATCTAGAAATGCATGATTGCAATGCATAATATTTCAATGATATTATTATCTATGACAGAAAATGAATGGTCATTTGTTTTTGTTGATCTATATCGCATACTGTGGTGTTGGATAGTTCCTTTGCTGTATTGTCTTCACCTGTCCGTCCGTGTTATATGTAACTTGTTTTTTGAGACGTGTCAATAAGTAATTGAGACAAATCCTTTAATACTTCATGCTATTGTTTATGGTCTGTTGAAAATTGATTCTGAATTTTGCTTTGTTATATCTGTTACAGAGTGAAGAGGCTCCAATTGATGATCTAATGGAGCTAGTGCAGCAAATTGTTGCTTTTCACATGAAGGTATGATTTGTAATGTGGAATATTTGCCTTCTAACTAGGGTAGAAGATCAAGTTAACACCGTATGGCATAAATACTTCGGGTTTGAAAATCCATAATCAGGCTCCTCTTCGTTTGTCTTTTGAATAGAGTTTTAGTTCTTATTATCTGTTCGGTTGCAATCAAAAGCTTGAAATGGATAATGAGACATTATGCAAAAAATAAGGGAAACTGCAGAAGTGCTTCTTTTTGATGCACTTCAAGCCCTAAAGCTCTGTACCTCTCCATCTGGAAGATGGACAGAAAAATCTAAATTTGTAAACAGTAGACAATGTTAACTAGCTAAACTGTATTGGTTTTGGTTCTAATTAGTTCCGTCTGCATTGCAGCACAATGCTGAACCTGAAGCTGTCGACCTTTTAATGGAGGTAAAATTATTTATATTAATTTTTCAATATTGTTTTCCAGCAAAGCCTTTTATACTTCCTTTTCTTCTTGGGACTGATGGCTTGACCCATGACAGGTTGAAGATCTTGATCTGTTAGTTGAGCATGTTGATAAGACAAACTTTAAGAGGACTTGTCTCTACCTCACCAGCTCAGCAAGGTAAGCGACCTTGAGTTAAGAAATTTCGGTCCACATGTGGCATTCTTTTGGGGAAGAATTCGCATAACTACTCAGAAGTTTGATTGATTAAGTTCATGACTTTTTAACTTTTTTATTTATTAAAAAAGTTAGGATGTGGCAGAAAACTTCTTTTGTATGTGCACATATATTAGTTAGATGAAAATATTCAGATTCTAAAAATCAGAATTGTAAGCATGTCTTGAGTTGTCTCAGTAAAGTATTGAACTAATCCCACCGCTATAGGTGCAAATACCTGCCTAAGGACTTGAAACTGTTTGTTTCTGAATTCTTCATTTTTGCTTCTTCACATATTATGTAGTATGTACATATGATAAACAGCTGTAATGTGCCAATGTGAACTTTTTGTTCTCTCATTCTCCTCACCTCTCCTCTCGTTTCCCAGTGTTGACATTTTCTTCTTATCTTAACATATTGCAGATACCTTCCTGGACCAGATGATATATTAGTTTTGGATATTGCATATCTGATATACATGAAATTTGAAGAATATCCGAATGCACTTCAGATTGCACTTTTCCTGGACAACTTGCAGGTTTGTGCTATGTAACAATTTTGGATTTTATAATAGATGATATGTTTTATAAATTATAGCTGAGTAAGCCACATTATTTTCTTTCTGATGAGTGTGAGAGAAGATTATGTTTTCGGAAATGAGAACTTTGCTTTATATGTGTGTGTATATATATATATATATATATATATATATTGTATATGTGATTACATGCATCTGAGGGTTTCGCTGTAATAATTATAAGTATTTGTTTGCAGAATGTAAGGCAGGTCTTTCAATCTTGTGATGATCTGCTGCGTAAAAAGCAATTTTGTTACATTCTTGCTCGACATGTAAGTGTTAAGTTTTCTTAAATTTTGATTTGTATGTTCTTTATACGAAGGAATGCATGCTTATGTTCCTCGTTAAAACAATCCAATCAATGTTCTAATAGAGTGATTTTTTTGTGATGATACGGTGGTCAAATTTTAGTTCAATTCCTTGACTAGAGAGTGGACTGTAATGGGCTTGTTCTGGGTGGTGAACTGTATCATCTTGTTCCTTGTGTGTGTGTGTATGTGTGTGTCTCTGTCTCTGTCTCTGTCTGTCTGTCTGTCTGTCTGTCTCTCTCTCTCTCCCTGCTTCTCTGGTCTTATGGGGGACAAATGCATAAGAAATGGAGGTTAATTCATTTGTTGTATCATAAGATGAGCGGGCACTTGTAGTTAGGTGCCGTTGGACAAGCGATTGCCATTAGTTGAACCAAAAAAAAAAAAGCAGTAGCCATAGCCTTGGAAATATTTTCTTCACCTTGCCTGAAAGTTATTAGTTTGACATTGATGTCATATGGTGTATTGTTTATGCTTGTGATTTACTGGTACTGATTTTGTTCGCATTTATGATTATTATGCAGGGTATTAGTTTTGAGCTTGATGATGAGATGGTTGCAGAGGATGATGACAGAGAGGCATTGCAGGATATTATCAACAACTCTAAGTTAAGTGAAGGTTATCTTACCCTTGCTCGTGATATTGAGGTCATGGAGGCCAAAACTCCAGAGGATATCTACAAGGTTTGAACTTTTGATTACCAATTATTTTTTGATATGGATCTTCCATACATATTAATCTTTACTGATGTCGAGAGTTTTATTTTATTATTTGTATATATTTTCTGGAGTTAGTTTCTATTACAAGGGATTGTACTGCATTTAATGTGATAATAGTTTACTAACTTAAGTTAGCTGTTTTGCTCACATTAGTTTACATTAATGAGTAATGATGCTGGTTTATGTTACCTCCTTGTCATTTGTGGTAAACATATGATCAACAAATTAAAATATATTATTAGTAACGCATCATGGGTAAGACCTATATCCAGCATTCATCATCATCATCATTATCATCATCAGCAATTAGTGTTTTTTTGTGATTTCCATTTCAAATAATATGATAAATTTGTATCCAGTTGTGTTTATTTTGGGTGAAAATGAAAATTATCATGTTTAATTGCCTTTCATGTCTGGCTAATGGTTCGAAATGTCTGATGACAGTTTTATCTTCTAGGATAGTCATTGTGCTATTACAATGTAGGGGCTTTTACATACATGATAGATAAAGATCAAATTCATCTTCCCAAAACAGTACCAGCAATTCCGTATTGTTTTTTGCCAGTACTGATGTGTAAATCATTACAATGTTATTTATTTTCATTCTAGGTCATTATGCCAATTAGTTGGAATACTTTTCATATTTGTGGTAATAAGTCTGTTTCTGTTGAATGGCTAGTAATAGCAAAAAATTTTAAGATAACCATATTTTTTAAAATTCCATTTTAAAACCTTTTTCTCCATTCCCTTCTCTGATCATCATGATTTTCTTGGAATTTGGTTAAGGCACACTTACTTGATGGCCGGGCAAGTGCTGGTGCTAGTGTTGATTCAGCAAGACAGAACTTGGCTGCAACTTTTGTCAACGCCTTTGTAAATGCTGGCTTTGGTCAGGTAGGATTTTCAGACTTGGTACCTGCAAAATGTTGTCAGGTTATGAGTTAATTGACATGCGTTCTTTGATTTTTCTTTTTGGTGCAGGATAAGTTGATGACAGTCCCATCAGATGCCTCAAGTGGTGGTAATTCTGGAAACTGGCTTTTCAAGAATAAGGAGCATGGAAAGACCAGTGCTGCAGCAAGTCTGGTATGCATGCCTTTGCAACCCTGGTTACTTTACCCTATCTTAAAAGTTTTAAACTGAATTTTAAAATCTTTGTTATTCTTCTTGACAGGGTATGATTTTACTATGGGATGTCGACTCTGGACTGGCCCAAATTGACAAATACTTCCACAGCAATGATAACCATGTTATTGCCGGTGCATTGTTAGGGGTTGGGATTGTCAATTGCAGTATCAAGAATGATTGTGATCCTGTGGGTGCCTTAATCTTTTCGTCTGCTGAATATAATGTTTCAAATATATCTCTAAATCTTAATCCCTTTTCCAGGCGCTGGCACTTCTGGGTGAATATATTGATAAAGAAGATCCATCTATCCGAATTGGTGCAATAATGGGCCTGGGGATTGCATATGCTGGTGCTCAGAACGAGCAGGTAACATGTCTTTGAAATTATTTTTCACTGTTGATAGATCAGGTAGGCCACAGCAAACTTTTCCCTTTAAAATGAAAATGACCTACTCCTTGCCTCATGCTCGGCTCAAGAATTACATCAGCAGAATCACAATCAGACCCACAATGTTCTTGAATCACTACTGCTCTTGGTTGCGTTTACCATTAGAAGTTCTTAATTTGAAGTTTGCTATTTAGTTGGTCTTTGGATTGAACTGTTGTAATATGTTTATTTCCATTTAAAGCTAACTTATCTTTCTTTTGTCAGATACGTAGTAAGCTGACTCCTATACTTAATGATGCAAAAGCTCCCCTTGATGTTGTGGCATTCACGGCAATCTCGTTGGGGCTGATATATGTTGGTTCCTGCAATGAAGAGGTCGCTCAGGCAATCATATTTGCATTAATGGACCGAAGTGACTCAGAGTTGGGTGAGCCCCTTGCTCGGCTAATTCCCCTCAGTCTTGGACTTCTGTACCTTGGGAAGCAGGTAACATTCTCCTTGTGCAAAAATATGTACTTTTTCTTTCCCTAATTGATTTTAGTTTCTTTTGATGTTTGTTGTGCAGTTAAAGCTTGTGTTTTCAATTCATTTTCCACCATTCTAATTGTCTCTGGAATTTACTTCTGTCTTACAGGAAAACGTTGAAGCCACAGCTGAAGTTTCAAAGACATTCAATGAAAAAATCAGAAAGCATTGCGATATGACTCTGCTCTCTTGTGCTTATGCAGGAACAGGCAATGTTCTTAAGGTAATATTTTAAGGCTGCTTAATTCTCATTTGAGTTCTGTGACATGCATTAAGTTGGGAACTCTTCTCTCATGCAGGTTCAAAACCTTCTCGGTCATTGTTCACAACATCTTGAGAAGAATGAAACTCACCAAGGACCTGCTGTGCTTGGAATTGCTATGATTGCAATGGCTGAAGAATTGGGAGTTGAAATGGCAATTCGTTCGTTAGAGCATCTTTTACAGTATGGAGAACAGAATATCCGTCGGGCAGTACCTTTGGCTCTTGGTCTCCTTTGCATATCAAACCCAAAGGTATTAATCTGGTTAGCTGAGCATCTTTGATATCTAATGATGTGGTTGTTAATATGAGTGATTTCCTTCAAATTTATCCCTATTCAAATCTGGAATCAGTTTGGAGAAAGTTAAAAGCCTTTAAGAGCAAAAATTTTACCTTTAATGCTAGCTCAACTGTCCGGGAAATCTAACTATTCATGTCTTGTGAGTTGGAAAAAACATGGAACAGTAATTTGTGCAAACGAGTTGTAGTGCTTTTGTATGCTTATCTTTACATCTGGTGCTGGTAATAGTGCAGGTTCTGAAAGAGTTAAAGGACTACTGGTATATCTTTCATTGACTTTTTGACTTTTCTCACTATTTTGTTAATTGGGTATTTTTACCAGGTCAATGTTATGGACACATTAAGCAGACTTAGCCATGATACAGATTCAGAAGTAGCAATGGTAACATATTACAGCAAGCTTTATCTCCATTATTCACATGGTTTCCTAGTTGATAAGTCTAACGTTTTATTTGGATGCTTCAGGCTGCAGTGATTTCCTTAGGTTTGCTAGGTGCAGGAACCAACAATGCTAGAATAGCCGGCATGCTTCGCAATCTTTCAAGTTATTACTACAAAGATGCCAGTCTTCTTTTCTGTGTAAGCCATCTTATGAGTCCTGTCTTTTTGTTCATTCATTTGCCCTTGGAGTTTTCCAGTGTGCATTTATATTCTTTGGCCACTGTTGCAGGTGCGAATTGCTCAAGGTCTTGTACATTTGGGAAAGGGTTTATTAACTCTAAATCCGTATCATTCTGATCGCTTCTTGCTATCACCGTAAGTAACTTTGTTGTGGGAAAATGTTCCAACACTCATCATGAAATGGGCCTTTCGCATCTTTACTGGCTTCCTTGTTTTACTGTAACTTCTATATATTATCTCTTCGCTTACAGGACGGCGCTTGGTGGAATCATAACCTTGATGCATGCATGTCTTGATATGAAAGCCATCATTTTGGGGAAATATCATTATGTTCTCTACTTTCTTATTTTGGCTATGCAGGTTGGTGTCTGATCACCGTATTTTTTTATATTTTCACCCCATTCTAGCATCACATTTTATAAAAATGCCCTTCAAGTCCAATACTTCAGAAAAACTCCATGTTGTACTTTCAAGTGAAAAAATTGTGACACTAAGAACCATTTAGAAAATGACTAGTGACTAGTTAAGGGTTTTTTTTTCTCCAAATAGGCTCTCTTAAGAGTTTTTGCATAAAATATCATTCTATTCTAGAATGGGCCTATTTGTGAAAAACCCATCTTTTTTGTATGCTGCCTTCTCATGGTCGTTTTGTAATTTTTTTATTGTTCGTGTACTAGCCGAGAATGTTGTTGACTGTGGATGAGAATCTCAAACCATTGTCTGTCCCTGTTCGAGTGGGCCAAGCTGTTGACGTTGTTGGTCAGGCTGGTCGTCCCAAAACAATCACTGGTTTCCAGACCCACTCGACACCCGTTCTTCTGGCTGCCGGTGATAGAGCAGAGCTGGCTACAGAGAAGTACGAATTATTCCCTGTAGAGTTCCTCTGTTTGACTTCTTGTTTGATCACTTGACACACTAACAATTGTTTTTATGCAGGTATATCCCCCTTTCTCCCATCCTGGAAGGGTTTGTCATCTTGAAAGAGAATCCAGATTACCGGGAAGATAACTAGTTTTGCCAACCATGACATTTGCCGGGCTCGTCTCACTATGTATGCATTCTGGTTCATCATGCAAGTCCAGAGTCTGTGCGAAGACCAGCTTTTGGGCTTTTAGGATTGAATTCGGATGTAGGTTGGTTCCAGCCTTGGTATTCTTTTGTGTCACCCAGGAAGTTAGCGCATCTATGGGAGTTAGATGAAAGCGCATATTTGAATGCAGTGATGAGGAAAATGTGAAACGGCTGTTCAATGCCAAAAAATTTCATGGAAGCATTTATGTAACTTATCTTCAGTAACTGATTGTAATACGATATCATTTATTCTTTTTTCGGAGAGCGCTTTTACAATCTGTTTTTCAAGCCTTCATTTATGGATGTTACAAAAAAGTAAACATTAGAATTGTGGCCCACAAAATAGACAAGCACGAAAATACTAAAATGGTAATCAATTTTTTAACACAAAAATGATAATCATTTAATTAAGTGGTTAAATAGTTTCGGATTAGAGATATTTTCCAGTGACAATAAGAGGGAATAACTGAAAGTAGGCAATTTTGGATTATTGAAATACAAGGTAGGGTGAGTCATATAATTGTGTCTCAAATAATTATTGGAGAGATCGCTGAGGAAAAAAAACACATTCAAACTAGACGAATTTAAAGAAACGAATCTACACTATTTTGGCAGATCTGGTGGTGGGTAAAAGCCGTGGTGGGATGTTGGGTGGACAGTGGACTGTAGGGGAGGAGAGGGGTGTGCATTTGCTAGGTTTTGTCTTTCAGTTTTTCCTATTTTTAGGTTCCAAAGCTTTTTAGTTTTGTTTGGAAGGCAATAGATTTTTTTGGCTCAACTTCAATGTGTCCTGGGTGAATAGAAAACATCTAAACAAATAAGTGATTCACATTTTTCAAATTATTTTTATTTTACGAAAAAGTTTATTTTTGGTCCTATACTTTGCCGATTTTATAACTTTGGTCCCTGCAATTTTAATTTTGTCAATTTTATCCTTATAGTTTCAATTCGGAACAATTCAAGTACACATTTCAAATTCTATCAAATTCCTCCAATTATGTTAAGTTTTGACCACGTGCTGCCATCTAATAGTAAAACACAAGATGGAGCTCTTCTTTTTCACTTTAAGTGTGATTTAGGGATTTAGGGATTTAGGGTTTTGAAAAAATTTGCATATCTGGATTAAAATTTGGGTGAATTTGGAAGAATTTGGCTCAAGTGGACGAAATTATCCCTCTACGTGAGGTTGTGGTCAAAACTTAACAGAATATGGAAGAATTTTAGCAGAAATTGAAATGTGTCCTTGAATTACTTCAAATTGAAAACTGTAAGGATAAAATTGATAAAATTGAAAACTACAAGGATAAAATTGATAAAATTGAAACTATGGGGACCAAATGGTAAATCTAGCAAACTACAAGGACCAAAAATGATTTTTGCCTTTCTTTTAATTTTTTAGGTACATGTCAGTGTTTTCAAAAAAAAAAATTTATCACAAGTGGCCCCTAAACTTTTTTTAAAAAGTGCAAACGATCGTCTAGACTACAGGGGAGGGGGATTTCTCTCTTACACACACAACTATGATGTCGTGGGGATTTGAACCAGAGATCTCTAGTCTACAATTCAAAATCCTTTTTTCATTGGGTTAGACCCCGTTGGCCCCTAAACTTTTTTTTTAAAGTCATCTTTCTAGTCCAATTCTCGAATCAATCAATGTGGTACTTAATCTTTTGATCTACATATCAATTGGTCCTTACTATAGCAATCCGTCAAAACTTTCGTTAAATTTGGTCACATAATCAACTTTAAAGGAGTATTTTCATCAAAATATAGCTCATCCACCAACAAGATAAAATAAAATTCACATTCTTTTGCTCAATGAGGCTATTTACTCTCTATTTAGGGTTGAGAATAATACGTAATCTTTTGGGTGGATAGGTTGTATTTTGACAAAAAACAACTCTTTAAAGTTGGTCCTGTGCCATCAAGTGACCAATTGTAATGAAGGTTTTGATGGACTAGACGAGAGGGACCAAATTGTTGTGTGGACCAAAAGATTAAGAACCATAATGATTAGTTTGAAAGTTTGTGGACTTAAAATGAGGATTTTGAAAAGTTGAGAGAGCTCGTGATAAAACCCTATTACTTATGCGCTTATCCACAAATAATTGTTCTCGGCAAGAAAAATTCTACAAATAAATGTCTAGGGCAAGTATGTAATAAAATTTAGTTAAGTTCTTTAACTATGTTGTGATTGGAAAAAAAAAGAAGAAGAAGGTTATTTCCGTGTGTAGTAGGAACATTTGGTAGCACCTTCCAAGTAAACTTTGAACGTACAATTAAATGAATAAGGGCTTGTTTGAGAGTGATTTTGAGAGTCAGAATCACTTATGGGGAGAAGCACCTCCCACGTGTTTCTCCATATAATCATTTGAATTTATTTTAGGGTGCTTCTCTATAAAATTATTTAAAACCACTTAAAGTGATTATATAAATAAGTGATTCTCTATAAAAGTGATTATTGGTCTATTCAGAATCACTCCTAAATGAGCTCTAAATAATATAATAGAAAGAAAAGACGACCATTTCCCCCAAATTTTCTCCTGCCCTCACTTTTGCTCACTCATTGTGTACTATTCAGCATATGTGCTCTTTTTTTCATCTGCAGAAAGTTTGAAAGACGCTACGGCTAGAATTTGGTTTACAACAATTTAGGGAAATAACCAACCACTTTCTTGCTCTCTGCAGGCAAACCCTTTTAACACCTAAGGTTTATCAAGCCCTCTTGAACTTAGATAAATTCTCCTTCTGTGCAGCCATCGATGCCTTGCTCTCTAGCAGTGGTTAATTTGTTCGAAACCAAGTCTTAAAAAATCATCAAATCTAGTCCTTTCTTATAAACAGGTCGGGTCAGATGAACTCATTTGCAGCCTTACGTTCTGTTCATTAGTTCACAAGGAATTAACCTTTCATGCACAGTATATAAGTCGATAGGCCGATGAGGGAAGCAAGAGCATCTTCAGGAAGTAGCTCAAGAAAGATGAAAATGAACGAATCACATGGCCAGGAATTCGAGACTATAAATATCGATTCAGATAGAAGTGTATGACTTGCTAAAGACGTGCTCAAGTAGAATGCATTTACTCAATGACCTTATCTGAGCCTAATCGAATGCATGCAAATAGGAGAAAGGAATAATGCACTAATTCTTTTCCCATACAATTAACAATATGATGTTAAAATACTTCATTTTGAACATATGTAGCTGATCAATCTCCTGTGCAGGACTAGGTGCGGAAACTAAGCCTTCAAGAAATAAAATGAGTAAAGAAAATGACGTCTTCAAGTTGTCTAGGGCACAATTCAGTCCACATTCAAATTTGGACACCATTGCCTTCTATCCGATTGCAGAAACGCCCTGAAGTATCAGTCAATGCCCAGCAGTGAGAATGTGATCAAGATTGTCGCTTTTGCTCATCTTCTTCATCATCAGAGTCGCCACTCTCACGAAACCGTGGATTTTTCTCCTGTTGGAGAAAATAGATTGTGCAACATAAGGGAATGAATAGAAAATGAAAGATGAAAATAAAATTAAAATATGAAAAGCTCTGTCATTTCTTCTTCTCTTAAACAAAAGGTAAGTTTGTCCTGTCCTATGTTCTTGTAGGACATTTAACCAGTAAATAGTACAATTGCCAACTTGTTGTCATTGAAATCAAAAAAGAGGAAAGAGGAACATCATTGAACATTTAACCTGACACTCTTTCAGCCACAGTGATGACATGGCATACTAACAGGTTGGCAATTGAAACATATAAAAATTAAGAGGATGCAAGAAGAATTGGGACGAGAATTATTAGAATTACTGGTCTAGATTCGTGATCAGAGTTCTTTCGGGATTCATAATCCGAGTCCCTCTTTGAGCTCTCATATGAGTGGCGGTCATCATCTCGATGTCGTTTCCGATGATAGTCACCTTTGCCAAATAAGTTTCAAATTAAATCAGTTGTAAAAAAGGAAAAATGTAAACAACAAAATGGGCTGAAACAGCTATACCAATCATAGAAATGTTTTTAACGATAGATACCTCTACCAGGCCGATGAGTACCCCCATGATTATGGCCTCCACCATGTCTACCATCTGAATGATTAAAAAGTCAAAAATAAAATTCGAGAGGAACTGTCATGTATATTAGACCAAACTCTAGTTCACCATGGCAAACAGTTAATTGCAGCATCTCAACAGGCTCATTAATAAAAGCCCTGTCGTCCGTATAGAAAGTTGCACTCATTCCCAATTCTGCATATGAAGCCAATGTGTACGTTTTCCAGCACTAAATTGTACTTCAAATTAATATTCAACAATAGGAAAATTTAAATACACATAGAAGATGGACAGAAGGAAAGTTTATTCGAACAATAATTTTGTTGCCTATTCCAATTTGTCAGATAAGAAACACTAAAATGCAAGAAAAATGAGATATAATTGAGTGACATTTCAATCACATGTACACTAGTGGAAAGACAATAATTGAGGTGACTTTTTAGTAACTAAAGTGGCCATGCCCAGATTATTCTAATCAATAGTTGTTGTAAAGACAATCTGGGGGCCTTGCCTATTCCTATAAGCTCACAACACAATGCAAAGTTGGTTGACCTAAAATTGTTCCTATGCGATTTCCGATTTCAGCTTATAAAGCTATGAAATTTCCCCTCATATCCTACTTCCACTTTCTATCTAGATGCTTTGCGAAGGATGCAGTTGTGAAAACCAACCCAGAAAACCCTAATGCAATGACATATGCAGAGACAAATTATCCAGAAAATAAGCCAAATCTCTTGAACTACACAAACTGTTTCTGAGTAACTTACAGTGAGGTGGCATGACTGGAGGGAAAGTGCCCAAAGATCCAGTACCATAATCTACTAGCGTTCTCTGAGCTTCTAACTCTCGTTGAACTAATTTACCATATCCACCTCTGCGTATAACATGTTAAGGAAACTAAAGAGCAAAGCTTTTTCATCTCATATTCAACAATGTAGATTAAAAATCCATCAACCATTCTGTTTTTTGACTGTTCTTTCTTTAAATCGAAAACATTTCACATTCAAGAGAAACACCACAAGAACCAGACCGACTTTAAATTTTATTGCACAAGCAAATTCTAGGAATAAATTCTCATAAGAAAGAGGTGATATTATCAGACTATAAGACAGATCAAAGTTGAAGCTGGAAATAGCTAATCAATTTATATCCTCTTTCTGCAACTCTAACGAAATGGGATCAATAGATTCAACTCCTACTTGGGTGGTAATGAAAACAATATGCAGAAAAGCTTTTTAAAAATAAAATAAAATAAGAGAACATTTGCTAGAGAAAACATTAAGAAAAGCATATAGCAGATGTATAAACTTGATATCCATCAACAAAAGTAAAAGTGACCAAAAGGTAAATAAGAATAAAGAATGCTGAGCAAGAACTGGAAATGGTTTCGACCAAGTTGAAAAGACGCCGATTTGGCAAAGTTAAGAGAGGACATAGGTGTCTAGATTTGATGGTAGCACAGTAGTGCCATTAAGTACCAAATGATGAACTAATATCTGTCCCATTCATAATCTAAAACTGGCCTCTTGACACACGCAAGAGCGTGTGCCATGGGCTTTTTCTATTGGATGTGCATCAATTTTTTAATCGATCATTAAATTACTATCAAGGTAATACATTTATAAATGCAACAGAAACTCCACCAATGTGCAGAACAAAAGCACAAACAATATTACCATGCGGATCTTGGAAGAGGTTTCTGTTAGGAGAATACTCAACATAACCCTGGAAAAAGGTTCATCCTCATCCCAGTAACCAATAAGACAAATTTCTTATGAGTCATGTGTGCCATTAATGATAGAAAAGAAGTGGCTCATATAAGAGGGGAGAGGAGAATACAGGGCCCTATCATCCTTCATATCTTAGAAGAGGAGAGCATGTTTAATTTTGTAACAGAAGAGGGTGGAGGAAAAAAATTATGGAGAGATAAAAAGGTGAAGTTGTAAATATAAAGCTTCAGTTCGAGAAAAAATTAGAAATTGAGCTAGTGGGGTGTTAACTGTTAACCAAAACTAAAGTTGATGTGTTTTTTCCCCCCTTTAATTGTGTTTAGTTATTTATTTTACCAATTTTCCCTGAATTATATATCAAACTGTTTTCTATAGAGTTTTAATTATCAAAGGGTACTTGATGGGATTTTAAATGTTTCGCCTTTTGGGCTTCTCCCTTTATATATATAGGTTAAGTAGGTAGAGCTTCACAGGAAAGAACAACCGACAAGAATTTATCTATCCATTATTTAGTCTCTAAGTAGAACATACAACCTTACACAGTTCCGAAGCACATACAATCTACTCTACCTACCACTCCTTATAATTCCCAATTTTGTGAAACAGAAACCCTGGTATCAAATGAACTTAAATATAAATTGAATGCAAAGACAAGCAAATATATACTTTTAAAACGGATTCTCTATCTAGAATTGCCAGAAAAAGTAAAAAGAAAGAAGCTAGGACTCCCTTTTAACCTCAGGGGAATCAGCAATACTATAATTTATTGACCATGCTGAAGAAAGCTTTTCCATACATTGAAATCAAAAGGATATCAGGATCATAATCAGTACGATATTCATCGCGCACCTGTAAAACAGAAAAAAAGATTAAATCAAAACAATCAGAATGGTACATTTTGGCCAGTTACAGGAAGGCAAAGTAATGCACCTGTCCACCACTTCGCCCTCGACCCCATTGCCTTCCTTCTTGGAATCCCCAATCAAAATCCACACGAATAGGACGATCATCAAGAATAGTCCCGCTAATATATTTTACAGCATCCTCAGTGTCCTCTCGAGAGTAGTATCTGTTAACAAATGCATATAAATTAAGAATCTAACTCTCAGAAGAAAAATATGTAACTTTTACTATTCTCAAGATACAAGACCAATTTACAAGCTACACATATCTTTAAAAAGAACACTAAGAAATGATAAACAACTGAAGCATAATAGAATCAATTTTAAGTATAAAACATGAAGAACTTCTCCTGATAAATCAAAAGTTCAAACAATTTGGTGCAGGTACAAAGTGCACTGCTACAACATACAATCAATGTGACTTGCCAGTCATAGTTTAAGCAACAGCATGAATAGAAAGTGGTGCACTCCCTCTCTTTACTTGAACAATCAGATCCAAAAGAAGTACTTATGTCCCACACATTTAAATAAGATTGACTTGTCTGAAAATTTCAAGACAGAGAGAAGGGAAATATGCCTTTCATTTATCTCAAAACATGAAACTCAAGAAAATATGCAAATGTTCTCCATCAAAATGAAACAAGCCATATCATATTCAAAGCATCTCAAGAGTCAGAATGCATATACAGTCAATCAGAAGATAAAACTCAGTGGCGAAAACAATCAGCAATGAAGACAGTTACATGTATATATGCGTACAATTTTGATTTGCTATTGACCAATGAGCATGATCTTCATGCTGACCAACTGTCAGATAAAACCCGTGCCCAATATTCAGATCCTGATAAAGTATTTTCTTATCAGGATGAATGTCAGAAATTCGAATTTGATCCAATGGTTGGGGAGAATGAATATTGTGCTCAGCAGTAGGTAGGAGATTGCAACAGTATATATATTACTTCAACATAGGGTGAGATGTGAGGTAAATGAAGCCAATCAGTTTGACTCTACCCACTAAACCGTTTCCCTTTCAAGAAGTTAAAAATATGAAGAATGAAGCTTACAGGACAAAACAAAAACCACAAGGCGTTTTGGTATTTTTATCCAAGCCCATAATTATCTTCTTAATCTCTCCAGCACGAGAAAAAAGCTCATAAACTTGCTCTTCTGTTGTGTAGAATGACATATTCCCAATATAAACAGTCGTTGATGCCAGGAGTGCTTGTTCAAAGTCCTCCTGTGATCCAGGAAATCTTCTATCCCGATATTGTGAAAGCTTCGATTGATCCTAATGAAAAAAGAAAATGATGAAAGATGAGGTAAGTGCAGAGAGGAATAACACAGTTATAAAATGCATGTTGGATCACAAAGGATAAGCTGTATTTTCATCAGTATTTCAAAGTGAGACTTGAATTACCATACAATAATCTGGCAAACTTAGCAAATGCATAGATGTACAATATGGCCACTGGAGTTCCCTTTTTTTTCTATAATAGAAACGGTTATGAAAATAGAGTAAAATGAATCTAAGAAATCATAATGAAAAAAACCCACTCAGTTCTAAAAAAAATTCACAGCACATGTACAGGGTACTTGAACAAGAAATAAACAATTCTGGTTAAGTAATTACTATGAACAAAATTTTTAAAACATTTTCCAGAACTTCTCTAGCATTCACACATTTGATTGATTTGAACCAAATCGAAAACCACAGCTTTATTACGACGACATATTTTTAAGAAAAGAAAAAGGCAGCTGAATGACCATTTATCATAAAATGGAAACTCCAATATATTTGGCTCGACAACAAAGAAAAGAGAAGATAGAACTTAAACATTCCCTTTTGCACTGTCTAGTTCTCAAATAGAAGAAAATAAAAGGGGTTGGGGCTTAACTTCTAATTTCCATCTGTCACCCACCATGAGTTTCTTTTCTTTTCTTCTCTTCTCGTAATATTATCTCCAGCCCTCATATTACCAAACGGAATATTATACACCTTCCTCCTCTTCATTTATAGTTATTGAAAGTTTACATTGCAAACTGAAAAGAAAAACCTAGTGCACTGACTTACATTGCAAACTGATTTTTCACTCCATCAGACAGAAACTTGACACTAGTACTAAATTAAAGTCCAAGTTGAGAAGAAGATCAATAAAATCCAAGACTACTTTACCTTGAATAAAGAAGCCATCACCGTCTGCAACTGAAGGCAAATCAATGAAGTAAAAGTTGGAGAATAATTTCCTTAGTGTTATCAAATCTGCACCAGAAACGGAAACCCACAACATCAATAGAATGGAGAAAGCCAACAAAATAGGATATTGAATGAAAAATACAAAACATTCTAGCACCCAAAATATAAATTATATATAACATTATGTAAAACAATTGCACGAATGGTGTTATTTCAAGCTTGTTCCTTGAAACCCATTTGTTAGAAATACTTCTTTGAAGCAATTTAAACCATTTTATGTCACAGTAATCGAGTCAAAATTGCAGTGCATGAGAATATGGATTTGCACATAAAATTAGCTACAATGCCACACACCAAATTACCTAGCTGCCTGAAAAATTGCCTTCAACCCTAAAACACTAGACCAGAAGACACCAGATTTAAGAACAACCATAGCTTTACAGAAGCTAGAGAGAGAGAGAGAGAGAGAGAGTACCAGGGAGGCATCTTTGGCCCCGGTGGAAGCGAGAATGGGGGTTTTATTTTTCTTTCGGAGCGAGCGAGAGTGGTTTCGAAGCGTATTTTTCAACTTTCAGCTTCCGGTTCGAACCGGGTCACATAATCGGATCCTATACCCGCTTCGTTTTTTGTTTTTGCTTTTCCTCCAAAACCCTAAAGCCAAAGGTATTTCCATTCGAAAACTTAAACCCTGTGAGCTGAGAAATGAGAATGGCCACCTCAGCAGCCGCAAGATCCATTTTCCGCTCCTGCGCCTCCCGCAGCTGCGGCTCGGCGGCGCAGCTCGCCTCCGAAGCCAAAGCCGCTCGCTCCCCATTTCGCATGGCAGGCAAGCGACCTTCCTCTTCTCCCGCGATTAGGTACATATACGTATATGTGTGTATATATATATGCCCCTTAATTTTCCCTCATTTTCTTTGCAACCGAACAGAATGTTCAAGTTACACGGTTGCCAAATTTGCCATTCAAATTACATTAAAAGACTTTGATTGTAAAAAATTTGGAATTTGTTTGTGTTTGTTGAAGGTCTCCCGTTGAATTGAGCTTTTGTGTGGAGTCAATGCTGCCCTACCACACAGCAACAGCATCGGCTTTGATGACTTCGATGCTCTCCATCACTCGCCGCAGTTATGGTTGGCTTCCAGAAGGTACTCTCTCAGCAATCTGTTTGTATTTGCTCGTACTCTCAAGTGGCTCTTTGTGTTTAGTGAATTTTTTTGCTTTTGTGATGGAATGAGTGGCTGTTGGCTTTATGAACGTTTGCTTGTGTCCTATTTATGTTCTTTGCTAGTGACTGCTTTTGTGCTTGTTTGAGTTCTAATTTCAGTGTCAAAGAACTGTTTCGAGCAATAAGAATGGAATAGACTAAGTTTTCTCTTTCTGTTTGTTCCGTTAAAGTAATGGAATAGCAGTGAGCATTCCATTCCAATGTTTGTGTTTCTAAAGAAACGGTAGGTCTGAAACCAAATTCAAATGCTTCCCAATAAGCCCTTATAGATGTAAAAGTTAGCGTGGATATTAATAGTATTCATTTCATATTTTTAAGATCAATGGAAATATCTCACTTTTGTTTTTTGTTTTCTTTCCGTGGGAAAAGTGATTTGTTTGTACATAAGCACATGCATATGTATACGTACATATGTATATATGTGTGTGTATATATATATATATTATATTCAAATGTCCTTTTTTGAACCCTTGTGATGTCTTTCTTTTTTGCCACTTTTTATTTGCTTAGTAAAATTAACAAAAGAGCAAATGACTCAACCAAATGGGACTATTTCCTCTATCATTATGCAATGTCTACATCCATACTGATTTTTCTTTTGCTCCTTACTCCTCCTGCTAGGATTGGTGAGATTTGCATATTTCTCATGACAAGCAGCCTTGTTTCATTATGTTCAACAAAGAAGTAGTTTTGTTTGTTAGCTGCCTAACCGATGGGTTTTTATTCTTGAATTAGGTATCTAGCGAACATTTGTAGGGTCCCTTGATGTCGTTTTCTTCCTTCTAATTTTCTGGTAAGGTAGTGGCTATTTATGTTGGGTTCAGATATTGAATACTTCAATTTTGAAATGTCATCACAGAGCCATATATCATGTGTCTGTTTTGATACAAGTTGTGGGAAAAATAAGTTTTTATGGTCATTAACTTATGCAAATGAATTTGCTAGGTACTTATAGCTGAATTTGGTGGTTTCGGTTTGTGCACTATCTCTCTGCTTCCTTTAGTTCACTTTGTGTCTTAATAATTAAGTCAATGGCCCTTCTCGTACTCCTTATTTGAAAGGTGCAAAAATACCTCTGTTTGTTGTTGTAGGCCAAGACAGATGAAGATCAAGAAGCGATGTTGGAGTAACTTTGATTTTAAATTTCAAGCTTTTAAATATCTAGGGGGGCTATGTTCCTAACAGATTGGAGAACATTTCTGTTCTTTAAATTTGTGAACTTTGTTTTTATAAAAACGTTTATAAGAGTCCATTAGATGTTTTGAATTTTTTGATCTTATCTCATGGCAATTTCTAGGAAGGAGGTGGAAAAAAATTTATGATGGCTATTTCAGTTGTATTTAGAAATAGTCTTTGTGTGTTTTGAATGTTTGGAGGTTTTTATTAAATATGATTGAATCATGAATGGTTGATGAAAAGTTGAAGAGAGTTAAACTGTATCTTGTTTGTTGTTAAAACAATTAATAATAAAATAGGTCCCCAAGTACAGATGTCTTCTCTCTTAACTAAAATTCCAAATTCAAGGTTGACACCTATAGTAGTTTATGAATATTTTACATGTTTAGTGAATTTAGAAATGTTTAAACCACGATGATCATAAAGTTAGTGACTGATCATTTTTATTTGATCAGCTTGCAATGATGATGTGTGATGATTGTTCCAAGGAGTCAAGGAAGTTTTATGTACTTAGTTCTTCAGTCTAAGGCAGTGACTGCTGGTAATATAAGAGTTTTGAATGAGCTGCAGAAGAGATAAGTTGCATCTCCTGAGCTTTTAAACATAGATCAACTGGTAGACTTGGTTACTTTTGTCCAAGGAATAAAGACAATTTCCTTTTTCCTTTTCTGGTTCTCTCTTTTGTGATGCTCATTGTGTAGCTCATAGACTTAAAAGTGGTAATCTGCATTGCTGATTTTTTTTTTTCCTTTTCCTTGATGTTAATGACCGGAGAGTCATACTTATATTGTTTTCAATCAGCTTGCAACAACGATTCATGATCAATTTCCAGTGAGTTCAGTAGAAGTTTTGTTCAAGATTCTTGCACTTGAAGAGAATGATGACTTGGAAGCCTTAATGAGATGCATGCTTACTGGACAAATCTGTTCTGAAATTAAACCTTTTCAGTGTTTTATTTTCTTCAGTTTGATCACCTTGAGAACTTTAAATGTAAAAATTCTATGACTACATAGTCAAAGATGAATATCATCTTCTCTGCATGTTACTGTTCTGTTATCCTGTTCGAATCCTTCATAGCTATTTTGTCTCTCTCTTTTTAGCTTCATTTTTTTTTCTTCTCTTTTTTGAAGAAAAATCATTGCATTTGTGGCAGCACGGCATTATACCTTCTATATGAAGTAAGAAAAGTAGCTTCTGCCTGGTAAAGCATTATGCTCTTCTAGTGCAGTTAGTCGAAGAGCTATTGCTTGGCAATCTTCTCCTAGGTCTCTTTTACCAAGCTTGCAGGCAATTAGAGAAGAATCCACTTTTGTGTTTGGGTATATGCTCGATTCATAAAAAATTGTGTGCTTCATTTCTTAGTATTAGCTTGTGGTTACATTGGATGAATGCTAGTGAGCTTTGTATCGTGTTTTACTCAGACCAAACTTGGACTTCGTAATATTTGATCAAGTACAGTCAAGTTTGAGTTTGCAAGCATCTTGGTTCGTACATGATCCATGCTTTGTGGCCAAATCATATATGCTACATAGAAAGTGTCTAAGGTTGATAGGGGCTATGTGATTTCACTTTCCAAATTTGCCTCTTTTATGGTTTTTCCACAGCCCTCCAAGATTTCCCGAGTAGCTGACATGTTTATTCTTCTTCCTTTTCAATCTGTGCGCAGATTCTTGAGGAATGCAGATCCATCCCCTCAAGACGTTGACCTCCAAAGCGCCATAAAAGTGTTTCCAGCCCTGAGCTTACGTTTCATTTGGTCACCTTTTGTAATAGAGCGTCAAACAGCCAATCCTCATCACACATCATATTGTTTTTCCCTCCTAAGTAGTTCCTCTGGAATTTGTGGTTAGTGAGAGTAGTCAATGAGATAATACTCATCTAAGTTGATTACTACCCTTGTGGCCTGCACTATTTGCACACACTAGGGCAAAAGTTTGAACTGACCACACGAAGTGCAAAACTGATGTGTGCTCTTTTGGCCAGATGTGATTTAATTATTTTCTTTTGAAAAATAGAACTTTAAAATACCAATCTTCAACTTTAGGCCTTCCCTTCTTACCCTCTTCCTCTCACGTCTGGCCACCGTTCTTTTTTCTATGATTGGTTTTCCATCGGCCTAGCACCATTCAATTTATTCAAATTTGAGGTGCCAACGCATACATTCTTGGATGAGAACAAGTTATTGAATGGTTGAAATCTTTGGTGTTGTCTACTGTTTTTTTCCCCCTTAAATTAATTGAATACAGTCGAAGATTTGTTAGACATTTTCCCCTTTGGGTTTACAAATTCAATGTAGCTTCTTGTTATTCCAAGTGTTGATGGTGGTGTGTTCTTGATTCTCAATAAATAATAATAAAAAAGAGTTTTGAATCCAACTGATTGATTTGTTTGAGTCTATAGCTATATAATTGCGGGATCAGCTGAGAAAACCTCATTGCCTCCCTCTCGAACTCGTTGGATATACAGTTGTTGGTTTATCAAGCTACATACAATTTATAAATTTATAATTTTATCAGATCAATTCGTACTGTATATTTTTCTCTCGCCCATGCCTTCAACCTATCACCGCACCATTTGATAGAGAATTTGGCATCATGATTCATAACACTCAAGAAACGAGTGTTTAAGCCGATGAAACACTTATTGCAATATCAACGGTATTATCATTCATTACTTTCAAGCTCGTTAGAACCAAATCACTATAAAAACCCCGAAACCGGAGCTAGTTATGGAAAGAAATCTACAGTCATCAGTCGCCTCTGAAGAGAAACCCACATCATTCATGGCTGTTCATCGCTTGATGTTCGTCGCCACGGGTTAAGTGTCGAGAAGGGAGAACAAGAATGGCAAGCCTTGGATCACATATGCACATGTCAACTTGGTGATTAATTTTGACCAATAAAAACTTAAGTGGTTAATTTGACATATTAAACTTAAGCTTGCTCTGGAAATTGATACCACGAGTTGATATAACAGAGGAGTACTTCCAATCCCAAACATGGCGTAGTTTAAGTTTAGTCAAAACAATTGAATAGGTGTTTGACAAAAAAAAAACAACAGAAAAGGTGAAACCTTTTTTGTTTTTTTGATACAACAGCAACCATAGCAAGAGATTGACCAAAACAGAAAATTACAACAAAGAAGAGTCACAAAAGAAATAATGTACAAAATGCATGATCATATTGAATACGATCTAAGTCTTGCGTTCCATATTCCAAGTCTAGCAACGTCTAGTTCTTCCAAATCATATTATATCACCGTGTGAAACTCACTTAGGTTAACTAAACACAACAATATCAAGACTCAAACTAAACACATTGGTTGCATCCTACTAACAGTAATGGTTAAGAACACATATAATTCATTAGTATCCACTCCCACAAAATACCCATCGGTCACTCTTCAACGTTAACCAATTCGTACTCAACGAGAGAAAGATTGTTTTCCTCTTTAACTTGGAAGTTAGCTGGTTCAGTGACTTCAACACGTCCCCATTTGTCAACTGCTAGCCTCATAGTTCCCTTGAACATATCAATCTTCGCATTACGCAGGATCACAGTAGCGTCCGGCTTCATTGTGTCAACTGCACGTATAAATTGTAACTTCATCATTTACACATAATGCAAACCAACAATCCTCCGAGAACCAAAAAGGCTAGCGACAACATGCATGGACACATACCAAGTAGTGCCAGGCTTCTTTCATTTATCAACCAAAGGCATTAACACACAAATGCAAGGCCCTAAGAACAGAGAAGGGATACCATCTAACAATATTTGGATACCGCCTTGGCTGTTCTATGTGGATGGAGAATAAATACATAAGACAAAACTATCAAAACGGAGTTGAATCACAACTTAGACCAAATAATAACCCATTGAAGACAGGCATATTTATTTATCTGATTGTACACAAATAGCAGGATTAAAGATCATAGTTTGGTCTCCAAACAAAGAAAAACATTACGCAAAGCAGAAATGAACTTACAATTAACTAAAACTTCTTATGAACCAAAAACAAACCCAACACAGAAGTTAACCCTGATCCGCTGTTTTCAATTCTCCTCAAAACAAACAGTTAAACACACTTCAAACCCTATCAAAACCCATTCAAACCAACAACCCAAATCTCCAGAACACATAGACCATAATTCACAATTAATTACTTATTTAATTTAATAATTCGTGTATTAATTCATCTATAAGCTAACAATCATGAATTATATACCTTGGTCATTGCGAGCGGTGAAGAGAATGGTCCCAGTCTCATCACCAACGAGGCACTCGGCGATACGAGAGGGCTGGAGAGGGCGAGACGAGAACGATGGTCGGCCGCCGTTCTTGTTGGTCACCTTGACCGGCTTCGAGCTCACCACCTTCACCGTGAGGGTGTGGCCGCTCGTGTTTGGCTGCAGTTGGTCCACCTTTACGAACACCGGCTTTCTCTTCGCCGTCACTGTCCCTGAACCGCTCGCTGTCGCCGTCTCCATTGTTCGAAGCTCGAGTTCCGAAAGCCCTAGCTCCAATTTGTAATTTGTTAAACCCTACCCCTAGGTTCAATTTGGAAGTACTCGGGGGATTCTGGGGTTGGACTTTGATTGACTACTAGCGGCCCAAGGCTTGGTATTAAAACCGGTAAATTCAAAGGGTCATTCTAGGGAGACCAACTTTGTGTACCAACTTGTGTACCAATTCTTTAATAGAGGTGGAGCCCATCAATACAGTGGGATCCACACTCTATTAGAAAGTTGGTACACAAAGTTGGTCTCTCTAGCATTTTCCAAACTCAAATAACCCCTACTGAATTGGACCGGTTTTTTTTTATAAATAAAAGTGTTATTTGGGGAAGGGTAATCAAACATATAGTATGGGCAAATGTTAATCATTTGAACTACAAATTCCTTGTTTTAAATAATAAAAACACAAACTTTAAAAAAGGTTATTTTTCTAATAGTTTCGTTTCAAGTGATCGGTTTGATTAGATTTTTTAAAATATATATTATTTTTTCAATTGAATTGGTACTAGTTTGAATCATTTTTGCTTCAATTTCAATTTTTTAAAAATAAAAAAATCTAGACAGGGCCACCAATCTCTTTTTTATTTTTTATTCCCAACGTGTTTCATATGTAAACCATATTTCCATGTCTCAAACTCTTGCTAGCAATCGCACCCTCTTCTTCATTTCTTTCTCATTTCTTCCTCATCTATTTCTTTTGCCTCACTCTCTTACCCTCAATGTGGAATAAATAACCCAAATATAAGATCTCATCCATCTCGCCAGAGCAACCCAAAAATCATCAATGCCACCTTCTTTCACTATCAAACCATTTGAGGAGGCCGTATCTACAAATTCAAGGCTTCATCATCATTATCTCATGTTGGGAACCACTCGAGTGCACCGCACAACATGATGATGATCATAATGTGTAGTCACACTCAAACACTTTTGAGGGTTATTCTACTATGCTCTGGTGTATCAATACACCAAAAAATTTAAACATTCACGTGCAAAGCACGTGGTCACTACTACAATATCTGCCTTTGGGCACCAATATTGTTTGTGCCCTTTAGTGTAAAAGGCACAATTATTCGTGGTCGTTGCTAACACCCACAGTGCAGCAACTATAAATTAGTCGGTTTTCTCTATAGCAGTTTCCATTACTTATTAAGCACAATTTTATTTTTTCGTGCCCTTTGCTCAATACTTTTTGAGCACGGAAGAGGCCTTGTTGACTGCTACATCTGATTTGACTTTTATACATTGCACACCAATTATTCATTCGTGCCCAACATATTTATTTATGAAAAAAAAATTGATTGCAAAAATGAAACATAAACCAGCACCACCGATTTTCTCCCTCTTTGTTTCTCAAGCACCACCACCTCCTATACCCATCCACCATCTAAATCAACCTAGTTCCTCTTTCTCTTTCTCCAACCCCACCACATATCCCAAAACCATCTAAACAACCACTTCCTCTCTCTCTCTCTCTCTCTCTCCTCCGGTCGGGTTTGTCGATCACAACATCAAAACCCACCCCGATTCGAACTCTACCACCACCAGCCTCCTCCAATCTCCCTTTGTCTCACTCCAAATATACTCTAGACACCCATCACCAATTTTCATATTATAACCTCTAAACCCACCCCAAATTTGAGCTCCGCCACTACAATCTCTCACATTTATCACCCAAAATGTGGGTTAGGTGGGTTGGGTCAGTTGCAAGTGCATGTAGATGCAGAGGGCATTTGTCGTAATCTGCTGGTGGAGGCGACTTTGGATGGTGGCGGCAGCAGAGAGAGAGAGAGAGAGAGAGAGAGAGAGAGGAAGTTCTGTTGGTGATTGCAACAGAGACACAACGAGAGAGAGAGAGAGAGAGAGAGAGAGAGAGAGAGAGAGAGAGAGAGAGAGGAAGTTTTGTTGGTGATTGCAACAGAGACACAACGAGAGTGCGAGAGAGAGAGAGAGAGAGAGAGAGAGAGAGAGAGAGTGAGTGAGGAATGGCTTCAAAAATAAGTGTGGGTTGGGGTGAGATATTTTCTAGGGTTTAAAGTAGGTGGAGGCGTGCAAAACACAATACATAAAAATATATGTATAAAACAAAAGAATTGGGTAGAGACCAGTTTAAACTTTGCTTTTTTGGGGATCAAGTTTTAAACTTTGCTTTGAAAAAAAAACATTAAACATAGTTAGAAAAATAAAAAGTTACTTTACATGTAAATTATTATAAATTATTTGGCACAAAAGGTTTTTGTGTCTATTATGTCACATCAGATAAAGACAAACTTTTTTGTCTATCTAAATAATAACTTACTTTTTCTATAAAAAAATGTGTGAGACAATACATATATAATTACTTTGCCATAATTTTTGTGTCCAATGTAAAATTGTGCCCTTATATGCATGAATTTAGCACAATTATTTGTGTTTTATAAGAGAAAGCACAAATGTAACTTATTTGTGTCTAATGTTAAAAAAGAAGGCACAATATTGTATTTGTGCCCTGATGTCCGTGCTCTTTGCCCAGTTTTTTAGTAGTGGGTAGAAAGGAATTTTTAAAAACGAATAGTAAATGGGGTAGCCGGTCAAAAGGGGCCTCTTTGCCTTCGTCTCATCACTATAACCTCTGCAAAGCACTGAATCCTTTTCAACTTGGAGCTTAAGCCCAAACCCCGAATCGTTGGCATTGCAAAAATCGACGTCGTAGTCTGATTTGATTGAAGGTTAGTGTTTTGATTTGATTCAACGAGTTTTGGTTTAGTGTTATGATTTGAGGGTTTTGTTTTAGTTTTTTCATTTGATTGAAGGTTAGGGTTTTTCTTTAGTGTTTTGATTTCAGGGTTTTGTTTTAGTGTTTTGATTTGATTGAAGGTTAGGGTTTTGTTGTGACATTATTTCATGAACTTCCATGGTAGCTTACTGGGCAGTGTTGTTGTTGGGTTGTAATTGGTTTGTGAAGACAAAGTCGGCAAATATCAAGTGGCTGTTTTGAATTCTTAGATCCCAATATTGATTTGCAATAACCATTAATGGTTTTTTTACCCTAGGGATTTGGTCAATTGCATTGCTAATAGAATTGCATGTAGTGTCATGCAATTGAATATAGGAGTACGCAAATACGGATTCATTGTGTGCAATTATATCCATATATGCAATTGCGTAATCAAGGCTGTTTGTGTGTGCTGTTGATGGCTTCTTAACAAACAACCAAAGCAAAAGGAAAGCGTAAATTGGAGGGTAATGAAGAACATGTCGTAGTTGGTCGAAATGCATTTTTCCGTTTCATGTAAGTGTTGAGATATATATAATATATATATATATGTGGAAATACAATTGATGTTGTTGAATATTAGAAGTATTTGCTCAGTACTTGTTGTGTGACAGAAACATGAACATGATGAAATGGCGCAAAGTTTTGGGTGCGAAGTCTAATGATGAGGTGAGGGATGAGATCGGATAATTGATTGGAAACATGGAGTTTATATTGGTACTAATGATAATCTATGTTGCAGAAAATAAAAGAGATTGCCACTAAATGGAGGAAATTGAGCCCTAAAGAGAAGGCTGCATATGGATCCTGCGTTGAAGGTCGAAGTGGGGAACCGAAAATATGTAAAGAAGATAAACGGGTAATAACGAGATGCAGCCCTGACAGATTTCATGCATTAGTGGCAAAATTGTCAGACAAGAAGTGTACATCAATTGCGGAAATTGGTTTGAAACATTGTCATCCTTGTCCTGCACTCGTTTGAACAGGCCATTGTGCAATTATCTTGTTCAAAAGCTCGACCCCTCTACTTGTTCGATTGAACTACACGGGAAAGTGTTTGAACTAAATGCTTATGAGTTTGGACGTGTGATGGGCCTTAAAGACAGTGGTAATGATGTTGTACTGGTTGGGTTAGTAATGGATGATGAAATGAAACAATTATATGAGATACATTGAGGTTATAAAAGGGCAATGATGAATAGTTTAGTTGAGAAATTATGTGCATGCTAAGGTCCGGATGACAACTTCAAAGTTGGGTTTGTCCTGTTTGCCCTTGGCAACGTCATTTGCCCTACATCGTCATTGTCTATGAGCAGGAAGTATTTGAGTTCCTCGAGGAGGACGGGAGAAATAAAGACGAAGAACTAGGCTAGGCATGGTTTCTAGTATTTAATTAAAGGTGTTAAGACGTTCAAGGATAATGAGTCGGTTTATATGAATGGGTGCTTACTTTTCCTCTAGCTGTTCTATTTTCATTATGTTGTCAAAGGTGGCTCATATGTTGATCGTGCAGTGCATCCCATTGTGGCATGGAATAATAAGTTGGGTAATAAACTTATAAAATGGGTCACAAATAACGGCGGCTTTGATAGTCCAACTGTTGGTGTTATTTCAAAACACTTGAAGATGGGCTCACTTTATGGGGTCAACATTGAAGCTTTGGCTGAAGAGGTGGCCGCTATAGTGGGCGAAAAAGTAGCCGCTACAATTGGGGAAAAAGTAGTTGAAGTCGTGACCTATTCACTTTCATAATTTCGTCAAGAGTTAGCTTCTTTCATGAAAGATGGAACACGTGCAAATCCCGAAGAACCCAATGTTGAGAAAGAAATGCCAAATGATTACGAGGTTATGGGAAAAGTAAAGAAGGGCAATGATCCCTTGCAACCAGTCGAGTCCGAGATGCAAAGTTCCATTCAAGTGTCACAAGGTGAAGAGCAAGAAATGGATGTATGAAGATAAAGGAGTCGTAGTAATTTATCATAGTTTGAGAGAAATAAAGTTTTTTTAAAAATTATTTATATGTTTTTAAATATCCAAATGGTTGGATTGTAACAATGTTTGAGATATGTTTCTCATATAACTCAATGATGAATGGTAATGTAAGACATTTGGTATTTATATAACTTATAATCATGGATGGTTATATTCCAATTTAGTCTTTTTTAATTGATTTGTTATGATTTTACAATTCCCTTTTCCATGCAGTTAAAAATGCCGTGGAAAAGAGGAATGTTAGAAAGGTTACCGCTCCTGACACTACTCGTATGCAAACACGTCGTACAACGAAGATGTATCCAAGTAAGCATCAAAAGTCGCCATGGGAGCCATTGGCGTATAAAAAGGGCAAAGTTAACAAATCCTTTGGAAAGCAAGTAGGGATTGGGAATACCCAGTCCAAAATCAAAATAGGTCTTTTCAAGCTTAAAGTTGGAGACTTAGATGATGCTGACATGGACTTTTTCAATTACCTTTTTAACGAGAATGACGAATCCAGGTAGTATGACCAAAATTTCCAATTTTCATGCGTTTATCCATATTCTATCAAGTTGTCGCCTCTTTGATTAGTGTTTAGATTATGGTACATTCCTAACAATTGCCTTCATGCTTGGATGTAGTACCGAACCAATAATCGAAACGGAGGGAGGACATTATCTAAGTAAGGGAGAGATGTTGTGCTTGAGGCCAGAGAAGTGGCTTACTGATCGGTTGATGAACACAAAGATAAGTTATCTACATGAGGTTGGGTCAACAATATGGTACTTTACTACATATTTTGCTGCTCTTGCTCTTGGGGCAATAAAGGATGAAGAGTTGTCGGCTTTTGTCTTCAAAATCAGAAGAGAGACCTCAAAACGATTCCAAACCAATCTGAAGGATTACGATAAAGTTTGAAAATGTTTTGTTTTGACCTATAATAACAAATCTAAGTATGCAATAAGGCTTAACAACCATTTTGTCCTTAGATCTTCATCCCAATCTGGGACAATATCGGGGACCATTGGTACCTAGTAGTCATCCGGGTTCGTCAATAGGAAGTTGAAATATGGGATAGTCTCCCATCAGGCCGACACAACGTCACTCGACTTACATAGGCACAACACATTGTATGTGGGTTTACTATATAGTAGTTGTTTAGTGATATATTCTAAATTTAGCATGAACAATAATTATTATGTCACTTTTGTTGGTAGGTCAAAGCTTTGGACTTCATTTTAGTGATGAAATTGTGCAGGACTTTGGAACCGGATGGGGTTTTGCAAAGTTCAACATCATGCGATCGAAGACGGCGTGCAAACAAGATAATGGGTGGGATTGCGGGCTGTTTGTTTTGAATTGGCTGGACGACATTGAATGCAAATCCCATGGTGCAAACAAGGTTAGTAAGTATTGTTGGTGACATGTATATCATTTGAAATTTCCGTTTCACTTGTTAATAATGATTAACGGTTCATAGTCCGGTGTTGGTGGCAGTTTCAATCCATAGAGGAGCGGGTGCGTGTCGCGTTATCACTTGTCAAGCACCTAAAAAACTTGATTGAACCTAAAGTAATGCAGTCGGCTCGAAGCTCTATTGACAAAGATCTAGACGGTTTGCTTTAACGTATTGCAACTAATGACAAGGTCGCATAAAACACGTCAATCCCAAAAATTGAAATGAGGACATCACAATTGCCTCAGGCTAAAATATCATGTAAATCGTGTTGAATCTTGTGTGAAGCATCTTTGTAAAGTGGATGTGGGTGGGTTCATAAGAGCATTGCACACAGTGAGTTAGGTTTTGCAATAGCATGTTTAAACGTGAAATTGGACGTTATAATGTGCAAAACCTAATTCACTGTGTGCAATTATACCTAAGTCACTAAATACCATATGCTATTTGTAAATCGTGATCAATCTTTTGTAAATCATTTTTGTTTTTGCATATGGGGTTCAGAACTTAGGGTTATGATACGGGCAAGCCAATCTTTTGTATGCCCAAATACCATGTCAGTTGTAAATCATGGTCATTATTTTATAAATCATTACGCGTAATGGAAGTGATGCATAGTTTGGATGCCGAAATAAATTACATAAGCGTATCTCCCTTCAAACACATAAATTACATTCGAAAGTCTCAACAAAAACCAATTGTTCGAGCTATTTGGTTAAAACACAAGTCATATCCGAATTTACAAAATTGCGGTTATCTTGAGACTTCATTAATCCTAAAATTCTAAACGATATCCAAAAACACCAAATTGGTGGATTACATCTAACATCCAATTACATAAGCATACATGCTGCTTCATGGATTGCACTTTTCTAATTCAGTAACCACTTCATTAAGCTCGATCTTGTCTCACTTAGTTGACCCATCGTCAACATGCTAGGCATATTTTCTACCATTGTACAGTTCATTTTTGACACGAAAATAATCCCTTAATTTTTTGTATCGGATGACTGCTGGATCGGTTTGGCTTGCATTTGTTTCAAATTCAAAATCAAAGTTCGAAATGATATCAACAATATTGTTGTTACTCACCTCGGTGGATGACATAAGTACATCATTAACTCGACTAACTTTTCAAAGTATGTAATTGGTAGGATCATTTGGATCATCAACAACCTTCTTTTTCGTTGGTGCATTGGAAACCCTTGAGCTACAAGCATGATAATTTGACATTGGGATGGAGGGGTTGCTAGAACTATAACTCTTGCTATGCCTATATGAAATTATGAAAAATTAAGGGGAAGCAAAATCGCAAAGGATGGATGGGTAGGGTGGAGAAGTTGATATATATTGGCTCATGCACTACTGTGTTGGTTAATTACGGTAGTTGGTTAGTTGAAATTCATTAATAAAAAGTTTTTAGTTTGGTGGCTAGGTAGTTTTAATTGGTAAGTTACTATTGTAACACATATTTTACCTTCCAAACGAGGGTCCTTAATCAATTAATGCAGAAGTGTCGTTTAAATAGTAAATTCTGCGTTCTTGTAGTAATTTAATATTTAAACGCATATTTTACCTCCCAAACGCAACATTTGCATTTAAGGAGTAAAAGATACGTTTAAATTGTAAAAGTGCATTTCAGGTGCCTTTACTCATGAACGAAGTTCTTTACTCCCTGGCAGAAGTGTCGTTTAAATGGTAAATTCTACATTCATGTTGTAATTTTACTATTTTAACGCATATTTTACCTCCCAAATGCAACATTTGTGTTTGCGGAGTAAAAGACACGTTTAAATTGTAAAAGTGCATATCAGGTGCCTTTACTCATGAACGAGGTTCTTTACTCTCTGAACGCAGACGTGTCGTTTAAATTGTAAATTATGCGTTCCTATTGTAATTTTACTATTTTAATGCATATTTTACCTCCCAAACGCAACATTTGCGTTTAAGGAGTAAAAGACACGTTTAAATTGTAAAAGTGCATTTCAGGTGCCTTTACTCATGTGGTAAGATTGCATTTCTCACTTCATTGCATTTAATCTCAACTGTCAATTGATTTATAAAAACGACACATCCACATGAAGAGACCATTGACACATCCAAACTATGGCTTCCTCTTCTAAACACACTAAACTTTCCAACGACCCCAAATTCCCCAAAGACCCTAAAGACACCAAAGACACCAAACACCCCAAACACACCAAAGACCCCAAAGACCCGTCTCCCCTGTTTTGTGAGTGCAAGCCTCCAAACACGGAATGGTGTGAGGAATGCTACAAAGAAGAGATCATTATGCGTTGGGAGGAGGAACAAGAATGAAGAGACGATTACATTTAGGGATTAGGTCAGTTTTACTAAAATCTTATGTAATCTATGTTTGCGCATCACATAAAATGTAACATGTTATTGTTGGAATGCTCTCCAATTACAACGTGTTATTTTTAAGGTTTGTGTGACTTCTAGATCATTCATCATACAATTGAAAATACTCCCGATCCTCGTATGCATTTGGTGTTATCGCCTCATGGACTTCGTAGCTCTCTAATTCTAACATTGGTGGAGGGGGTTCAACCGGATCACGATATGGCGGTGAATTTTGTTTTGGAGGACGTAAGCGTGCCATGATTTCCTCCACAGAACGCACGTTTTCACCTTTCACGCTTTTCTCACTACTTGTTGACCCATGTGTAATGGCTTTCATCTTATCCCTTGAGAAAGCACATGTACCATTAATACTTTGTTCACCTTTTATAGAGTAATGGACAACATGGGGTATCTCACCCCCAAAGTTTTTCTTCACAACACTCTTTTTTTTCCATACATGTGTTAGATACATAATTGGAATGCAAATGAAAGGATTATGGAATTGCAAGCTTCACTTATGGATGTCGAAGGGTCAATTAATAGAGAAACAAATTTATAACCACAACATATACGTGTTAGGTGATTGAAGTTATTTCATTTGTCAAAAAGGCTACGTACACAATATCTTCAATTTAACAATTTGAATTAAACGATAAGTGTAAGGTGGGTGAGCAATGTTGTGGACGTGAGGGAGGTTGAAACCTCTAACCAAGTGATCAATGGCCTGGTTGGTTGGTTTTAATTCACCAAATTCCATGAGGCTTAACCGTGTGAATTAAATGAAGTTTTCATTTTGACCATTGAAATAAAGTTGGTGGGTTGGTTCAATAGTATAACCACCATTTAAATGCTGCATAAATGTTCATTGCAATGCTGTAATTACAAGCTTACTTCTGGGTGTGGAAACGAGTATTGACAATTTCAATTAAATGACATGTGCACGGTGGGTGAGCAAATCGTTGTGGACTTGAATACCTCAAGTGAGGGTTGGTTCACTAGGATTAATTGATCATACCAACAATGCCAATGAAGGTGGACGTGAGGGAAGTGAGGATTGGTTCACTTCCATTAATTGGTATTGTTTGTACCATATTTTGAAAATGGACCAAAAATGGTCTGTTTCTCAAAAAGAGAACTGTTGAAGCCCAGGCCCAATATATTTCATTTTTCCCTTGCCTTTGAAAAAGATAAAAATGAACCTTTTGGATAAAGGAACAAGTCGATAGGGCCTAGCCTAAGCTCACTTGTTCTTGTCAACCTGATTCAACTTTCAATTTTGTTCGGAAGTTGAAAGAATCCTCTTTGCAAGCCAGAAAATTCAATCGGGGCATTGGTGTTGATCCAACGACCTCCTCACTTTACAGAGCAATAAAATCTAAGTCATCAAAACCATCAAAAGGAGTTTTCGCCAGAAAAAGGACCAACAAGTATAAAGTGTATCTTAAACGAAAAATGGTTTTTCATAATTTTATTAGTTTGGAATATGTTTTTGTAGGTGTTTTAATTCTATCCCAATTGGGGGTAGTCCTTTATTTACATTGTCAACTTAAGTAAATGGGGGCCTTACTCAAGCCACCATGACACTACACTTATATTTGGGCCGTGCTGGGACAAGGCAATTATGGCCAATGGGCGGGCCCGGCGTGTGAGCCGTCCCAACACATGCCTCCCGAAATCCAACAGGCCGTAAACCCTAAACTATGAACGTGGTTTATATGACTCCCTTAACTATGGAGTATGATTAAAGTTGAAATTTTAAAAAGAAAACTATAAACTAAGAGCACATAATTATATACGATTGCCAAAACTTTTGTTGATTCATATATAAAAAATATGTTAGTTCAAATTTTTGGGTTTAGATGAATTAATAATAGTATTTATATATATATATATATAAATATATATATTATAGAGATGAATATATGTTCAAATTATTAAAACAATGCCAATTCTCCCCCTCAACCCCTTGCCGCATAAAAACCCGCGAATTTATAATGTTTTTATTAAAAAAGCAGTTCATTAAAAAAAAAAGGAAAATAAAAACTAAGTCCCAAATCGCACGCACCCTCAGTTGAAATCCCTAAATCCCCAAAGTTGGTCTTTTCTTCAGAAACCCCTCCCCCAACTTCACCTAGCACCTCCTGTCGCCGCCGCGAAGCCAGCCGAAGGCGCCTATTGTGTCACGAGCTCGTCGACAAGAAACTTCAAAAAGTTTAGTACTCTGTCAGTTTTTGGTTCCACCAAAAGAATATGGGGAAGAAAAGGGGCTGCATTAAGAGACCCCCTGGGAGTATAGGGACCTAATATTGCTCTCTGTATCACATGACACATTGAAGAATAAGCTATATGGTGTGCAAGAATACACACCAATTGACAGGAATCCGAATTCACCCCAATTGTACATTGGTTTGGAGGACCATCTTTCGTACAAGGTACCTCAAATGTATGTTTGTGTCTGAGTAATATGTGTTTATCTTTGTAATATGGTCAATACTATTTCTATTTCCCAGTTTTTTCCTTCCCTTAAAAAAATAATAATAATTTTAATTTATTACCACTTATATTTTGTTATTTTTATCAAAGCTCTACTCTAATTCATCTCCCAAAATAAACTTTACTCTAATCTAAATGTATGAATCAGTGTAAGCATAAGATTGTTGATTGTTGTGATTCCTTTAGATTTGGAGGATGGATATGAAAAACAGAGCTCCATTTATATTTGAAAAATCTTTCCTTCATTTGGTAATTGCAAAATTTTTGTATTTATTTCTACAGTAAACCTAAAAAAATTTAGTCCTACACTCAAATATGTCAATCTTTGGAAAATTTGGTATTTGGTATTTGCAAAATGTCAAGGGGTTTGGAATCACTCCAGGGGTTTGGCTTCACACGAAGTAGTCTCCAATCTCTGAAAAATAACCTATTCGTTATATCTCAACAACTCCATTGCATAATGAATTACATAGATGGGTATTTATAATAATCTAACCCTAGAGTGAAAAGGAAAATTAAACTTATTGTAGGAAAGAAATCCTAATCCAAATAAAATAGGAAACTTAGAAATCCTACTGAAATATGGAAAAACTAAAAATCCTAATGAAATCTGGAAAACTTAGAGAACCTAGGAACTAACAAATATATTAGGAAACTAATTAATATTTCCCTCTTCCATCTCTTTCGTTTGTAAACCCTAATGGGTTTGACAAAGTTGTCCTCATCAAGATTGTTGATTGTTGTAATTCATTTAGATTTGAAGGATGGATATGGAAAACAGAGCTTGATCTGTATTTGCAAAATCTAACCTTGATTTGGTAATTGGAAAATTGTTGTATTTATTTCTACAGTAAACCTACATTTTTTCCTATACTCAAATATGTCCATGTTTGGAAAATCTGGTATTTGGTATTTGCAAAATGTGTACTTCATTTGGTATTTGCAAAATCTGTCCATCTTTTGTACAAGGTACATAAACTATCTGTAAACAGTATGCATATGTATTTATGTAGTACGACATGTTGTATCTCCCCAATGTTATCAAAGTGGAAAGTGTGTGTCGTGTCCCACCATCTCTCAGCCAAAGCAACAATCAAGGGCCTATCGCGCTTTTTCCCCTGCCCTAATATCTTAATAAAGTCTTCGAAACCGGTTTCAATTACCTTCTCCTTTACAGAGGAGTGCAAACCGTGGTTCCACCAATCTGCACATATGTTGTTGTTGCCATGGCCCCCAATGGACTTCAATGCCATCATAGGCCTTCGTGTGAGCGGAAACCCATTGAAATACGACATGTTGGCTCACCGACACACAGTGAGTGGACTTTTGTTTTCTAAATGAGTTTTTATGTAGTAAAAGTCTTATTAAATGATTATAACTGAATTATTTATGATTTATGCTTTTCAAGCTTACTGTATGAACTCAAGTGATTATGAATATTTGTTCATGAATTTTGTTTCAAGTATGTGATTCGTCTTGGAATGAGTATTTATGATTTTAATATTGGCAAATTTGAATGACTCGGAAGGTTGAGATATTGTTGCATCTTTATGATTTCAAGAAAGGTTTTCAAAACCACCATAGGTACCCTAATTGTTGCCTTCAGAATTAAAATGTTGCCTTCGGATAATAATAAGTCTTCAGACAGTTTGTTGCCTTTAGATATGTCAGCGCGCGCATGACAATACACCCCATATGTTTTGGGGACGCCCGATTCGTGAGGAGCAAGGACGTGTCTCAGGTTGACTATGTGTCTCCTGAGTTCTGCGAGGACGCGTCTCAGGCCGACTTTGTGTCCCCGAGTTCTGCGAGGGAATGGAATTGGCGGTTTAATGTGGGAATGGATGAATTACTTGAAGGGTACACCTAGGTGGAGGGGAATTATTATTTGAAATGCTTTAAATTGGATTTGTTGATTATTTGAATGCTTGAACTGCTATATATATATATGTAAATATGAAATACGGGATTTCTGTACGAATATAGAATAATGATTAAAAGCTTTCTCAAATGTTTTAACAGTGGGGTTAGTATGTTGATATGCTATTTTTAAAAACTTTCTTTTTGTCCACTCACTTTTTCTAATGTTTTGCTCCCCTGTGCAGGAACCGAGTACCAGAGCACTACCACCGGGCACTTCGTCACCACCACTCATCCACTTCCACCTTGTAGGGTCTCTTATTTGTAACCGAACTTCTTTTATAAACTAAATTAGTTTAGTAACTATGATATTGCCCTAGTTTTCTATAAGGCCTGAGGCCACACTGTTTTACTGTTTCTAGCGTGTGAACTTAACTTGTGCATGTTGGACGGTTGTGGATATAAAAATTTGACTTTGTTACAAGTGTAAATTTTTTGGAAACGAGCAAATTACAGGGGAGACTCTGCCGAATTTTCAGCAGAAGTCAAACCTTAAAAAGAGAGTTTTCTTTTGATTTTTGGTTTAAAGGGGCAAATTGGTCAATTGTGTCCGGCACCCGATAGGTGTTGGACACGTACAGGGTTCGACATGAATTTCAAAGTGGAATTTGGATTGGGTCCTGTCATGAAAGATAAGGTAAAATGAATTGCTTCATAGTCATTTTGTCACATGTGTAGTCACTCCTTTGTTCAAACATTTTCTCTCAATCTCACAGCAAAATGAGAAAGGTGTGACGATTGGAACCATTCCTCGTCAACCATGGTCAATCAGGCTGCCTAGCTTCATAAATGCTAATGAAAGCAAGTTAGTCCGGATCCCCTAGGGACAAGAGAGCCCTGACCTACCGTTACCCAGCAAAGTGACGCACGTAAGTAATACGATTTACAACATACTGTCATTTTGATCATACTTTATTTTTGTTTAAAACTCTGAATTGCCTTGGCATTATAGGTGACCACTGAAGATGCTACAGACCTACTGCAGCACATTGCTAGGTTGAATGCTTTGCCATTTTCAATATGTCTGGAAGTAGCAAGTCAGCTTACATGACTCGGAAATAAATAAATAAAGTCAGTTATTTTGTAATTGGTACATTCCATAAAAGAGACTTTTCTTCTTAAAGGTTTATCATGTTTGTTGTTGCATTATATGCAGGAGGAATGATCCAAAAACAAACCTGACCGTGCTGGAAAGGGAGAGGCACCAATGCTCGAACGGGAAGATGACGAAGAGGAAGAAGATGAAGATGACAAGGAAGAAGAAGAGGATGAGGAAGATGAAGAAGAGGAAGAAGAGGAAGAAGAGGAAGAAGGAGAAGACAAAAATGAGGAGGATGATGGGCTTTCGAACCTTGGAGAGGATAACGACGAGGATGGGACAGACATAGACACAATCGAGGACCGTACTCTGAAGCGACCGAAATGCAAGACAAATGAATCAGTTCGTAGCTAAGGAGCTAAGAGGCGGAAGAACAAATAAATGTCGTCACTCGTTTGTACTTCAGCTTTTTTCATACTCCGTTTATATTTTGTTATGGCGAAAATGAAAACACAATACGTTCAATTTTGCTGAAATGTGATGTGCTTAAATTAATCCATTTCATGTTAATATTTGAAGTGAGCATGTAGGTGTTTTCAATTTGGCTCAAATGGAATTTGCTTAAATTGATCTTTCAATTCAAAACATAGGTTTCCATTTGGCTTTCGTGATATACATTTAGTTCATGTGGATCTTTGAATTCATCTTATTAGTGCTAAAATTTGTGTACAGTGACGCTGTATTTGCCAAACATTCCATGCAATCGCATTTTAATTTTTTGCAATTGGGTGAACAATGGGTCTTTGTGCATAGTTGCTTGGTTTTTCCATATCCAGTCCTGCAAATGCACAATGAGTCATCAATTGCATATTCAATCATACAATTGGGTGATCAAATATTTCTGCGCACAGTGGGTCAGCTTATGCATAGCTAGTCATGCAATTGCATTCTGAGTCATGCAATTGAATATACTGAGTCATGCAAATTGCATGCATGTCATACTACAAATTCATCCAACCGAGTCACTTTACATACTTCATACAACCACAAATACAGGTTACTTTACAAATGTTAATACAGAGTAACAAAAAAAAAGATAGCTTGTGACATAGAATTATACTGCATCATCTACCTCTAATGTTCATTTCTCCATGTAAACAAAGACCCATAACTTTGACCGCTATAGATTGAATCACTGGACAATTGTATCGGTTCATGAGTGCCAAATGAGAAACCGCCCTCACTGTTCTGACTAGAACCACTTGGGTTTGCAGTAGATTCGACATCATTTCCGGTATAAAACAATAAGTAATTATGTTAATTTTTATTTTGAGAAACAGCTTACACAACAGCTATAAATATGAGTTTCCATACATAATAATCACAAAGTGACCACTAGCGTGGTGGTAAAGTGGCGAGGGAAATATGCAAAAGGGCAGGGGTTCGAACACCCCCCAATGCACAGTTGCGTGAGTTTTCTATATTTTTTCAAGTTTGTTTGGTCATGTCACGATATTTTGACCATTTTAGCTTGAATTTGAATGAAAATATCGCTCCCGATATTTCGGCGATATTATCGAGGATATTTTCGATAAATTGACGAAATATTAATGGAATGTCCCGAAAATATCGGGACCCCAAAAAAATGATATTCGGCAAAAATATCGAAATTTAATTCCTTGGTCACGAGCAAGGAAGAAAAAATCGAAATTTTTGCCGAAATATTGGCGATATTTTGCTGATTTTTGACTTGCGATATATTATCGAAACACATAAAACCCCAAAAAAACTCGAAGCTGCTGAAGGCACCCGTGGGGTTCGAACCCATGCCCTGTTGGGCGTTGAATCCTTCCCCCTTTTCCACCACGTTGTTTGTTAATTTGTGTTCATTATCCATCAAAGCTCATATTTATATATGTTATTTTGCTGTTTCAGAAAATAAAAATTGAACCACTCCCCACGTTAATTCTTTGAAACTCATATTTATATATCCATCAAAACTCATATTTATATACTTGAATAATAATTGCATGTTAATTCTTTGAAGTAATTAAGTAATGTTGTATAATTATTCCCTAGGATAATTGATAGGATTTTTAGTACCTGCAAAAATAGGGTTAAAATCACATAAAATACTTGCAAGAATACAAGGTTATTGTAGTATAGATGCTCATGCAAGGTCGATCTCCTCGGGGACTATTAAGCAATTTATGTAAAAACGGTTTCCAATTAACTAAAATTAAAAGTAGAGAAAGTTGATTTGATTTTGAATTTGTTAAAGCTAAAAACGAATTTAATTAAAAACACAATTAAAGAAACGAGTTTTAGATATCAATTTATAAAAGTGCTAGGGTTCCACCGTCACCTAGCAATCCTATGAATTTTTACCAATTACTTATGAATTTCAACATATATGCTTTGAAGGTTAGGTTTTCCTATTGCATATTTTCCTTGTGATGTTCAAGCGAAAACGTATATCTAACATGCAATCCGTCTGTGATGTTCAGATCAAATATAAACATGCAAGACTCATTAAGCTTTGTGAAAACCCTTTGAAAAACCATGCAACCCTTAAGAGCGTGATATTCGCCTTAAGTGAACTTACACTTACTAATCACAAGAAGCCCTCCTCAATTTCAGGGTGATGTTCCAATAGAAATTGCATCAAATTACTTGTCTAAATATTATAATGGTGATCAGTCATTAAAACAAATAGATAGTTTCAAACGCAGTGATTAATAATTCAAAGCAAACATGCATTCATTCATAAGCAAATTAATAAAATCACATATTCATGCTAAGGCTAAGATTTCACCCTAGCAAAAGGAATTAGTAACGCATAATTATAATTGAAATCATAGAAAAAGATTGAATACACCTTGAAGTTGAAGATCTTCAAGAACCCTAGCAATTGTTCTCCACAATGTCGCGTTCAAAAAGTAAAAAGAAGATAGAAGAGAATCCTAAAATTGTTGTGAAGAAGCACTTAAATACTACATAAAACCTAGCTGCCCAATGCAGCTTTTCTTTTCCCACAAGGAAACTAATTAAAATAAAGTAATACTAGGAAGTAAAATCCAAATAGGATTATGGAAATTCGCTCAAAATCTGCCCAGCCACGTTCTGGGCTCAAAACTGCTCCAAATCAGGCCCAAGATAGCTTGTTTGAAGATAAAAATATTCTGAACACATCTCCAGAAGGTCACGAACCCATCCGAGGTCATCTTGGGCTCCAAAAACGCAGAAAAGCCCAAAACGTCACTTTTCCAGCACAGCGCACCGCCCCTTTATTTGACTGCCAGAAAATAATCACTTGGTAGAAAAATCTGGAATTTTGATACGATCAAGCTAAGTGACTCACGCACGTCCTTCAACTGGAATTACTCCAAAATTCATCCATTTGATTATGTTTTGCTCCAGCTGAATTCGAAAGTCCTATATTGCAAATATAATTCAAAGTATCAAAATTCTTCCAAAATATTAACCAAAATATACTAAGAATAGGGTTAAATATATAATATAAAATATGCTCATCAAATACCCCCAAACTTAGCTTTTTGCTTGTCCTCAAGCAAAACAAATCTAGAAAATAAAAACTAACAAATGAAAAACTTTAAAATAAAACCTATCTAAACAAAATTTCCAGTCAAGCTGCAATCCATAGAGAATGTTAAAAACCAGAACATCTTTTCAAAAGTTCCAACCAATCCCACTACAGAGTCTAAGTCATTTAGAGTCAATTAGAAAAGAATTCACAAACTTCCTTTGGTGTAAAGTGAACCATCATAGTCAAGGGGACTCGACCAAAACCCTTACCTCTTATCCCTTTTATTCACACTTCACATACTAACTTCACACATTTTCTTTTTTTTTTTTTTTTTTTTTTTCTTTTTGTAACAGTAGTGGTCATGCAATGTTGGTTCCCTTAAGCTTTCTATCCAACCCATGTAGCGAGCTTTAGGTAAATGACTCCCAAACCATTAAGGCTTTAGGGCACTAGGTGTAGAACACCCCTAAGGACTTATTAACCCGAGTTGGAAAGGCTACGAAACCAACTAACAACCCTACCTCATGCCAAAACTCTACCGTTTAACTCGAGAATCACTGCTGATTAGGCAGGACTGGCCCGGTTACTAGCAAAGCTTAGGGTGAGGCAATTATTACTTTATAACACATACTTGTTTTTTTTTTTTTCATAGAACAAAAATTAAAACACAATTAGACAGAAGGTAAGTATTTCAATCTCATTCCCCCTAAACCATGTTGGTGTGATGTGCAAATTTCAAAGTATAATTCATGAATTAGTGTCTAAGCAACAATAAATAGAAAAGGCTCTACTGTGGGATTGATCTTCACCATGTCCATTTGTTCCAACATTTAAAATAATCTATGGAGATTAACTTAAAACAAAAATTTTGATACGACTCAAAAAATTAAAAATCTAAAATTTACTTCCCACCCCCAAACTTAAATCACACATTGTCCTCAAGGTGTGGAAAATAAAATAAAGAAGTTAATAAAAATAGCAAAGCCTAAAATAAAACAGAAAAATAACACGCTAGCAAAAAATAGAGAACAAGAACTAAGAAAATATAACAAAAACAATAAAGGAGAAGGAAAAGAACACACCCGAATTGACGACTTTGATCCATGCATAGACACACCCGTGTGTGAGATCCTGCAATTGCTAATGGGCCGGAAAACACATGAACAAAAAGAGCAGCCCGCTGAAAGTGGGGAAGCCCACGAAGCAATAATGATATGGCTGTCAAATGACTGCCAGCTTGTATGTGGTGATATGCCTGCTCGCTGACGGCCCACATGCAATAGTACGCTCAGAAAGTTGGCCCGTTGAAAAGTGAATGGATGCCAGCCACATAATTGACGCCAGCTTGAGTTCATGCATGCTGAATGGGCTTGGAAACAATAATATATTGCTTGTAAATTGCTTTGAGAAGCAATAATTATTCTCTCCAAATTCGAACAAGTGGGTGCAAGCATTGGATTCCCTGCAGCAGCTGGACTCAAGCCAAGAGCACAACGGCTCTCTCATCATTTCGCATCGCCTTGGCAGGAGAGTTAATAACTCAAAAATATTGTAGAAACCCACAATGTCAAAACTGAAACCATCCATAGCTCCACGCCTCTCTATTCACTCTGTCATTGGTTGGCTTCATCCGTCCATTCACGCAGAACTCATGCTCCATTAAAAACAAAACCCACACCTCAATTGTCAGCGTGGCCTCCTGACAAAATCAGAAAAAACAAGTGGACCAACACCCAGTTGCGGATCTAGAAATTTTTCAGAGAAGGGGCAATTTTAAAAAGCTAAAAGCTCAACAACAACAAAATTTAGAGAACCAAATATCCTTAAAATTTAAACAAAACTAACGTCATTAATAATTCATGGAAAAAAAAAATAACATTACAAAATGCATATTACTTTATCAATTAAACAATCAAATTATAATTGATCATACCTTGAGCTGTGCACTGCGCAACATCTTCTTCCCTCTCGAGTTTGCTAATGATTATAAAAGTACAGAGAAAGCCAAATCAGGAAAAAAAAATATATGAAAAAACCATATTATAAACAAAAAGAGAAAAAAAACAAAACAAAACAAAACTAGAAGAGAACAACAACATAAGCAAAAAATCCCAAACCTTGCAAAAGGATTGGGTCTGAATCGATTGCCGCAAGAGAAACTTCAATGAGACGGAGCTTATAATTTTGAATTGAATTGAATTGCTCCTCACCGCTCTTTATTAATAGGGTTTATATATAATATGCTATCTTGATTCCGTATTGGGTAAGGCCTTGCGCGTTTCTATTTTTTTTTTTGCCTGGTCCAAAACGACGTCGTTTTGGGCCAGGACTTTTTAAAAAAATAGCACGCGTGTGTTCGCAACACGAAGGCAATGTAAACAAACGCACAAAGACTTATCAAATAGAAAGGAGTTTCACTCTGGCAAAAACACAAACAGTTGGTGGGCAAACCAGAGAGGGGCAAAGTGCGCCACCTCCACGGTGTTTTCCGGCGAGGGAAGGTGCGATTGCACCTCCTTGCGCCTCGTGGATCCGCCGGTGCCAACACCACGCCAATCAACTTTCACCGCATTGGCGGTGTGCCCATTCCCATTTATTTGTATTAGAGAGCCATACGCTCTCTTCTTGATTTCTCTCTAAACCCAAGAGCCTTCTTTCTTCATTTTTCTTGTTTCAACGCACAAATCCTGCTCTTTCTCTCTGTCCAAACTGAACCCACTTTTTTCTCAAAAGCCAAACCGCTCCCTCATGCATTTAGCTACTCCAAAGCCGAACGGTTCGTTCTCATTTCCAAATCAACCTTCGTCCATTCTTTACGGTGCCCTTTTTTTTTTTTTTTTTTTCAAATCTCAAAGCTTCTCTTCTCTCTCACACCACCACCTGCATCCATGATCTCACAAAGACCGGTGCACTCGGCTCGCAGACTCCTTCCCAGCTCAGATTTGAAACCAGCCATGATGGAGTGAGGCACAAAGACCAAATCTCTGAAAGATGGGGACGGTGTGCTTCAAAGTTCAGGTCCTCCAGATCCCAGGAGCCGGAGCTCTCGATGTTCAGATCCCTGGGAGAAGTGCAAGACATCTCCAAGTGTTCAATGAATCTGAGAGGTAGCAACTATTCGTTGCTCTTGATTTTCACGATATTGTGTGTTGGAAGCGAGTCATACCCTGAATCATGAGTGGGCTGTGCAGGGTAACAATTTGGCCACTTGAATCAAGGAGGAAGACATGGCAGCTTGGTCAGCACGGATCCCCACCCACATGAAGGTAAAACTAGTCTGCAGTTGTATGTAAATCCTGATTTGTAAAAAGGATGTTTTATGTTGCTGCAAAAATCTCATGGTGGTGCTCTATGTGTAGGGATGCAGAACCAGGGTGGATGCAAGGGCAAACAGCAGAAAGTCTTCAGAATCCCAGAGGGCAAAGCAGCAGAAAATCGTCAGAAACCTAGATCTATGCATCTGGCAGGTATAACTTTGAATCCTGCAAGTTTTGTGGGTGCAGATCCGGTATTTAAGAGCTGTATTTAAGTGCTCACAAAAGAGTTGTATTTAAGTGCTCACAAAAGAGCTGTATTTAAGTGCTCAAAATGTGTGATTGAACTGGATCTGCATAATTTCTGCAAAACTTGCATGTTTTAAGCGCTCAAGTTACTTGCTTTAATTTCCAGCGTAATGTAGATGTGGCATGATGCTAATGTAGATGCTGCTGGGTGCAGGATCCCAGTGTAGGATTATATTCTTTCATATTTGTTGCTTTGTATGCCCTGCATGAAACCAAATATTAGTTAGAAGTAGAAATAAAATAAATTAAAACAACTAAATAAAGAAAAGCATGAACAATTTTTTTTTTGTTTTGTTTGTTTTTGAAAATAAAATAAAATAAAGAGTCTAGAAAAATTGGGTTGCCTCCCAATAAGCGCTTTATTTTAAGTCTCGTAGCTAGACATTGCAGAGGCCTGGTGGTTAGATCATCGGTTCCCTCGAGTCAACGACTCGCTTGCGATGTCAAAGGGAGTCTCCACATAGGGTTTCGATCTGTGGTATTTTAGGTGTTACGGTAAAGGTTTCGGCTCCAATTTTGGTGGTTTATGCGGACGATTTAAGAGGCTGTTTAGGCTCCCTAAGTTCCAATAGACTTTTGAAACCTTGGCAAATGTCTAGGCAAATTGCCCACTTGTGTGAATGCACTCATGAACACCTTCATCTTTAGATTCTGTCCCATTTTCTCCTTGTAAAGCCCGTAGCGACTTATACGTAATTGAATTGGCATCATAGTTGTCTTCACTCATCTTGTCTAACACATCAACGCGCATGCACTCTTGCATTCGGTAGAGGATTTTTAGCTGCCTCAAACAAATTAAATACCACAGATTGGTTTTGAACTCGTAGAGTCGGTGTTCCAGCCTTCCACATCAATTAGAGTCCTATTTGTTGCCATAAACGGCCTTCCCAAAATGATAGGTGTTTCAAGTCTTCATCCATGTCTAAAACCACAAAATCTCTCGCAGATAAAGATTATCAACCTTAATAATTAAATCTTCAATAACACCTCTTGGATAAGTGATTGAACGGTCAGATAGTCGAACTACCATTGATGTAGGCTTTAAATCTCCTTGTCCCTATTGGAAAAGCAGAAAGAGGCATCAAATTAACACTTGCACCTAAATCAATCAAAGCATTTTTGAAATCAGAATTTCCAATAGTGCAAGAAATATTAAAACTCCTGGATCTTTTTTCTTAGGTGGCGGTTTGTGTAGCAGAATCTATGCACTGCTCTGTCGTAACCACTTTGTCCAAATCTGTAATCTTCTTTTTGCTACTGCAAACTTCTTTAAAAAATTTGGCATATGATGGAATTTTCTTGATTGCATCCAACAATGGAATGTTGATTTGAACCTTGGATAAAGTCTGCATAAAGTCCTTAAGTTGCTGATCCTTTGCCTTAGGAATTAGACGCTCGAGGATAGGGCGGTGGAGGGTCATAAACACGCTCTAAAACCTGTTTAGGGGCAGGATCAAAATATGCCGATTTGGTTTGTCCGCAGATTTGGCGGGTTCATCGATTGCGAGAATTCCGCATTATCCTCAACTGTTTGCTGCTCCTCTTCAATGATGTTTTCACGATTGTCATAGCTTTTTCCACATCGTAAAGTCCGAACAACGCAGCAATCTTCATGTCCTCTAGGATTAGGCAATCGCTTTGACTAGGAAATTTGCCTTTCTCCTCTCTCGACATGTGCGACCATCTGTCCAAATTGTTGCTCCAAATTTTTCATTGATGCTTCCATATTTTGAAATCTTTGATTGCTGCCCTCTATGTAAGACTGAATTGTTGCTGCCAATCTAGCAAGTTGGTCTTCCAGAGATGGTTTGGGTGGTACAAAGGTTTTTGTACATGCTTTGAAATGGTTTGGAATTTTGTTGATTGTCACCCCATTTGAAATTAGGATGATCTCTCCAACCTGGATTGTACCGAGGTGCATAAGCATCATTCCTAGGCCTTTGATAGTTGTTCATCATATTAACATGTTGCTCAACAAGTTCCGGATAGGATTCTTTATACGGGCAGCCCATTGTGTCATGTGTTGCCATGCTGCAGATAGTGCAAACTATTGTTGCAGGTGGCTGCTGCTGAGTTGAACTTTCTATCTGTTGTAAAATATGTTCTAACTTTGCATCCATTTTCTTCTCCATCTGTGCCATTTGTGCAGACATATTAGGAGAACTCACTGATAACTCAAAAATTCCCTTTTCTCGTGAATGTTCAACTCGCCCATTGTTGAGATTCTGTAGACATCATATCAAACAATTCATATGCCTCTCTTGCGATTTATTTGACAATGAGCCCTCACTGATGCGTTCACATGACTCTTGGATGTAGGATTAAGCCCATCAAAGAAAATATTCATTTGTGTATCTGCGTCTATATTAACATGTGGACACTTAATGAACATCTCTGTATATCTCTCCCACGCTTCATGAAACTCTTCATTAGGCTTCTGTGTGAATGTCAAAATCTCCCTCTTGTAATTCAATGTCTTGGATGCTGGGTAGTATTTGTTGAGGAATTTTGTGTGTAATTGCTGCCATGCAGTGATGCTATTTGCCGGTAGAGTGAACAACCAAGTTTTTGCCTTATCCTTCAAAGTAAAGGGAAAAAGACGTAACTTAATAGCCTCAGCAGTGAAACCCCTAATCAAAATATTCTTGCAACCCACAATAAACTTTGCAATGTGCATGTGTGCATCTTCATTAGGTAGCCCTCGAAAAGTAGGTAGAATTTCAAGCATATGGTGCTTGATCTTGAATGAGTCACCCTCTTCTTGGTCAGGATACACAATGCAATTAGGAACGTCATTGGCACGGGCAGCCAATGATTCTCTGAGTGGTCTGCCTTCTTCAGGTATTACTAAAGCCATGTTACCCTCGTCCACAAAATCTGCAAACAAAATCTGCAGAAAAGTGTCTAGCAGAGAACAGTCCCAGTTATTTTCTAGGCGCTGTCTTTGTAATGTACGCTCTGGTTCTGGATCAAAATTTGCAATCTGTTTTGTTCTGGATCTGGTTTGAACCATGCAGTGTGCAGAATCTGCAAACAAAAGAAAATAAAACTGTTTAGTTTTTTTTTTTGACGAAATTAAAAAGAAATATAAAATAAAAATCAGAAACAGTCTAAACAAAAATTAAACGAAATAGTCCCCGGCAACGGCGCCAATTTCTTGATAGGATTTTTAGTACCTGCAAAAACAGGGTTAAAATCACATAAAATACTTGCAAGAATACAAGGTTATTGTAGTATAGATGCTCATGCAAGGTCGATCTCCTCAGGGACTATTAAGCAATTTATGTAAAAACGGTTTCCAATTAACTAAAATTAAAAGTAGAGAAAGTTGATTTGATTTTGAATTTGTTAAAGCTAAAAACGAATTTAATTAAAAACACAATTAAAGAAACGAGTTTTAGATATCAATTTATAAAAGTCTTGAGGTTCCACCGTCACCTAGCAATCCTATGAATTTTTACCAATTACTTATGAATTTCAACATATATGCTTTGAAGGTTAGGTTTTCCTATTGCATATTTTCCTTGTGATGTTCAAGCGAAAACGTATATCTAACATGCAATCCGTCTGTGATGTTCAGATCAAATATAAACATGCAAGACTCATTAAGCTTTGTGAAAACCCTTTGAAAAACCATGCAACCCTTAAGAGCGTGATGTTCGCCTTAAGTGAACTTACACTTACTAATCACAAGAAGCCCTCCTCAATTTCAGGGTGATGTTCCAACAGAAATTGCATCAAATTACTTGTCTAAATATTATAATGGTGATCAGTCATTAAAACAAATAGATAGTTTCAAACGCAGTGATTAATAATTCAAAGCAAACATGCATTCATTCATAAGCAAATTAATAAAAGCACATATTCATGCTAAGGCTAAGGTTTCACCCTAGCAAAAGGAATTAGTTACGCATAATTATAATTGAAATCATAGAAAAAGATTGAATACACCTTGAAGTTGAAGATCTTCAAGAACCCTAGCAATTGTTCTCCACAATGTCGCGCTCAAAAAGTAAAAAGAAGATAGAAGAGAATCCTAAAATTGTTGTGAAGAAGCACTTAAATACTACCTAAAACCTAGCTGCCCAATGCAGCTTTTCTTTTCCCACAAGGAAACTAATTAAAATAAAGTAATACTAGGAAGTAAAATCCAAATAGGATTATGGAAATTCGCTCAAAATCTGCCCAGCCACGTTTTGGGCTCAAAACTGCTCCAAATCAGGCCCAAGATAGCTTGTTTGGAAGATAAAAATATTCTGAACACATCTCCAGAAGGTCACGAACCCATCCGAGGTCATCTTGGGCTCCAAAAACGCAGAAAACCCCAAAACGTCACTTTTCCAGAACAGCGCACCGCCCCTTTATTTGACTGCCAGAAAATAATCGCTTGGTAGAAAAATCTGGAATTTTGATACGATCAAGCTAAGTGACTCACGCACGTCCTTCAACTGGAATTACTCTAAAATTCATCCATTTGATTATGTTTTGCTCCAGCTGAATTCGAAAGTCCTATATTGCAAATATAATTCAAAGTATCAAAATTCTTCCAAAATATTAACCAAAATATACTAAGAATAGGGTTAAATATATAATATAAAATATGTTCATCAATATTTTTAATATGTTTAATGTTATTTATTATTTTATTATCGAATTGGATTATTATTCATTATTAGGTTTTATTATTCCATATTATTTTCATAATTACTTAAATTCCTACAATTATTTTCTCATTCATTATTCCAAATTACTTACATTCCTACTTAAATTCCTAGTAAGTTATTCTCATTCATTATTGTTATTTAATTTGTATATTTATTATTATTTATTCCAAATGTTTGGTGGTATTATATTTTAAATTATGGCATGTGGTTTTTAATTTTTCTATTCTTTATTTGGTCACGTACATGTGTGTTTATTATCTCTTAATTCATTATTAAAGACTTTATATGCTTCCATCACATTTTGTTACATTTGTTTAATTATTGTTTTATTGTTTTATTGTTGGTCACGTATAGAGATGATGAAGATAGTGAAAATTTTGAACCTCATAGGAATTCTATGTGGTACTAAGTCACTCATATATCTTACAACGCAATGTATAAAGTGTAAAATACTGTAGTAAATCATTATATATAAATGATTATGATGTGTTTAATCTTTTTTTATTAATTACAACATATTTTCTACAGTCACAGTGTTTGTCAGCTCGCTATATAATCAACTTAAATCAGTCAAATCAATCATGCAATGCATTTCCTTCCAATTTTTTTGATAAACTAATAGATAATTGACTAAATAAACATTCTCTAAAATTTCAATAAAAATTTCCAAGTTTTTCTTATAATTTCCGTGGTTTTTATCAAATTTTTATCGATATCGATATTTTCCCAATATTTCCATCGACATTTCTGTGTTTTTGAACCACAAATATTTCCGAAACCTTCGATATTTAATTCCTTGGTCACGAGTAAAAGTGCTTCTTGCAAATAGGGTTCAAATTTGTAAGATTTCTCCATCTCCATCGGAGATTTTACAGTTATTGGGATTGAAGAAGCAATGGGCTTTGTTTGGCTCACAAAATAATAAAGTGAGCATTGTCAAATTATATATACAAAGAGATTGCAAAAAGCCATTAATCAACTACATTTCAGATGCCTGCAACAGTGTTTCAACACATTTACAAAAACAAAAAAATGATACAAATAGTGTTTAACATGTAAGTTTGTAGGATCAGTGCCAAAATGTTACAAGTCCACAAAAGCACATCTGGACATTTATAGAGAAAATAAACTGACATCGGAAACCATTCTTCATGCATAAATGATCAATTGCCTCCCACCTGCCTCTTCCACGAGTCTTCCACAATCAACTCATCTACTCCCCAATCTTCATAACTGAAAATTTACACACCCAATTAAAATGTTTCAAAAATATATACATGATGACACTACAAGTTACAAAGAGTTTTGTCCGTGGGCACTTGTGCGAAAGCACAAAAACAATGTTTCCACTGAAGTAAAACCAAAGTCAGAACCGCACCTTCCATCAGGCAGATACCGGCGTATGGTGAAGGGTACCTTCCGCTCACGAAGCTCCTTCATAGCAATCTAAGAAATTGAAAATGAAAGAGATCATACTAGTGTAGCATAAGGGAACAATATTTTATTTTATCATGTTGTGTACTAACAATTGGAGCTCTCACAAGTCAGATTCAATACCATAAATTCCTTTCAACTTAAAGAAACTACCAATATGTTTTCTTTTATCCGAAGAAAAATCGTCCTCAGCGGAGGATGTAACCCTATTTTTATACAGAAAGGAGGGCGATGAGCTTCTCCCAGTAAGGCAAAAGAAAGCCAAAAGAAGAAAGAGAAAAAAGAAAAAAGAAAAATGCAGAGTGTACTCATATACTTTCTTTCGATTTTAAAAGCACATTTGAAATAGATATATAAATATTACTTCATTAAACAAGGATTTAAAATTTCCCTATAACTACTATTTGTATGCATTGCATTAGTTGTGCTATTATTTGGATGATACACACATACTCACAAGTTACAACACAAAATTTATGGTCTTCTTTTTGCCAGTGACACCATTTCTGGTCTTAATTGCATTATGCACCACACTAGCTATTCTGATACAATTGCACTATCAGTTTCTGCTCTTGATCACCTTTACCTCCTATTCAAATTATATAAAGGAGTGCTACAAAGAAGTATGGAAGAAGACAATAACTAAAACAAAATCCTATATGCAAGCACTTGTTTTGTGCATGTCATAGTAAAAGCAGCAGCACAATAACATAGTCAAATTAATTGGTAGCTGGAAGCTTAATGGGTAGACCCAAAAGAAAACAATTCAACTACCAATATATGCAAGCAAAGCAATAGCAGTAAAATGTACTTGGCTTCTTACCTCAAGTGGATCAGTCTCACCCTGCAACTCAACCATCACAGGCGCATTCATGCTGCTCATTCCAAACATTAAATTTGTAATGGGTTAGAGCCAAAATTAATTTATCAACAAAATTTTAGACTGAAAAGTTGAATTTGATACCAAAAAGAAATTTCAATTTAATTGAATTCAAAGTTCAAATACCTGATCTGCACAGCACGGGTACCCAAGATTCTGGCACGTTCATATTTGGTCATAAATTTGGATGTTCTCCGAGGCCGTACCACGGGTGCTTGTTCTTCTTTGTCATCAGCTTCAACGGCTTCTCCTGGAAGATCATCATTATTTGCGTTCTCTACATCTTCCTCCTCTGCACCTTCCTGTCCATTATTCAATTATTCTTCAGCAAATTTATTTATCTCATAAAAATACAAACAACCATTCTATTCCATTATTATCAGAGATTTAGACAACCATATTAAAACCCAAAAGAAAAAGAAGTAACAAAATCCTTACTTCAATCTCTGGCTCCACTGGCTCATCCTCATACCTGCATCAACAAGATCTCAGTAAGTTACTTGTTGAGTTATGAGTATCAAATCCATATTATGCACGAGAGAGAGAGAGAACCCCATATCCATTTCGTTGTAATCTTCGTCCGCCATTGTTGATTGGTGAAGAAGCTTTTCCTATATGCCGCTGAAGAAGAAGAAGGAGCAGCAGCTGTAGATGCGAGTCGAGCAGGCGTCTCTGGAAATTGGAAGCGGGTTCGACCTAGTAACCTGATTATACCAGGATTTTTTTATAATATACAGGAGTTTTCAACGGTTCAGATTAAACCACACCTCCAATGCTTTAGCTTAACTTTTTAGAGGCCAAAACGACGTCGTAAGGGGTAAAAGTGAAACCCAACACTTTCTTCGAAAATCCCATCTTCCCTTAGACTAACGACATTTCAGTCCCTATACACAGTTTCATTCCTCTCACTCTCTCCTCTCTCCTCTCTACTCTCCTCCTCTCTAAGGCTTTATGCTCTGAGTTTGCAAAACCCCAACTACCTACCTACTTGTTTGTAGGACGTCGAGAGCAGAGGAAGCCAAATTCAATCAAAACCTGTCTCTCTCTCTCTCTCCAAAATGTCTGTGCATTGCTACAAAGCACCATAAAGATTGAATCTTATCTCAGGTATTTCCTTCTTTGTCAAACTGGATGCATCTGATTGGTTATTGAATCATTTTGTTGACTGTGAAATAATATTTAGCTAAAAGAGAGTTATGGGCCGGAGAGTCTGTGTCATGAGGCCATGATTGAGAAAATAAGGAATAATAATGTAGGCAAGGTGTTTGAGAAAATGCGTGAGCTGAAAGAAGCACATCTCACTGGATTCGTTTCAGTTATATTGGCAAGGGGAATTTTTCAGCATATGCATAGCATGTCTTTTAATTACTCTCTTGGATTGTGATATGAGAAATTTACTTATTGAAAGACCACCTTACCAATTTACTTGGATTTTGAAGTTTGCATGTTGTGTTCTGCGTATGAAAATTGAATAATAATTACATTTTGGCAAATTTTCCTCTGATTTTTGTTCCAAAAATAAAGGATGGTATTAGTAAAAAGAACTCGATCAATAGTATGTGATATTAGTTACCCACTTCTTCAACCATTATCGTTCAATATCCTCTTCCTAATTTCATTGTTTTGATTACCGGATTTATGTCAGCAAATCAATCCATTTGTCGTTCACATTAATTCCTTCCCAAATCCATGAAAATCCATTTTCATCCTTATCCAAAATCCACTCTTTAAATTTAATACATTTGGCCTTATACATTATACATATACTAGTCTGGACAGGATAAGTTTGTAGGATAAGAAAAGAAATTCATTGTTAAGATATGATTTCTAGGTCAATGGTTTATGCCTTCTTTTCTTTTGGCGGAGATTTTGGAATCTAATCTTTAAAGGCCCCATTTCAAACGATAACATACAACCCATTACCCATGCATAGTAAAATCAGAGCGGGCCTGTCACACATTTTAGGTATTGTTCTTTCTTACCAAGCTCCTTTTGCAGCTGCTAAACAGAGTAAATAGTGAACGTCCTCAGAAAACCTCAAGTCTTTGTAGTTTTGTTATGATTTCACTCACTAGGGTCGGCTCCTTTTTAGAATTGTGCTTCATGCTTATAAAGAAATGCTAAAGTTAAATTCCAATAGAGCTTCATGTAGTTTTGTCATCGTATATAGTTTTCCAATAGAGCTTAATCTTGAGTTTGTGTTCTGATTTGCTGATCGTCATTGTATGTACTCTTGGAAGAGAGCTTTTCTCAAAGTCTGAGCCGAGAAGAAGCCAAGAAAGTGGGGTGTGCCCCTGCCATTGCCAAAGAAAATGATCCGGACATCATTAGTTAGTTTCCTAGATTCTCTAGTTTTCCAGATTTCACTAGGATTTTAGTTTCCAGATTCTAGTAGGATTTTATTTAAGTTTCCTAGTTTATTTGAATTAGTTCCTTGGTGGATTAGGATTCTATTTTAGTAAGTGATTTTTATCTTATTGTCTCTAGGTTTTAGTTTGCTATAAATACTCCCTATGTAGTTCTTTAAAATGGAGATTTGAGATATGAAAAAAAGTTTACTTTCCAGAGATTGGAGACTCCTTGTTGTGAAGCCAAGGTGACTTTTACTGCCTATTTTCTGTTTTTCCATTGTTTTCGCTTCCGCTAAATACCCAAATACTCAATTCACCCATATCCTACATCAGAAAACAATAAGTACGTGTGTTCCCTTTGAAAAGCTCCATAGGACATTTGATGATTTTGTGATCAAAGATAACAAGCAATAAAGATGCTTTTTTGATAGGCTTCCATGTATAATCACCATTAGTTGTCCTTTTTCCGTTAAGTTTAGGATTGCTCCTTATAATGCTTCTTTTCTTTGCTATTATTACTATTATCGTTATTGCCTTATTATTTTGGGAGTAACACTTTGGCTGCCACATTTATTCAAATTTTTTGATTACCTTGTAGATAGTTGATGATTTGTATAACTATTACTTGAGCTCTTGTAGGTTTGCTAAGGATATGAAATATTTTATTTCTTAGATACCTTGCAAGAGTGAGTATTAATTTATCATTTAAGCACTATAGGAGAAACTTTTTGGCTCATTATGCACAGATAAGTTAGAGGCCTTGATGGTTTGTGTTGAGTAGTCTGCTGGTTTGTGGAAATCTGCTTCATTTCTTTAGCCTCGAAGCACATTACTTAGGAGCAACCAAAAATCCCACCTCCATTGAAACTACCATTTTAAAAATCTCTCTCTCTCCACGTTTATCTTAAACCCTGCTCCTACAAGGCACTTTTTCCCCTGAAGACTTTGTTACTTTACCCTGCAAGAAATCCACTACTCCACATTAGTTTTCAAGAAAAACTAGTTGTGTTCTAAGCTTAACAAGCTCACTCATGAGTATCCTCATCTCAAAAATTTTACTTTAAATTTTAAACAAAAATTACTTGCGTTTTTTACTTTTATCACTGTAATTCATTAAATATTATGCGAAATTCATATTTTTAAAGAATTTAATATCAAAGGATTTATAAAGTATTCAATTTTTTAAACAATCAAAGTATTTGCAGCAATGACCATCACTGAGAACTTCAAAACTCTTCAAAAGACCTAAACTTATTTTCTTGTGAAATAGAAATATGATTAGACTCATAGCTAGTTGGTAACTACATGAGTAGTTAAATAGCAACAACAAATACTTGGTCCTCAAAAGAATATGGTAAGTCATATCTCCTCAATGGTTGTTTCAGTTCGATTTGGGTTACTTTTGAAGTTTTTTTTTTTTGGGTAAATACTTTTGAAGTTCTATTTTGGCTACTTTTGAAGTTCTTGATGTACAATTTTTATTAATGAATTGTTTCCTTAATTTATCAAGGTGTTCTACCATCCATGGCAGAAGTTTCATCTAATTAATTGTTCTGAATTTTCATTGAATTTTTTTTAATCATAGACAAAAGTTCAAAATTTTCTTTTTTTAACACAAGTTTCCTTAATCTAATATAAATTACTAAAGCTTTTAAATTTTGGGTGATGGGTCTGAAATTTTTTTATTTATGTGCCTGAAATTTTTTTTTTGAATTATAGATAGGTGTAAATCAAACTCTTCCAATTTTTGTCTTGTCATTTTACCTTTTAACTAATCAACTAACCATTACAAGTTCTTCTGTGGTATAATGGCTGCACTGGTGCAGTCAGTCGTGCCTTGTCACATGTTCACTTAGAGGGATTTAGAAAATTTGGGACAACCGGGGCTTATAGGTATCCGGTTAAAGGAAAAAGAAATTTTTCTTGTTCCAAGTCGAACACCAGGGCTTGTAAGTATTGATTTGAACAACTGGACATCTTGTTTCAGATTATTTTGGATGTGGGTTTTGAGATTGGGGTTGAATTTGTGAGTTTTATTGGCTATTTAAAATTTAAACTTCACTTGGGCAAGAAATTTCTTCATCCACGCCATCATCACTCTGTGTGTGCCAAAAGCACCGAGGCAAAAGAGGTTGTCTCGAGGTTTCTTGGTGTTTTGCGGCGTTCTAGTTTAGATGTCCTATTTCCTTTTCTCTGATTTAATTGTGGATCTGAATTTCTTTTGTGTCTGATTTTGATTTTGCTTATTATTTTTTTTCAGGTGTTGATTTGGTTTTACGTTGGCAAAAGTATCCTCAATTTGGTCATCACCATGCAACAGGTTTTCAAATTATATGTCCCCTAATTGCGATGCTCTACTTACTCTGATACTTAATTCATAACTGGTCTCTCGACCGAGACTCTGGAGGTTCTATCTTTGTTTTGAAATAATGACTTTGGTGGCCAAAAGTCGCTCAGCTTCTTTCCAGTCCTTCTCCTCTCTCCTTCATCTCCCTTCAGTGCAAATCCACCGCCGCTACTCTTCACTCTCCACCAACCTCCTTCATGAGCCAAATGATGACCCAAAACACTCAAATGACGCCGCAAAACACTCAAATGACGCCGAATTGATATCAAAGATCCTTGTCCACCACCACAACCCCTTCCACGCCATGGAGTCTTCTCTGCAGCTCCATGGCATCACTCTCTCTCCTCAGCTCCTCAACCACACCCTCCTGCGCCTCATCCACAATTCCAAAATTGCCCTCGCCTTCTTCAACTATGCCAAGTCCCTCCCCGACCCTCCTCTCTCCACCGCCTCCTTCAACATCCTCATTGACATCCTCGCCAAGGTCCGCCAGTACGACGTCGCTTGGCAGCTCATCCTCGAAATGGACAACTTCAACCTCATCCCCACTGCCTCCACATTTCTCATCCTCATTCGGCGGTTGATCTCCTCCGGCCTCACCCGCCAAGCCGTTCGGGCCTTTGAGGACATGGAAACCTTCGTCCAAACCAAACCCAGTAGCCAAGATTTTTGCTTTTTGTTCGATACCCTTTCCAAATACGGCCATGTTAAGGTTGCAGCTGAAGTTTTTAACAAAAAGAAGCATGGGTTTGTGCCCGACGTCAAAATGTACACTGTTTTGGTATATGGGTGGTGTAAGATTGGTCGTTTTGATATGGCGGAGAGATTCTTGAGGGATATGATTGAGCGCGGTATTGAGCCCAATGTTGTAACTTACAATGTCTTCTTGAATGGTATTTGTAGGCGTGCGAGTTTGCACCCTGAGGAAAGGTTTGAGAGGACAATAAGGAATGCAGAGAAGGTGTTTAAGGAAATGTGGGAGAGAGGGATTGAGCCTGATGTCACTAGTTTTTCAATCGTGCTTCATGTTTATAGTCGGGCACATAAACCTGAGTTGTCACTTGAAAAGCTGAAGCTGATGAGAGAGAGAGGGATTTGCCCTACTGTGGAAACTTATACTTCAGTTGTAAAGTGTCTTTGCTCATGCGGGAGACTTGAGGATGCAGAGGAGTTGCTTGGTAAGATGGTGAGGAGTGGGGTTAGTCCATGTGCAGCGACGTACAATTGTTTCTTCAAAGAGTACAGGGGGAGAAAGGACAGCGAGGGTGCTTTGAAGCTGTACAGGAAGATGAAGGAGGAGGGTTTATGCGTGCCCAGTATGCACACTTATAACATACTGGTGGGAATGCTTTTGGAATTGAATCGTATGGAGATTGTGAGAGAGATATGGAATGATATGAAAGAGAGTGGGGTAGGACCCGATTTGGATTCGTATACCATGTTGATTCATGGGTTATGTGGGAAACAAAAGTGGAGAGAGGCTTGCCAGTTGTTTGTAGAGATGATAGAGAAGGGGTTTCTCCCTCAGAAGATTACTTTTGAGACACTTTACAAAGGGCTAATACAATCTGATATGTTGAGAACTTGGAGAAGATTGAAAAAGAAGCTTGATGAAGAGTCTATTTCATTTGGATCAGAGTTTCAAAATTATCACCTTAAGCCATATAGGAGATGATATGCCATCTACATGCCACTTTAGGATGCAGTGTTTAAATGCGACTTTAGGATTCAGCCAGACATAACTTGGGTGGTACATGTATTATGCTTGCCATAGATGAACAAGCACCCATGGAACGGCCTCGGAGAACGTCCAAATTTATGACCAAATATGAACGTGCCAGAATCTTGGGTACCTGCGCTGTGCAGAGCAGGTATTTGAACTTTGAATTGAATTGAATTGAAATTAATATTTATTTTTTTGGTTTCAATTCACCTTATTAGTCTGAAATTTGGTTGAAAAATCAATTTTGGCTCTGACCCATTACAAATTTTAATGTTTTGAATGAGCAGCATGAATGGCCCTGTGATGGTTGAGTTGCAGGGTGAGACTGATCCACTTGAGTTAAAAAGCCAAGTAAATTTTACATCTAGTGCTTGCATATATTAGTAATTGAATTGTTTTCTTTAGGGTCTACCCATCAAGCTTCGAGCTTCCTATTAATTTGACCATGTATGTGTTTAGCATCCAACTGATAACACAAAGACGCTTTTAAAATCGAAAGAAAGTACGAGGACACTCTACATTGTTCTGTTTTTCTTTTTTCTCTTTCTTCTTTTGGCTTTCTTTTGCCTTATTGGGAGAAGCTCATCGCCCTCGTCTCTTTATAATAATAGGATTTCATCATTTGTATTATCAAGCTGAGAATGATTTTTCTTAGAATAAAAGAAAAAATATCAGTAATTTTAATTTAAAAGGAAATTATGGTATTGAATCTAACTTGTTGTGAGAGCTCCAATTGTTAGTACACAATAATGATAAAATAAATATTGTTCCCTTATATGCTACACTTGTATGATCTCTTTCATTTTGAATTTCTTATTGCTATGAAGGAGCTTCGTGAGCAGGAGGTACCCTTCACCATACACCGCTATCTGCCTGATGGAAGGTGCGGTTCTGACTTTGGTTTGACTTCAGTTGAAATATTGTTTTTGTGCTTTCGCACAAGTGCACACTGACAAAACTCTTTGTAACTTGTAGTGTAATGTATGTATTTTTGAAACATTTTAATTGGGTGTGTAAATTTTCTGTTATGAAGATTGGGGAGTAGATGAGTTGATTGTGGAAGACTCGTGGAAGAGGCAGGTGGGAGGCAATTGATCATCTATACATGAAGAATGGTTTCCGATGTCAGTTTATTTTCTCTATAAATGTCCAGATCTGCTTTTGTGGACTTGTAACATTTTGGCACTGATCCTACAAACTTACATGTTAAAACACTATTTGTTTCGATTTTTTGTTTTTTCTCTGTAAATGTGTTGAAACACTGTTGCAGGCATCTGAAATGTAGCTGATTAATCAGTTAGTATGTATAATTTGACAATGCTCACTTTATTGTTTTGTGAGCCAAACAAAACCCATTAGTTCATCCTATTATTCTGAAGGATGGTTTTATTTTCAACTTCAAATTTGCCTAATTAACCCCGAATTTTTTTAAAATAAAATTATTTTATCATGTTCAACAAATTTATATTCTTGTGCAATTGTTTCAAATTCCTTGTATTTCTCTCACTCTGACTCCCAGAGGGTTTAAGCTCTGAGTTTGCAAACCCCAACTACCTACTTGTTTGTAGGACGTCGAGAACGGTTGAATTTCTCAAGCCTTCTGTCTGGTAGTTTGTAAAGTACGAGGAAGCCAAATTCAATCGAAACCTCTCTCTCTCTCTCTCTCTCTCTCTCTCTCTCTCTCTCTCTCTCTCTCTCTCTCTCTCTCTCTCTCCAAATGTCTCTGCATTGCTACAAGGCACCATAAAGATTGAATCTCATCTCAGGTATTTCCTTTTTTGTCACAACTGGATGCATCTGATTGGTTATTGAATCATATTGTTGACTGAAATAATACTTAGCTAAAAGAGAGTTATGGGCGGGAGAGTCTGTGTCATGAGGCCATGATTGAGAAAATAAGGAATAATAATGCAGGCAAGGTGTTTGAGAAAATGTGTGAGCTGAGAGAAGCGCATCTCACTGGGTTAGTTTCAGTTAATTAGCAAGGGGAATTGCCGAACTTTTGTGTTCAGCATATGCATAGCATGCCTTTTAATTACTCTCTTGGATTTTGATATGGGCAATTTACTTCTTGAAATACCACCATACGAATTTACTTTGATTTAGAAGTTTGCATGTTCTAGTATGTGTATGAATGCATATTGATATAGTACAGTCCGTAGGTGTTAGATTAAGCACTTAAACAATAGCACATAGAAGAATATAAGGTGTTAGATTAAGCACTTAAACAATATCACATAGAAGAATATAAGAGACCGATGAGAAGAAATATAGATCGAAAAGACGAGATAAAGGGCAGAAACAGTAGAACAAAGAAGAATATCAGAGATTGAGGAGAAGAAATATAGATCGAAGGGATGAAATCAGAGAGTTCTAGGAAAATGTTTACTCAACATTCAAATCTGCATATTAAAGAACTACATTGGGTTATTTATATCAAACTAAAACCTAGAAATAATAGGATAAAAATCCCTTGCTTAAACAGAAATCCTAACCCAAATAAAATAGGAAACTTAAAACTAGAAATATGGAAATCTGGAAAAGTAGAAATCCTACTAGTAATTGGAAAACTAGAGAATCTAGGAAACAAACAAATACATTAGGAAACTAATAATTTTAGGTCTTACGCATCCTGCATCATACATTATACATACACTAGTCTGGACAGTATAATTTTGTATTGTTTCCGTGTTTTGTATGATTGGTGTTTGATAGTTGATGGAAGTGAGCCTGAATGTTTTGAAGAGCTAGACAAATGTCTTAACTGGGGTTAGCTATTGCTGCGACTCTTTGGGGTCTAATTTTCTATAGTCATCTTCTCCAATAGAGCTTATCTTGAGTTTGTGTTCTGATTTTCAAATTGTCTTTGTATTTACTCATGGAAGAGCGCTTTTCTCAAAGTCTGAGCAGAGAAGAAGCTGAGAAAGTGGTGCTGTGCCCCCTCCATTGCCAAAGAAAACAATAGTTATGTGTGTTCCCTGTGAAAAGCTCCGTAGGAAATTTGATGATTTTGTGATCAAAGATGACAAGCAATAAAGATGCTTTTTTGATAGGCTTCCATGTATAATCACCATTAATCCTCCTTATAATGCTTCTTTTCTTTGCTATTATTACTATTTTCATTATTGCCTTATTATTTTGGGAGTGAGACTTTGGGTGCCACATTATTCTAATTTTTTGATAGGTTTTCTTGTGCCTTGTAGATAGTTGATGATTTGTATAACTATTACTTGGACTCTTTAGGTTTGCTAAGGATATGAAATATTTCATTTCTTAGATACCTTGCAAGAGTGAGTATTAATTTATCATTTAAGACCTATAGGAGAAATTTTTTGGCTCATTATGCACAGATAAATTTTTTGTCATCAAACCCTTGGTGAAATTGTCCATTAGTGCCATTCAGATTTTTCTTTGATTATCGTCAGTGACATTGAAAATCAAGTAAGGAAGAAGTTGAAATGTGAGAACAACATGTGCTTTTCTTTTGAAAAAAGTTCTCTTTATATGTTATTAGTTGGTGCTATAATCTTGATACGTTTCTGTTTCTTGACGGTTCTTCTGGGAAATTGAAGCATTTCTCAGCATCTCTATTCATCCCCATTTGTGAAAAGAATATATCTTTATGTGCCTGACGTTGTTTCATCCTTCTTTTACTTTTAAGAGTGATTGTTCTGCTTTGCCTACTGGATATGACAAGGATGATAGAGTTATGGCACAGTTGCCTCTGCACTGGTAGACCAAAATAAATCTCATCACATAGTTTCAATTCATCATCAGTTGGGTGAGTGACACTTCCACCGCCATTTATTTTCATTTTCAACTTGTTTTCTTGTGGCCTTCCAGATAGTGTTTAATGTCGTATATAACAATTTTATGTTTGATTCAGGCTCTTTTTTGTTTGTGAAGCATATGAAATATTTCAATATTCTTTGGATAATCTTATACCTATTTGTTTATATCAGCAGACACTATGGTGCTGAGAAATGTCTTACCAACATAACTTTTCAGTCATGCTTGAAGCATGGTAATTTAATATTTACTTAACAAACTAACCAATTTATGTTGCTGGAATTGCTGAAGTAAATAAATTATGGTACAGTGACTCTTTTCTACCAGCTCCACTAATATATGTGTAGCTTAGAGCTCGCCTCATCCTTCAAAAATTCCACATTTAGATTTTAGTGATCTTTGATATGGATATGGCTCAGGCTGGTCTAGTGGCGAGTGTTGTCTTGCTTTGTGCAGTACTACATAATAATAGCCAAGGCTCAGACGTCCTTGTACTGTGTGTTGTACAGTTCAGCCCTTGCATGACCTTCTGTTGGGGGATTGTCTTCTGAACCATTGGATCAAAGCTGTCGCTCCGTCGAGAATTTGAATTCGATTGCCAGACATGCCGAAGCCGGTCCACGGATGATATGCGAATACATTGAGAACTTTTCTTACTGGACCAATGTTCCTTCAACACCTCCCGCATCCAAGATCTTCCGGCAATATGCCAAGTCCACCTTAGTTTCCCCATCTCAAATAGCATAAATTATCTCCTTTTCTCATCATGTACTACATTTATTGATCGCATTTGCGACAGTGACGACATCTCTCTTGCAAAAGTGTGGAATGTACTTCTTTAAGTGTGTCTTGTATTTCTTCTAATTGAATTACGAGAGATGTGATTAGCAATATTATGAACATAATTTTTTTTTGGTCGAACATTATGAACAGATGAGTAAATGCTGTATCATTAATTTCATTAATTTCTCTCTATGCATAAACAGTGAATTAATCAGCAATTAATCTAAGTTGTTTTCTGCAAGGTTACAGGAGAGGATTGGGGCAATAGGTCCAGGCCGTATCTTGTTGAATTTCATCATTCAAGGGAGTGCTATAAATTCCTAGTGGAAAAAGGAAAGCATGTAATGGCAGGATCCCTTTGATTCATAAAATGTTAGTAGTTTTGTTTATTATTAGTGAACTTGTTCAGTTCGGTCTATTTCCTGATGATGTGCAGGTACTTTTGTGCGTAATGAATTTATGCAGAAAGAAATCCTGTGTGGAGAATTTTTATTGAGTAGTGTGGGAGTATGTCGGGTCAATTCAAAATCAATTGACAATGAGTAAAGATTGTGAACTCTTAAGTTGATAAATTAAATCGGATTTTGCAGTTTTTTCCTCTGCAGTACCTCGACCTGACATGAGCAAGATTTCATCCCTCGACATCGGATATCACGTCAACATTCAGAACAACAAAGAATAAATAATTTTTTATCCAAGTTTGTAAATTGGCTAAGCAATCCGAATGTTTATAACAATCTCATAAAAAAAATGTTTATAGCAATTAAGAAATGAAAGCACTACAAGAAGACTGGGCTATAGTAACAACACAAAACACATGCTTACCGAAAATGTGGCAGTTTTCAAGCCATTTTAGTTTGGCACAATGACAAGTGACGAAAATGGTACAGGGTTTGCTAACAAACCACTTATAGTATGTACTTTCTCTAATTGAAGTACTCTATCCCTCTTTATTTGGGTGGATGAAGAATTGCTGTTTTTTTTGGGTCCATTTTTGTTGAAAGGAAATTATTATTATTATTATTATTATTATTATTTTAATTAAAAAAAGTTTAGGGGAGGGGAGGCCCCCATCCGGGGCAATGACATACCAAGGCCTCTTTGATGACTTACAAAGGGGGTCTTAACTCTTTTTTTTATTTTTATAGATTGCCGACTAAGAGGGATTGTCAGTAGCGAGACTTGAACCTAGGCCTTGATAGTGAAAAGAACGATCCTCACCAACTCAACCAAACCCTCGTTGGCGTTGAAAGGAAATTTTGATGTAGGACAAGATGGGGTTAAATCTTGTGGAGAAATTTAGAAAGAGAGACGATGTGCAAGAGTTGTAATTAAAATTTGTTTTAAATCTGGATCATAGAAACAATCAAATGGTGAAAAACAAAACTTTGTAACTAATCCACATATTCGTACTCCGTAATGGAGAATCCCCCCATATGTATATGTATATGTATTATATTATATTATCAAAGTCATTCATGAAGCATGATGTTGATTTGTCTTGGTAGCACTCAACAAACTAACAGATTACCGGTCTCTTGGTTTACCAAAAAGAATAAGCTTTGTGTGCTTATAATCTATAATTAGTCCTAAGACATTAAAAAACAAAAGCATCGATCATATACAATCCAAATTATTCTACTAATTAATTAGTGATCGATGGCTCACCTTTTTGCTTATGTGAGCATCTTCCTCTTAGTTTGTGGATCAGCCAATGCTCAACAAGCATCCCAGTTCTGTGCTTATGCCTGGCATGAATTCAGCAATTGCCTGAGGTTCCTTACAGGCTTATATCCTCAATATCCATCACTTGAGTGTTGTGAGGCGGTGAGGACATTGAACTTGGTGGCCCAAGGTGATGAGTTAGCACCTGGGAATATATGTCAATGCATTGAGGACATGGCTTCTGTATATCGCATTCCTTTTGTAGCCTCTCTCATCCAAGATCTTCCCATAAAATGCAATGCTCATCTTAGTTTCCCTATTTCTAATAGCATGGATTGCACCCAGTACTACTCTCTCTCTCTCTCATAACAACTTCAGCCCTTGGCATCAACTACAATAAAATACACTATTAGTGCCTAATAGCACAATGGATACGGATAACCGTATCTGTTAGCTATTAGGCACCAATAATACGTGTAGCCACCTTATTGTGTGTCACGAATGTCAATACTACATAATGTTGTTTTCTTGTAGTGATCGATACAATGATTGACTAATATGATATCATATAGCTCTGGTTAATTTTATAATGTATGTGTGTAGACACATTAACATTATGATTATTATTGTTTTCTGCAGCCTCAATTGAGACTTCATGAATAGAAGCAAATAATTAGTGGGGAGGATCCGAAGTCCCTTGGAGCATATTTGAAGGAACGTGTGTATACGGATTGGTGGGCTATGAACAAAATTTATGAATAAAATCTATTGTAAGGGTAACCAGTATAAGCAGCCACTGGTTGATCTCTTCATATAATCCAAGTGATCTACTCCATTACTAGTAGGAAATTAAAAATAAACTTTAAATAATGTAAAACGATGTTCTTGCTACACTAGTCATTAGTTAATATTGTGCACTTCTCTTGACGTCCTAAATTCGCGAGAAATATTTATAGAATATGCATATTGTTTGTGCAAAAATCCTCGCGGGAGAATATTCGCCTTGTGCTTCTTCAACTTTTGATCTTCCTTATCTCTCTTCCTCGAAACCTATAAAAAAAAAGACCAGAGTAAATAGACCACACCTGAGGAGTGTTGGCCAAAGGCCCTCTGATGCCTAAGTTAGTTCGATTGAATCTGGGCAAAACAACAGCTAAAAAGGGTACGGAGATTTCTCTAGGGTGAGAACTGGGTGATGCCTAAGTTAGTTCGATTGAATCTGGGCGAAACAACAGCTAAAAAGGGTACGGAGATTTCTCTAGGGTGAGAACCGGGTGGCCGGAGCCGTGTGTGGTGGCCGGAGCCTTGTGGAGAAAATATGGAGAGGGAGAGTGGAGAGGGAGAGAGCTTCTGGTATTTTTCTCGGGTTTTAGAAGTACCTTGAATGATGAATGAAGTCGTCTATTTATAGGAGCCTCAGAACTAGGGTTTCTGGAGAGATAAGTCCTCGTAGAGATTGAGTCCGATAATATCTTCAATTAAATGGGATAATATCTAAATTAATGATATTATCTTATTAAACGAAGATAATATCAAATAAATAAGATATTATCTCATTTATTTGGATAATATCTAAACTAATAATATCATGTAATTAAGATATTATCTTAATTTTCTGAAATTTCCATTAATTTTAATGGATATTCTTCTTTTCCACATGGCGTGCCGTAATTGGAGACGAAAATATTTGCTCCCACACATATATACAACAAATTTTACTGTATAGAAGATAGATAAGTCTGTGCATGGAAAAACCTTGTTGGAACACCATTTCCCAGACTTAATAAGATCCTCGAAATAACCCACAAAACACAAACGTTTGGTGAGCCGGACTGAATTGGTTAGAATTGAACTTGGAATATTGAATTGGGTTGGTTTGGACTGACTTGGACTTGAGTCCAATAATGTCAAGTTATGTACCAAACAAAGGACTGGATTAGACCTTCAATGCAAGAGAAGTCTCTGTATGTATCTGATGCTGGTGTTTTCAACTAGAAAACATGAAGAATCCCAACTTTTTGGCAGAGATTGAAAATAGCCGAATTTTTTATAAGAAACCTGGAACGACAGATAAAATAAGAAAAGACCAATAACAAAATCTGACGTTGTTAACGAATTGTGGCATTCTGAGTAATAATAATCCCCAACTATTGAGCCAAGGAGAAAGAAACCATCTCACAAGATAAAACCGAAAACAAAACCCATAGCATCAAATAAATATATCATATAAATGAAAAAATAAACAGAAAATCCAACCCAAAAAAGACAATAGCGTCTGCCCAACAGAAAAAAACTGGTAACATTATCTACATGGGTGGAACTACCCTATGGGCAGATCCCGAGTCTCTGCGTTTAGCATCGGTTCATTTATACGCATTTAGAGGAATCTTAACCAATTGATTAATCTAATGGTTAATATTTTACCATGTCAGCATAGGTATATTAAATTTTAAAACTCACCTATGTACTGTATCAATCACCCGCAAGGATCCTCCATCGTCTTCATCACCTGGAAACTCTCCTTTCCAATGCTATAGTTTCCGCCCCCGGCCACCCCATTCCCTTGTCACCCATGTACCTTCCTCTCATCATCATCTTCTTTGGTCTCAACACCCCACGCCACCCACGCTACTAACCAGCAGAGAAACAAAACTATATGAACAACTAACATTTTGTGGGTCTTTACGGTGAAAACGCTAGGTACAAAATTTTCATATTTTTCTATCTAATCCTCATTTGCACGCCAATTTAAACCACAAAACATAATTAACTATTCTTCCAATCTCATTTAAAAACACTTATAAACCCTAACAATGAAGAATTTATCGAAGAAAGTTAGAAGAAAGCTTAGATATTCAATTAGATATTGGACTTGAGAAGATTTCCTTCAAATACATAGAAGAATTTATCTGAAGCAAATCATTCATGATTAAAACATAATTTTAATATCACTTCTTAGAGGGAACATGCCAATGGGTTTATTCAAATATTTGGGGGGAAAACCAAGCAACAGTTTAGGAGCATCCGCAAATCCATTGTTGTCCACTGTTCGATTACCAGCCTCGCCCGTCGTCCAAATCGCTGTATTCATATTATACAGAAATAGATGCTTCCTGAAAGATGCAGGTAATTGATACAGTACATAGGTGGGTTTTTAAATGTAATATAACTATGCTGACGTGGTAGAATATTAATCATTAGATTAATTAAATGGTTAAGATTTTTGTAAATGCGTATAAATGCACCAATGCTAGATGTAAAGGTTAGGGATCCCCTATGGGCTACAACCCAGGTAGCTTTTTGGGGAAAAAAAAAACTTTATATTAAATATAGCTCATTATGTAATAACTTATTAAAGTTTAAAAAAAAAAAAGAGTCAAATTCTTTATGAATTTAGTTGCAAGGTAGCAATAAAAATAAAATAAGTACACTTTCAATTCTGTTGTTGAACATATTTTCATTTTGATAATATGTGTTTTTCGGTTGTATTTAATATGTATTTGTTTTATGTTAAAGATATTTTTTTGGTCTAATTTATGTTAAAGCTTATTGGAAATTAGTCAATAGAGCAATGAACTAACATGGTTTATATGATTTAATGTATATTTCTCTTTCTAGAAAGAGTACATAAATTGTAAGTACGAAAAACATTATTATTATATTTTAAGTTAATAACTTTAGTTAGTCCACCCGTTAAAAAATTCTTAGTTCCGCCCTTGATTATCTAATCCAGGAAATCAAAATAACAATTGTCAAAGTATCTCAACATTTAATAATAAAATTGTTTGTAAAAGAAACAATAAAATCGAAAAAACAAGTTTTAGATAGAGATCTTAACATTGCTTGAGCCAAATAAATCTCTTCCCTGAAAAAAGGAGAGAGAAGAAATTGAGAGGCAGGAGAAAGGAGAAAGGAGAAAGGAGAAGAGAGAGAGAGAGAGAGAGAGAGAGAGAGAGAGAGAGAGGAAAAGCCAAATTAATCTCTTCACTGAAAAAAAGAGAGAGAAGAAATTGAAAGGCAGGAGAAAAAGGATAAGAGAGAGATAGAGGAAGGCAAACCAGAGAAAGATGATGCAGAGCGTGGGGGACGAGGAGGAGCTTGCGCTTGTTGTAAACCCACATTTGGGGTTGGGTTTCATAACCCTAGTTATTTGGGACTTGGATCCAAGGCCCATATCTAGTATGTGATACAATTAAGCCCATCAAACAACAGACTGGATCCATGTCCATTTTAATTGAATATATCCAGTCCAGTTCAGCCCACCAAACATGACGAGCTTTGTCAAGTAAGGGGGCACAGTGTGGATACCAAATGCCACAACCTATCTAAAATGTCTTTCATGATCTGGAATTAAACAGAAAAACACACATGTACTATTTTTATTTTTTTTGTGAAATTGCTTACATTTTGCCTTTTATGTACGTATGCTTTTATAGTTAAGCACCCCAAACACAAAAATTTGTTTCGGCATTTTTTTTCCTATTTATATGAAAATTCTCTTGGTACTCACTTCTATGGAAAAGGCTACCTTTTTGTTAATTATTCTTTTCTTCGGTATTAAAGAATGGTAACTCAAAACTCATTTATCTAGAAAACTAATGACTTGTATATGCAGTAGATTTGCATTGCAGTAATTCACACTATAGAATGTGAAAATTTTCTACCATTGCTAGAAAAATTATCATCCGTTTGTTGCTTGTTTTAGCTATCTATCTTCACTACAAGAAAACAACATTATAGATACTGATATGTAGTTAGAATTATACTATCGGTGCCTAATAGCTAACAGTGACGGTTATTCGTGTTCATTGTTGCTAAAATATGAATATGGGTTTGAATACTTTAGGTTAATTGTATTCTTCTCCATAAGGAGGTATATATAGGGATTTACATGTGGGCTTTACAAGGAAATAGAAACAGTAATCAATTAGGATAATATCTCCTAATTATACAGTGATTTGTCAACTATCTAAAATAAGGAAAGTAAATCCCTTAATCAATCAAGGAAATAAATCTCCTTGATTGATTAGGACTTACTCACGTTAACACTCCTCCTCAAGTTGGTGCATATACGTCACCAATGCCCAACTTGGTAAGTGAGTCATAAAATACTCTTCCACACACAGCTTTGGTTAAGACATCTGCCAGTTGATCTTCTGATTTCACGAACGGTAGGCGGATGATCTTTTTCTCAATTTTTTCTTTGATGAAGTGTCTATCCACCTCAACATGTTTAGTGCGATCATGTTGAACTGGATAATGAGCGATATCAATAGCTGACTTATTGTCACAATGCAACTCCATCGGTTTTTTTGGTTTGAAACCCAATTCTGTCAAGAGTCGTCTAATCCACAATAATTCACAAACTCCGTGAGCCATTCCTCTATACTCTGCTTCTGCACTAGACCGAGAAACCACATTTTGTTTTTACTCCGCCAAGTGACAAGATTACCTCCCACGAATGTAAAGTAACCGAAGTAGAGTGTGCATGTCTCAGAACGGACCCAAATTACCAAAGATCTCAGTATATCCAATGACTTCAAGATCTTCATTTTTTGAGAACATTAATCCCTTTCCAGGGGCTGACTTCAAGTATCTTAAAATTCGATCAACCGCATTCCTATGAGAGACACTAGGTGAATGCATAAACTGACTAACCACACTCACAAAGATATGCAATATCCGGTCTTGTGTGTGCTGGTATATCAACCTTCCAACAAGGCGTTGATACTGTTCCTTATTGGTTGGTTCTTGGTCCATGTCTTCACACGACTTGTGGTTCATCTCAATGGGTGTGTCACTGGCTTACACCCGAGCATTCTGTTTCGGTGAGTAGATCCATTACATACTTCCTTTGAGACAGAAATATACTGTGTTTGATCTTGCTACTTCAATCCCAAGAAAGTACTTGAGATCACCCAAGTCTTTCATCTCAAATTCATGAGACAAATACTTTTGCAGCTTGATTGCTCTTCGGTGTCGTTCCTGTTACGACTATGTCATCTACATAAACAATCAATGCAGTGAGCCTTCCTCCATCACGCTTTATAAACAGGTGTGATCTGAATTACTCTGCGTATAACCAAAATTCTTCATAGATTTGGTAAATCTGCCAAACCATGCTGCGGGGATTGTTTCAATCCATATAAAGACTTTACGAGCTTGCACACGTGATTCTTCTTGTCATGAGCTAAGTTACATCCTGGTGGCAGATCCATATAAACTTCTTCTTCCAAGTCTCCATGTAAGAATGCATTTTTTACATCAAGCGATGTAATGGCCAATCTAGATTTGCAGCTAGAGACAAGAGAACTCTAATAGTGTTAATCTTGGCTCTCGGGGCAAAAGTCTCCTGGTAGTCTATCGCATATCTCTGTGTATACCCCTTTGCCACCAATCTAGCTTTAAATCTTTCAACGGATCCATCCGCTTTGAGCTTCACCGTATAAATCCATCCGCACCCAACTGTCTTCTTTCCATGAGGTAAGGGTACGAGTTCCCATGTGACATTCTTTTGAAGGGCTCGCATCTCTTCATTCATGGCGTTCTTCCACTTTGGGTCTTCTAGTGCTTCAAAGAATAATCGTTGGGGACAGATATGTCAGCCAATTGCTTTACAAAGTGCACACGTGCCTACGATAATCTCTTGAGAGATATGTAATTGTTGATGGGGTATTTCCCTTTGGCTTTAAGATCTGCTTCATATTGTACTCGAGGTTTGCCACGGTTCCTCCTTTCTCGGTAATTGGTATGTAGGTTACTGTGCCTTCGAAATCAATTCATCATGGGATATTTCATTAGTGTTATCAGTTTCAGGGGAAGAGGTTACCTGAATGACGTCCTCAGCATGTGATTGGTGTGGTACTAGGCCTAGAGCGGGCAAAATCTCATGAAGCGGTTCAATTTCCTCCTCCCGATTTTGATCTGGGGAGATGATCGAGGAGATTCTTGAGCGACGGTCGGTGACCACAGCGACCCGTCGTTTTGAAGCCGGTTCTCGATTTTGATGAATGCATAGGCGGCCGTCGCAGGATTCTGGCGACCGGTCGTTTTGAAGCAGATTCTCTCGCGGCCGGTCGCAGGGTTACAGCGACGGTCGTTTTGAAGCAGTCGCGTCCTACGGAGAAAAATCGAAAATGTGAGGTTTAATGGATTCTCGATTCTCCTCTGTGCAGCTGAAAAATATTTGTCATGTTCAGGAACACAACATCCAATGAGGTGAAGACTTTTTGACTTGGAGGATGGTAACACCGGTACCCTTTCTACGATGTGGTGCATAACCAATGAAGACACATTTCTCGGCTCGGAGATCCGGTTTGCTTCGTTGGTGATCATGTAAGTGGACAAATACCACACACCCAAAGATCCGGGTTCCAGGTTTGGGGTGAGAGGTATTTGGCTATGGTGGTGAAGTGTTTGGAGTGGTGTTTGGAAATTGAGGATACTTGGAGGGAATCCGGTTGATGATGTATCTGCAGAGAGGACCGCTTCTCCCAAAAAGTGCGGGGCATATTGGCGTCAAAGAGAGAGGCACGAACTATTTCCAATAAGTGACGGTTCTTTCTTTCAGCCACTCCATTTTGTTGAGGAGTGTAGGGACATGAGCGTTGATGTATGATGCCACGGTCTTGTAAGAACTTGTTAAGATCATGGTTGAGAAATTCTCCGCCGTTATCTGAACGAAGAACCCGAATTCTGGTATGGAACCGAGTCTCCACCATTTGATAAAACTACTGAAATTTGGAACTGACTTCCCTTTAGTTTTGAGAAGGGAAACCAGGTCATGCGGGTGCAATCATCTATAAACGTGACAAACCATCTAGCTCCCCGGAGTGATAATTTTTGCAGGGCCCCAAACATCAGAATGAACAAGAGAAAATGGAACCAAACTTTTATTTGAACTTAAGGGAAAAGGAACACGATGGCTCTTGGCCAGTTCACAAATGTCACACTTAAAATTGGAACTATCTAAACTGGAAAATAATGACGGAAATAACTTCAGAATATCCAAATGAAGCATGTCCAAGACGCCTATGCCATAACCATACTTCTGTAGTTTGCTTCTCAATATTAGCACCCCCAATCTTGAAAGCTTTACTCGGTGCCAAGTCCAGGTAGTAGAGTTTGCCCCTCCTAGTACCACAACCAATCATCTTGCTTCGAGGATGTCCTGAAAAACACAATGAGTAGGCCAAAAAGTTACGGTGCAATTCAAGGCCGTAGTAATTTGGGCAACGGACAAGAGATTATGATGTAAGGATGGAACAATCAATATAGAATCCAAATTTAGGGAGTCGAGAGAGAGAGGAACCCTCCCCAATTACGGGGAGGGGTACCATTAGCATTAGACACCACAGATTGAGGAGATGGTGTATGAGAGACAATTTGTCCAGGATCAAAAGTCATGTGATCAGTGGCTCCAGTGTCAATGATCCATGTTTGTTTCTTTGATGTAGTACTCAAAACATAACCTTGGGTACCTGTTGTGGCTATAGAGGCGGATCTTTGGGGTCGGTGTAGTTGAAGCAGCAGGATTTGCAAGATCTAATTCAGCTGATGTGTTGAGGGATTTGCTCCTATTCTTGCGGGGAGCTTTGGAGTGATCCCACCAATCAGGGTACCCAATCAATTCGTAACAGTCAAGACGGGTATGTTTATTGCCACCACAGTGGGTGCACTTCGCTCTGGACGAGATCCCGTTGCCTTAGTCTCGAGTCGAGCCACCGGTCGGGGCCCTTTGGTCGTTGAGAGATCAGGACAGCGATTTCAGGCACACTAGTCATGGTCGGTCGTTGTTGAGCTTCGCGACGAACATAGGCAAAGGTTTGGTCAAGGTCTAATTTGGGATCCTTGCGTAAGATTTCCCGAACTTGATCAAACTCGTGGTCAAGATCGGCGAGAAAGAGGTGGACACGAAGACGATCCAATTCCGGCGCTCGATGACGTCGGCGTCGCGGTGCATACGGCTAGGACTGCGATGGTCAATCTCTGAAAGATGCTCTGCCTGATCGTAGTATTTGTGGACGGGGCACCATTACATTTTAATGGTGAACGCCCGCTTGTTGAGATCAAAAAGATAAGTTTCATCCCCACCATCATAGTAGGTCTTCTTTACGGCAGTCCAGATTTCTTTGGCGGTACTCAAGTGGATAAAACGACTCATCAAGTCGGGAGACATGGAGTCGATGAGCCACCCTTGACCCGAAAGTTCTCGGTACACCATTTGTTGTATGTGGACGAGAGCCGAGGAGGCTGTGGAGTGTCGCCGGTGAGGTACCCCAATTTTTCCCGGGCTGCAATACGCATCTCCATGACACGAGACCATAAGGCATAATTGGTCTCACTCAAGATGACGCTAGTAGGGAACGGGAGTTGTCACCGTGAATAGTGACGATCCGAGGAGCGGATGTAGAGTCGTTGGCGGGTTTGAATGGGACGGTCTCCATGGCAGCGGAATGATTTGAGGGTGAGATAAAGGTATGTGTTTAAGGATTTTGATAAGAGGATTTGAGGAATTTAGATCTGAGGGATTTGAATTTGAGGAATTAAAATATGAGGAATTTGATTTAGGGTTTTGAGATTTGAATATGAGAAATTTGATATGAGATTTTAGAGACAACCGAGGATCGATTACTCTGATACCATGCTAAAATATGAATATGGGTTTGAATACTTTAGGTTAATTGTATTCTTCTCCATAAGGAGGTATATATAGGGATTTACATGTGGGCTTTACAAGGAAATAGAAACAGTAATCAATTAGGATAATATCTCCTAATTATACAGTGATTTGTCAACTATCTAAAATAAGGAAAGTAAATCCCTTAATCAATCAAGGAAATAAATCTCCTTGATTGATTAGGACTTACTCACGTTAACAATTGTGCTATATGTGCCTTTAGCCACCTCATCTTGTGTCACACATGTCAGTGGTGATAATATTGTTTTCTTTTAGTGCTTATCTACGCTTTTATTAATCTGAACTTTTTGAATTACTGGTGGTGTGGATGGCGTTGTGCCTGGTCCACACATTACTGAGAACATTTTAATTGCTCAATAGCTCATGCACAAGTTTAAAGTCTCTAAGGGATATAAAGGATTATTTGCTTGGAAGATTGATATATCCAAGGCTTATGATATGCTGAGTTGGAGGTTTATTGAACATATTTTGGGTGAGATTGGGCTGCCTTTGAATCTCATACAATTAATTATGAGTTGTACAACCTCTGTCAGCTATCAAGTTTGTGTCAATGGTGAATTGACTGACTCATTTAGGTCTCGGAACAGTATTAGACAAGGAGACCCCTTTTCTCCTTATCTTTTTGTTTTGTGCATTGAAAAACTATCCCACATATAATTTTTGATGTAGTTAGACGAAATGGAAGCCCATGAAGTCTTCACAATCTAGTCCAGCAATTTCTCACTTGTTCTTTGCTGATGACTTGATTCTTTTTTCTGAGGCTAGTCCTAAGCAAGCAAGGGTGGTGAAGCATGGTTTGCATATGTTTTATCAAGCTTCAAGTTAGCTGTTAATTTTGAGAAATCTACTCTTTTTTGCTCTCCTAATACTTGTAAAGAGTCTACTCATGAGAGATAAGCTCGATTTGCTGTTCTCTTTTAACTAAGAGTTTGGGTAAGTATCTGGGCATACCCATTCCTCATTCTAGGGGCGTGCTTACATATCAATAATGGGAATGGGAATGATTTTCATTCCTGACTTCCCTTGCGTTTACTAACAATAAGGAATGACAAAAATATATGGGCCCCACCTCAAAATCCGTAATCACATCCCCTAAAAACCAGGAATCAAATCAATTAGGGGGTGGTTGATCTTTTTCCCAGTCTTTTTTTCCCTTACTACCTTCCAAAAATACCTTTACCACTCTATGATAATTCCAAAACACCCCAAACCCTAGAAAAATAAAAACTCACGCCAAGAAGTTCCAAGACACTCCAACTTCTTTTTTCACGTTGTAGACGCTAAGCCTCCCATAAAACAGCAGGAACGCCTTGTGATATGTAAATCATTTTATCTATGTACCTTCTTCTTCTTCTTCTTCTTTCTTCGATACAACCCTAAACTTCACCACCTTCTAGTGAATATGACTTATGAATTTACGGATTGAAGCAACACACAGAAATTGAAACATCAATTATATATATATATATATAATAGTATTACTATATATTTAATTTTGCAGTTTTAGTTCTTCGTAGGTGTCAATAAAAGTGACTTGATGGGCATATTTTATATTATATATTTAACCATATTCTTAGTATATTTTGGTTAATATTTTGGAAGAATTTTGATACTTTGAATTATATTTCCAATATAGGACTTTTGACTTCCTCTGGAGCAAAACATAATCAGATGGACGAATTTTGGAGTAATTCCAGTTGGAGGACGTTCGTGAGTCACTTAGCTTGATCGTATCAAAATTTCAGATTTTTCTACCAAGCGGTTATTTTCTGGCAGTAACTTAAAGGAGCAGTGCGCGGTGCTGGAATATTGACGTTTTGGGCTTTATTGCGTTTTTGGAGTCCAAGATGACCTCGGATGGGTTCGTGGCCTTCTAGAGATATGTTCAGAATATTTTTATCTTTAAAACAAGCTATCTTGGGCCTGATTTGGAGGTGTTTTCAGCCCAATACATGGCTAGACAATTTCTGGGCAGATTTTCCAAATCCCATTAGGATTCTAAATCCCAGTGTTATTTTATTTTAATTAGTTTTCTTGTGGGAAAAGAAAAGCTGTATTGGGAAGCTAGGTTTTAGGTAGTATTTAAGTTCATTTTCAGAACAATTATGGGGATCCGATTCTTCTTTTCTTCTGGAACGTGACATTGAGGAGAGCTATTGCTAGGGTTTTGGGGATTTGCTACTTTTAGGTGTATTCATTCTTTTTCTTCTTAATGATATTTTCTATGATTTCAATTATGAGTATGCGTAACTAATTCCTTTTGCTAGGGCGAGGCCATAAGCCTTAGCATGAATATGTGATTTTATTAATTTGCTTATGAATGGATGCATGTTTGCTTTGAATTTTCAATCACTGCGTTTGAAACTATCTATTTGTTTTAATGACTGATCACCATTAGGATATTTAGACAAGTAATTTGATGCAATTTCTATTGGAACATCATCCTGAAATTGAGGAGGGCTTCTTGTGATTAGTAATTGTAAGTTCACTTAAGACGAACATCACGCTTTTAAGGGTTGCATGGTTTTTCAAAGGGTTTTCACAAAGCTTAATGAGTCTTGCATGTTTATATTTGATCTGAACATCACAGACAGATTGCATGTTAGATATACGTTTTCGCTTGAACATCACAAGGAAAATATGCATTAGGAAAACCTAACCTTCAAAGCATATATGTGGAAATTCATAAGTAATTGATAGAATTGCATAGGATTGTGACGGTGACGGCTAAACCCTAGTTTTCTCTAGATTGTTATTAAATTATTGTTTTTCCTTTCCCTTTTTCCTATAATTCTTATTCAAATACTTAGATATAAATAATATATATATATATATATATATAAATAAAACTTAAACAGTAAAGTAGAATAAAGAGACAAATAAATAAATAAATAAAAGTTAAGATTAAGAAAGCAAGCCTGGTATAGTGAAAGCACGTCAAAGACGCTGTCCTAAAGCCTTTGTAGCCTCCCTACGTGCAGGTAATGACGGTCTACTAGACTCCAAGATACGACCCCAATACGCAGGCTTAAGGTCCGCTATGAGCACGTTCACAGTCGGATAGAAATCTCCAAGCCACATAACCGTTGCCCAAAAATAATATGGAAAATATGAAATATATGAAAGTATGAGAATTGAGAAATCTGATTGTGGTGTGTTAAAATGTGAAGGAGGAGTGGCCTTTTATAGGCATCCAATACTCGTAACCTTCAGACACATTTAACCAGAAAAGTTGGTGCAATGAATAGAAAATAAAAACTGAAAATTAAATAAATTGTAACTCCCATAATAAATAAAAGAAAACAGCCAAAAATTAAAACAGAAAATAAAATGTTAAAATTTAAAATCCTTTCAAATAATAACAATCCCCACAAAGGGTTTTAAAATTTTAAAATAGTAAAAGATAAAGAAAATATACATATGGGCAACATAATACTATGCAATAGGTTTAGGTGCCTTCCGGGCTTGAACCTTCACTTAGTGATGATAGTTTTCATTTGAGGAACCCGAGTGTACACGTATTGAACTCGGCACCTTTGACCAAACTTCAACATATCCCACACATAGTATTGGTTGAGACTTGGAAGCGGGGTAGCGCTATTTATGGCCATGCGCTAATCTTGATTCTCATGAGAGTTGCTAGAGAATAACCCAATTCTCACAGTCACGGCCTCACGACTTCTCTCACTTATGTGAGTTCTCCAAGAGTACATGTGACCTGCACCCTGCGGGAGATTGCCCGCCTCAAAACTCATTCAGGGATAACTCCCTTCCTAACGTTACATTATATAGCACTGATGTCATAGGGATGAGCATGATGACATCTCTAGGATGCCTCCATATGATATAAACAGTGCTCAATGAGTCACGCAGTATGGATTGTTTCTACCCATTGAACTTCCTTCATGGGATCGCCAATCACAGAAGTTGGGTTACCTCCCTAGGTGACTCCCTTATGGGCTTAAACCCATCCCCCTTGACATTTCTAGGACTCTGCTCCTAGAAAGACCTTTAGTCAATTGGTTAGCAATGTTGTTCTCCGACTTCACATCCTCCAAAGACACAATGTTCTTACTTAATAGGCTCTTCACAGATTTATGTCTCACATGTATGTACCTGTTCATTTTCCTATTTGTATGAGATTGTTTCACCAAGTCTATTATGGCCTTGCAGTCACAATGAATAGATAAAGCAGGCAATGATTTCTCTACTAGAGGCATGTCCATCAATAAACTCTTAATCCATTCAGCCTCTGTGCAAGTAATATCCAAAGCTATGAGTTCAGACTCCATAGTACTTCTAGAAATAATTGTTTGCTTCTTAGAACCCCATGAAATTGCAGCTCCACCCAATAGGAAAATGTAACCACTAGTAGACTTCACTTCTTCATTGTCTGTTATCCAATTTGCATCACTATATCCCTCTACTACATTTGGAAATCCTTTATAGCATAATGAATATTCCATTGTTCCTCTTAGGTACTTGAAAACTCTTTCCAAAGCATTCTAATGTTCCTTGCTTGGGTTATGTGTATACCTACTTAATCTTCCAACAATATAAGCAATATTTGGCCTAGTCTTATTTGCAATGTACAACAAAGAACCTATCATCTGGGAGTACTTTAGCTGAGAAAATGGTTCACCTAGATTTTTCTTCAAATGAATTTTAGGATCATAAGGTGTTGGTGTGGGCTTACACTCAAAGTAATTGAATTTCTTCAACATCTTCTCAATTGTACTAGATTGACTTAGAGAAATTCCTTGTGTTGTCTTCTCAATTTTCATTCCTAAAACTATATGTGCTTCTCCCATATCTTTCATGCCAAAATTCCTAGATAAATATGACTTCACATCATTCACAATATCTAAATTCGTCCCAAAGATCAAAATGTCATCAACGTATAGGCACAAGATTACATGTTCTCCATTATTCTCTTTATAATAAACGCATTTATCATGATCATTAATCTTAAAATCATAATCTAGAATCACCTTGTCAAATTTCTCATGCCATTGCTTAGGAGCTTGCTTAAGGCCATATAAAGATTTAACCAACTTACACACTTTGTGTTCTTGGCCCTTAACTATGAATCCTTCGGGTTGCTCCATATAGATCTCTTCATCTAATTCTCCATTCAAAAATGCCGTCTTCACATCCATTTGATGAATCACTAAATTATGCACGGATGCTAAAGCTATCAAAGTTCTTATGGTGGTAATCCTAGAAACAGGTCAGTAAGTATCAAAATAGTCTATCCCTTTCTTTTGTGTAAAACCCTTAGCTACCAATCTTGCTTTGTACTTATCAATACTTCCATCTGGTTTCAACTTTTCCCTAAACACCCACTTGCACCCTATCGCTTTATTTTCAGTAGGCAAATCCGTTAACATCCATGTATTATTTTGGATTATAGATTGAAACTTGTCATTTATAGCCTCTTTCCAGAATGGTGCATCCATAGACATAACAACTTCCTTATAAGTTGTGGGATCTCCTTCTACTAGAAAAGTATAGAAATCATCTCCAAAGTTCTTCTCAACTCTCGCTCTTTTGCTTCTTCTAAGTTCTTGAGATTCTAAATTTTCAATCGTAGTTGAGCTAGAAGGTTTCTCAATTATTTGTACTTCCTTAGAAATTCTTGTTTTATACGGGAAAATATCTTCAAAGAATGTAGCATCTCTAGCTTCCATAATTGTGTTGTTTGCAACCTCCTTTACTTCAGAGTTAATCACCAAAAACCTATTGGCACTGCTATTTTTGGCATAACTGAGGAAAACTGCGTCTATAGTCTTAGGACCTATTTTCTTTCTCTTAGGATCGGGTATGAGTACCTTAGCTAAACACCCCCACACTTTTAGGATTCTAAGGTTAGGTGATCTTCCTTTCCATAACTCATAAGGAGTTTTCTCATTATCCTTCAATGTTATCCTATTTAGTATGAAACATGCAGTTAACATTGCTTCCCCCCACAAATTCTCAGGTAGTCCACTACTAAGAAGCATAGAATTTACCATATCCATTAAAGTTCTATTTTTCCTTTTAGCTACTCCATTAGATTGGGGTGAATATGGTGGAGTGACTTCATGTATAATTCCATGTTCTTCACAAAACACTCCAATCTCATTTGAGGTATACTCCCCACCTCTGTCAAATCTAAATCTTTTAATCTTTTTCTCCAATTGATTTTCTACCTCACTTTTATAAATCTTAAGTTTATCAAATACCTCATCTTTTGTCTTAATAAGATAAAAATGGCAATACCTAGAGAAGTCATCAATAAATGTCACAAAGTACTTGTTTCCACCTCTAGTAGGAGACCTATTTGAATCACACACGTCACTATGTATGAGCTCTAAGAATTGGGTGTTTCTCTCTACAGGTTTGAAGGACTTCCTAGTTTGTTTGGCTTGAACACACACTTCATATTTGTGCTTAAGGTCTACATTAGACTTAGGGATTAGCTCAAGATCCATTAATCTTTTGATTTTGCTCGAACTTACATGTCCTTACCTTCCATGCCATACATTACAAGATTCAACATTAAAAACTTGAGGAGAAATTTTATTATCTTCAAAAACAACATTTATTTTGAACAATCTATCACAAACATATCCTTTTCCAATAAAGACATTATTTCTAGTAATAACAATCCTATTCGACTCCATTACAATTTTGTATCCTTGTTTTACTAAGGACGATCCACTAATAAGGTTTCTCCTCACGTCAAGAACATGTCGCACATCCTTGAGAGTTAGAGCCTTCCCAGATGTCATCTTCAATTCCACTTCTCCTATTCCACGTACTTATGCGACGGTGTCATTTCCTAGGGTTACACTTCCTCCACTTGAGTTCTGGTAATTTTTGAAAAATCGTTTGTCAAAACACACATGTACATTTGCCCCAGAATCTAACCACCAATCACTATTACTTAAATATGCGACATTAACTAGAGGCGTAAAACTATACCTTAGATTGGGTTCATCTTGATCATCTTGATCCACCAACACATTCACTTGGGGTTTAGGACCCCTTTGTCCTTTGTTCCACTTAGGCTTTGGCTTGTAGGGCTCGGTCTTCTTGTAATGATAGTCTTTGGCCCAGTGATTTATTCTCCCACAAACGAAGCATGGTTGATCCATATTGCCATTGGAATTGTTATGGGGTCTATTGTGCTGGCGATTTTGGTTTCGGTTGGTTTGGTTGTGATTGGGTTGGCCATTTCTATTTGTTCTCTTGAAGAATTTCCTTCTAGATTGGAAACGATTCCTATTGTTTGAACTTTCCACTAGGTTCACGTTTGTCTTTTCTTCCTTAGACTTGTTACTTGATCTATGTTTCTCTTCAATCCTAAGGGAGTTTAATACTTGGGTTAAAGTTAAATCTCCTTGTTTGTGCCTAAGGGTTTTTGCAAAGTTTGACCAACTTGGGGGTAATTTATCAATGAGACAAGAAACTTTAAACTCTTCACTAAACTTTGTACCCTTAAGTTCTATTTTCCTTTAAAAAATCTTGGTACTCATGAATTTGTTCACTTACAGTTTTATTCTCAATCATTTTATAGTTATTAAAATTTGAGATTGTAAAACGATCTATTCCTGCATCTTCTATCCCATATTCAGCCTCTAATTCATCCCACAAAGTTTTTGCATTTTTTGTATCTTGATAAACATCATAGAGATCATCAGAGAGAGCACTAAGAATTCTATTATGGCAATGATATTCCAATTCTTCTTTTGTCATCTTTTCCTTAGTTTTAGAGGTGATTTCACTAGAAGTGGTTTCAATAGTTTCATTAGGTGTGGTTTGATCTTCTAAGGCAGAGACTAACCCTAAAACAGTTAACCAATATTTAAGTTGTCTTTGCCACCTTTTAAAATTTGTCCCATTAAATTTTCCAGGTTTAACACTATTGGTCTCTACACTATCCATCTCAATTCCAATAAACAATAATGAAGCAACAAAATCTGGTATATAAATGTAATAGAATTGAGATTTAATAATAATCAAACAATTGGTAAACAAACAATAACTTAAAGGAAAAAATTTCCAAGTTTATGACAAGGTATCTAACTTTATGACAAGGTATCTAACTTTATTATTGTTATTATTGTTGTAGTTTTATAAATATACCAATGATCATTAATTTCGGTTACTGTTTACTTTTAAATACTAACTTTAATATGATTTTGAATTTTGTTTTCAATCCCAAACGTTTAGACCAAGATAGTATAATGATTGTTATTAAATATTCAAAATTGTTATTAAAGATGATATAGACAAACGTTCAGATTTTTATTTTATTTTATTTTATCTAAATTTTTAAAATTGTAATTTTTTAATGAAATAAAAAAAAGTGTACTTAATTAGGTTTTGAATAGTAGCTTTAAAATAGATACGTTATTAAGTTTTCAAAGGTGTACTTAACTGTAGTTTTTATTATTTATTATTTTTTAATAAAGATATTTAAGGTTTTGACTATCTAAAACCGTACAGACCAAAGTTTAATATTAGTTTGAAAAACTTTCCCCTTAAAGTTGGATTGAACTCTTGATTTGAAAACGTGTTAGCAAGTTTTCCAAAACTTTAAAATAAATACGTAACCAAAATAATGGTATAGACGTTAACAAGAGGAAGTAACAATTACCAAAAAAAATTCACGCAGTAATGATAGGCTAATAAAGACAACCAAAGTATCTACTTATGTAAACAGACGTTAACAAATTTATTTATTATTATTATTAATATTTTTTTTTTTACCTTTTATTCTTTTATTTTATTTAACTTCAAGCTGTGTGTTTTTGGTCTTTCCTATATATATAACTTTTTAAACGAATTTCAAAACATATAGTTGTCTGATATTATTGAAAGTCAAATATTTTTTTATTTTTTTATTTTAATGTTTAAATTAAGGGTGATGTTAGAGAGACCAACTTGTGTACCAACTCTCTAATAGAGGTGGAGCCCACCAATACAATGGGTCCCACACTCTATTAGAGTTGCAGACACAAAGTTGGTCTCCCTAAAGCATTTTCCTTAAATTAAAGAAAGAAACTAAATTAAACTTGTACCAACAACAAATATGGTAAGGAAAACTTTTAATATACAAAAGCTTTAGATTGTTATTAAAATATTGTTTTTCCTTTCCTTTTCCTATAATTCTTATTCAAATACTTAGATATAAATAATATATATATATATATATATATATATATAATAAAGCTTAAACAGTAAAGTAGAATAAAGAGACAAATAAATAAATAAATAAAAGTTAAGATTAAGAAAGCAAGCCTGGTATAGTGAAAGAACGTCAAAGACGTTGTCCTAAAGCCTTTGTAGCCTCCCTACGTGCAGGTAATGACAGTCTACAAGGCTCCAAGATACGACCCCAATGCGCAGGCTTCAGGTCCGCTATGAGCACGTTCACAGTCGGATAAAAATCTCCAAGTCACAGAACCATTGCCCAAAAATAATATGGAAAATATGAAATATATGAAAGTATGATAATTGAGAAATCTGATTGTGGTGTGTTAAAATGTGAAGGAGGAGTAGCCTTATATAGGCATCCAATACTCGTAACCTCCAGACACATTTAACCAGAAAAGTTGGTGCAATGAATAGAAAATAAAAACTGAAAATTAAATAAATTGTAACTCCCATAATAAATAAAAGAAAACAGCCAAAATTAAAACAGAAAATAAAATGTTAAAATTTAAAATCCTTTCAAATAATAACAGTTTGCGCAGGTACTAAAAATCCTATCATGACTCTGCGCAAACGTTTAGCAAAGCAATATCATATCCCAAATCAAGTAAGGTTCGTAAAATTCAACTCACTTGAAAGTTAAAGAGAGAAAAAAAAGAATAGTGTAGAATGGAAAACCATGGTTATTCAATATGTTTGATATGTGGTTTCATCTGTGCATTATATGTCCAGTATCAGTATTATATATTTATTTTGTTTTGACTCTAATAAGCTTATCATGTCCATGTAGCCAAAACATTATGATTATATTATGTTTATGATACATATGATTTAATTTGAGAGAGCATCACCACCATTTAATATGTATGCCATGTTTCACAGTTCTTAGAATAATATATTGATGAAATTTGCATCCACACGCATTTAGCCCTAACTCAAGTCTTTCTCATATACTTAGGTATTGATATCTTGAATAATATATTTTTAAATATCATGTATTTTTAAATAGCATGTAGACAAATGGCTCGATTAAGTTTTTTTGTACGTGTTATTATAAATGCTTTGATTATCTACCTTCGAATAATGTTTGTTGTATGTGTTGGGGGTTATGTCTATGCATGCTTAGCTGTTCGAAAACATCGACCAAGTCTTCCTTTAGTGATAAGAGTTTACAAACAACTAGAATACCTACATGGACTAGTTTATTGGAGTGATACCACATGTATTGCCCAACTAAGGATGGATAGACAATCATTTCATAAGTTTTGTCAAATTTGGGTCACTAAAGGAGAACTACAATTGACCCAAAATGTGTCCACAGAGGAGATGGTTGCAAATTTTTTAAAACATTCTTGCACACCATCATTATCGCGTCACAAAATTTAATTTTACTAAATCAGGACGAACTGTTAGTAAATATTTTCACGAGTGCATGAAAGCAATGATTCAATGACAAAAGGATTTCTGAAAATCACCTTAACCCTTACCTGAGAACTCAACAAACTATAGGTGGAAGTTGTTTAAGGTATGCATTATTTAAGGCTATGAAATTATTCGAAAACAAAAATTCTTATTTTTCTTTTAAGAACCTTATTAATAATTTTTTATATTTTAATATAGAACTATTTAGGAGCATTAGACGGAACTTATATTAGAGTGAAGATACTAGAACAAGAGAAACCAAAGTACAAAACAACGAAGGGTGAAATAGCAACGAATGTTTGGGAGTTTGCTCTCAAGACTTTCAGTTTATATATGTTTTGCCTAGATGGGAGGGTTCTGCTCATGATAGTCGAGTCCTTCGGGATGCTCAGACTAGGAGAAGTGAACTAACAATCCCTAATGGTAATATTCAAAAACCAATATTTTAATTTAGTGCATTTTTCATTATACATAAAATATCACTTTAGGAATATGTCTCTAACTGTTTTGTTTTTACATTAGGTTATTATTATTTAGTGGATGCTGGTTACACTACTGGAAAAGGCTTTCTTGCACCTTTTAGAGGACAACGTTATCATCTGAATGATTGGAGGGATGACCACCGACCTGAGACTCAAAATGAATTTTTCAATATGAAACATTCAAGTGCTAGAAATGTTGTTGAGAGGTGTTTTGGTTTACGAAAAATGCATTGGGCAAATCTTAGGAGTTCTTCCTTTTATGATATTATAACACAACGTCGTATAATTTTTGTGTGTTGTATGCTCCATAACTTTATAAGAAGAAAGATGGTTTTAGATCCTATTAAACATAAAGTGGACAATCAGCTTGTAGATGGGCAATTCTTAGGAGTCCATCATATTACAGTGATTGTGATTCATGAGTAATGGGTGAATAACTTTTGTGGAGATTGTATATCTTTTTTTTGGTAGCACGGATATTATGTATTTAATCATATGATGATTATGCTGGTTATTATTATTTGATTTTTTACTAGTTACGTAGGTGAAAAATATATATTTATATGTGCAAAGCATTATAGTAATCAAATTAATTTCTATTCCGATTAATGAGAATTAGTAAATAATAACAATGGGAATGAACTCCATTCCTATGCTGATTCTATATGGTTAGTAAATAGCTTGATGGGAATGATTCTTCCCATACCGATACATTACTTCTCCAATTCCTTACTTTTTTCATTCCTAGTAAGTAAACATGCCCTCAAATTTCAAAGCATACTTATGGTATCTTGGTGGATAAAGTCCATACTAGACTTGCTACTTGAAAGAGTAAGTTACTTACTTATGTTGGAAGGGCTACACTTATACAAGCTGTGACTGCTGCTATCCCAATTTATGACATGCATACAATCAAATTGCCCAATAGTGTTTGCACTGATCTTGATCGTCTGAACATGAGGGAACTGAGAAGAAGCACAAGGTGCATCTTTGTCAATGAAATTTGGTATGTAGATAAAAATGTAAAGGGGGTACTGTTAACATGAATAAGGCTCTTCTGGCTAAGCTGGGTTGGGTGCTGCATTTGCGTGATGAGGGGCTATGGGCTAAAATCTTTGAAGCTAAGTATCTTAGAGGCCAATCAATTTTTCTTCCATCTTCAAAAACATATTTGATTGCTCTTCTACCTGGAAGAGCATTCTTTTTGTTGTTGACTTATTAGAGAAGGGTTTGGTTTGGATAATTGGGAAGGGAGACATTTCTAAATTTTGGAAGGATATCTGGCTTGGTGGAAGGCCTCTTATGCCTCAGGAAGGGGTGTTGAATATAAAGGCTGCGTGGTGTACCGTTTCAAGCTTTTTCCGGGATGGTTGGTGGGATGTTGTTGAGCTTAGGAGTGTGATTTTGAAGATTTGGTTCATAGGATAATCAATGTTCCAATTGGTTCCAGTAGTACTTTGAAAGATTCTCATATATGGAATTGCACTTCGAATGGTCATTTTTCACTTAAATCTATCTATAATCTCCTTTTAAGTGATGTTGGAGAGGTGGAGCTTTGGTGGAAGGCTTTGTGGAAGATGAAGATTCCTCCTAAGTTGAAATTATTTTTTTGGCTGGTGATACATGGTAAAGTGTTGTCTAGTGAGCAAAGATTTAATGGACTGTTAACAGTTGATCCTTCTTATAGTTTTTGTAGTTGGTATTCTGAGTCCATAATACACTTGCTTAGAGATTTTCCTAAGGCTAGACATGTATGGGAGCAGATTTTTGTCTACACCTGGAATTTTCACCCTAAGCCTAATCAAGGCTAATGGCATGCCTGGTGTCCATGGGCCATGATTTCGACCCCAAAGTTAGCCCAGGTGTAAGACCCGTGAGCTTGAGGAAGCAAGAATGGTGAGCAATCCCACATCGCTCGGGGAGGGAAAGGTGAAGTGCTTATATGTGTAGGCACTTCTCTTCCTAGCACAAGGCATTTTGGGAGCTTACTGGCTTCGGATTCCTTGGAACTCCGAAGTTAAGCGAGTTAGGGTTAGAGTAATCCCAGAATGGGTGACCCACTGGGAAGTTGCTAGTGAGTTCCCAGAAACAAAACCGTGAGGGTGAGGCCCAAAGCGGACAATATCGTGCTAGGAGAATCGAGTCGTGACATAATGGTATCAGAGCTGGACCCCGACTGGAAGTGTGCCAGCAAGGACGCTGGGCCCCAAGGAGGGTGGATTGTAAGACTCGTGAGCTTGAGGAAGCAAGAACGGTGAGCAATCTCACATCACTCAAGGAGGGAAAGGTGAAGTGCTTATATGTGTGGGCACTTCTCTTCCTAGCACGAGGCCTTTTGGGAGCTCACTGGCTTCGGATTCCTTGGAACTCCGAAGTTAAGCGAGTTGGGGCTAGAGCAATCCCAGGATGGATGACCCACTGGGAAGTTGCTCGTGAGTTCCCAAAAACAAAACCGTGAGGGCGGGGGCCCAAAGTGGACAATATCATGCTAAGAGAGTCAGTCGTGACACCAGGCGTCACAAACTTTGGATATTTTGAAGGAAGAATGCAGATGACCCACTGGGAAGTTGCTCGTGAGTTCCCAAAAACAAAACCGTGAGGGCGGGGCCCAAAGCGGACAATATCATGCTAGGAGAGTCAGGTCGTGACACCAGGCATCACAAACTTTGGATATTTTGAAGGAAGAAAGCAGATGCAGCTCCCCAGATCATGCCTCCACAAGCTTCATCTTCTTACTATAAATACAAGACCCTCAACAACATTCAAAGGGTCCCCGACCAAACAAGCCTCCTACGGATCAAATTATCTTTACCTGTAATTTATCTTCTAGTAATGCACTTTCAATATCTTTAAATGCTTTCCTAGGAGTAGTGGTAAAGTTAAGTTCGTCCATCCATCAAATATATCATACAACCCTTGATTTTCAAGGCGCTGGAGCACTATCCCTGTAACTTTTCCGTCCACCCCATATTTCATACAACCTTCGCAATCTAACGAGGCGCTGGAGTACCATCCAAATCCACCGACCGTCTTCCACCATCGACCTCAATCAACTACCTTGTAGCTCAAGTCGTGAACCTGACGGCCGAGAACTGTTCCTCTCTTGGCCACAATCGCTTTGAGCGAAGCCATATCCAAACAGGCGTAGTCAATCAATCCATCCATCCATCCAAATCATCTTCGAATGCACTGGCATGATTTGCTTGGAATACCTTAATGAAATGTAATTGCTTGGTATGTGGATTGGTATTATGCCCTATGAATTTTTCAAATGCTTGATTGATGAGTTTGCTTGCACTCTGGGAAAATTATGCTTTCAACGCCTCTTTTTTAGTTACGAGTACGACGCCTGATGTTAGCTAACGTATTTTCTTGTTTCTTTTTTAGGCTTGATTGAGAGGCTCAAAGCATGAGAAATGTTATCTTCTTACTGGTTTGCTAGGAACTTGATAGTATGAATGTGAGGTTTGATTGCTTGCACCTTGACTTGACTGGGAAAATTATGCTTCCGGCGCCTCCCTTTGTTTATGAGTACCTTTCCGGCGCCTACTTTTGGCTAACGTATTCTCTTGTTCAGAACCTCCAAAGCATGAGAAAGCATGAGAAGTCTCATTTGCTAGGAGTTTGATAGCATGAAAGTGGGTTTTGGATGCTTGCAACTTGTCCTAAAAAATTATGAAGGCTTCTGGAGGATTTGAACTGCTTGACCAGGGGGAGACTTTAGGTTGAGACAAATTTTTAGTTTCCTGATACCAAAAATCCTTGAATTTTAAAGTGGGCAAGGCATGTTGTAAATCTTCTGGTGCTTGAGACAAAGAACAAGATGGTTGTTGAGGTTGCTTTGAATGTTTTCAGAGATGCAATGGGCTTGTTGGGCTGCTGTAAGGATGGATTGAGCTTTGCTTGAGTTTGTATCACTAGAACACTTTGTGGTAAGAAACTGTGGAGGTTGTGGAGGTTATGAAACACATAAGAATGTTTAAAATAGGCAAGTTCTAGAAGAATGTTTAAAATAGGTAAGTGTTGGAACTGGTGCTAGAGGTTTGTATCTATATTTGACATGACATATAGCTTGGACTTTCTCTGAGGATGTAAATAATCTAATGGTTGAGTTGGATATATGATTGGTGCATAATTACATATCATTCTGTACCCTTCTAACTTATGATTTGGTTATGTTTTTGAGTTAAACTTGTGCTTTTAACCCTCTTTTATCTTTGTTTCAGTGTATTAAGCTTTGGGACTCATTTAATGCATTTTGGAGTCAAGTTAGCTCAAAATTGTGTCTGCAGATCAGTCAACTTTACGGATTGGACTGCACGTGCTCAGGAAGAACCAGCTAATGCGCCATACATCATTGGAAAGATGTGGAAGTCTAGTTTCTGGAGCATTTTACGGTTCATGATTCCAAGTCTTCTAGAGGAAGTTATGTAAGTTTTGGCAACTTAAGGTGAAATTCGGCAGCATCTGCGTTACTATGCCAAAAATGGTATTTGAAGGCCTTTCCGATTTGTCCTTGAGCTGGGATACATATGGTTGGAAATATAAGACAAAGAGCTTCAAGATTCATATTTTTTACAGAATTTTTGGAATGGAGGAACAAGCCCAAAACGAGCCTACAAGCAGACTGCAATGCATTTTCATGCATGACCTATGCGTAAGGTAATTGTTTTTGGTGAGGAAGTTAGGTAAAGTTTGTGAAATGGGTGTTGTAGGTAGAGGCAATACTCAAATCAGATTTTTACTGCCCTTAGGCCTATAAATAGTGAGGTTCCTCCAAGCTTACAAACACACCCCAAGGGGGGGAGCTCTCAAATATCTCTCTAGAGCTCCTCTCCCTTCTCTTCCTCAAATTCTCTAAGTTCTCAAACACACCCAAAGGGGGGGAGCTCTCAAACATGTCTGTAGAGCTCCTCTCCCTTCTCTCCCTCAAATTCTCTTAGTTTTCCTTTTAAGTTCTCAATTGTTGTAACAAAACCCTTTTGCTAAATTTTCATTTATGTTTTGCTTAGTTGTACTTTATTTTTTATTATCATGTAATTTCTTATTTTAAGTTTTCAAGTTTCAATTATGGTTCTTGTTCTTATTCATTATGCTTATAAGTTAATATGCTTGTTTGAATTATTGATCACCATTAAAACTTGTATGTTAGCTATCTTGGTTGGAATTAAGAGTAGACACCATATGCCTTAATTCGAATTGAACTATGAATAGGAAGAGTATGTATAGACATTCAACAACAAGGATTAGATACATGCTTGGTTGTTTAAAACATTCTTCTATGCTTAATTGATTTCTAATGCTTAATTTAGGTTCGACAACAAAGGATCAAATTAGGGAATTAGGAATACAAGGTTAGGACCAAACACCATGGCTTAATCATACCTTACCTAGAATCAATCCGTGAATCTGAATTGAACTTGTTAACTAATTTGCTTGAGTTAGTTCTTTTCTTTCTTTCTTGTTTTCTGTTCTTTTCTTTCTTGTTTTCTGTTTTGAACAGGGAATCGAATTGAATCAAACTATCATCAATCCTCATGGGATCGACCTTGCACTTACATATACTATACTACCGAATGGCTCATGCACTTGTGAGTATTACAATTGCATCTGAATCAATTCTAGCGCAGTTGAATTCGACAACAACAATATAGCTTGGTCTAGCATGAAGTTGAGTCATATAGTTCCTTGGAATCATGGTATAGCTTGGTCTAGCATGAGAAAATTTGAAGTTTCTTGTAATTTATGTGATGCTTGGCTTGTGCTTGGTTCACAATTTTTTTTTTCACTACACATGTAAATTTGGCTTGATTGATTTGCTTGGCATGTTGCAAAGGTCCTACTCCACCACTTAAAACATGAGTCTGAATGGCAACATGTTTTAACATGGGTAAACCACCAAGGGGTTGAGAAGATATTAGAAATTGCATGAGAAGGTGATGGTTGTTGGATGCTTGCAGCCACCTATGGTATGAGAAAGAAGAAATGAAAACATAAACAACAGCAAAAACAGTAACATAGAAGAAGAATGAGTTGCCGTAAAAAATTGATCGAAACATTTTCTCTATTTGACTTGTTTTCCATGTGTGTTTGATTCAAGCTTGTTGCATGTCATCTGTGATACGCATATACATGTAAGAATATTGATGCAGGTATTAAGGAATGTAGAAAGCATATGCCTATGGTGCCTCCTTTTTCTTTCCAGTGACTACTCGACGCTTGATTCTTGGCAAACTTTTTCTCTTTTCCAGGCTCGAAAGGTTCCAAAGCATGAGAAATCTCATCTTCTTATTGGTTTGCTAGGAATTTGATAGCATGAAGTTTTGGTTGCTTGTTCCTTGACTTGCAATATGAAGGCTTCTGGAGGATTTGAACTGCTTGACTTTTCTCTTTTTGCTAGGCAGGAAGCCCCCAAGTCATTTGGAATTGCATTTTGACTCTTTTTTTTTGTTGTGTTTGCTTGGCATGAAGCCCCCAAGTAATTTGGAGTTTGCATGTGCAGTCAATTGCATGAATGATGGACTTGCCTAAGCCCGGGGGACCCTCTCATAAGATTTTAGTGTGAGACTGGAGAGAAAGGCAGTAGGTGTACCACTTGTGGAGGCCACCGATTGAATCCATGAGTTGGGTCTGTATTCATAATACATGTATTTGGTTATTCACTCATTATGATAAAAATTGCATGCTTTCAAAAAAAAATACTAAAAATAGCATGAGATTATGTGTACTAAAAGAATATGAGATAGAAAGATGAATTTTATCTTTTGGAGAAACATGTCGTTGACTCCATTTGCTTGCTGTAGATTCATTGTTTGCTTGTGTTGATTGTTTGGCAAGTAAGCATCACGTTTGTTCAATGCGTGCATGTAACTAGTCATTGGATTTTCCCAGTTAGGTTGGTTGTGGAGTGCTAAACTGCTTGGTTGCTTGATTTTGGCATAGCTTGAGATTTGGCTTGTTTCAAGGAATGGTTGGCTTGACTTTTCATTTTCTCTGATTTTCTTGGCATGAAGCCCCCAAGTCATTTAAATTTGCAACTGGTTGTGGTGTTTGCTCTGGAGTTTTCCAAAACCTAAGTGGAATGAATGCTTGATCTACCTGAACTTTATGGGATCTTTCGCAAGTTGTTTGTTTAGCTTGGATGGATATCTCAGACAAAAAGAGAAAGGATATGTAGCTTGGATGTATACTCAAATGAACAAAGAAAAATGAAAGAGTATGCTCTTATCTTTGGTTTATTGCATCGACATGTCTTAAGAAATTTGCGTGGAGGAGTCGCTGCAAGAGTAATGGCCTAGTCCCCAGCAGAGTCACCATTTATGTTGGGGTCTTTATCTGTTGGAAGGCTTAGCTAGGCCGGATGGTTGCTAGTCTTGAATGAAGCCTTCAAGTCCCCGTTTCTGAGTTAGCGAGAACTAGGCCCAAAGCATCCCGAAGGAAAAGCAAGTCCTAGGGGAGCACTCTGTTATACTTTCAGCGGCTCATTGTTTTGGTTGGCTTCAAGTGCAGATGTACTGCGACGATGGTGTACGGCATTGCTAGATGGTGTACGACGCTACTAGATGGTGTATGGCATTGCTGGATGGTGTACCGCACTGCTGGATGGTCTTGTAAAATGGCGTCATATTGCATATGGCATCTTTGAAGAGAGTTGAGGATGATGTGTTTTGGTTGTACAAAGACAGGTTTGGCATGAAAGTTTCCTTTGATGTGTCAAGATATTGGGCTTGGCATGGGAGGCTTGCGCTGTGGGAGCTGAGTATCCATGAGTTTAGAAAGAGAGAGTGATTTGCTTGAGAAATGGATGATTATGGCAGTGTATTATGGAATGATTGGATGGTGTTCTGGGAAAGGTTTGAGTTTGATACTTCCAACAACTTGTGGATGGGCTTGCTATTGATGCCGTTGGGTTCTTGGTAAGGCTTTAGATGTTGTTTAAGGCTTAAGGTGGTATTATGACAGAAAATGAGCATGGAGAGGTTAAGGCTTGGTTTTGTGTGTTTACTATTATGCTTACGACATCTAAAGCATGGTTTGCTGTGTTGTTTATGGCAGCTAGAACACGGCGACTAAGGCACAGCTAAGGCACGGCAGCTAAAGCACGTCAGCTAGAGCACGGTAGCTACATCATGGTTTGTTGTGATGTTTACGGTAGCTGGAGTATGGATGTTGTTTCTGGATTTGGAATGGCTAAAGCTTGGGTTTTTTGGTATCTCCAGTTGTGGATCCTTTTCCTTCTTTTTTTTCACTCACTCCCATCTCCTCTTTTATAGGCCTTGGGAGTTCACTTCTCTATGCACGCGTGCTGCTCCGACATCAAGGTGGTCTGGCCTGCTCCTCCTGCTTCGAGGCGGTCGTTTCCTTTTGGTCGCTTGCCTCCCAGTTGAGACGACATGACTTCTTCATTCTATATAGGTGTCGGGTAGTTGGTTTCTACGAGAAAAGATAAGGTAGTTTGTTTTCCTGCATATAGTTTGTTTGGGTATTGTATGGTTGGTTTAGTGCCATATGGGAGAGGTGCTGGACACATGGGTAGGTGTTGGGTGCTGGTGAAGTGACAAATTCATCTCTCTGCAACCATTCAGTGGGCTCAAGAAAATGAGCTTGGATTTTGGGGCTCCCAAGCAGCCCAAAACCTGTATTTGTTTGAAGCTTTAATAGGCCTCATGGATCCTTGTAACCATCCGCACCACAACCCGCTCAGCAAGCCCAGACATGTATGTGGCTTGGGCCCACTTAAGCTTGTAGGGTGATTTGGTAGTAAAAGGAATTGCTTGTTGCATGTTATTTGCGTGCTTAATTATGGTCTAGCTTGGCATGGCATGGATATCAAATAAGTCTGGCAAATGGGTCGTGTTAATGGGTTTCGGGTCGTGTTCGTGTCAACCCATTAAGTTAACGGGTTGACACGACTAACGAGTTGACACGACACGACCCGTTAAGTTAACGGGTGAAAAATATCAAACCCAAACACGATCCGTTACAATTCGCTAATGACCCGCACGACCCGTTAAGAATAAAATTTTTAAAAAAAATTGTCTCCTGGAGCCAACAAAAGAATACTGCAATTGGGGAGGGCTACAACTCAAGATGAACCCAATACACAGAGCTTCATAAAAATCACAGCCTGCAACGTGTGCGGAGCCTTCAGCCCCTCGCACTCCAGCTCATAAGCCATCTCCAGGATGTGCTAATTTAAGACATTATCTTTGGCACTCTCTGTCCGCTTCCCAGAACTCAAAGATAAAGCCCCAAACTTTGCACCAGCCCCTTCGAAAGTTTCGGCTTCACGACCATCAACCCAATTCCTAACCTTTGCCTGAGAAATGAGATAAAAATTTAAATAGTACAAATGGGTTTTTAGCAGAAGAAATAGATAAAACAGCCATTCAATGTATGAAATTGAATCCTAGAAGAAAAAAAAAAACCCAACTCAATGTAATCCAATTCCCAGATTACAAACATGTATTTAATCATAAATCTCCAAAAAAAAATAAAAACAAATTAAGAACTCAAATCTCTTGAAAACAAAAAGTATAAAAATGAAATGAGCTTACCATTAGGTAAGGGTTGTTACTGGAGGGAGTTTTTGGGGTGGAATCGGTGTCTGGGAAGAAAGAACTGAGATGAAAGAATACAGAGAGAGTGTGAAGTCGTGATAGAGAGGTGGGTGAGGCGGCTGCTGGCTGAGTGAGTTAGAATAGGTTTAGTTTTAGAATGTAGAATTACAAAAATGCCCTTTTTCTTACTAGGTTAACGGGTGATTCGCGAATGACCCGTCATACACCTTCTAAACTTACCGCGCGTACCACAACAAACACACTCAGTTGCCAAGAAACTTGTTCCAGCAACAAACGTTTCGTCAGGCTTACTCCGACCATTTAAACATTCCCCGTAAGTCAACTGCAGAATTCACCTGCCAGTTAACTCATGGTTCAACTCAATGGGCTTCGATTCCCAATTCATTTACGTCCAACAAATTGCCTTAAGTTCACCACAACACCGTGAACAAAGAACCGACAAACACTTTGCTACCTAAACTCTTCAACTCTCATCTCCAGCCTTAGCCAACTCCAAGGCTGCCTGGGTCCTCCAACTTGAGATACCCACGACCAATTAATTTAGTCATTCCCGGATGCTACACAAGTGTAACATCCCAACTTAGCGAAATTCTGCCAACGGATCACTCTCCAAATCCCCTTCACAAACGAAGGCAAGCAAACCACTCCAGAACACCGTCAAGGCACCTCATGACATCCAACACCTATTCCAATTAGTGAGCCAGCTCCCAGCCTCAGCCGGGTCAGCACTGCCCAAGTAGTCATGAGCTCCCAATTCTCTTAACATTGGTAACTTCCAGGTTACACCTCCCACGTAACGTCGTAACATTGATCGAGTAAGCTGGTCAAGTGCTTGACGTAGCTCCAGCTCACTCACACTCGTTTGTTCAACGGCAGGTGGAGGAAGAACAGACTCTCAAGTCACGAGAAAAGAATTCTCCACCTACAACATCTCGGAAGCATGAAACTTGAAGAAGAAAACAAGAAAACACGGAAACCATTTGCACCAAAAGTGCACAATGGAAGCAAAGTCCGAAAGAGAATTGAACCTAATGCTCTGATACCAAGTTGACAGGACGCGACCCGAATTCCACCCTGGAACTCGTGCCGGACCCTGTTGACATGCCCGACATCAACCCATGTCGGGCCCACGAACTAAACAGTTACCCTCTTCCCGAAAATTACAAAGAAATGGGGCCAAAACTTCTGCCGAAAAACGGGCAGAGTCTCCCCTAAAACAAGAACAATCCCAAATTTAACAACCTGCCAGAAAGCAACAGATAAACACCCAAGCGCCAGCATGCATACAACATATACATAACAGGCCTCTGGCCAAACAAATTCAACCCTAAAGGGTAATACAGAGCAATCTAAAAGTTAGCGGAATAGAATTAACAGAATACAAGTTTAGGGTTCAAGGACGACAATCCTACCCTTCAGTCAAAGCTCGAGAAGAGGAGTGCACGGCCGAACGATGTCGAAGCGACGACTACGGTCTGGGGGGCGCAAAATAGAAAGAGTGTGAGTGGACAAAACCAAGGTTTTACATACTTAAATCAAAGTACTAACCCCCACCGTTTAAAACCATGCGAAACATGCATATGAAATCGTTATATACTTGATTGATTTGAAAACCATACTATCTCAAAGTATGAGAAAACATTTCCAGTTCAAAACCCCCTTTTTCGAACGACTAACCTTTTACCTTTCCCGAGGCATAACCTCCCAAATCACGAACCCATATATTTGTAAAACAGAATTAGGAGAAATAGATAAACGTAAGTACGAAAATATCATAACCTCCATAAACCAAAACAATCTTTAAAATAACAAAGATCACCTTCATGCCAAGAAAACCAACTCGACAACAATACAGAAATCAATTGCAGTTCAAATCATATATATATATATATATAACAGGATTTACAATCCAATAAGTAAAACCTATCAAGTACTAAAATTCAAACAAGTACTTCAACCAAAACAGGTAAACAGTTTCCCAAACTTCCCCACTCTCACAATCACGTGCTCACAAGCATGACAAGCGAAGAACAATCCTCACTAAAAGAAATATGAATACGAATGTACTAACACACGCGTATAAGTATAGTATAACCATAACACAAACACAAGTACCAGGGGAAAACAATCCAACAGGTGATCATTTGACTGGACACCGATACAGTCTCATCGAGACACCGGGCCCAGGATTGAGCCGTCCAAAGTGGGACTAAACTCACAGGACTATATGGTAAAAACTTACCAACCATAACTCCGAAATCTGTCCTACGCGCGCAGACTACCCAATCAAGGGTGACAGGACCCGACCCTAATTCCGCTTTGGATTCCGAGCCGGACCCTGCGCGCACCGACACCCGTCGGGTGCCGGGAACGCTTGACCAAATTGCCCTTTTTAAGACAGCTCGAAAGAAAAACAAGTTTTAACCCGTTTGACTTCTGCCGAAAATTCGGCAGAGTCTCCCCTGTAATTCGAACAAATCCCAAATTAATTACCTGCATAAAGTCACAATTGTAAAATCCCCAAGCTTTCAATATGCACAATTATAGTCACAAACAAATATTCCCAAAAGAGCCATTAATTCTTCATATCAAGTTAACTTATAACTTTACTAGATTTCCAATTCAAGTTCAAAACCAATTTACATGATATTCTTGCTCGTGGCTGCACCCAGATTAATCTAGGCTGCCTACGTACCCTCCGTGAGGGATCAAGCCACACGTAGCTCTTCCATACTAGAATATTTTCCAGAAAACCATACCTGAAGCCTTTTCGCTTAATCCATGTATTATGTACAGCCCCCCCTAAGGGGTATATGCGTAAACCGAAGGCAACGGGGGAGGGGAAAACTGTCTAACCACCTGTGTAGTGAAATCGGGCAGGTGGTTAGGGATCTGGGCCAACCCCGTGCAGAAAATAGAAGCAGGGTGGCATGCTATACTCTGTAGTGCACTGATTCCCACATCATTGTGTCTTATCCATTATCCATTCATTATGATCCTTTCCGTCAATTCCCTTTTTCCTCGCGAAACTCGGAGCCACAGAGTCATCCGAGCCGCGTCCTCGCTGAACTCAGGATCCACAAAGTCTCTCTGAGCCGCGTCCTCGCTAGACTCAGGAACCACAAAGTCTCTCTTTGAGCCGCGTCCTCGCTCCGCACGGTTCGGGCGTCCCCGAGACTCGTGGGGCGTAAAGTCATGCACGCAGACTTATTCCGAAGGCAACTAGGTCCGTAGACCGGGTAATCACCAATATCAATATTTATATAATCCGTAAGCAACAATTGATTCCGAAGGCAACCATTTAATCCGAGGCAACCCGTTCAAATACAATAGCTTAACATATAAATAAATCAACTTATTCATGAAGTTCAATTAAATTCAATTATGTGATTTATAAATAAACTTGATAAATGTGATTTCAGGAAAACCTTCACTAAATCATTTATTGCATAAAATCCATTTATTCCGTCATTAAGTCATAATATCATTCACCCAATATTGACATACAAAGCATGTACAAATCATTATTTAGGAGACCACGCCCGCTAAAATAATTATCCAAGAATTACCCATATCTAATTCTCAGCACTATTCGAAATCCCAACTAAACATCAAGCATGACTTAAGTAGCATATCCTTACCTATTTAATTCATCCCTACACTTACTCATATATCCATGTAAAATTAACATTTCACTAATTCTAACCCACTAACACAATATAATTGAATCATGAGAACAATCACTCAATAATAATTATAATAATGATTAAAACAATTAATAACATACACTAACTATTGAATAAGTAAAGTATAACCTCAAGGTATTAATATAGCAAATAAAACCACATGAAGACAATAATAAGAATCTCGGTAATAAAACTCAATAAACAAACATCCCCACGTCCTTGGACCATTTAGTACTCTCCGAAAGATTAAATGGCCTCGGAAACCTCCCGGTAAACTTAGTGGCCAAACTCTCCATTTTGGTCAACCGGGCCCGCGGGGCCCATGACCTCCAAATTCAGCCTGAACTCTCCTAAAAGTCCAACAAGGTCAACTAATCATATTCTGAAGGTTTAGTCTCGATCGAGCGGTCGGATTTCTCGCGATCACAGGATCGGACGGTTTTTCGTGAAACTAAACTATAAGTCATTGATCCGGAGCATCCGAGGCTCCGATCCACAATCCGTCAGCTCCTACACAGTCCTAAAAATACGGGGAACAACATGCTAAGGATTGGAATAGATCCGACGGTCCAAACTCACCGAACCCGGATAACGCGCAATAGGCGTAAATCCGTTCGACTGTCATACGAACTCCAAATTGAAATCCGAGCACGTCTATGCACTCATGACAACGTAAGGATAATTTAGGAATAAGGATTGACAGTGAAAAGTGAACCCAAGCGTGGGAACACTCGCTGGCAGTTTCGGTTAGTTATAAAGCGATAAATTCGTCGCTCGAACAAACTCCAAACCAAGAGCTGTCCTTCCACCTACAGCTAGTTCTCGACCTCCCGAACACTTTTCTCAACTACGGGAAAGTCCATTTAGGACCCTAAGTGGGTCAAAACCCTAGCTCAAATTCGGCTGAAACTTTACTTCGAATTTTTGGTTACCTATGCTACGAATCGATCAAAACCTATCCAACAGGCAGCTAGAGCATGAAAAATAGGTGGAAAAGCATACCTTACTTGTCCCGATCGGTGGCCGGAGGAGGGAGAACGAAAGGGTTTGAAAATTCAAGAGAATCCGCCAAATCTCCAATTTCCGGTGGCTGTGTCTGACGGCTGAGGCGGCTGAGGTCCGGGGTTGGTTGCGGGACGACGCCGGTCAAGTCTTGACCGGTCCGGCAGGCTGGGTGGTGGCTTGGGGTGGTTATGGAGGGGAGGGGCTATCGGTGAAAAACCAGGGAGGGGAGACTTGCGTGAGGTGCTGAGGAGAGAAGGTCAGATTTTTAAAATCTGACCTTGGCTATTTACAATTTTGCCCCTCGTACAAATTTAACCGTATACTCTTCGATATAACTCCGATTTGAGCCCACAATATACCCACGGACTCGTATCAACGAGCCCGACGTAACGATGTGGCTCACTTCCCCAATTTCTTTCTCGAACAGAAATATTATTTTAAATTTCCAAATTCTCCTTAATTAATTATATTAAATTAAATTATATAATTTAATTTAGTTTTTAAACCCTTCAATTTATTTTCTTTATTTAGTCAACACAACATAATTATTTAGTTTATTTTACTTCCGAGGGTAAAAATGTATTTTACTTGAATACTTTAAGATTTGAATATTAATTTAGGACCGGGATGTTACAAAGGGTCTACAGCTACACCCCGTTAAGGTATGCACCGGATCGAACCATACCAAAATCAGGTAATCGTATCATATCAATCGCCATGCGATCATTAGTATCAGAACAAGGGGAAGTACAATACAAGGTGCTAAATGCACACACATCGATCGCCACGCGATCACCAGTATATATATACATATTTATATATACACAACCAATCACTATGTACCCAACCCAAAACACCAACATCAGGACGCAAGCGTCCAAACCCAATGACTAACATATATATATATATACAAAGTAGTCATAAGCATTGAAATTATATATTCATATTAAAACCATAATCAAATATACATTCAATCAACGTCAAAACGTATTAAAGTCTTAAGTAAAGAAATGTCAAATGGTATGAGAAACCCAATATATAAATATATCAAAATAGTTACATAAGGGACCTCACGTCCCGACACAAGGCATGCCAATCCCAAAGGTAAGTAAGTAAAGTATAAAGAACTCATTTGTAAACACAGGCCGTTAAGCCAAATGCATGATCCACAATATGTGATTAAGTTGTAAAATACGACTCTTACGAGTATAGCCCAAAAGTATACATATAGATTTCCAAAGGTATAAATAACGTATTATTTCATGTATGTATATATATATATATATATATATATATATATATATATATATATACAGATACCCAAGGGTCATTATCCCAAAGGAATATAAATTATAGTTTCACCGTAGTATAGGATATAATTTTCCAAGATATAAAAGTATGATATAATTTTCCAAGATATATATATATATATATATATATATATATATATATATATTCCCAAAGGTATATAATATAACTCACAATATTAAGGTAGATAGGAATTTCCATAATTAAAATCATCATATAAATAGTAATACAATTTTCCAAGCTTACAAGTAGCTTAAATGTATAGATATAGATATATATATATATATATATATATATCTATATATAACATATATATATATATATATCTATATATAACATATATATATATATATGACACGAAAACCACTAGACGTCACTACGTCCTATTTAATACCCAAAGGTATAAATAATATTTAAACTATAGCCATCAGGGCCCCACAAACAAACCGACAACCCAAATCATGCATAAACCTCAAATGCAAATCCTTTTAAATAAACTTTAACCAGAGTCAAACCAAGACTTAACTATTAAATCTTCTTTCATGCATTTCATGCAATTCAATCAAATCATGCTTGTCGAAAACAATGTCCACTCACCGTTGGTCCTACGCTGCATAACCCTAAAGGGTCCCGCCTGCTGCGTAGTAGAAACAGAGTACCTAAAGCGATAGATACGAGGATTGGATTAGTACCGTGAACCATACGAGAAACGTAAACTCAAACCCTAACAAAACCCCACTTAACGTGCACGCACACCGTACGAAAAATTCTAAGGTCAAACTACCTCCTTTAACTAGCGGGACCGCCCCGAAAGACTTACGGTCAACCGGCGGTCAAACACCCCTTTTCGGTCAACCTGGGCCCGCGGAGCCCACGACTTCTCAAAAGAATCAGGACATTCCTAGAAGTCCAACAAAGTCAACTACACTGCAAGACGACCTCGGGAAATGCTCGGTCAACCCTGGTCAAACTTGGTCAAACCGACCCGAATAGGTCAAACCGGACCCGTGGGTCCCATGACCTCCAAACTTAGATCCGAAAGTGCCTATAGGTTCAACACGGCCTAAACAACATGTCCTGAAAGTTTGGTCTCGATCGGACGGTCGGATCGCTCACGATCGGACGGTTAAGATTTAATTCCAACTTAAAGTCATTGATCTGGAGTATCCGGGACTCCGAATCACAATCCGTCAAATCCTATACGCTCCTAGAAATACGAAAAACCACATACGTGAATTCGGATTCGATCCAACGGTCCGAACCCATCGAACCCACGAAACGTGCAATAGGCGTACGTTGGTTCGATAATCAAACGACGTCCGAATCAGAATCTGTGCATACGTACGCGTTCGTAGCGACACAAGGATCGCATACGAACACAGAACCGCCACCATCCTGCCGCCACGCGCCGCCACACGTGCCGGCAACGCGTGGTTGGTGTCTTGATCAATTCCGGCCACCCAGAATTCATTGAATCTCGCAACAAGGCTTATACCAAAATGTTCACCGTGACGAGGGGAGTCCAAAACCATGGACACCCAGCCAAGAACAGGCCGGAATCTGACCGGAAATCCAATGTGAAATCCGGCCAAAACCTAGCTCTCAGATCCGATGATCATACGGCCAAAACGATCGGAATCAATTATACAGGAAGCTAGAGGAGGTTGAGAGGATTCGATTTCGTACCTTGCGCGACAGTGGAGCTCGTCCGATCCGGCCGTGCGACGCCGTGAAAATCTAAGTGAAAACCGGCAAGAATGGAGCTTTTCCGGCGGCCAAACCAGTGGTGGACGGTGGGGGTGGTCTGGGGTTTGACCGCGAGGACCAGGCGGTCCTTTTGGGACCGATGCCGGCCCAGGTGGCGGCCGGATGAGCAGTTGTCGGCCAAACACAGTGGCCGGCTGGAAACTGTCGCACGAGAGGAGAGAGGTTGGGGAGGAGAGAGAGAGAAATCCTAAAATCTAATTGGGTGAGGGTATTTAACATTTTTTGAAATGACCAATATGTCCTCCGAACAATCTTTCGCTCGGATCGAGACGTGCCGCACGTCCCCGTACTCGTTTCGACGTGACGGACATAATGGCGCAACCCGTTTCGTCAAATTCCGTCCCGAAAATATCGTTGACCAAAATGCCCCCTTAATTATTAAATTCCAATTAATTCCTTTTTAATTATCTTAAGTCCTTTTTAAATTCATTTTAATTATCCAAATTAATTAAATTAATTAATTCATTTTATCTTATAAATTGGGTCAGGGTCGTCACAAATATTAGAGAGAATTATTTTGAATATATAATATATTAAACATAACTCCATTAAATGACTTAAAATATTCATAACTTTTTCAACTACAAATACCTACAGTAGCAAAATAAGCATAAAACTAATTATATTAGATTTGCTTGGATTCTCATAAGTAAATCCGTCATCCGATCCAATCATGTCAATTTTGAAAATTTACGGATCCAATACAATCCGCTAAATCATCGAAACCGATTGAAATTTGATTGGATTGGATTGGATGAGTCAGTTTGGACGGATTGTATTGAATCTTATACACCCCTAGTGATTAGTGTTAAGCTCATAATTTCACATATATATATGCCTTATTCACTTAGACTTTTGTTTAGTTTCTTAGCATTTTAAGTCATTTACCTCTCTTTATGTGTTTTGTAGGTCAAAAGAGCAAGAGAGCATAATAAATGCAATCCAAGCATGATAAGGCCTGATTTGGATGAATGGAAGAAGAGCTCAAAGACAAACCCAATTTGGGAAACACTTCCTTGTCAATCCAGTTTCGTAGGTCACATTGCAGGCTTTGTTGCAGCAACCTATACAGCTCGGATGAGGCAACATTCTGCATGGAAGTTGGTCCAATGGGTGTCTACTACAACATATCCAAAATTCAGCCCCATTGGATAAATCCGGAGTCCGTTGCCTACCAAACATTGAACCATGCTCAGGAGGTATTGTGTCTGCGCGGCCAAACGAGTTAGCAATTTGTTTCAGCCTTAACTTTCTCCTCCGACCTTGGGTCGGCCCAAATGACATGTGGTTGGAAAGATAACATTCTGAACTTCAAGATGGAGGACTCAAAGTCATCATTTTCTTAAGGGAAGACCAATTCGTGAGCCCATGAAGTTGCTAGAGGATGAGCTGTCCATGAGCTGCATGTGGGAGCATGTGTGAGCTGCATGTGGGAGCATGTGTGAGTAGCATGTGGGAGCTAGGGTGAGCTGCAATGTCAGAAAAGTATCCATAGTAGCATGTGGGAGCTGCAAAGCTAGAAAAGTATCCATAGCTGCATGTCGGAGCATAGGGTGAGCTGCAAAAGCTAGAAAAGTATCCATAGCTGCATGTGGGATCTGCATTAGCCAAAAGAGAAGAGAATTGATTGTTAATTCTGATTCACCCATCCCTTGTGCCTATAAATAGAGAGTCTCCAAAGAGATTAGGGAGTGAGAAATTCATATCCTTCATTTACACTTAATTGTACACAAAGAGAGGGAGAGTTGAGAGTCACAAAGGGAGAGAAGAGAGGGCAGCAGCTGGGAGGCTTTGGCCTCCTAGCAGCCATGGGGATGCAGTTTTTCCATCTCTAGCATGCTGTCCCTATCTTCTTCTCCTCCCTTTGCCTTTTATTTTTCTTCTTGTATTTCCTTAGTTCTACTTTGTTTCAATAAACACCATGATGATTTTAAGTTTTGAAGTTTGATTGGTTTCCAAGTTTCAATTTTAGTTCTTGTTCTTATTCATTGTGCTTATAAGTTAATATGCTTGTTTGAATGCTTGTACACCATTAAAACTTGTATGTTAGCTATCTTGGTTTGAATTAAGAGTAGACACCATGCATTAATTCAAATTGAACTATGAATAGGAAGAGTATGTATGGACATTCGTCAACATGGATTAGATACATACTTGGTTGTTTAAAACATTCTTCTTTGCTTAATGGATTTCTAATGCTTAATTTAGGTTCGACAAGAAGGGTCTAATTAGGGAATTAGGAATACAAGGTTAGGACCAAACACCATGGCTTAATCATACTTTAGCTAGAATCAATCTAAGAATATAAATTGAACTTGGTAACTAATTTGCTTGAGTTAATTTCTTTTCTTTCTTTCTTGTTTTATTTATTCTCTTTTGGTTTTCTATTTTGTGCAGGGAATTAAATTGAATCAATCTATCATCAATCCTCGTGGGATCGACCCGTCTTACACAAGCTATACTATCCAACGCCTCGTGCACTTGCGAGTTAACAATTAGCATAAGTCTTTAGTTAATGTGGTGAGAAAAAATGCTTCACTTTGTTTATTAGCTTTTGTCCATGTGGTGTAAGTCATGGTACGAAATGGGTCCCATTCTTACTAGTTAACTAATTTAAGTGATGATGAAACAGTTGAATTTAAATTGGAGGAGAGCTAGCTATCTTGTTTTTTACCTTTCTATTTTTGTTTTATCTATTAATTTGTGTGACGTGTATTTCATTCATACGTAAATCTAGTTATTTAATGCAAAGTACTAATATTTGTTCACCAACAAAATTTGAGAGATTCAACAAAAAAAAAGATTTAAAAAGCTCCTAACCCTAGCCCCCCGCCCTTCTTTTGTTGCCTCACTTGTTCCCCCTTTCCTCCCTTCCCCTCCTTCCCCCTTCACCCCCTCTTTTTGGGTCTTTTTCTAGTTTTTTTTTATTGCTTTTTCTCCCTCTTCTCCCTCTATCTTTCTTCTCTGGTTCCCTCTCCCCCTCTCTCCTTTTCCCCCTCCTCTCCTCCCTTTTTTCTTCTCTTTTCTTGATCTCTACCTCCAAGTTTATTTTGTTTTTGCTTTTGCGTTGTTTTTCTTTTTCTCTTCTCTCCTTTTTCTTTCTTTCCTGAGTTTCTCCTTCACCCCTTTTTTCCCTTCCTTCTCCACTCTCTTCCATCTCCCCCAATTTTCGTTCCTTTTCCACCATTTTCGGTTCTTGCTCTGTTTTTGCATAGCCGGTTCCTTTTATTTTTTCTTTCTTTTTTTCCTATATTCTTTTTAAAGTTTAATTTATTTCATCTTTTAGGCCGTGAAGGCTTCGGTTTTATTTTTCAGGTGCCCTTTATAGGTTTCTGCAATGCATTTTCTCTCTTCATTGTTGGAGGTTGCGTCACATCGGTTGGTTTCTTCCGTTGTTTATCCTCGGTGGAACTTATGGAGTTTGGGATGCCCTTAAAGTGCAAATAGCACTTATTGCTTGGATTATAGTAGCACTACTCCTACTAGGTGTAGCTTTGGTGGCTTGCTCACCACCATTTTCTATTAGTTACTGGTTTCTCTTTGGTGGTTGTCGACTTGCTATGATGGCGCGACTTGTGGCTGTTGGATTGTGAGGCACACATCTGTTATTGGAGAAATTTTTAAATGTACCGGGTACACCACGTGGCTGGTGTACCATCCAATAAACCTAGGACATTTGGAATTACTTTCTAATTTATTGCATTATTTTTTATGACACATGAGCGGGCTGCATTGGAAACATTCCACATGTCCTACACCTAGTGAATGGTACACCAGCCACGTGGTGTACCGGAAACACCCAAAAATTACTCCTGTTATTGGTGTTAGGATTTCCTAATGTTGTGTTGTGTTTTGTGGGCTCTTTGCCGTTATGTGGGCTCTTTGCCTTTATGTGTGCTTTATGCATTTTGTTAGTTTTATTTGTAGTGGACTTTATGTCTGTTTATATTGCATTTTGTGTGAACTCATTTATTTGAGTTCATTTTAATGTAATCTGGCTTTGACATTTTATTTAATGAAACTCGATTTCGACCAAAAGAAAAATTATTTGTTTTCAGATAAATCGCAGAGCACTCAACAATCTCTTCAAAAAGAAAAAAGACTGATAGTAGCCCAACCAACGAGAAAAACTTTCCTGGCACAGGTACGCCAGCTCAGCAAACCACATCAGTATCCCAACCCAATCAAATGCTGCCACCTGTCAAGCATTTTGACTTCTCATCTCTTATTCCCTTCCGTTCTCTCCCCTGAAATGCTCCTCCTTTTTTGTTTGGTCTGGAACCCTCAATCCTCCCCATCCCCATAATTGACCTCCCTTTAATCCTCTCCTGCAATCCACATTTTCTTTTTCTGGTCTGAACCTTCAGTCTTGTGCTTCCTTTTAAATCTCAAAGGATCAAATAATTGAGAATGTGGAGAGCCACGAAAATGAAACCAAGTAAAAAACTTGAATCATTACCCATCAAAACAAAAAAAAACAAAACCTAAAAAACCCATGAGATGAGGAAGAGAACTATGGTTTTTGGGGAAGGGCTATGTGAATTAAAAAGGGTTGGGTTTGACATAAGCTTTTTATTTTTCTTTCTTTTTTGGTCCAGAGCTCGGGTTTTATTTTGGGATCTTACAGAAAGCTTGGGTTTTTACAACCCAAATTTGTCTTCCCTAACATTTTCACAAATTTTAGATAAAGATTTTTGGGAGATTATTTGGAGGAGAGGAAATGGGAGATGAGTTGATTAGGTAGAAGAGAGAGAGAGAGAGAGACAGGAGGAGGAGGTGGATTGAAGGTTCATACCAGAAAAAAAAAAAGAAAAAAATAAGAAAGAAGTTGCAGAGTTGAGAGAACCGAAGGGAGAAGGAAAAGAAAGGTGAACCATGGAGTGGGGGGATTGAAGTTTAGTGCTTGACAGGTGTCGGCATTTAATTGGGTTGGGATACTAATGTGGTTTGCTGAGCTGGCGTACCGTGCCAGGAAAGTTTTTCTCCCAACCTAGACCATCTCCATCTTCAAACTTCCCAAAACAGAGCAACCACCATTGCATCATCAATTGATCAACACACCAAAAGAGAGAGGATGTACAAGTCGAAGCTGCAGGAGCTGTGCCAGCAGAGGAAATGGCGCTTGCCCGAGTACAACGCCACAAAGCTTGGCCTCGACCACAACCCTCGCTTCTCAGCCTCCGTCACCATAAACGGCGTCGCCTTCGACACGGTGCAACTTTTCAGGTCCTCCAAGGAAGCCCAAAACGACGCCGCTAGACTTGCCTTCGCTCACTTCACTGATCCGCAACCCAGACATACCAATCGCATTCCCAGCCCTTCCTCATTCCCTCAACCTTCTCTTCCCGCTTCCTCAGGTAAAAGGGTTTTAGGGTTTTAACTTTAATCTTTATGCTCTGTTTGGTTGCTTTAAGTTGTTATTTCTTATTTTTCTTGATGTTATTCTATCTAATCCTCTGTTTGGTAGCTGATTGGAAATAAATTTCTTGTGTTTTATTCTTTTCTATTTTACTTTAATTTATAACGGATTTTTTTCTTTTTTCTTTTTCTCCTGAGCATTGGATATTTGGGCTCTCTATTTGGATTTAATATGTATTGAATGCTGAAATTGAAAGTTGTTATCTGGGTGTTAAAATTAATTAGTTACCTTGCGTGAAATATCTCTTTTTTTTTTTTTGTGAAAAATGGAAATTAATATTCAAACATGAGAAATTTTATACCTCAAATTTTGAGAAAGATTACTTGATACAGTTATGGATTCTATTAGGATGAGGACAACGCCTAGCAGTTTTGTGTTGGAAAGTGTACCATTGTTGACTGTATAAAACACCAGTCAGTATAGTGCAACTTGATCATAAATGTCAAGTAGTATAGATGTAGATAGTTTGTTTGGAGCATTAGTATGTTTCAAGTTATTAAAACTAGCCAAAAACAAAAAGTTGCTTGTAAACAACTTGGTTCCACGCAGAACCTGTAGGAGGGTTGTGGACTATATATAGAGGAAAAAATTACTAAAACATATACAACCTTCTCACGTCCGAGCATCCTTTCATCTTGGTTCTTGTTAAAGTCCAAGACTTCCTAGTTTAGCCTTAGATACATCCAATGGCTTTAGATGTATCGGGTTTACATGGAAGAGATATAGTTTTTGGCAGTCAGTTGATGTGCTAAATATTTCTCTTAAAACAGGTTTTGTATCAGCCAGCCGTTTGATGTATCTAAAGGCTAAAATGGGAAATCCAGACTTTAACAAAAATATGGATGACCAGACATGAGAAGGATTGAAAACCTATAAGTGCAATGGTTATATTTGAGTGAGTAAGCTTGTGCGTCGAAACCTTTGATATCTTATTACCATTTATAACATTGCCAAACTTTTAAGGATATTTAGGATCCTGAGTTTCCATTAGTTTATTTTGTGGATTCCTTATTGCGTCTTCTGAAAGAAAAGTTTTTAATTCATATATTATCAAGTTGAAGTATTAATGACATGCTATGACCATTAATTTTGTCTTGATGTGATCTTATAAGAATCAGTTCATGCATCTTATGGGTTGTATTATTCCAGCACTTCCTTCAACAGCGGGCACCAATTTGACTGCTACACATGACGCAAAACAGACATTGCAACCAAAGATTCAAGAAACACATGAAACTTCTTACGTGCCAGTTCAGTTCAGTGGTATAGCATCAGGCGGCAATTCTCAGGCGAATGGCAGCACATTGGGTATTGAAGATGGTAATCGATTGAGAGGTTAGAAATTTTTCTCTGGACACATTCTCACTATTAATGATTGTAGGAATTGAGCCCCCAGATAACAATTTTCATCTTAATAGTAGAGCTAGCTTTTTAGAAACTGTTGAAATTATACTCAGAGTTTGAAGGATATGAGAAAAAGAAATGTCACATAAAGTATATAATGCCTTAAACTCTCTGTCATCTGCACGTAGTTTGAACTTTGTCTTGATTATCAAAAAGTTATTCAATGACAGACAACTTATAATCTTTCAATATGGGTTGTAGATATACAGCATTTGTATAAGAACCAACTGCAGACTTATGCACAAAAGAGAAATCTTCTTCTACCTGTGTACAGTTGTGAGCGGGAAGGTCTGCCTCATGCCAATCGTTTCAAGTGTACGGTAACAGTTGATGAACATACCTATGAGGGTCAAGAGTTTCTTCCTACAATGAAGGAAGCTGAACATGCAGTTGCAAAAGTTGCTTTGATGTCCCTGTTGCCAAATGGAGTACAAGAGGTGGTCAATTTTATTTATATTCTCTGCATAATTTTCCCATGTTTTGATAGTATAGGGCATCTCTAAATATATCTCGTGTCTCTGTGGTTCTCTTTTTCCTTCCCTAGGATGATATCGGTTTATACAAAAACGTTTTACAAGAATTAATCCAGAAAGAAGGTTTTTCTATGCCAGTCTATAGCACAAAGAACTCTGGCGAAGTTCATATGCCAATTTTTGTTTCAACTGTGGAGATAGAAGGAGAAACTTTTACAGGTTCAGAAGCAAGAAGCAAGAAGCAGGCAGAGATGAGTGTGGCAAAGGTTGCTTACCATACCTTGAGAGAGCGTAAGTGTATTTTTCTTCAACTTACTAGCTCCAAATTTGTGTTAACCCCAGGGTATTTATACTCTTTGTAATTTATTAGGATGTTGTCTCTTTGGAAGTGTAAGTTCTTAAAAGAGGTTAAGGTTCTTCAATTCTTTTATCTAATAAAGTTGTATTTCTCATAAAATAAAATAAAACTTAATATCATCATTTATGTAAATTTGTTTCCTCAATTCATTTGTTAGTCAAAGTCCATGCGATGTATTTCCTATAGTTTTATGGTGTTCTTTCAGTTTCATGTTTATTTTCAGTAATTATTTTATGAAATAATGCCATCACATGATGTGCATAGTAAGACCTTTTTAATTCAAAAATAATATCTGATGATCTAGGGAAATAAAAACTTACACATCCTCACACTCGTTCAGGTAAGTCAAGTAAGATCCCTTTGGTCCTGCCCCCTGCTCAGAAGGGTCTAGAAGCGCCAGAGATCTTATCGTCTAGCTTTCAGTCAAACCTAGCTACTGATGTACAACAAGGCAGGCCTAAAGCCCCCATGATCGTAAGTCCGAGTATGATTACTAGGGAACAGACGATGGAGAATAGTGGTATTGTTTTTCCCCCATAAGCTCTTTTGTTTCCTAAAGCCTATTTCTATACTATTGTTGCCTTAATGTCTCGTAATGTCTTTGTTGGGATCATGTCCTTTATTGTTAAATTCTTTTAAATCCAGGCACTATATCTATATGATGATATGATGTTTAACACAAACATGTACAATCTATTTGAGCATATATGGTTACATCTAAGATAGAAGAGGATGCCGGCTTAAACAGATAGCTAGAAATGACATATTTTTAAACCAAGCTTTCAAATGTCTAAAGGAGATTTGGTTATAAGGAGAATAGCAACTACTCTTTTTTATCTCGCAACATGAATTTGTGTTGTGAAAATATTAATATTTACCTTTTGCTTAATTGATATATTTTTTTGACGTTCTTTATCTGATATATTTGTTCCATATAACTTCACTCACAAAGAATGTTCCAGTCTGTCTCTCATTCATTCAAACTATTGTGTTGGAGGAAAGAAAAGATTCAAATTATATACAGTTTATTCAACAACATGTGGTATACATCACTGTCAAGTATAGATGCTGAAAATATAATTCCAGAAAACTGAGTTATTGAGTGTAGACTCAAGATTTTGGGATACGTATGTATACTTTGGAACTGCTATGGCATGAAGTGCTCAGATGCAAACAAGCATCAATTGGTGGAAGCTAATAAAAGTAAAAGCCAACAGAAAAGCAAATTCCCTATGGAGTTCATAAAATGTGTCAAAATGTGTAAATTCCTTATAAAAACATGATGTACCTGGAAATTAGAATATGAAAGACAGCACTAAAGTAGAACCTTCCTCACTGCATCAGAAGTGGTATCTCAATCTCTCATTTCGATGTCTGGTGATAGTATCTCATATTACAACGTCTATCTCTCTTTAAATCAGTGCTGTAAGAGGTAGTATTACATAGCTACAAAGTGAAGTGCCCTCTGTTGACCTTGCAGTTCACTACTTCTCACTAAAAATTCAGTTTCTTAATATAAAGAGTCATCCTTATTGTCTCCTGTTGACACAAAGATGTATATATATATATATATATATATATATATATATAAGAGCCCACACCTATCACAGAAAATCGTGGCATCATTTCTGCACAGGTTTAGCTCAGAATTGAAATACGGTATGAAGATTGATAAAAGTAGATGTTGATATTCTGACATCCTCCCCCTTGTTTTTTTATACTCTCCATAAAAATAATAATCTGTATTACGTAGAACTTAAATTTTTAAATCATTGGCCTCATCTTCTTTCATGGCAGTAACTGCAGAAGGGAACAGTCATCATCCTACCACAGTATCTTCACGAACTGATGCTCTTACGACAAGCGGTGGATTCTCTTCTTCTGACATTCTGTATGGCCGTGCGCAGGAGTCAAACAGTTCTAGCCTCTCTGTGTCCCGAAATGGCTCTTCTTCAACTTTGCCTTCTGATGGCTCCACTAACTTAGCTGTGGGCTCTACTCTTGAGCCACCAGCTAAAAGGAGCATGTATAACAAGGTATCTGTTTATCCATACAAGTCAGATATGAAATTTCCTGAGGGAACCACTGTGCTGCCCATGAGTGATGAAAAGTGGGTTGCTTTGTCGCACACCTGAAGCAACGGATATATAGGCTTGCTAAGTTCCTAGTTTAACCGGCGATGACCATCGTTTTACTAAGTAAATTGCGTATAATGTTGTTGCTTTTCACACATTCATGAACTCTGCTGCGAATGGTTTGTTAATATACTATAGCCGTCGCCTTTCTGAGTTCTATATTGATGGTGGTGCTTTGCTTGAAATTCTTCTCACTGGAGATTTTGCCTTCATTATACCGTGCTGGAGATAAAAACACATACAATTTTAAAAAAGGAAACTTGCTTCCAACTCTCACTTGAAAGAAAATTGCCATAATGAGAAAATTTCACTCTTGTAATTTGCATATGGATATGAAATCAACCTTAATTTTGGTGAAAGCTGGAGATAAGATACTGGAGGAAATTAGGTATATTGATGATTTGTCCCTTGAACTTGTACCTCACTTTCAATTAACCCCCTATCCTTTTATTTTTTTGAAAATTAAGGATATGAACTTCTTCTTTTCTCCAATTTGCCCCCTACCGTCTAAATTCTTAACATTCTATCCAATTTTTCATACAAAATGACCATTTTGCCCTCATTTTTTATTTATTTTTAATGTACAAAATGTCCATTTTGCCCTCATATTTAACAGCAAATTGGATGAAATGTTGAGAATTTAGACTGAGGGGGGAAATTGGCGAAAAAAAATAGTTCATATCCTTAATTTTCTAAAAAAAAAGATATGAGGTTAATTGAAAGTGAGGTACAAGTTCAGGGGGCAAATCATCATTATACCCGGAGGAAATTAAATCCATTTCGCAAATGGAACTAATTTCCTCCAATTCTTACGTACAACTTAAGCACCTCCATTTCTACTGGTTTCTTGTCGGAATTTTTTTGGGGAATAGCTGGAGGTGAGATATTGGAGGAAATTAAACCCCAATGTTGCAGAAATAATTATAGCAGCTGAGGATTAATTTCCTCCAACTCTCACATACAGCTTCTCCTCTAACGTAATTCCTTCACTGCAAACTGCCCAAAAGTTCTCCTCATTTTGATGGAAGAACTAAACAGAGACCTCCATGGGATTTATAGCAACAAGCAATCTCATACAAAGCTTCCTCAAGATGGATTTGTTTGACTGTTTGACTATGTAAAACTCAAAGTTCAATTATGGTTTTTTGTTTCTTTTCACATTTGAGTTGGACAAGGTGGGCTCAGTTTTCAGGCTGAGTTTAATTGCCTTCATAAATTCCTGAACAAATACTCAAAATTATCTAAGTAAAAGATTAAAACCCAATAGTCCAATTTTTCTTACTAAGAAATAATAAAAAATTAATTTCAAAATTACAAACTAGCGTGAAAAATACATAATAAAATAGCAAATAATGTTAGAAACCAACATAAAATTAGTTTTAAAGTTTTAAAGAGTGAGTAATAGCTGCAAATTACAAACACCAATAATGAAAAGAAATACAGTAGGAAAATAACCAAGAGGCCTATCAATATTCAATCCAATGCTTCATAAAATCATAGATGCCTGTTAATTTTCAATCCAAATGCCCGTCTATAAATATAAACTATACCACTCAAGATATAGTAGTGCTCACTTGCTCTACCCTTCTACATGATTAAATCAATAAACATATTTTATATGAGAGTAGTGATCTCTTGGTCACTTAGTTTCTTAAAAGGAGTGCAAAAGAAAGTGGGTCTTTGGATTTAAATCCAAAGGTGGGTGACCACGGATTCCTTGGTCACTAGGTGACCAAGAAATCACTACTCAATACAATTGAGAAGCAAAAGACATTGTTTTTTTTCCAGCCACTTGTTGACACACGGCTAAAGAATTAAATAGTAAATTAATTGAAACATTCGGATTCGTAGGTGAAAATGTTCCGATTAATTTTTTTTTTCCACTACTATTTTACGCATCAGTATATTTGTCCCATAGATGTTAAATATAAGAGTAATGCTATGCTTACCACATTTTTGCATACCACATTGATACCATTTCTCTAATAGAGGTGGAGCCCACCAATACAATGAGGCTCACCTCTATTAGAGAGGTGGTATATAAAAATGTGGTAAGTAAGACTAGCATTTTTCTAAATATAATCAACAGCATCGGTAGGAAAAACCAAAACTTTGTGATGATGCTTTTATGTACTTTTAGTCTTATTATTTTGAAAACGATGCATAATATACTAACAGCATCGGTTTTCCATTTCATCAAAGCCTATGTAATGTTGCTGAAAGTGAAATTTGGCTTAGTGTCGGTAACCCAAAACGGAAATGACAAATTTAAGAAAAGGTTTTTTGTTTTTTCTGGTCGAAAGATTTAAGAAAAGGTTGGAGTGAAAAATCCATACACAGATATTGGTGATATATATGACCATGTATTTTATTAGTAGGCGTAAGGTGTAGCCCTCCAACCTCAACATTACCGAAACAAAATCCAAAAAACCCTTTTTTTTCTTTTTTCTTTTTCTTCTGAGATATAAATTAAATGATGACTTCCTCTTGAAAAAAAAAAACAAAGAAAAAAGATGGAGATGTCCCAATGAGGAAACACATAGCCAAACTATTGCGTGCCAAGTGAACTGTGAAGCTGCCACATACCCCATTTTGCATGCTGATCCCAAATGCTATGCAGCCACGCATCTCTCTGCCATCCCATGCCCCTCCTTTCTCCATCCTTGTCATCATCATCTCTCTCTCACTAAAATTCTCTCCCTCAAACCACCTTTATAACCCACCTTGTTCCCCTCTTCATCAACACCACCACCACCACCTTCATTATCACTCTGCACACCCAAATCTCTCTCTCTTTCTGATCTGCTATTTCCTGGAATTTGATTTGCACACCCAACCTAATATGACTAGTGTGTGCGCTGAGCAGCAGCACAAGTTCCACCCTTCCCACCAGCTCCTTTCATCCAAGAAATCTCTCCACAACACCACCATTGACATCCCACCCAGAAAGCTCCTCACCCGCAGCACCCAAACCCAAGACTTCACCTCCTCCTCCCCTATGTACTCCCCCCGCTTCTCCACCGCCGACGAGGCCCTTCTCCACAAGTTCCTCCCCTACAACGCCGCAGCTGACGACTCCGATGAAGACGAGGCTGACTCTTCCGACCCCTACTCCTCCGATCACTTCCGCATGTTCGAGTTCAAGGTCCGCCGCTGCACCCGCACCCGCAGCCACGACTGGACCGACTGCCCCTTCGCCCACCCAGGCGAGAAGGCCCGCCGCAGGGATCCTCGCCGCCACCACTATTCGGGCACTGTGTGCGCGGACTACCGCCGTGGGTCGTGCAGCCGCGGCGACAGCTGCGAGTTCGCGCACGGAGTGTTCGAGTGTTGGCTCCACCCGGCCAGATACAGAACCGAGGCTTGCAAAGACGGGAAGCAGTGCAAGAGGAAGGTGTGCTTCTTCGCACACACGCCACGTCAGCTCCGGTTGGCGGATCATACGGCGGCCGCGCTCTCTCCCACTCCCAAGAAGAAGTACGGCCACCTGAGCAACTCCGTGGGCTCGCCGGGCTCGAACAAGCACTGCTGCCTCTTCTGTCACTCTGCCGTGACGACGTCATCTCCAACTTCTGCTCTGTTGGGTATGTCCCATTTGTCGCCACCTCTGTCGCCAGCAGGTAACCACTGCTCGTTGGTGAACGGGTTTCATAATTCACCGGTTATGTCTCGCTGTAGCGGGTTGGGGTTGGGGTTGGATCAGATGCATGCAAGCACTGGCGGAATGATGAGCTACAAGGATGTGCTAGCTGAGCTGATGAGCTCTTTGGAAACCGTGAAATTCAGTGAAGCAGCTGCTGCTTCACCTATTAACCCAAATGCGCCGCGGTGGGTTGATGTTTCATTCAATTCTACTGATGATCTTGATCAACAACAATTTATTCTTTCGCCATCTACTCCGAGTCCAAGCAGGCCGTTTGGAGGACGTGGGATTAATTTTTCGGATGGGGATGAAAATGGCTCATCGAGAAAAAGCAGCTTGTTGGGTCTTGATGACAATTATTACAAGCTCAACAATATTAATGATGGGATCATCAATGGAGGAGGAGGGTCTGGATCTGGCTCCTCAGACCCTGATCTTGGATGGGTTAATGAGCTCTTGATGTAAAGGAAGACTCTGATCTGACTGCCATGGCGCTCTGATGATATATATTATGTGCCACTCCCACTGCCACAGAATAAAAAGATGGTGATCCATCCATCCATCCAGCCATCTGCAAGTGTATATATTGCACCAGCCGTATATATATGTGCAAATTTGTACGGGATTGGGTGTAAATTATTATTGCTTGAAAATTTTAAGTTTTGTTGTTGATTACTATGTTTTGTTTTGTGATATTTGTTTTGTAAGTTGGAGAGGAAGTTAGAGAACGGGAATGTGATGTATGTATTTGGGATTCTTGAAGATATTTTATTTTTTGTTTTTCAGTGAGTTAATTTAATTTTCTGCATATATACAATATTTGCGTGTCCAACCTAATTAGCCTTGAGATATGCGGGTTCGAAAATCATGCTTAAGATTAAGATTAATTTTTTTTTAGGTGAGATTTTGTGTGAATAGGTGGCATGGCGATTCATCATTAGCAACGTGGCAAGCATGCAGTACTTGTTCGTTTCTAGCCTACTTTGAAGTTTCAAGTGCTGTATGTATATGGGGAATTTTATTGGCACCTGAAGATACAGTTTATTTTGGGTGCTGTTAAACGAATCCTAAAATTAGTTTATTTTGGGTGCTGTTAAACGAACCCTAAAATTAACTGAGTACACCCTATGATCTAAATACACCCTAATAATTAAATGAAAATGTTAAATTAACTAAGTACACCCTATTTAACTACTAAAATTACCCTTAATAGACTCTAATCTCACACAACACCTTAATACTAAGTACACCCTATTTTACACTGCATTTGAAAAAAAAAATCAAATGTTGCTTGAGCTCCCTATTTTCACCTAGACAGCTAGTTACCCCTCTCAGGGGAGACAGATCACCATTCATCACCAGTGGCAAGATTCCTCAGCGTGGATTGGGTGTAAAAAAAGTCTTGACTGATTATCTGATTATCGATGCGAAAGGAAAGGACTACAACAATCCAATCAAGAAACCAGATTCAGTATCAAACACAATGCAAGAGACGATGGGATCTCAAATGGGAATGGATTCTTATCAGTGTACAAAAGCATCAACAAGTCCGGCATCGCAGGATTCAATCACGCAAGAATAAATCCAAAGGCTGGTCACCTTTGAGTGTTCAGCTGCTTGAACTGGCTCCTTTGTGTTTGTTTGTTTTTTTTTAATTAGACATAGGAGGACATTTGAGAGTGGGGGAGGGCTCATTGTTTATTAAGGTTGTTGACTCTTGTTAGAACAAGATGTCTGCGATGGTGATGAGTTGAGCGGTTCATGTTTGAAATGTGCAGCTCCATGTATTACAGTTTTGAGTTTGTTCCCGCGTCACTGTTTGATATGGATCAAAGAGTGATTGTAAAGAGAGAACTAAGAAAATCCTACACTATTTTGGATAGAATATATGAATTCTTATTATTTTATTCTCAAATCTATTTGGAATCAAACTCTAAAATTCTAATTTGATTAGGGTTTAATATGTTCAATAGGGTGTACTTATTAAAATTACTTATGTTTCACAATTCAATATATCCTTTTTTGTCATTTTATATTTGGGCAAATTAGTAATTCAATAAATAGTTTGGTAGTAGGGTGTACTCAGTTAATTTTAGGATTCGTTTAACAGCACCCTTTATTTTTTGCCTAAAAATGGCTTAATTAAAAAGAAAAATAATCCGGTAGTCCCCCCAATTCGCAGTCACACAACAACCAGCCGAGCCGTTGATGGTCCGGCGTCGGCATCATTGCCGGACCACCGCCTCTTTTTCTCTTTTTTCTTTCTCTCAAGTTGACAATCCGACGGCTTTGCTCGAGGGTAGGATGAGGAAGACAGAAAGAGAGGAGCTGGGCATTTATTTATTTTCTTCTGTTTTGACTTTTTAATTTTTTCTTACATAAGCGATATTGTGGAGGGGATTCGAACACAGGAATTCGGGTGCTCCAAACACGACACAAAAACACTCAGAATTCCTGTGTTCCAAACACGACACAATGACAAAGTGTCGGCAGCCCATTCACATGAACGATTTGTCACCATGAGTCCTATCACTCAATTGGCATGTCCTAATTCAAATGACATCGGAGGGATGGGGTATAGATATTTTAAGTTCATATTGTCATTTGATATATAAAAAAGTTCACGTCAATTATTTTGACTTCAAGAATTTAGTATAACACTCGTTAATGATTCTTAATGTAGAACATTCTAAAATCGAAAAAAGGACTAAAAGTTATTAACGTATCTAAAATTTTACTACTTTTTCAAATTTCATATAATCTAAAGTGTGTTATCCAACCAAAAGAAAGTATAAAATGTGCTTTATGCTCTCATTTTTCTATAAAAATTTTCAGGTCTTGATTTATCCAGGTCAAGTGTCAAGAACAAATGTTGTATCTGCTGGGCTCTTCATTTTATTTCCTCAGCTTGAAATCCAAGTTTCTGATCTTGTAATGTTCCAGATCAAATTAATAAGGAATTATCATTCTCAAAATCCAATTTAGGGTAAAAGTCAACTTTAATCATTTCTGTTTTGCCTCGATTTCAATTTTGGTCACTGCATTTCTGTTTCTCAAAACCAAACACGATGATCAAATTGAGAAAATCAGTGGCCAAATTGAAGTCCGGGCAAAACAAAGTGGTCGAAGAGTTTTGTTATCATTATTACCTTTCGTCCGGGAACATGGTTGTTCTTTCCGACAACCCGGAGATCATCAACGGCCATGATATGAGCATGAAAGTCCAGTACAGAAATCTCACATAGAGCATGAGAATCTTAAGATACATGACAGTAGTACTAGATTACAAGTACTGGGAATTATGTACCACTCTATTATGGCATACTGTTTGTTTCCTAGGAGGGCTACTTATCTGAAACACAGCTAGGATGGTAGGGAAATGCCCCATGAGCTTGTGTTTGGAATACACAACTTTTCTCTCATCTGTACCCAAAAAGCAAAAGAAAAAAGAAAAAGAAAATATACACAGACTTTAATTTCTTGTGGGGCTTGTTTGTTTCTTGTTGTTGTTGGCTAGGTGCAATGCTGCTGCTGAGTTAGGTGATGATTTGTAACACCTTCACAAATAAATGGTGTGGGTGTGGGGGAGCAACCCATGATAAAATGACCATCCCCAAGGTCACAATTTGCAATTTTTATTTTATTTATTTTTTCTTGGCATTTTTATAATTTTTTTATTTTTGTTCAAATTAAAAGCTGTGCTTGCTTGGGGACAAAAGGCCCATGCTGCTGATAAGTAATGCTCGTGATGCAGTTTGTTATGGATAAGGTATGGTTGACACGTGTGAATGGGTACATTTGTGTGTGAAGAGGGTAGACCCAGCCATTTATGATCCATCTATTTCTGCATGGACAGATGACAGAGGAACTTTTTTGGTGAATCTTTCTGACATTTATGCAAATAAAGATGGACAGATCAAACTTGTGAGCTCATCATGACATGAATTGAATTGCAAGTAGAATTTTCGAACATATGAGGGTGTTTGATTTTATTATGTTTTGGGATCCAAACTTCTTGTGTCAAAGATAAATTTTGTTCCAAAAGATGAAGTTCATACCTCTAGACCAATCAGTGCATTTGCAACCGTAAATGGAATTTTTTTTCAATTATTTGGTTATAAGATTAATTCTGTTTTCAATATTCTAAATATGAAGGGGTGTTAGTTTGATTAACACAAGCCTTTGATGTGCTTCCAAGTGGTCCTGAGTTCAAGCCCCATGAGTACCATAGCAACCAAAAATAAAGAACGTGAAGTAAGGCATTTTCCGTTCAAAATTGGTGACCTTTTTTGTTTTCTTGGCAGTCAAACTGGTAAGGTTTGTTTTTTGTTTTTTGTAATCACATTGGTAAGGTTTTGAGCGAATATTAAGCAAACAATAATGTGCTCACTTTCATTTTGCTCTTAAATGCAAGAATACAAAATATGAAGGTATTGGAATATGACCACGTAGTATAACTAGTCTACTATAACTAGTCTACGTGTTATGATATAAGTTAATATTTATTAATTATGTATCCTTAAAAATGGGAAATATAAACCATGTTGTCCACGTGAATGGATTATACCACGTGGACGTATTCTAACACCATACAATAATTTCTACAAGAGAAGTAGACACAGGATTTGCAGTGATTGAATTATCTTTTATTCTACCCTAAAAAAGGAAAAGGTTACTCTTTTCAATTTAATCGAGGTGTATTGACATCGATACTTGCTACATACAATGCTTGATTTACAAAAAAATTGATACTACAGTTCAACTTTCCGCACGTATAATGAGTTGTGTTTGATCTAATGCCCGCTAAAAGAATTGTACAACTCAGTTGTCCTTACAATTTCTTGAGTAGTTGGAAGTGGACAATCTGGACTGGGATTGAAAGAAATCGAAAGGTGCCCCTGAACCAAAAGACCTTCTAGTAGAATTTGGTGAATCTGATAGTAGAGGTTCAAAAATTGGATTTCTGTTCTTGGGTTGAGTTATTGATAACGGAGAAACATCATTTTCTATGGTTCTTGGTTGTGGTTCAATGCTCCCAATCGACAGGATAGGCCCTCCCAACCGTTCAGCCTGCTGAAGTGTATTGATTTTGCTTGGTCTGTAAGTATACCGGAAGTATTTCAGAGCTAGAATCGGACCCATCCCTGCTGCAACTATGAGCTGCAATGCACGTAAAGTTTCCATCAGCTCCTAGGAACTATACGCACCATATTCTGGTTTTCCAGGTTACCAACCACAGGTTGCATCAAGGGGGATGAACAGTTGGTCCGTTCCTTGATTCAGTACTGTCGTGGTACCTCAAAACTCAGATGAGAACATGAAATGGTAAGTAGAAATCAAATCATCCATTGGATAGTTAAGGATAACTGAGTGAAGAATGGTTCATCTCTCAGTATACCATTTTGGTGGTTCCATATCACCACCCGCCAATTTAACCAAAAGAAGCCACTAAACTAATACAAAATATTGCCCAAAATGACAAAATAGTTAGGGCCTGTTTGGTATTCAACTTGAATCCAACTTTTTAAACTCAAAAACAGAATTTGAGTCCAAAACAAAGAAAATCTGTTTGGTAGCCCTATTTTTAAAAACTTAAAACTCAAAAACAACAAAAATACACCACAATTATTAAAAACAAAAAATATCTTTTCAGTTTTTTTTTCTAACAACCCACAAGTTCTCAAATTTTTAAGATTTGAAAACAGTTTTCAAGTTGGATACCAAACAAGTTTTTGAATCTTAAAAATAGATTTAAGAACTCCTTATTTTTAAGAAAAATCAAAGTTTTTGAGTTCCCTATTTGAATAGGATACCAAACGCCCCCTTACTGTTCCTGAGAGATTCGACACACCCCAACATAACATGACTCTGAATGATGCAATTACATAACCGAGAAACTATTGATGATGATATTTAGAAAGAAGCCACACTGAACAAATAACTGCAAAAATGGCAAAGGCAAACTTACCAACATTGTCATCCAATAAGATGGCTGTCTACACAAGCGGAACATAATTGTATACATCCCTGATGATGGAATGGCACTGAAGATCCAGTTGATGATATAGAAGGCAGCTAAGTTTCCCCATACAGCAAGATGTTGCAATATTGTAAAGGAACTGTAGAAATCAAACAAACCCAGGCAGTCAGAGCAAAATCAAAACCATTTTTGCTCGGAAGTTTTTAGTTAAGCTTTTGAAGCGTCTAGTCAAGAAAAATCAACTGAGTTTACATTTAAGGTTCCTATAATTCTTTTAACCAGGAGTTGACTTGAACAATTATGTAGTGATTACCAAGACACTCACACCATGACTGAGAAAGATCGATAATTACTTGGAAACAAGTTAACACCATACAAGTGCCAGTCATGATGTAACTTACTTTGTCTCTAATGTCAATACAAATGCCTGCAACCAAATACATCCGGAAAGCGCTACCATTGAAACCTCCTCCATTTCACTTTTTTCATAGGCATAGGCATGTATGCTGATCACAAACACAACAATTGCCTGACAACCCGTAACTGGTATTAGAATCAATGGAGAAAAGTAACAGGGGCAAAAATTTAAACCAGAGAAGAACAACTAATTTATAGGAACTAGAGTTGATTTGACATGAGTTACAAAGCCTTTCATTGACATGCCACAGTGAACTCAGATAGATTGTCTTTGGAATCTAACTGCTACATCCAACAGTTTTAACAAGTCAAATATATATTCCACATTAACCAAGGTAACCATCAAATTCTAACAGTTTTAATGAGCTTCTTACAAGTAACGGTGGGCTTCAACTATCCATCTATCCATTACGAACAGTCACTGGAATAACCTCTATGTTCAGTTGCGATTACGAAAGAGTGATTTCAAGGGAAAACTTTGGACTTAAAACCAAGAGAGTGACAATAATTGCAGAAAGAATGAAACTATGTTCACAAACACTCACATGGAAAAGGGATCGCCCAAACCATCCAGCAAATGTACTAGGGTTCAAAAGCCTGTTTCAAGAACATAAAGTTCACTCACATTGACCAATAGGAAGTATTAGTTAGCAGCAGGCACAGCAGATGGCCCACTACAAATTTCAAGTGAAAAGGTTTTGCACATATAAACTGTAAACAGAACAAGGACAGTGCAGCTTAAAAGCAAACCTTCCCGCTTGGCAGTAAAATAAAATTTGTGGATGCTGCATCACAGTATCTTCATTAAGATCTTTATCAAGAACACTGACTAGAACAGGAACACTGGTGTAGAAAACATTATAAGCCATCAAGCTAACAGAATTGAAAAGACTGGTTCCAGAGACACCTGAAACAAAAGAAAAACTGACATTGTTCCAAAGTCAGTGTACCAGAAAATAGTGATGATGCTGAAGACGAAGAAAAGATTCCAGGAAAGCTCCAACAACAAATGCTATCGAGAAGAGCTGAAATTGAGAATAAGCTGTAAATAAGAACCATTGTATATGGAAACTCACAAAATTTGGATGAAGCAGACAACCAGAGACTTATAAAAAGAATACTGGGAGAGAAATGCGGTACGGTTGTATGAGTAACGCCCATGCACAAGTATTAACCTTTTCAGAAACCTGAACTCTGCAAATGAGTAGAGGCAGTCATACAGTCAGGGACTTACAATTACAGAGTTTATATTTTTTTATTTCTCCTTTATGTTTTGGACAGGAAACATAGTTACAGTTACACAATTGATAACTGCATTCAATATGATGAAAAGAATGCTGATCTCATTCGTAGGTTGTGTTCATCCTAGAATTAACCAGGCATGTGCCCTTTTTTTTTTTTTATTGTTTGTATAAGAAACAATAAATTTATTGAATAGAGAAAAGATAAGTACATAACAAAATGGACAAGGAGTCCATTAGAATCAAACACCTAAAAATACAACCCAAAGACCCACACCAAATCAAAGCAAGGACACTCCTTATGGACCAAACTAAAAGGAACATCCTTAAAGTGCTTGGACAAGGAAGCTCAAAGAGAAGCCAGGAATGTCTTCCTGTCCTACAGAGAGTCCACATCTTCTCTATCCTCGAAGATCCTTCTGTTTCTTTCCTCCCATACCACCTAAATTACTGCTGTATCCTTAACTCCCCTACCCAGAAAGAGTACAGACAGAAAAGAGTAACAGTTCCTAAGAACCACAAAAAAAAAAAAAAAAAAAAAAAGAGACAGAGAGAAACATCTCCCTAGCATTCAAATTTATTTGAATTGAGAATTTTAAAAGGATTTTAAAGAATTTAGGATGCTATAACTATCACCTTCATCAAGTTCAACCTTCTCTATTATAATCAAAATGCTATATAAAGATTTTGATTTTCCCATAAAGAAGTTTGGAAGGTACCAAGCAAGGAAAGGTCATGCTTAGGGAGTTGAATTACATTTGTGATATGACAATCATATTTTGAATAAGAATCGTAGAGCCTGTTACAAGAATAGTACTTTGTATGGTCTCTCATCTACAACTTTTAATACAAATCTTTTACATGAACTCAATTTCAATAGCTTACCATACACCACAAGTGTAAACAGTTCTTACTTCTTTTTCTTGATACAAAACAAAAGCTTTTACAAAAACAAAAAACAAAACAGCAAAAATATGTACATGATCCAATCATGTTTGTTTAATATTTTGACTGCAAACAAACATGAGATGTTCATGTGCAAGAAACATGTTGAGTCCTTCAGACATACAACAGATATCAACAAATGGAAGGGTTGTGGAGAAGTTATTTCTAGGTACATAAATATTGCACTTAGCGTCCAAACTTTATAAGCCAAACCAAATTCTAGGAATATAATCAGAACAAAATATATCTTTAGAGCGCAGAAAACAAATGCACACCCCACACAAACACAGAGGTATCGGTTAACTTACTCCCGATACTATAATCAGCTGCCCTAGCTGCTTGCAGTCCTTCTCTCCCACTAATGCCAACCCCAATGTCAGCTTGTTGTATCATCCTAACATCATTTCCACCATCCCCAATAGCCAATGTTCTATAGTCGCATGATTTTAAAATCTCCACAAGCTGCAGAATATAAGCAGTACATAAATCAAATGGTCTTCCAATATTTCCTTTTGAACAGAATCACACAGACAATATCAAATACCAGTCAGTTCCATCATACAATTAAAGAACATAAATTATTCATATGACACATATTGCGGTATATTAAATACAGAGCTTCTACAATTGCAGAAAAGATGTTCATAGTTTCGAAAGAATTCTGTATTCAATAGCATATCTATCAAGTAGAATTGTAAGAATCTATAACCAGCACGATTCAGATGTCCCTTAAAACCATTAAAGAAATGGGCGTGTACCGATGATGCTATATCAAGAAAATGAAAGTACCATGGCCAAATAAATCCTAGAATTCATCACGAATACTGTTCATTGTGATGCATGTCAACTGTTAATTTTCAGCAACTTTAAACATTAGTTACACATCTAGAAAGATGCACAGGCAGCAAATCATCAATATAAGAAGGGAAAAGGAAACCAATGTCTATTCTCTTATTTTTCAAGCCTTTTCTAGTTAGAGAAATCTAATTATTAAGCAATGAACTAGAAGTCAAGTTTACAAGATCAACATCTTGATAATGGGATAAGGGCGTGTAGATCTGCCCCAATCTCAATAAAACTGATTAGTTTCGAGGTGCCTCATTACTTCCGAGAGTTGAAGTAATAGGTAGAAATGACATGATTTGGACCCATGACTTTGCCTAGCCCATTTCCGTTCAGTATAAACTAGAGTTATGAGTTTGCTATAAGAGGACTTCGTTGATTAGGAAAACCTATGAAAGGTGAAGTGATAACATCAAAGACTTGTATCATTTGATGATGCCAGATGAATTGCTACAAACTCTGGGACAGAGTGAGGTCTTTGGGAAGCTTTATGGGCATTGGTTTCTACTGATTTTAGGGATTATTCACATTCTTCTACAATGTTGGATTTGTTAGCAGCTGTGAAATGAGACCAGTTGAGATATTTTTCTTTCTTTCTAATTTACCTCTCTTTGGGTGGTCTTTTATTATATTTTCTTTTTTCTCTTCAGACTGTGGATTCCTTATCCACTCTTTGTATTAGCTTTCTTACTTAATAAAATTCTGTTTCTCTTTTAAAAAATGTGATTTTCTATGTAATGTGTATAGCTAGCCCAATGATGAAAGTTTTCCAGGGGAACCGAGCACGCTACCATGAGAGAAGATTTTTCTAAAATGCATTTTGATTATCTTTGGGACAAATCTATGTCCAAGGCCAAATACTGTTGCAGTTTCCTTTTCTTTTTCACAACACAGCTTAACGGGAGAAATTGAAAGGAGACAACATCTGACAAGGGATGCCCGTAAACTCGTAAACTGCTGACGGTAGGGATAATCGTCCAGCTCTTATTCAGTGCATATTTTTCTTCCATAGGAAACTTCCCTTTTAAAACTGTAGAATACATAACTATCTAAGATTAAGTAAAAACAAAAATAAAACTACTGACAACACTTAAAATTCTGCATATATATGGATCAAGCTTCAAAAGAAAATTGACATAAGGAAAGAAAAATGAAATGAAACCAAAGAAACAACAGCTAAAGAACACCTGAGCTTTTTGTGATGGTGTTACGCGACAACATATAGCAGTCCTTGACAATATTGCTAATTCAGTAAAATCTTTCCGATAATGCTTCAGTGCGATTTCAAGGGACCAGCCATCAATGGCAAATGCCACATCCTGTTAAGAAGGGAAAATATGAACGACAAAATAAAATTGGGAGATTAAAAAAATTTAAGAAAGTTCTTCCCTGAAACTTTCAACAGAAGTCATTAGAACAAATTATGGTGTAACCGCTACACATTTGTACCAAAAAGAAATATAAATATATATACACACATATATGCATAATGTAATGCACACACTTTGCAGAAGTAATTCAGAGAAAAATATATATATTCACATTCAATCGCCTAAAATGCCTGGAATTGTAGCAGAACAGAATAATCACCAAAATACTAGCATGGATAAACTAATTACGAATTCAGGATTTAGATTCTCATAGAATATCTGCAACTTCCCTTATATTGCAAAAGAAATAAGGAAACTTATATGTATTATATATAATATAAGCCACCAGTAAACGCTGTACCTTAGGTTCTGAAGTTGTTATCCTCATTGTAAGTAAAACTCTCTCTAAACTTCTACGAACTTCATCTTCAGTTTTGCCATCAATTAACAAAAGCTGACCTTTTGGCTCTGTCCAGTCAGAGAGTGAGGATGAAGAAGCAAAGATTAATGGTGCAAAGAATATGTAGAAGTGGAAAAACCAAGTATTTCATTTGCATCTACTTCGTCACATGGACCAGAAAATTTTGCACCATGAGGAAATTATCTTTTGGTTAATTTATATAAAAAGACCAAATGTAGTGAAATGATTAGAAATGAGCTTGACACTAAGAAGAAATACTATATGCATGAGTTCTTGGGGTTTTTTATTTGTCTTGTTTGTGCCATCAACTTTGCGAATAATGTTGTTGTTATTGTTATCCAATTCTTGTTTTTTTATTCTAGATAAATGGTTGTTGAATTGCACCAATGTTGGTGCTTTGCTCAATTTGAAAAATTATATTATCTGAATTTAATTGGTTGGAATTCATTGTATTGCTTCTTAAAGCTTTTATTGGAATTAACCAATTTGCCTAGCCTAGCTTCTCAAGAAAAAGAGGCATTAAAATATGAGTCATCAACAAGATAGTTATACACCTCCCTTCCTGCTTTAAATCAGCTATAAACAGCCCTATTCATTCGTTGAATGGTTTGTCACAAAAAGTACATACAATTAAACTGGAACAAGTGCAAACTCAAATATACAATAAAGTGCTCCAAGAGAGATAATTTCAACTACCTGGAGAAATGAAATTGCATGAAAGAGCAATCTGTATGGCAGTATTCTGTTTGTCTCCAGTCAGCATCCAAAAATTTATACCAGCTTTTCTCAGGGTCTCAATTGTCTCCGGTACACCATCCTGAAAATTTAAATACCAACAAAATGATCAGTTCAAGAATCCAAAAACTACCAGGAAAAAATATTCAACACTAAGCAGATCATCTTTCCACAATCAGCAATCACTAGAAATTTGAGCAAACCTACATGTAAGAAGAATTATATTTCAAAGCTCTATGGTAACATTCACCTGTAGGCGATCCTCTATGGCAGTAACTCCAAGAACTTCAAAGTCATGTTCTAATCTTTGACAGACCTCAGCTAGTCTCCACTGCAAAAAAAATAGTTAAATTAGAGCAGGAAATGTATAGATGCAAGTAGATGGCATGTCTGTGTATCAGTGTATGTACATACCCAATCACAAATGTAACGGAAATATGTATGTAACAATACATACATAAATAATAACATATTAGAAACACACATTCAGATGTGCACTTTACCTCCCTATCAACCAATGTGCTGCTAGCCTCTTTAAACATCAAAGCCCATTCTTGATATTCCTCTTCTTTTAGTTCACGCCAAGCAAGACATAGTGTGCGCAATCCCAATTGAGCATATTGGTCAACAGCTTCAATAATTGTCCTTGTTTGCTGTCCTGAAGTATATAACTGGGATTATTGAATGACAATGTAATTGGTATACAGTAACAAAAGAGTTCTTTTCAATGTAATTGACATGTCCCTGCTCTTTTCTTTTTTCTTTTTTCTTTTTCTTTTTTTTGGGAAAAGAGACGATCTGTAGTAAAGGCAAAAACTATGTACATACACATGGATGAGAAAACCACAGGTAACTGAAGAAATAATTAGAGCAAAAAAAACCTAAGCTGACAACACATTTCACATCATCAGAGAACAAACTGAACCACAATTAAACAAATCACAAGAAATTATCACACGACCACAGCTAACAAATCCAACAGAATAGACAAATAAAGAATCCCCCTAAAGTCTGCAGAAACTGATGCCAACAATGCTGATCAAAATACTATAGCCGAAAGATCTTCCAGACCTAACCCTTTGGAATCCTCGAAAAATCTCCTATTATAGTCCATCCAAATTACCCAAAGATCACAAACATCCAATCCTGCCCATCCCCAAAGCCTTGAAACACCCCTTTGGAATGACCCAGCACTCATTAATTTCCTTAAACAACTTCCACCACAAATTTAAGGATACGGACAGTGGAGAAACACTTGATCCACACTCTTCTCATCCTCTTTACGAAAGATGTACCAGTAAGGAGAAAAGAAATTGTAGGGCCTTCTCTTCTGTATCTGATACAGGTGTTAACCCTCTCACAAGCCTCCTACCAAGCTAAAACTTTAACTTTCAGTGGAACCTTTGACTTCCAAATGTGAGTATAAGGTGGCAAGTGAGATAGAACTGCTCTGATGCATAAGAGGCTATTATAAGATTTGCAAGGGAATCTACCTCACCATCTAACTTCCAACTCCTAACATCTGCTATTGAAGGAAACAAACAAGCCCCTTCCAGTGAAGCAAACTCTTCCACCTCCAAATAATTAAGACTCCTCATAAAGCCTAAATCCCAATTTTATAAGGAAAATAAATAGCATCCCCATTTAAATGCTCAGATGATGTTTTCTAGAAATAGAATGCAACATGGGAAACAGCATCTACAGAGTAACTTCCTCCAGCCAACAATCCTCTAAAAATATTACCTTTCCCAGTTACCCACCACAACAGTAGACTATTCTAATCACTATAGTTGACAATACATATTCAAACGACAACCTAAAAACCCTCGCACTATGAAAACATATAATCCATATAAAGTCTTGCATAGGGCAACACCAGTTATAAGAATCAACATGTGACTGACTTGTCAGTTATCATCAAATCTCAGAACCTAGTAGGATAATATATGATCCATATTAAGTCTTCCGGGCAAGGCCAGTTATAAGAATCAACATGTGAATGACTTATCATCAAATCTAGGAACCTAGTTTGGAAGGGCATCCCTACTAATGCACTTAACATTTTTCCATAGACAAACTTTTTGAAAAGTTATGAGTAGCACTAAGTAGAATTCTCAAAGTACATACAACTAAAAAGAAAGAAAAAGAAAATCTATTACCAGCGCATGCATGAGGGAGAATTGCTTCATCTGCTCCTTTTGACAAAAGGATAATCCTTCCATTTTGGCAATCCTTCACCACTACTGACATTCTTTTCCGATCAGAAGTGAACTCCAGAATTTCCAGGGCTTCATATTGAATTGTAGAAGCATTGAACTTGATCTCTGCAATTTATTAGTGAAAATTATATCATCTTTGCCACAAGTAGAACCAATCTATTGTAATAACCAAAATGTTTTACCAAGAGTATTTGAATTTTTATTGACAAAAACCATATGTAGCTGAGCCGCAGCATGAACAAGAGCATCCTCATCTTGAGATTGCGCCTTGTACAAGATACTTCCACTTTTGCTACAAACAATAGAAGAGGTGCATACAATAAGTGCATCAAAAGTAATTAATATATGCTTTTGTTTTAAGACAAAAAATCTCAATACCTCAAATCCAATCAGTTGCAGAAAAATGTGAGCGTTACCTTCGAATAGGTATGACTGTATTACATATTGCCATAACTGTAAGGAAATGTATAACATCAGAAGAACCACTGGCAACAGCATTTATGAGCTCCTCATCTGCATGTCAAAGGATTGAATTTATCAGAAACTGAAGTTCATACATTGTTCTGAAAATATGTAAGAGGCCCTAAAATTTGTCAAAAAAACAAATCCATCTGTACAAATAAGAATCTCCTCTGTTTGAAACAGAATATGCTTCATTGCACTTAATGTTCCATTTAGATTGATCATTGATAGGATACACGCCTAACAGAGCGACAATATCACAATCCTACAATAACCAAAAGGAAAATAAAATAGTGGAACAAATCTTTATATAACAAATGTTAGACCCCCTAAGAATATCAGAAGGCTGCCTCACTAGATTTTCACAGCAATGACTGGGTGGAATTATAATTATAGATCCAATCTCATTTGACGGCTTTCTTCAATATTTATCTCAGCTTCTACTACCAGAGACGCAACCAGGAAACATGGAAAAATAATTAAGAGGAGACTTATTTATAAAATATTGTCAGCAACTAATGCCCTACATATATGAATCTTTCTGAACTACCAGAAGTCAACTCTTTAAGGGAGAAACCCATTTAGCCAACTCATCAGTAAAGGCGTATCCAAGTGGCCCATATTTGAAAGTCATTCGTATAATCAATTAGCTACCTCATATATAGGGATAAGAATGATTTAGTTATATTTTTGCCATATCATGTTACATAATATCTTTACAACAAATCTAGAGGTTAAAATACAAAAAGTACACGTGACAATAAACAGGAAAGCAAGGAAAAGTTCCATAAGTAGAAAGAACCAAACCTTTTAAGGCATTCCCATTTTCATTCCCATAGAAAATTCCATTGATACAACATCTTCTAAATATCATTCTGTTTTCGGTTAAGGTACCCGTTTTGTCAGTCAAAATGTACTCTACTTGTCCCAGGTCTTCACTTATTGCTGTACTGCCACATAAAACATACACCTCTTATATACAATCACAATCTTACTTGATTATTTTATGAAATAAAAATGAGTGGCTTAGTTCTTTTAATACCACTTCAACTTACTTTGTTGCATGGGCTGGAGTACTTGTTTCTTGGTCAATCATTTCATTATCCCAATCAATAAACTTCGCATACAAGCTCTTCACAAGGTCAAGAGATACCTATGAGGAAAAAACATTTCATTATTTTAAAAGCGAGGAGTGCAGTCCACAAAATTGACCTGCAAAAACTCATTAATAATCTGCAGTTACTATAAAGAACACAGATTTAGAAGCATTAACCATTAAGAATCAAGATCACCTTAATAGTTAATACATCCAGACTAAGAAAGACTACCCCAGACAGCCTGTTATTCAAACTTATGCTGAAACTTTAAAAACTTTGATCTTGCAGCAATTAATAACTTGTTATATAGAACTCAAACTCATAACAGCTACAGTTCTTTAGAGTTGATAAATTTCAGTTCCTATGCTTTTAATTTGAACTGATCCCCAACTACAAATAAAGTATTGAAAAAAAGAAGTTAAATTTCATTAGATCAAAACAAACTCTTACTTTTAAAATAAGTTGTTCTCTATATATTTAAAATGATGAAAAAATCTTTTGCATATTATTTACCAGTATATTGGAATTTATTTTCCAAAGTTTACTTTCTTATAACTATTTGTTTGATAAAAAGGTTGATTTTGGGTGTCATATAAGCCATTCTTATATGGGAATTAAAGATGTTTATTGAAATTTCCCATGTCAACTGTGGGAGTTGGAAATCGCAAATTATATAGGAACAGAAATGTCCAGGCAAATTGTAATTCTAACCGATTTGGTAAAACCAAACCAAAAATTTCATCAATTGTTAACAATACCACCTAGATTTCCTGCCAAGAAAGTACATCCTTTAAGGATTGTTTGGCTCCCTCATTATATGCATAAACAGGTGCAGTTGACAAAACTCTTCTCAAAACAGTTCTACTTCCCCAATATCATGTTTGAAATTTTTTTGGGACATTATCTACTATTTGTAAGAGTTTTATGTCCATACATGAGAGAAAAGACCATTCTTTCAATATTTGAGAGAAAAGACCATCCTTTCAATATTTGAGAGAAAAGACCATTATTTCACTATCCTATCAACTAATTCCAATCCCTGGGACACCTATATTCTTGGGAACTTGGTAACATGAAAGTGAGTATGTCCTTTCAATCTGGAAAAACTCGATTTTACGGCATTGACACATATCAGAAACATCTGCCATCCAAAATGAGGAAAAAGATGGGGTCTTTGTAACTGTACTTCCTCTTGTTGTTGTTCATCATCATCATTATTTTGGTTGTGGTAGGTAGCAATTTGATTTGTTGTCCATATGCTGTTGGGTAGAGGTATAAAGTTTACACTTTGAATTTTTAAATTTCTCTTTTCAAACTTTATTTATTCTGTTGGGTAGAGGTACATAGTTAACCCCTAGATATATTGTCACTTACTGCACTACCCACGAGTTACCTATTTAAAATACAAAACAGAGAAAATAACCATTTTACCAATATTCTGAATTTTACAAGCAAAAAATATCTCAGGGAACTAATAGTTAAAAACAAAAAACAAAACAAAAGAAAAGATGAAAGTCCTAAGATCTTTTTGATAAGAGAAAGTCTTAAGCTCTTAAAAAAAACATGTTCTTCCAAAACAGGCCTTGGCTGCATGTCAAAAAAATGGCAATCATACTAAACCATGGGACAACAATGCAGACAAACAAAACTATCAGCACAAAACTCACAAGCTTACCTTAATAGATATGGGTATCATGATGGAACATAGTAGTTCAAATCGAAGAGGGATTACTAATAGTTCGTACCACGGACCTTCCTCTGGGTATAAAACATACCATTGCTACAAAAAGAACAAAAAAAAGAAAATTGGGTATATGATTGATGATAAGATTCAATAGATGAGAAAGGTAAAAGACGTTTTAAAAACCAATTACTGTACATGTATATGAAAATATGAGAAGAACAATGTGCTTCCAGATAGGGCATGTAATAACCAATCAAATCAGAGTTGAGTCACTCTCGGCTAAAAAAATCAAGTAGACAAGATAATGCTTAAAAAATTGAAGATGACAACCCTCACAATAATACCACTGCAGATACACGCCCAGAATAAATTAATCAAAATCACTCAAAACATAATTTTGTCTGTCAAATCAATTCTTAACTAACAGGATAGACCATATTACTTCAGTTATTCAAGCGAAAACTTTGTAGGGAACAAAACTGGCACATAACTGCAGAAAAGCTTGAAACCATCTTAGGAAACCAATGCACACACGCAATTAATAAGTTCACTGTTTAATTGCCAGTATGATTATAATTCATGAATAGCTCAATTCGACCATTCCACAACTTTGAAGAAAATTATCTTATTAAAATAGACTCAATAGTTTTGTTATGAGAAACACAAATATTTTATTTGTAATCTACAAACAGAAGTACAGCAAGATGCCCTAAAATGAACTTTTCCCAATCCCCTCAACTTCCATAATCCCTGTAGTTTAAGTCGCTGGTGATGTATTGAAACTAGTTAATGATAGACAAGCAGTGGCCATAACGCGCTTCCTATCATGATTCATGAAAGCCTTTATTAGTATGATAGAAGGTGAACTGAAACTCCTATATTCATTTTGGAATCATATGCGGTCATTTAGTTCACTGTCATCTTTGATCAATATATAGTCTGCACCTCAAAAACATGTAAACTCAACTGTTGCATACAAAACTAGTTTTTATGGTCAAACACTTGAAGAGAATTGCAATCTTTCAAGTTGTGACATACCTTCCTTGCTTCTGTATCTTTCCATACATTACCAGCAACGCCCAGAACCATCACCACCACTATTTGGAAAACAAATATAGCTCCGGTCAACTTGTCAATCATGGCATCAACAGCTGTAAGCTTTGGCTCAGGTATGCCCCTACTCATACCCAGCTTGGTTTCATTGCCTAAAAGATAGAACAGAATTAAAGAAGAGATGTAAATCAACAACTACTTTAACTGATGAGATCATCACAAGCATAACAACATAAAAGAAGAGTACTTTCATAGGATTTGGTTCGCAAGATAAAGATTCTTATAAAATTATGGTTGTTTGGCCAGAAAAGTTAGTTACAAAAATTATACTCATAACATTTCTTCTATTTTCTCAAAAAACCCCATCAAATATTCATGATAAGATTTGTGGGAAAGCTAGGTCCTGTGGTAAAATTGTATTGCATATAGCTCACATCCTTCCTGCTAAGCAAGACAGGAAACATATAGGAAAGTTAATTTCCCCCACCACTTTCCATTCCTTGTCAAGTAAGCAAAGCCCAGCAGAAAATGGATGAAAATTGAAAAGAAAAGAAAAGAAATCATATTTATCATGCTGGCACCAGGTAGTACCAAATCTACAATTGAAGGGGTAGGCTAAACTTAAATTGTTAAATAGCTTAAAGAAATCTATGCATTCCTTCACTGCATCCAACAGGATCAACATGCAACCCAAATCCCTTTCTTTATTTTACAGTGTCAACCAACAAAAAGTAGGACAAACTCGCAACCAAAAATCTGTTTATCACCTTAAAGAGGTCAATTTCCCCCCACCCTAACTTGTCTTTTTTTCAGTCAGTTTCCCCCTTGAACTATACAAAACTGGTCAATCTATCCCCTACCATCATATTCCTAGAAAATCCATCCAAGATGCGGTCACACATGACTCACTTTTGATGGCCTCTTGGTTATTTCGCATCATATGTCATTTTGGAAAGTCAGGTGCTCATTACTTCCTCATTTTAATAACATTTAGGACCACTATTTGTAAAGAATATGGCATGAAACAACTAAAAGGCTTTCAAAAGTGATAACTTGTGACTTTATTTTATGGCATCTTGGATACAATTGCCAGGACTCTGACGGTGGAGGGTAGATTGACCAGTTCTGTAAAGTTCAGGGGGGAAATTAGCTGAAAAATGTACCAAGATATTAAGTACTCAATGTCAAGAAAGAAAATGTTTGTCAATACTAAAATGTTCAACAACTTCAATTCTTAGTAAATTTTACACCAAGAATTAGAAAGAAAAAAAAGTCCAGATAAAAGGGCACAAATAAAACAAACTAGCATATGATTAGCTAACTTGACATTTTGTTTATAAGTACTTGCCAGTGTAGACTGCTACTCCACAGGCCCACTCTGTATTCCGCAAGTAACATGACTGAAGTAGTGTGTTTTTTATGGTTAATGGGCACAGGTCGTTATCAATAAATGGGGGAAACAACCGCAGATTTGCATCAAATCTTCTGATGTCCTTATCAGGATTAGGACACTCAATTAAACCCTGCATGGAAACAGTATTGACAAGTAAATAATAAAAGATATGATGATATGATGATTAAATATACCAACAGAACTTCCAACTTTCTTTTCTGATCTCCGCAAGAAATCTTCTACTTTTGATTATTAATTAGGTATGTGAAAATCTTGCCTTAATTTTGTGCAACAATTCAAGATCTATCCCCATGCAAGCTGGGGGTATAACCCTGGTCTTCAGATCAATTTCTCCATCTAGGGCAGAAGTCTGCAAAATATGCTATCTTATTAGGTCCTTCAAAGAGAGCAAAAACATATTAGGTCCGTCAAATGCTTAAGGACATCATACATATAACAAAGTAAAAGAAAAGGAAAACAATGTAATGACTTAAATGTAGAGTTGCAGTCACATTTAGACTCACTCAAATCATAATTCAGAAAAACTAAAAAAAATAGAGCCCAACATAAGCTCTTTTAGAATTTCCTCCAATTATGTTTTTCATGCCTGCTTGAATATTTGGTATGATTCTAAAATTTTGAGTCCTCTTGGCTTTCAATGGTACTGTCTTAACTAATTTCATATACAGCGGGAAACTTTCTCTTTGAATGTGGACCATGGACCATGGTGAGCATATATATATGTCCACACACAAACATTATATTGAGGGATCCCTTAAATTACGTTATTAAAGGATCACATTGTAAAAAATCATCTCGTTAAATGGTTTCCGATTTGCCTAATTTTGGCACTGATGATTCTTTAATGGAGATTTAAAAATTGGACGATCAGATCCTAGAACTACACTGGGAGGTGCATCCCCACAATGCGTCCCTCAAGTCTGCATCGTACTTGAATGATCCAAACCGTCTATTTTTAAGTTCTCATTCATAGATCATACTTGAGAAGAAAAATAGATAAATTGTAAACCATTAAGACATCTAATTGTGATAATATAAATAGACAAAAACGGTTTTTCAAAAAAAAAACACTACAATGATTAAATAGTTTCTAGTTTGGAAGATTTTTTGCAAAGGCCATCTTTAAGGGAGACCTCAATAATTAATGGTTCAGGTCATTAAAATAAAATACATTTTGGGGCCGTACAAAGGTGACCCTCCTTAAGATAGGTCCCCTTAGATGAGAATCTAAAAGGGATCATGTTTTTTGGAGCCATTCTACAATGCGGTTCAGTGATTTGAACCATCATAAGTTTTACATCCCCATTTAAAAATTATGCCTGCAAAAATCAACAAAATGGAAAATAGTTTGACCATTCAATTATTATCATGAACATTTAGTTTTAATTGGAACACTGTGTTAGCCTATTTATTTGGTCATAATAAAATAACTTAATGATTTTTCATTTGATTGAAGTTTTGTATTGTTGCTCCTTGAATTGATACTAACAAATGGGAGATTTGGATTACTGCAGCGGATTTAGGGTTAGGCTCACATGTGACCTTGTAGGACATATGATCCATTGTATTTCAATGATCTGAACGATCAATTTTTTAGGTCTTCCCTCAAATATCATCTCTGCAAAAAGTTACCCATATATAGGAAAACATATAACCATTAGATTAAATGGTAGTCATTTTAGTGTTTTTTGTGGACATACAATGTTTTTCTGTTTCTTTCATCACCATTCGATATCTTAATGGTTTACGATTTGTCTAATTTATTTCAAAGATGATCTACGAATGAAGAGTTGAAATATAGACGGTTCAAATCATTGAGATACAATGTGGAGTGGGCCCTACAAAGTGTCCCTTAAATAAGCTTATATTATATTATATATATATATATATGACAGAGAGAGAGAGAGACTTAATAAAATTTCTACTTAGAACTTTGCCAAATTCACAATAAGAATAAGACAAATGGTTGGATTATTACCTCTACATAACACAGGCCTTGTGCTTCTGAGGTGCCAATCAAAACAAGATCACATGGCACCTCATCATTCTCTCGAAGCCAAACTATGTTACCAACACGAATATCCTGCGCTTGTATCTAAGAGTAGATGACACCAGACAAAGAAAAAAGAAACATCACGCTATTAGTTCAACAAAATCCCAGGAAAAGTGGATGACAAATATCTAATCCATGAGACTGTTGAATCAAAAAAAAATTGAGAACTAAAAAATTATTCTATAAAAACATAACACAAATGTAATTATCATATATAAATCATTTTCTTATAAGTTACACAAAATCTTAGTTTATTTCTATACCATAATGGGCATTTTTTTTATTTCTTTCTTTTTGTTCAGTAAGTACATTCTATGAGCATTTGTGTATGAATCTCTTAAAGTAAACTGAATCAGCTTGGAGTTATTATCCTACAAAGGGGACCTCCCCACCACAGATTCATCCCAGTTGTAAAATCTTACATTAGACATCATAAGATAACATAAACAACGAAAAACAGAAAGAAAAAAAACATCAAGGCCCTCGCATGATCATCCACTTTATAAGTTACTAAGCATTGCACAACTTGAAACCACTTTCAATGTACTAGCACTCCCTTTTTCCCCAACGAAAATACAATTTTTTTCTGGGTATGGGGGTGGCAATTGATTTCCTTTTTCTTCAATCTTTGTATTTGAATAATTATATCAATACCACCTGGACTAGGGGTCCTGTTGCAAATTGCAACCTTGAAAAAAATGAATCACACTTGCTTCCTTAATTTCTGGCAATGTGCCTGCCACCTATGACTAACTCCGTATCTTTAAAACGAGTGTGTAACTATATTATGGATGTCAAAATAGGTCACATACGAATCACGTGCTTTCTTTTTTGGTGGCAATTTGCAACAGGTGTGGCATAGTGTAATTTTCCAGTTTTCTTTTATTGGTCTGTGAGTTATTTTTTGTTGTTCCCATATTAACTCCTAAAACAGAGAGTTTCTTACAGTACATGAAGGAACAAAAAGAGGGAGACAAAAAAAAATACTTCCATAACCAAACAGGTCACTAATCTTCATTCTTTGACAAAAAGAGTCTTTCTTTGATTGCAAAGTTTTTAGTGATTTGATATGCTCTCTTGCTTGTTGATGATAATGCTTGTAAACTAGCACATCAGATCTCCTTATATAGCCATGATAAGGGCCTTCATCAATTAGGAAATCTAATACTAATAGGAATCTGCTTACAAGTATTTTAAGCCCTCCTCAATTGGGAAAACAACACCAATTAGGAATAGGATTCCTATCCTCCAAGACTATTAGTCCTAATAAGCTTAGGAAACTCATCATGGCGAGAAAACCCAACAAGTAGTTGAAATCTCGGGAACTGCTAATGCATGGAGAGGATTAAAGAATGCCAATCAATACTAGGCAAGCTAACCCACCTTATAGATTGACAACAATTGTTAATTGACTTTGTTATTCTATTTAATTTCATAAGGTAAACAACATTAACTGCTGAAAAATAAAATAGGATTGAGAAAGTGTAATACATGTTTCTTGATGCCTTGCCTAACAACCCAAACTTCTTTCTCATTTGCCTTCTTGTCTGAGAGATATCTGTTGTAATCATCCCATGCCTCTTTCGTCGCAGAGACTGCAAAAATGAAGATAAGCGGGCCCCATGTACTGGCAGGATTTACTGGAGTAATAAGTGACCATAGCTGAAGACAAGCAATCAGCAAAAAATACTGATTCATGAAGCGGCTGAAAACAAATGTAATATTTGTTAGAGAAGAGGATGGGTGGGGGAAGACATCTCAAAAACTTTATGTTTATACATTCTGCCTATATACCAGATTTGTGAACAAAAAAGGTGACTATAAAAAGGGACAAACAAAACAAATTAGAAGAAGAAAAAAGAGCTGAGAGCAAGACCACAACAATTAAAACCAAGGGGATACAAATCATAAAATTAGCAAAACTTGTGCCCCGTCTATAACATGAGACTAATTCATGCACCACAACAGTAATGAAATATTCAGAAATTATTGATGGAAAAAAAGAACAAGGAACCATCATATTATTCCCAATATCTCCATATATGCTTATAATGGATTCAAGAAAAGCTTAAATGCAGTGAAGTCCAATACAGTGAGAGAGACTATGACTTTTAATCTTTCTGAGTCTTAACGCATTGCAAATTAACTGAATGAACTCCGCTGAATTAACCCTCCCAAATAAAATGTTCAAACATATAAAAAGTTTATTCAACACATATAAAAACAAAAGTATTAACTCCTAAATCACCTGAACTGTTCCCATAAATTCTTTGGTAGAAAGTTCAACAAAGTATACTTTCTATTTGATAAGCGATTGTCACAGTAAAGATGGTGCGATGATTCATCGTCATTGATGTAGATGTAGCGCTTCATTGCTGAATTACAAGCATATGATGAGGTTCAAATGTTCTTTCCAAGTTCACTACAGTGCTTGGCAGCATGTAGAAGCTCCATACAAGAAACGAGGGACTGAAAGAAAAAAAAATGAATGAATCAGAACAAGAATTTAAGATATTTTATACCGGGAACAAACACTGAGATGGAAACTACGTAAGGATTTGCCTAATTCGCTCACCCCCTACGAATTTCGATCTGGATCGAGCGTACCCAATCGCGGTACGGTATCGATCTGGAACGAAAGATTTAACGACTCAGCTCCAGAGGCGAGAACAGTACATGATAGACGACGTCGCTGCTCGGCTGACGATCAAACGAGGGCACATGAGGGAGAGTGCAATAACTGATGAGCCCACGTTTGATTCTTGCTCTCTTGGCATAAGAGGGATAGAGGGAAAGGAAGATATTGGGTTCGGAGAGGATATTTTTGGACGAATGGATTCGAGGAGGACAGCCCACCCCAGGCAAAATCAGCTCCAGTGGTGACATCCAGCCGGGGCAAGAGTTGGGGTCCATCTAGACCGGGCAAGGCCCAATGCAAGATAGCCTGATAGCCTGAGCTACTGTTTGAGGGCGCTGACATCAACGAAGAAAAAAACAATTTAATCGAAAAAATTCTGAAAAATTACCAAAACATTCAGAATTTAATTTTATACATACATAGCAAATTTTATTTATTATTCCCATACATATAAGTAAAATTAATCCTATGTGAATAGTAATTTCTCTTGGATTGTCATGGTAATAGGTGGAAAAGCAAGAAAAAATTGTTATGGCAGATACTATTTACGTGAACAGTAATCGCCCTTACTTACCCTTACTCTTTGCCATGGCAAATGGGTGGAAGTGCTCTAAGGGAGAACGTATTAGAGGTTGGGTGAGCAGGTGTGTCAATATAAGAAAAGTACTGCTTTTAGTTTCAAGAATTCAATCTCGTTCTCCTGGACCCTATGGTCCAAGAAAGTTGTGGTTACCTACCCTTAGATCTAATCTAAGGGTTAAGAAAAAATTGGTTTAAATATCAATATGTATCTTTTATTTTACTTTTACTGCAGTAAAATACTATTTTGGTTATTAAAACTATTTTTTTTAAAGAGTTTAATATCAGAGATGAAAACATGAACAAAAAGACTCATCCACATCTAAGACTGTCGTCTCCGACGCTAATCATCTTTCTCTTTTCATGCCTAGTGAATAAGAAAACATGAACCTTTCATAAAAATACAATATAGTTGAAGAAACCAGGTCTAGGTTCATTAATTGAAAAAAAAAACCCCAAATTTGTTTATTAAAAATTGAAGTTTTCCCAAACTTGGTTCATGAATCATTCAAATCTAACATTTATAAACAAAAAATTGATCATAAAGCCAGAAAACAATAAGAAAGTGACTTGGTTGTGGGTCCTTGAAATTCAGTCACGTTAAAGTGTGAAGGGATGGGTTGATGGCTCCGGATTTAGGTCAATAAATTTTCTTTTGTTTCTGAAAAAATTGAATATTTGAATCTAAATCAACAGATGAAATAGATAACCAATAAGAATTAGCAAGTGAATCTTAAATGACACGTGTTCTTGATTTTCGTCTGCAACGCCGGAGTTGAAGGTAAGTGAACGACAATGGAGAAAGTACATGTTCTTGGTTTTCGGAGAGAGAGCGTGTTTTGGTTGGAGTGATTTTTTCTTTTTTTAAGTTGTTGTTTAAGTTAAATTAATATTTTGTATAGTAAAAGTAATAAAATAATGACATATTGATATTTAAATCATTTTTTCTCAATCCTTAGATTAGATTCAAGGGTGAGTAATCAAAACTTTATTGGACCCTAAGGAAGAAGGAAAGTCACGGTTCTTTCAATACATTGAACAAATAAAATACATAACTTATTAAATAGATTAAAAAAACCACTTATTCATAAAATAAATAGCTCAATGAAATCCCTTGCATTACTTGCCCAAAGAAACTAGAGGGTTCCATTTTTTTAATGGTAATTAAGAGTATTACAAATATATCGTAAGGATGTCATTATAAACAGGGAAAAAAGCAGGGAGGGGTAGTAGAAAATACATAGGGTTCGCACGATAATAACGTTCATACATCCGCATAGGAGAATTTCTCTCTATATATATACAAGGAGCTTCAGTTGAGGGATCCCTCAAATACTTATTTGAGGAACACCCTTTGTAGGGCCCACTTTGTATTGTATTTCACTAATCCAAACGTCTATTTTGTAGATATTCATTCAAAGATCATCTCTAAAAAAATTACTTAGATCCGATATCATTTTATCACTCAATTGAAATATTGAAATTTTAGTACTTTCTTAAAGCACCGTGTTCATTGATTTTGTAGGACACAATTGGATGTCGAGACGGTTTCTGATTTGTCTAATTTTTTTCAAGGATGATCTATGAATATAGACTTAAAAAATAGATTGTTTGGTTTGGATGTAGACTTATATATATATATATATCTTTGTTTTTTGATCTATTCCCATTTCGGTTCTTAAATTTGTAGTTTGATTTGAATTTTGAAATTTCTCACTTCAGTTAAACAAACACAATATAAATATAAAAGGGTTTCAAAACTATATGAGAAATAAGGTTCAAGAGGAAAGATAAAAGTTAACTAAGAACTAATTGGTTAAATACAAAAGTTGATCATATACTTGTGGCTAATGCTAAAGGGAAATAGTGCAAGTTAACAAACACAAAGAGAAGTTACCTTTACATTCGAGGTCTTGCATTCGAAATCTCCTTTCCCCCAATATTATTTGTGTGTTAATAAAAACAAGACTAACAAGACAAGGCATAAACATATATATAGAAATACATAATTGTACGTAGCAATTTCTCATAAAATTTACAGGAAAAATTACAAAATGGACTGAAACATTATAAGGAAAGGATTAACATAATGAGTTATTGCAGGGGTGGTTGTGGGAATGAAGAATTGGTTGTGCATAACATTCGCTTGTGAGCGACTCTTGAAGATGGCCTTGGGACAATGAAAACCTTCTACCAAAGGCATGCAAAAAAACAATAACTAAGACTCTCGGAAGTAATAACAAATTACTAGTTTTGGTGATCAACAACTTCGCGTTGGATCTCATGCTTCCATTGATTCAAATGCCAGCCAATCATGTTAGGTTTTATTTTTATTAGTAACTATGGAGAATATTTGTAACATAAATAAATAAATAAATAAAACTTTCCACCATAACAAAGTTAAGGGTTGCCTGCCAAGGATCGGCAACTTGGTGTTTATCTCATGTTGTTCCCTCATTTTTACAGCAGCAATTGTTCAAAACGGAGTCTACTGCTCTCAACTGGTTACTGATTTGATACATGAAAGAAAAACTTTTATTTCAGGTTGTTTTAATCAACCCTTATTCCATGAATAGCTAGGCACCTCTCATACTTGTTATAGTTATTAATTTCTAGTTGTAATTGTCACAAAATGGCCAACACAACCAACAAAGATTGGGAGTATCATATTAGATTATCATATGTATTTGGTAACAATATCAAGGCCAATGGAAATATTGTGCTTATTAAGTTAGGATATCTTTGCAAAAATATGGAAATAAGCCAACAATTGTACATCAATGCCAATGGAAATACGAACATGATTGAAACTTTGCAAAAATATAGTTAACAAACCTTCTCTTCAGTAATATAGTACATAAGATATATAACAGCACATACATAATGCATTCTAGTAAAACTATTGGTTGACTTGAGATAATAAGTTTGATCTCTCATCACAATGAGATATTTTGGGGTTGAAATTGAATTAATATATAATTAAGATTTGAGCTAACACAGTTAGAATCCCAAGCCTCTACATTTACAACCTACGTATTTTTTCGCATTTCAATTCATCTTAGCCATTGTAATAATCTAGTGACTTATAACATGACACGTCAATTACCATAAGTTGATTTTAATTTTATGAGACTTGTCGTATTATTTTAACAGCATAATGTGCAATTTTGCCCTTTCAAGAAAAAAATTAAAATTTTAAAACTAACTTATTTTTTGGACGAAAAATTTAAAACTTGAAACTTCAAAAAACAAAATTTTAAAAAACACCAACCCATCACAAACTTCCCACATCGAGGACCTGCCACCCCGAGCGTGGTGGCTAACTGACCTTAAAACTTTGATGTGCTTCCCCTCTATCTTTAGCCTTTGAAGGGAAAATTTAGACCATATTTGCTATGGATGTCTCGTGGGTCACACATAAACTTGTTTTAACTCCATCTCATCTCATCTCATCCCATGATCGAATAAACATTCCAGCGTGTGTTATTGGTTAATAATCTTATTTGATTGCTTGGTTTTTGCAATTTTTTGGTCTCTCTTGAAGATCCTAAGTATTTCATTGATTCTTGTTTAAACCACTAGTGACCAATGTCGGTGGAGGGAGGAGGATGGGGCTGGTGGCTCGTTGATGGGGAATTTTTGTGCTGGGTTTGGTTTTTTCTTTTTTTAAAGTTTAAAGTTTTAAAAATTTTAATTTTGTTGAAAGGGCAAAATTGCACTTTAAATTGTTAAAATAATATGATGAGTCTCATAAAATTAAACTCAACTTATTGTAATTGAGGTGTCATGTTATAAGTCTTTAGATTATTACAACAACTAAAATGAAGTGAAATAAAGGAAAATGCGTAGATTCGAAATGCATAATTAAAAAGTATATAAGTATAAGAAATAAAGTAGATATGTACTAAAAATTGAAATCAATATTAAATCTAAAAAAATGTCAACACAAGTAATATCTTTTTGGCTTAGTTGCTCTAGTGCGCTTTGAAAGTACAGTTAAATATCACATTGCACCTTTAATCAAAAGGCACTAGGGTAAATAGGCCATTGTGTTGTAGGAGACATGACCTAAAGGTGTTTATCAATACTCTCAATAAAGTCATGGAGGCAAATGAATGTACAACAAGGGATCTCTACTCTCACTAAGGAAAGAGAATACTCCAAGAATATGATTGATTAAATCTTTGCGCAGAGTAGTGGATAAGATTTGAAGAAGAAATCTTTAAATCTTACCAGAATAGTCATATAAAGGAATAATTCACATTCGGATATTTGACATTATATTCTATTATCTAATAATGTAAATAAGGAGTATTGTAGAAGATAAAGATTCAATTGCACGGTCATTCCAATTTGAATAGGTTCTTCCTTGCACCCTAATTAGCTTGGACAACCATGACATGCTGCTAGGCGTCAATCATCGTTTGTGGAAGTTCTGTAAGGCTCAATCATTGTTGACCTTCACTAATAGGAAGAATTAAACATTGAGACTTCACAAGTCAACTCAGAAAGTCTATCCACTACCTTGATAAAGGGAACCTATGGATCGCACATCGAGAAATGAGATTAGAGGTACAAATTAAGAGAAAAGAAACTAGGAGTCAAAAGTCAAAGGTCAAGTCAAAGTCAACATGTTTGACCGGAGCAATTGATCAAGTCAAATAGTTTGACCGATTCAAATTAGTAAGACCGTAATAGTGGTTTAAGAGTTAAAACATAATTCATAATTAAAAGTTAATTATGAAATTAACTTTGACATAAAGAATAGGATTGGGCATTTACATATGATTTAAAAGAAGAATGACAAAATACCCAAAAGTCAATTGGCCCTCGTCAATATTTTTAACGAATATTTTGTTACACTTGACTGTAGGGAGTGATAACATTAGTCAAAAAAGAAAAGTGGGTCACTTTGACTTCTAGGGAGTAATGTGACACTTGATCATACTTTTAAGAGGCACTTAAACAAATAAGCCAAAAAGCAATGAGTTCTCATTTGTGCCACATTAGTATTTTTAACTCTTTTTTTTTTTACCGACTTTATAGTAAGGGCCAAAGTGAGAGGCAGAACATGGGTAAGGAGACAAGTGGGTCATTTTCACTTTCATGGGGCAATATGGATACTTTGAAAGGGATTAGAGCAATTAACAGCACATTTTTTTAGGTAATTGCACCTATACATGAAAATTGAGGGTACATACAAGAAAATCATGTGAAGACCAACAGTACTAGCTCGTTCTTATTGTTTTCATTTACTTGTTACGTTGAATGTTGAATTAGGGATCCAATGAAGTTGCCGATTAGCATCATCCACTTAATTATAATTGTCTTAGAGAGTCATTGGTGCAAATTTCATAAACCTATAAAGATTGGGACCTAAGATGAGACTTGTATGAATCTCTAGCTATTCTCTTGATTCCGCTTTTATTTTAATTTCATATTACATATGCCATGCTAGATGATTTGTATTCTCATAGATTCTTGAGATTTAGAAATCCCTAAGATAATAATTCCCTTCATCCTCAAGAGTCGGCAATACAAAAGAAAACTTTCCTGTCATGAGGATGCCAAGGTCAGCCATCCACGTCAGTATCCCAGCCCAATTATATCATGCCAGCTGTCAACCACTTTGACATATTCTTTTATTTTTAAATGAAACTTCCCATTTAATTTATTTTTCAATCCCTAAGAACTATGCTCATCTGTTTTGTCTTCTATCTCCACAATTACTCTCTCCTTCATTCATCTTTCTCTTTTCAGTCAGTTCTCCTTCATCACCCACACCATATGTATTGATTTATCTCTTTTTTATTAATTAAATTTATTGAGTTATCAATCATCACTCACTGCAGCAGTGCAATCTTTGAACATCATATGCACTTCTTTGAAGTTTTGAGTTACTGGTTGAAGAGCTTCGTGATGCAGAAACTTATGATGTTCTGTCAAGACCTTAAGGACGCCAACATTTTCATTGGATCTTTGATTTTTGTTGAGGAGCATGCTATCAAGGTGAGGGATGCTGTGGACAAAGAAAGGGACATGCTTGATGCAACTTTCTATCTTTTTACCCTAATATATTCAAATTAAAGGTTAAAAGGGATAATTAATAGTTTGTGAAAATGGGATGGTCAAACCTAAAAGAAATTCCTCATATATGGAGGAGAGAGACTGATGCCGAAGAAAGCTTTTCCCCCAAACTGCACCTTCACTATTCCTCGACGAAATCAAGCCAACCCAATCTCTCTCTTCCAAATTTTTCAAAATTCACCAATGAATTACGCAATAAAAAATATAAAATAATAAAAAGATGAGAGAAATCAATACGGGGTATGTGGATGATGGAGGAGAAGTTACTAGAGAGAGAGGAATGGGGGAGAGATAGGGACGCGAGAGATACAAAAGAGGAGCATGATTTTTAGGGACTGAAAATACGTTTAATATTTTAAATTGAGGTAAAATAGGTTGCCAACTGTTAGTCGCTTATTGGATGGAGACACTTGTGTGGAATGCTGACATGCAAGGGAAGTTTTTTCTCACAATAGAGAGACATAATCTACTTGGTCTAATTACATGTATTTAAGAGTTTAAATTACATTGATTTGGTATAAATCTTTTTTAGAAGTTGTGGATTTGATGGCGGGATTGTGAAGTATAGTCTTAAGTTTTAGCTTAGAGTGAGAAATCGTTAGTGTGTGTTCTGGTGGAAGGGAAGCAAGAAACAATGGTGGCATGAGGGACATTATCATTTTCGGTAGCGTCCATGGTGGAGGATGTGCTTCAACTGGCGTGTGTGGGCGCAAGTTGGTGATTCGCCTCAGGCGTAGCCAAGGTTGGACCAAGGATTTCAAAATAGCATGGGCTAAAGTTACCTTACATACAAACCTATTGAAAACTCAACCGTACGAGTAAATTTCATTGATAAGAAAAAAATACAACTGCGCCGGGGGGGTGGTAGAGAAGGAGGGAAGACATAAGGAGCCTTAGTAGGGCTAGCAATGGGTCGTGTCGTGTCAACATTATATACGTGTCAGGAATGCTCTATCCAAACCTGACCCGTTTAATAAACGTGTCTTGCACAAGTTGACTCGTTAATTTCTCATGCGGGTTTCAGGTCGTGTCGGGTTGGGTAAGTGGGTTTGCGAGTTACATAGGTATTTTAGCAGGTTGGCCTTAGTAGATGGGGGTGTGATCAACATGTTTTATGCTTATAAATAGACCTTGAGAAGGTTGAGTTGAGATACCAAGTGATGTGGTAGTCCAACAAAAGTAAGAAGCTTGTAATCCTTTCCTATTTGAGAGACATAGAAGGTTAGGAACTTTGCCAGTAGATTGTGTGTGAGTTTTCCTGTGTATGCAAGTCTTGCTTATATGTGTTGGCATTCACTTGTTCCGCTGCTTGAAATCTACAGTGCGCGCACAGCACGTCGACAGAACGTGGGCATGATGTGGCAAAATACAGGCAGACGTGCTGGAGTGGGACTTTGATGTGGCCGAGGGTTTTGAGCGATTTGAAAAGAGTTGGAACATGACTTGGAATGTTGTAGCTTGAAATTTGAGATATGGATAAGTGATGGGGCAGTTATGGGCGGTTTACATGGATGTGGCTGCATGCTCCAAGTAATGGGGAGATTTTCAATGAGTGAAATTCGGACTCAAGGCATAGTGGGCTGTTGGGTGGTATCAAGAGAGAGGCTGTGTAGGTTTGTGAAAAAACTGAATGCCTTAGTAGATGGGGGTGTCATCTACATGTTTTATGCTTATCAATAGACCTTGAGAAGTTTGAATTGAGATACCAAGTGATGTGGTAGTCCCTATTTTAGAGAAATAGATAGTTGGGAACTTTGCCCGTATAATGTGTGAGAGTTTTCCTGTGTAGGAAAGTCTTACTTGGGTGTGTTGGCATTCACTTGTTCCGCTGCATGAAATCTATAGCCTCACGAGTTAGAAGGCTAACTTAGGAGGAGTCTAAGTGCTGCGCGCATCTGCCTGATGCATGCTGCGCTGTACTGCGCGTATCTCCCTGGGCTACACGCTGTGTCACGACCCGACTCCTCTAGCACGATATTGTCCGCTTTGGGCCCTCCCTCTCTGGCCATCACGATTTTGTTTCTGGGAACTCATGAGCAACTTCCCAGTGGGTCACCCATCACGGGATTGCTCTAGCACCAACTCACTTAACCCGGAGTTCCAAAGAACTGAAGCCAGGTGAGCTCCCAAAAGGCCTCGTGCTAGGAAGATACGTGCCCACACATATAAGCACTTCACCTTTCCTCCCCGAGCGATGTGAGATTGCTCACCGTTCTTGCTTCTCCAAGCTCACGGGTCTTACAATCCACCCCTTGGGGCCCAGCGTCTCGCTTGCACACTTCCGGTCGGGGTCCAGCTCACGATATCATTATGTCACGACCCGACTCCTCTAGCACGATATTATCCGCTTTTGGCCCCCCCTCTCTGGCCCTCATGGTTTTGTTTCTGGAAACTCACGAGCAACTTCCCAGTGGGTCACCCATCCTGGGATTGCTCTAGCACCAACTCGCTTAACTTCGGAGTTCCAAAGAATCCGAAGCCAGTGAGCTCCCAAAAGGCCTCGTGCTAGGAAGATACGTGCCCACACATATAAGCACTTCACCTTTCCCTCCCCGAGCGATGTGGGATTGCTCACCGTTCTTGCTTCTCCAAGCTCGCGGGTCTTACACGCTGCACGCTGCAGAGGCAAACTACCGACGCCTTGCCATGACTCTCTGCGCATGCTAGCCGTTGGCTGCCCATTCCATGCCAATGTCTTGGTTGCCTACTCTCAACCCAAAACGCCCTTCCTCCGACCTTGTCTTTCTCGCCAATGTACACCACCGCTGCACCTTTGGCTTTCCTTGACATAGTGCAAAACACCAAAACAATGTCATAGCATATGCCACTTGCTAAGGGTCTTACAAACCACCCCCACCATAAGAGTCCGATGCCCTCATCGACTTAACTCCATGGTAGCCTTCGTTCATCCGAACACCTCTTGGCTCCTCTTGAACCACTTCTCCATTGATCTCCTCTATAGACTCGTCGTCACTTGACTTAATTAGGATCACCTTCATCTTGGACTCTTCCATAGGCTCCTCTTCATTGTCACTTGACATTACAATTATCTCGGCCTCAGACTCCACCATAGGCTCATCTTCCCACCGCGGCTCCTCCTTAGCCTCGGGGTTTTCACTATTTTTCCCAAACATAGCATCCTTTATAATGCTATCAATTGCTGAGCTCACCCATGGCTCATCCTCTGACTCACTTTCCCAAGGGTCCGAAGAAGAAACAGATTGGGCCACATTCGCCATCAAGTCATCAAACCGCTCCTCGAAGTCCCTGTGCCTCGTGGACATATAGGACAACTCGAAATCGAACTCATCTAGCACATTCACATAAATGCTAAAGCCATCTCGAATGGTACCTGTGCTGTACATGTGAGTATGCAGCACATAAGTCATTGCCACAAACTTCATATCCAAAGCAGTGTGTCCTCCAAATATCAAGGCAATATACCAACACCGTAAACTGCATTTCTTCTAGCCCACAATTCAAATCCCAATTTGGCTCTATATTTTCATTTGCCTCTATAAGCATACCCTAATGCACTTAAGAAGCATCAATGAAAAGCTCCTAGGTTCCATGACAAACACATCCACGAACACCTCAATCACCTCCAACACCAGTTGCTCAATCGCATCGTCTTTCAAAGGATCTTTCGGTGGGATAACTCTTAGTGAATTCAATAAAACCATTTGACTCACCTGGAGATTGCTGCCCTATTCAGCACCTCATTCTCTTTCAATCACGATTACATTCAAGTTCTGCCTCCTCGGACAGTCCTTCACACAATGGGTTCCTTGGCAAAGAAAGCAACTCGAGAACTTCTTCTTATCATTGTGCTCCTCACCCTTGGATCCATCCGAAACAACCCCAATCTCTTTCCCTTTTACTACTGCTCTACTATCCGAATGCCTCTTCCAACCTTGCTCCTTCTTCCTACTGGAAGTGACTATTGCTCGGTAGTCCATTAGTCTCTTGGCTGCAGCAATGGCGGAATTGAGGCTTCACGAGTCTTGTCTCCTCAATTCAGACTGTGCCCAGGGCTGCGAATTTGTGAGGAAGTTAAACAACTTACCCTCCTCCGACATATTGGACACGTCGAGCATCAAATAATAGAAAGCCTTCATGTAGTCTCTCATTGAACCCACTGGCTTCAAGTTCTTCAAGGCTTCCCTTGCTCGTCATGCAGCATTGCACGGAAGAAACTAAGCTCTCAATTCATTATTTAGCACAACCCACTCATCAATCTTAAGTATGCCTCCACTCGTCACTTCTTGCACACGAGTCCTTCACCATAACTTAGCATCCCTGCCCAAGTACATACTCATGATAAAGGTCTAAAATATCGATGGTATCGGAAATATTGGTAGTCCAAAAATACGGAAATTTCGATGGAAATATCGGGATATTATCGATATTTCGGTCCATGTCGTCGATATTATCGATATTTTGGTCCATGGAGGTCTAAAATATCTATGGTATCGAAAATATCGGTAGTTCAAAAACACGGAAATTTCGATGGAAATATCGGGATATTATGGATATTTTGGTCCATGCTCATGCTAGACACCCTTTCGGCATCCGGACCCGTGGTAGCTTGGAAATACTACCCCACTTGGCATCGGCGAGGAACCTCGATGGGTGATGGTCGCTTGGTCACACATAGCAACGAGGAACCTCAAGCATGGGACTCTGGCTTCGGCAAGGAACCTCAATAGCGGAACTCCTTTCGACAGAACTCCCTTCTGCTGAACTTCCTTCTGCGAAACTCCCTTCGCAGAATTCCCTTCCATGAAACTTACCTCGACAAAACTTCCTTCCACGAGACTCCCTCAACAGAACCTCCTTTAGTGGAACTCCCTAGGCAGAACTCCCTTCTACGGAACTCCCTCGGCGGAACTTCCTTCCCCGGAACTCTCTTTGGCAGATTGGAGATCCGAAAGCTTTGGAGATTCCACCTTGGTGGATTGGAGGTCTACGAGTTGGCGAATATAGAGAAATTTGACCACCCCAAACATTTTGTATCACCTCTCTCTTTATCCTCAAGCTCCAATATGCTTGACATTGTTTATTGTCACTACAAGAAAATATGCATTAGTTGACACTTCATAATTGACATTTTTTCAAAAACCATCAACTATTCTACTAAGCTTTGACACTTTTTTAAAAACATCAATTAAAGCCTTTCATATATGACACTTATAAAAACTATCAAGAAAAAACCTTCATACATGACACTTATTAAAAACCATCAAGGAAAAGCTTTTAATAGTTGACACTTCTTAAAACCCATCAAGGAAAAGCCTTTATTCTTGACACTTATGAAAACCATCAAGAAAAGGACCCTTATACTTGACACTTTTGAAAAACCCAAAAGAAAATAGGTGGGTTGAATTCTTACCGTGTACCTTCCGCACCTGATTGGACTCCAAAAGGATCCAAAATCAAAACCCACGGACCCCAACTCTTTCCCTCACAAACTATTCTCTCAGCCTCTCTCTTTCATACATTACTTTTTCTTCTCTTTTGTTTTTCATTCATCTCTTTCTCACAAGTTTCCCACTAACCAAACAAAACATTACCTAACAGACGCTCCACTAAGTACCAATTTCATTTCTGAAATCACCCCAAAAACCAATCCAATCACTCCTTCAAATAACCCAAATACTCAAACCCAATGCCCCTGCTCCTACCCAAAACACTCCTCTTCCTGTACCCATAATTGAAAATCCCGAGAAGCACATTGAGACTTGGAGCCCCGAGAAGCGGCGAAGGACGTATGATACTATTGCAGATTATGAGCGCTAGAGGCTCGATCGCCTCCAACTCATGCCTAGTAAGAGAGTTTTTCTATGTTGGTTTTGGCTTTCTGTTTAGTTCTGGGAAAGTACCGGATAAGGAAAAAAATAATAATGTAGATCTAGTTTCAATTACTTTATGTTGCTAATTGCACTGATTGTAAATTTAAACTTTTTTTTTTGGGGTAAAGTATTCCATGTGGCATATCCATTTATTCCTTGGTGTGAATAAGTGTAAAAAAGAAGTGAAATTTTTGAATCTTGAATTTTTATGAAGTTTTGTAAGCAAGCGGATGCTTTTGCTTCTTTGGAAGTGTTTTTTTCCCCTATGTAGTGAGTGTTTTGGTGCTTAGTCCACAATTAGCGTGAGAATTTGATTGCATGAACTTATGACTTGAGATTGCATTATTCCTTTGCCCATCATCACTTTACAGATGTTCAGTAACATTTGGGTATATTGCGGTGAGGTTTTTATGTTTGGCAGGCCTGCAAATTCCTTGATGAGAACTTGTCCCCTTAGTTCCTGGTTCTTGTTGCTTAGAACATTTGGGTTTGTTTGGTTAATTTGATTTTTGCAGGCAATAGAATCTGCTTTGGCCTTTTCCTCTCCCCAGTGTAACCTCTCTCTCTCTCTCTCTCCTGTGGGTCTGATGGTTTTCTTGTTCAAGTTTATGATTGTAAAGAATTTTCTAGCACATGTGATGTTCTTTGTTTGTAAATATATTATTTGTTTGGTGCAGCACGCAGAGGTTCCAGTGCCCACTCCAAAAAATGTGAAATATTGCTGTTATAATTTGTCTAGCTACTTAACTTTTGATTGTATAAACCCATTTGATTGTATAATTTGGCTAGTATAAATTGTCCAGTTACTTAATATTTGTAAGTATGAATATTTGTATCTAATTGTTCTATTTAGTGGATGTTGAGTTTCGATTTGTTATTTTGATATTATTTATTTTTAATTGTCTAGATTTTTTTTATAATTTTTTTATAATTTTAATATTGTTTTTGACGGCTAAAAAATGTCAACAAAGGGCTTTTAAGTGTCAAGAATCAAGATAGTGTTCACCGACAGTTTTTCGATTGGTTTGTGATGCTTTTTAGCCGTCAACTCGCACTATTCCTTGACAGCTAATAAGTGTCAAGATTGAGGGTGCCTTTTATTGACATGGGCACTCTTGACGGTTTTTGAAATGTCAGGAAATGGTTATGTTGACACTTTTTAGCTGTCAACTAAGTGTGTTTTTCTTGTAGTGTGTTCAAACTGCATATTCAGTGAAAGCTGCTACTAGAGTTTCTCTTGCAGATACAAAATGTTTTGAAAAAGCTCTCGAGAATGCTACAGTATTTGGATTTTGGTTCTAATTTTGGTTCTAATTTTGATTGTCATTTTGGTTGCAACGTATTTAATTTGGTTGTGATTTTTATTTTTATTTTGGATTTTTGTTGTATTTAATTTGTTTGTGATTTTGGAATGTTCAGAAAATTGTTATTTTTATACACCAAAAAAAAATATTTAAAAGGTTATTTGTTAAACTTATAAACGGAATGTGTTCGAGTTTAGCATTTTTAACCTGTTTAAAATATTAACACGACACGACCCATTGTTGGGCCTATTTTCAATGGGCAATAATATGGATTTGGTCATACTTTGAAACGGCATTAGAGTGATTAACCCCACATTCTTTTAGGTAATTGCACACATACTGAAAATTAAGGGTACGTACAAGAAAGTCTTGTGAAGAAAATACCAACAATACTAGCTTGTTCTTATTGTTTTCATTTATTTGTTACGTGGAATGTTTATTTGGGGATCCGATGAAGTTGTCGATCAGCATCATCATCCACTTAATTTGACTGTGACGAAGACAAAAGAAGAGATCTTATTGCTTCTTGGCATGTCTTTGGTAGAAGGCTTTTATCCTTTGAAGGCCATCTTCAAGTACTGGAAGCTCAATAGCAAAAGTAATGCGGAGCCAATTTTTCAGTCCAACAGTGACCCCTGAAAAATATGAATCAATGAATATCTAACTAAGCAAACCATTTCCAAGTTACCAGTGACCCCTGAAAAATATGAATAAATGAATATCTAATATATTTGGCCGTGTTGCTAAATTAGAGTCTGACATGTTATGTTCTCAGAGTGCAATATTATTGAGTAGGAGAAAGTTCACAACTTGTTCAATTATTTTTACCTGGCAGAACAATCACTGACTCCTCTTTGGCCAACTTCAGACAAAACTGTATATCATCATCAATGCCTTCAAGTGTTGATAGGTTTAGCTTTACCTGTTTATTGTAAAAATTTGTCACTAATAATTTCAGCTTAACTCTATTTGTGTATCTTACAATCCAATAAGTCCCACATAAAATGTATTTCATTACCAATACGACCATGGATCCTTGTGGTTTGTGTGGGCAAGTAAGGCATGGGATTTCCTTAATCATTTCATATACAATATCTGCAGCTTCTTTCATGATGCCAATTATGTTGGAGAAAAAAGTCTCTTTTGTTCTCTCAAAGATTTGAGGTATAGCTCCCTGAAAATGAGAATCATTTAACAATAAATATTTCCCATGGGAATGGATTAGGACACATATAAATAAAAATTGAAGCTACGCACATAAATTTACGACTGTATGTATGTACGTATGCATGTGTATAGGCGCAATACATAGATGAAGTGCTCCAAACAACATTGATATTTGTCTATTGAAGTTTTAGTTCAGAAAACAAAACAAAATCAAGTACTTGAAGAAATAAATACCTGAATGAAGGTTGCTGGGTCAGTAGTGATGTCCAGATAGTTCTTAATGCTGTCCACAATCTGGGACAAATTAAGTTTACAAAATATGACAAATACTTGACATAGATATAACTATATCTATATCTTCATATTTATAGAAAAAAAGAAAGAAAAAGAGAACTATGAAGTTATGAACAAAGAAAAAAATTGAGACATAAACATGTAGACAAATGTAAAAACAGAAACATAGAAACACAACAAAAGATAGAGAAAAAAAAAAGAATTAACTAAAAATAAAAAATAAAGTAGGCCCATTTCAGTCCGGGTCTATTAGGCTTAGTCCGCCCAACCGGATGGATTTTCTTAGAGCCAATTTATGGGCTGAACTTGGGTTTTGAAATTTGTAAATAAATTCAGTATGACCCGACCTGTTATTTTCTTTTCTCTTTAAATTTCGGCTCGGTCTAGCCCAAACTTATTAAATTTGAGTTGAACTAGCCCGGCCTAGCCCATTCACGAGGCCTACGTAGATATATATAAAGAAGAAAGAAATTAATAAGAGAGACACCATTTTTTATATAAGCTAGTCAAGCAAAATATTAATCACAAAGAACGACAATTTAAGTATACCCCAGTTTTATCAAAGATGCCCTTGGGATCATTTTTCACAATCCAGCCAAGTTTCCAACCAGGAACAATCCACGTCTTCGATATGGAGCCAAGCGTAATGACCGGTACGGTGGAACTAAACTTTCCCATAGGCACAAAAGGGTTGCTGCCAAAAGCTAGATGCCCATAAACTTCATCAGAAATCACAAAGATGCCCAGTTTCTTCGCTGTTTCTGCAATCTGTTTTTAGCAAACACACAAACATAAAATTAGTAAGATTTCATTGAAGTACTTCATAGAAAATAATATGCCAAATCTCAGCCCTAACACTCATACCAACAAGTGAAAATGATAGATAACATTTTCAAGTAGTTTAAATATAGATAATTCAGTAATGTTTTCTTGTCATACTGTAAATATGGATCACACGTTACGGCAAAAATCAAACTGATCAATGGTCACAAGACTCAAAATCATAATGTATGGCAAGAGAACATTTTACATAGATCATGTGTATGGGATGAAACTATATATATGCAGACCTTTTCCAAATGCTGGTAGGTGAAAACATTTCCACAAGGATTGCTAGGATTAATGATAACTATAGCAGCAGTGTTGTGATCTGCAAGAGCTTCGACAGCATCAAGATCCACCTCCCAACCCTTTTCGGGAAGAAGATCGAAATGGCGTACTTCAAGGTGGTCGAAAGATGCCCGAGCTTCATACTGAGGGTAACCAGGCCTTGGAAGCAGAATGTTGGAACCAGGTCGTGCAAGGACAGATACCATGATTTCAATTGCTTGTGTGCATCCACTAGTGAGATATACATCCTCCGCCAGTAACTTGTGCGAGAGGTCACGAGAGAGATATTCTGCAATAGCCCTTTTGGAAATCACAAATACAAATGCATGATCAATTTCATTAGATTTAATTAACTATAAATTAAAGAGATCATCATTTACATATACTTCAAATTAGATAAATGTTTGGTTTCATACTAGCTATAGTTTTTCTCTTCAAAATATAATAAACACACACATATATACAGTTATTCTCTCATCTGGATGTTCGTACGTTATTATCGTGATGTCATTGTAAATAGGGAGGGATAGTAAAAAATACATGGCATCTGTAGAATAATAACATCCAGATGTCCGCATATATATATATGACATATATGATTGATTTGTAGAAGATGATGTATCAAATATATGTATAGACTGGTTATTGAGGTACATGCTATTGAGATATGAGTTTGGGAGGTGAATGTGCGAGAATTTCTTTTCTTTCCGGTTGACTAATATATATATATATATATGATATAGCAATATATGTCTCCAATGCTTGTTTGAATCTTTCAATACTTACTATTTGTCAGTTTCATTTTGATCATCTCTATAGAGAATCAGTGAATCATTGTAAACTATTTGTTATTAATTTTTGGAAGAAGAACATTAGTCTCATAAATTACTTGTAGGCTAGTGGTTTGATGTTCGAACTTCCATAACATCGTGGTAGTGTGTGTGAGAAATCCCTCTCTTGTAGCTTGTATTAAAAAAAAAATTAATAATAATAGTCACGTTTGCAAGGCTTGAATTCACGTTTGCAAGACTTGAAGACTACCATAGACAGAAGTTGAACACGGGTCTCTTCTCCTCCCTTCTTTTTAATAACAAATCAAATCAAATCAAATCAAATCAAATCAAATCCAATTTGGCTTTTGGTGGTGGTGTTTTTTCCATAATACATGACATATTCGCTGACTGGCAGACAGTATATGTGGCGTCACCACTCACGAGTGGCTGTGTATAAATATTATAAATATACAACACTATATTTATAAATTAAAAAAACAACTAAAAAAAACACTATATTCTGACCAACACTTAAATAATGGAATATTAACTTTAAAACAGAGAAATAAGACGACGTTGTACTTGGAAATTTACCAAATTAAAAAAAATATATATATATATATATTTAGTATGAACTCAACCCAATATCCACAAAATAAAATTTTAAAATTAAGTGACAGTCCTTTTCACTGTAAATTGTCCATTTCATTGTAAGTCTGGCCCTCCATAGACGGAGAAGATGTAACAATAAGTGAAATTTAAAAGGGATTGGATTGGAGTAAAATAATTATAACAAATTAAGCGGCAAAATAATGAAATGAGTCTCCAAGCTTCAGATTAAACCAGAACATACGCATGCATACCTTCTTGCCTCAAGGACACCGCCCGTCGGACAATAAGAGTTGAACTTGAAGGACTGGAGGGCATCTGTGACAGCGTCAACAGCCGACTGAGTAGTCCAGAATGACTGGAACTCAGTCGGGTCGCCGCGGCCCAGCATAATGGTGGGCCGACCGTCATCTGGGTTGTTAACATTTTTCATTAGCATCGCCAGAGCTCCGCGGACGGAGATTGCCGCCGTATTCAGCTCTTCGTTCCCTCGAAACTGCCATTTCCGCTGCGAACCATTTTCCATGGTGGAAGCTGCAATGGTTTTGGTGGGTGTTGTTGGGTTTATAGGAGGGCTTCAAGTGGAGTGGGGAGAGGAACCAAGCAGGGCTTATATTTATGGAAAATTTGGGTTAGGTACAAAGGGCTTGGTAATTTTTTTGATTAAATGTGGGCTCCACAATTATTTACTATACGAAATTACCTACACGCTAAACTTTTTATTATTTTACTGCTACAAATAGTCACAAGGAATTCTTGATATCTACACGAATTCAGCGCTTATAATTTAACTTTAAGGCATTACAAACTAAATTCAAAACTATTTTTTGTCTTGTAGTAAGAGAATATTGTACTAGGTTACAATTATGTGATTTGTCATGTAGCCACATTTGTCTTCGTTAAACACATAAAAATACTAGGCAACCCTGCGAAAAGGTTAACGACAGGTTGCCCCAAACACATGTTTCTTTTTCAAACCAAAATATACTTTTTCGCACCTAATTAAACTGAAATGTTTCTTTTCTTTATATAATACCACAAAAATGTGTTTTCATTAATTGAATATTTTTGTGGCAAAAAGTCTTTTATATATATTTATTTATAGGATTCTACACAATATAATATTTCATTTTTTTTATTTTCATTAGATCACTGACCTAAAGTTTTGATCACCGAATTAACACGTGGTTAAGTTGGAGACATTATCGATATTGGACCCATCAATAGTGATCTACAATATGTCTCTCTGAAATTTTGACACCGTATATCGAGAACAGACTGATTGATTGGGCTTGAATTATTATGTCTTTACTTGCCTTACCTTGCCTAAATTATTGGGCCTTTAGGGCTCATTTGGTATTAGGCTACGGATATGAGTAAATGATACATGTCGGTGTTTGGTGTCAACTTATATTATTTAATTACATAACTATTTTAAACGGGTTGGACTTTTAATACTCTCCTTACCCGACTAACTAATACAACCTACACACCCGGTTGAGATAATACACGCTTAATTATACAGCTAGGAAAAAAAAAATACACAAGTTCACGTGAAAAATCCGACAAGGCTATTTTCATCTTCTTCTTCCTAGGATTCTTCTCTACTATCTTCTCCAAGGTTATTCTCTTCACTCGTCTCTCTCTCTCTCTCTCTCTCCAATATGCTTCTTCTCTCTTATTCTGTCTTCATCTTCTCTTTCTTTATATATTTCCTCTTTTATTAATTTTTTTTTGGAAATTAGGTTATGAGTTTTTCCTTTTTGACTTTTTTCTTGATGTATTGGAACAATACATGCGGCTGTGTATCCAACTCAATAATCAAATAATCAAATTATCATCATGCGGCTGTGTATCCAACTCAATACATGGTGCTGAGTTTTTCTTGCGTTTTTTTCTTTATATCTTTCATCTTCTCCAGGTATCCAACTCAATAATCAAATTATCATCCCAAGTCAGTGATTAGAACAATACCTGCAGCTATGTTTTTCTTGTTGTATTTTTTTTTTCTTCTACTTTTGGTGCTTTGTTGGTTTGTTTTCTGGTTATATGAAAAAAAATCTTGGCAAAAACATTTGAAAAAAAAATCTTGTCATATGAATTTTATCAAAAAAATTTCGTGTCATTTGAATTTAAATTTCCACTTAAATTATCAAAGAATTTTTGTAAAAAAATAGTCTGATCCGATGTTATCCGGAACATCACCAAACACAGTATAGTTTAATCAGACTATTTATCCAGAATAGCACCAAACGCCTTATAATATTATGGATAAACAGTTAGTACTCTCCGGAACAGATTAATACTATCCGACATAAATTAATCAGTACAGTCCGACGTACCAAACGAGCCCTTATTGAGTATTGTGCTCAATTTATTGAGCTTGAGCGACCCTTAAAAAAGATCAAAGACCGATGAGAAATTTTAGGATATTTTTCAAGATTTTAGGATCGTTGGGGTTTTTCCAAGTAAAAATCTCGTGTACTTTCTTTTCCTTCTTTGCTTGATTGATTTTGGGCTAAAATCTAATTGCATTAATTTGGTAAAATTTTGAAATAAAGTCTATTCAATAGTCACAATTGGCATGTTGTGGCTAGGAAAACTGTGGCTTTATGCCCCTTTTTCTAGTAGCGATAAGTGCATGGTGAAACAATGTTTTTTAAAAACAATTTATATATATTTATAGACATACATTGTTTTTAAATTTATTTGATTATGGGGCCCACTCCACCGTATATTTCATTGATACGAGTGGTCTCATTTTCAATTTTTTTAAAATACAAACTATAGTCTAAACTACAAGGAAAAAGGGGTTTCTCATACACATACACACTAGAGATGGCAATGGGTCGAATCGGGGGTGGGTGTGTCATTCTCATCCCCGTTAAGCTTTTTTCCCCCATCCCCACCATTATAACCGCAATATTTATATTGGGGATTCCCTATCCCCACCTTCGTTGGGGAATGGGTTCCCCGAGCCACCCCATTTTGGAAGAAAAAATTATTATAAAACTACTTTATTGAAAGAAAAAAAATTGAATTAGGACAAGATAATGAATAAATACATATATATATATATAATATATATACGTATAAGACAATATAAGAATTGTTACATATTGACTAGAATTTAACTAAATATATAAGCAGTGTGGCTTAAGATTCGTATAAGTTATATAAATATATAATATAATAATAGAAAATATAAAGTTTAGTCGGCACAATCACTTTAATATCATATTTATATATACATAATATATATTCTAAATGGGGAGGGTTTGGGTCGGGGATTAAAATACCATCCCCGCCCCTCCCCAAACACCATACCCAAAAGATTCCCCGTAAGTTACTATCCTCATACCCCTTTTTTATCCTTCATACCCCAACCCATTAGGGTCGAATTCCCGCGAAGACCCTTACCCGTTGGAAAAATTGTCATTCTTAATACACGCGACCATGTGCCAAAGGTATTCAAACCTAAGACCATTGATCTACAAGTTAATGCCCTTTTTTCACTCTATAATTTTCAAATCTTTATTCATACGCTTGAAAAAAATATAGACAAATCATAAACCATTAAGACATTTAATTGTGATGAAAAAAATAAAGGTGCCATCAAAACACACTAAAATGACTTCCACATAATTAAATGTATGGTTAAATGATTTTAGATTTTGTAGATTTTTTTGCAAATGATACTTGAAAATATAATGCAAAGTGTGTGGGCCCTAGACAGATGTCACTTAAGAGACCCCCTAATTTATTTGCATTGGGAATTTCCAAAATATAATGTATGGAGTGAAGCCGACCACAAACAGTGCCAAACACACGGCACGTGAATTTCTTACCGTTGAGCTCACGGGCCCACCATCCCCGCCGTTAAAATTCAAATATAGTTCTCTTATTCCCCTAACGGCTACTTCAGAGACCTCACACTCCAGCAGAACCCATTTTCAAGAACCAAGAACAAACCCTTCCCAAAACCAAAATTCTTTTCCTCAATCTCTTAATTAAAACCCAGAGATCTTGCACTTTGAATCAAGACCCATAAAATCTTTGACCCAAGAAACTGATATCTATCATTAACAACCCACAAAATCCTTGGCAAAATCTGATCGTATAAATAAAACCCACCAACCTCAATCTCATGGATTCGACAGCAGCAGCAACACCTCCTTATCATCATCATTCTCGTTCGGAACCACCGTCCAGGACGAAATCAGCCTCACGGCTTGCTCAAAGCGGACAAATTCCTCATCTCTCTCTTGGCCTCATAACATCATCACCCAAGAGAACTCCGTCCCCTTCTGCTCACTCTATCAGATCTTCGGATTCCCTCCCTCTCCGCGAGCTTCTCCTTCTTTCACCTTCACCTCTCCGAAAAAGGTCCAAGACCCGTCTCACGGATCGACTGGAAATGGCTGATGAGCCCGTGGTCGAGGAGTCAGCGCCACGCCGGAGGTGCAAAAGCAGAGGTGCCCAGATGGGCTTATTGGGCTGTGCTTCGCCCAGGAACACTCGAAGGTCACGGAGGCGGTCAGAGACTGAGATTCGAGAAGATAAAGATTCGGGTTTGGTGGAAGAGATTGCAAAGCCAAGGAAAAGGCGGTCCAAGAAGGAAAGGCTGAGCTTGGTCCTTTCTTTGCCCTCCCCAAGCGCATCATCAAGTAAGTCCCATTTGCTCTCTTCTTTCACTCTTTGGTCTTTTCAATTCCTTGGGTTTTTATGATTTCATTTGTTGATAGTCGATGATGAGTACCGCGGTAGCCTAGATCGAATCGGGCAGCTAATGATTGATCTGATTATGTGGAGAGACGTAGCAAGGTCAAGCCTTTGGTTTGGTTTGGGGTCTCTTTTCTTCTTGTCCTCTTGCTTTGCCAAAGGAATCAACTTTAGGTGACTACTTCTCTCTTTCAAATTTCCCTGATTTCCCTATTTTAATTGTAGTATCAAACATGTAATTGTATCCAATTCAATTATTTCAGCATTTTCTCAGCGATTTCCCAACTAGGACTTTTGTTTTTGGGTGCTTCATTTGTCTCCAACTCAATCTGTCAAAGGTGCGATTTCCACTTACTTTTTGTGTTACTTTCGAGTTCCGCCTATCTTTCTCTGTTGGCTAAGATTTGCCAATGATCTTTATATTTAAATTCACAGAAATGGTGTTGAGAAGAAGCTTGATTTCATGCTCAAAGAAAGTGACATTCTTGGTGTAGCCAAAATGATACTTCCTGCTACAAATCTTGCCATATCGAAGGCCAGAGCGCTTTTCTCCGGAGAGCCATCCATGACCCTCAAGGTAATCACACAAAAAAATTCTGATTGTTGATGGATTAAGACAGTGTTTGGGATTGATTGCATGATTAGTAAAGTGAGCTCAATTTTCGGGTTACAGGTAGCTCCATTCTTTCTTCTGGGAGCAGAGTATGGGCATCTTATAACACTTTGGAGGCTCTGTATGCTTGGTATAAGACTTCTCGCCCATCTGCCAATCAATGAACTCTTTTTTTTTTTCTTCTGTTGTTTTAAATCTTTTATGGGAGTATATGCTGCTAACTAATTGTGTAAAATTATGGCTAGCATTTTTTATCAGCTTCACAATCCCAAAACTGTACTCATGCTACTCCATCCAAATGAACCAAAAAGGTATTTAGAATCCACCAATGTACTTGATGTCTATAAAGTCTGCCTTTATTCATCCCGGACTAAACGAAGTCTAATTTCGGTGAGCAGTTGACTGCTTGAAATGGTGGGTGTTGGAAGCATGGGGAGCTTGCTCACACAAAAAGATTGTAGCAGCATCAGCAGCCACAGCTTTTTGGAATCTGTCTTCTGTGCGAACCCGTATCTTCACAGGTAATTTTATTGCATTGCAGGATATTTTCGTCCCTGGAACAACATGTGGAAACTGGTATAAATTAGGATCAACTTACAAAGATATTCATAACGAAATCGCTATCAGTTTTCCTTTAATTTTGTGGCCTTTTGAAATCTGTCTAATTCATAGTTTGCTGACTAGTGATTTAAATAGATCAATGCGCAGATTAATGTAAAAGATACAATTACTTCTCTGAGAACTTAAATGTCATCTTTGTTATCGCTTCTATTTGCAATCTTGTAGGATCATTTCCTTGTCCTGAAGATTCTTCCAGCCTCATTGAGATTGATGACAACTGTTGATTCTTATGCAAAATGATGATTTTTTTACCTTTGCAGCATTTATATCTCTTGTAATTCTTCGTTACTGCCGGCAACATATGGTGCAACCGCTGGAGAATGGGGAAGCAGAAGTGGTGGCGGTGGCAGAACCGGAAGCAGAAGAAAAACAAGAGCAGGAACAGGCATTAGTTTTGGCCGAAGTAGCAAGCAAGCAGTAGTTGTAGTTTCAGTTTGTCCATCATCCATTCTAACACTAATGTGTTTGTACCTGATCCAGTGATAAGAATAACAGTGACTGATCCAAATTATTTTTTTTTGGAGTGCCCTCATCAACGGTGGCAATTGCTTAAAACGATGAACACCTAAGGTTTCCTTGTTTGATTTTCAGTGTCATTGATCCTGAAAGAAAAACTGAGAGGACTATTTCCCGAAAACATTCAGAAAGGTGAAAAAATACAATAATATTATAAACTCCAACCAGAGCTCTATTTACCCCAAAAAATAAATTTACGGCAACTGAAATAAAAATCCACCGGTGCTGGCCATTCTAATCCATATACCATGCTCACATTACCTCAAGATCTCATAAAATGCAGATAGTATACTTCATCAACGCAAGTTCCTAGTGAAAATCATACTAGTATGAAATTGGTATAAGTGCAGGGAACAGGTAACTGAAAACCATAGAACTTAGAAGGTTCTGTATTAACAAAAACTGATTCAAATTTACTGGGTTTAACAAAAACCAAGTGACAATTACTACGGGGTAATGGATTCTCATTCGGGCAATACCAAATGGTAATCCTATTATCATTGTTCCCTTCTAATGTCATTTTCTGCCAATATATCATGTTCAAATGATGCAAAAGAAATGAAAAAGAAAACCAGTAGGCTCCACCAAATGCGACAGAAAGTTAAGCAAATCTTGTGATTTCCAGCGGCCGAAAACTTTCATTACCCAGAAACAAGTGGAAAGAAGATGTTGCCAAGATATCTGACTTTCCAGGATTAAACTTTCATTATCCTTTGCACACTAGATTAATATGAAAATGATATGTATAATGTATATGGCCAAATATACATGTATATCATATGAATCATCTGAAGGAAATTAAAAGACACAATTCAGCAGTGCATGTGACTACCTGGAAGAAATATCCCAAAGATGAATTTCTGCAAAAATAGAAAAGTGAATGCTACTACAGTTTGACAAACTAAACATGTTAAAACTATGATGTCTTGCTAACATGTTATATTTTGCAATAGCAAATGAATATCAGATTGTATTAGCCCTTTGTAGAGTGTCTCAAAAGTAACCTTCTGAGGGAGAAGCCCCTTCTCTATCATCTCTACAAAGAACTGGAAAGACTCTCTCCACTGCTGTTTCCCACATAACCCATGAATCAACAGATAGAAAATAGAAAGGGCAGGGTGAAGTTTCCACTTTAGAACCAGTATGCTGTTTTAACATTGAAACCAACTTCCTCAAACAGATAGAAAATAGAGAACAAATTCCAATTAGAGAACAAACAGAAATAGAAACTTCAATAATATCATTCAACTTTGAAAAAATGAATAATTCAGAATCACATCCTCAATTTCTTTCTTCATAGAAATTAAAGAATTGCTAATCAATTACAAAGTGGAAACTCTAATCTATTCATCATATACAACAAATAACAGAGCCAAGGTGGCCTATATGCTCAGTTTCCTTCTACACTACCTATACTTCATGAATGGATCTCGCCTTCCTCCCAATCTCCATTCAAAAAGGTCTCCTCATCTTGACCTTGCAATTCATCGTCTTCCTTGAGGTATAGACCCAACTTCTTAAGCGGCAATCCGAGGTGGACCTGTAGAAAAGCATCTCCACTGCCACAGCCACACAGCATCTCAAGTTGTTTGAGATCCTGTAAAGGGTCCTCAAATTGCACTGACTTCTCCATGTTCAAAATGTCACGGCGAGCCGATTTCCTGTGCTTCATCCGCTGCATCAATTTTTTCCTTGGTGGAGAATCAGGCAGACCCTTCAGTGTCTTGTTTGCTTTTAGTATCGTATCTGAAAATTGTAGCTTTAGTAACTGAATTCGACTAGCCCTACATGGAGAAAGATTCTCTGAGGCCTGATCCATGGCATGATGAACAAGGGTGGCCAAGTCATCATCTTTGGTTGAATGAGAAACCCCAAGCCCTTGACTTTGAAGATTAACCCTGGAAGGAGAAGAGCTCTTGCCCTGTTTCAGTTTGGGTGACAAACCCTCGACTTTGGGCAGAGAAGAATGACAAACAGCCTTTGACTTTTTCTCCACAGCTTCTTTCCATTTGGTCTCAAAAACCCCATTGAGATGCTTGGCTGCTGCACGCTCTTTCCTCCCAAGCGGATAATATCTGAAAGCGTTGGAGAAGATAAGCCTGACATCACCAGCAAAGCCATCAGCGCTGGAGTAGGCACCCCTCTCCAATTTGGAATTCACAGTACCGAAATCCATAGGCCTCCAGATTTCTTCGAAATAACCAGGCAAATTCTCGGCCACAGGATCAACAGGCTTCTCGAAACACCTCGCATGGGGGAGATTCATCAGATAAACCAAGACTTTAGAACAATACATCGTCTCTTTGCAGTCAAAACCCAGTTTTTGCCTCTTGCTCTTCTGGGTCTGGCAGAGACCATCAAAACCCAATTCCTCCTCGGATTGTCTAGGCTTTCTAGCAGACGAAGCCAAAGGGATGATTTTCTTGCCCTGTTTGGGTGACGAAGACTTGCGCAGAGGAAGACAAGCAGTCGGCTTTTCCTCCACGGCTACATTCCGTTTGGGCTCAGAAACCCTAGAACAAGACCTCTTCCTCTTCTCAAAGGGACCAACACCATCTTCGAATAGTCTGCGCTTTCCATTTCGAGTAGACAACGCCATTCTTGATTCTTGAACTCGTTGCTTCTTAAACCACTCAACCCAATACTCGCCTCGTTCACTCAGTCGTTGCAGAGAAGAGAGAGTTTCGGAAACTGAGGAGTGCAGTGTTTAGGGTTTGCAGAGAAACAGAGAGAGCGAGAGAGAGATAGACGAAGAATGGAGGGAGTATGCCAGAATGAAGGTCGGTGCTGTCACTCGGTGAAACTTGTACCAGTGATATACGCGTGATAAAGTAAAAATCACGCGGAAAGATTAGGACTTCATTTTTATTTTTAAAAAGTAATTTTTCCTTTCCTATTACCAAAAGGACTTCATTTTTATTTTTAAAAGGTAATTTTTCCTTTCCTCTTACCAAAAGGACTTCATTTTTATTTTTAAAAAGTAATTTTTCCTTTCCTATTAATTCAATACAATTAATAATGTAAAACTTGTACCATGGATAAAACAATTAATAATGGAAAACTAATTCAAAAAATTCAAAAACAACGTACGTAAAACTTGTATCAGTGATGGTAATAAAACATTAAATGAAGTACTTGTAAAACTTAAAATGCTGAACTTGAAAAACAAAACTTTCATCATTAATTTACCCGCACTAAAGTGACTTTTTTTTAAAAAGGGTAAATGAATAATTCATTAAAACCAAATAACCAAGGAAAAACATGTCAACATGTATAGATGCGACTTATTACTTGGAAAAACATGTCAACATGAATCATGAGTTCAGTTGTATATCTATCTATGTTTCCAAGTTCCACTTTATTTTATAATGATTAAGCATTCGGTGGCTATACCTATACGGGGGTGCCTTTGATTGACTATCTATATATGGATTCAACACTTGTGTTCTAAATTGTAAATATTTATATATATCTTAAGATCTTCGCACGCGCTTCCGCGTCTGTTAGAAGCTTTTAAAAAAATTTTAATTTATTTTAGAATTAAAAAAGATAATTGGTAGTTGTGTTCTATAAAAATATGATCCATTATCTTTTTTTTAAAATTTTAACTTTTTTCAATATGAAAAAGTTGGAATTCACCATATTATCCTCATTTAATTAATAATTTCAATTCTTAATGTTTGCATTAATCAAGGGCATTTTATGGTATTTTGAATATATACACACACATTTTGCTGTAAATTAATGCTCACATTACCTCAAGATCTAATTTACTACAACCATAAGTAATGTGAGCATGGTATATGAATATTTCATGCTAATTTATTTTTAAAAAGCTTCCTTTTTTTTTTCCTGAGTTATTTTTTCTTTTCGTTTTTAATGAAAATATTGGGCATATACAAAATACGTTAGAGGTGCAGGATTCCTTATCCCGCTTCTCCCCTTTTCTTTTTGGTAAGGAAGCACAGTGTACATAGTGTTCAAAATTAAGGCACAAGAAATAAACCACCATCTCACTCACTGCGGAACACTTTTGCTGCCTGCACAATATCGACGAGAAGCAAATATAAGTTGATACATTGGTTCTGTCAATGTCATTGCTGCGACAAGTGTTATAGCTTTCTCTCTTTAACTTCACAATTCCAATCAATTATGGAATTTATTCCACAATAAACATAATTAAAATAGAAATTACAATAAAAAGGAAACAAAACCGATTAGATAGCCATGGAAAGAGCCTGTGTGTACCTTCTCTTTACCAACTTGACAGAGGGCTCATGACGGCTCCGGTGGTGAGAGCGACGACGTCGTTCTGAGGATTAGGTTTAGGGATTTTGCTTTGTCGAATAAATTTGGGGATTTTGAGAGGCAACAGGGTCGGGTCGGGCGATGGACGTGTCTTGTTGTAGCCCAAAGCTTTATTTGGACTTCTGACGTTTGACCACAATGTTGAAAGTCAAACTGTTGGTTTTTTTTTTCTCAACGAGGCCCAGATTATTTTTCTGTTTTCCATTTTATTTTTTCTTTAGTAGAAGAGCTTGGCATAATTTTTTACTTTATCATTTTTTTTCATGTATTTTTTTACTTACCTTAAAAATAAAAAATAGAGGATTGTGTTGATAAAAATAAAAACAAAAACAAAAACAACTTAACAGGATAGAGCATCATGTGACTGGAGAAGCTCAAGTTCTTCTACAAAATTTACTTTGAGAAGTTTTGAGAATGAATTGATGGGAGCCTAAAATGAACCTTATAATTGATAGAAATCGTTATATATGCAACTAATACAAACTATAAGCTAAATATATGTTAGAATTAAAATATTCCTAACGGAATGGGGTAAAGTGAGATGTAAAATATCGGTGAAGGGGGCAAGGTGGGTCACTTTAAGTTTCGAGAAGTAATGTGAGATTTGACCATAGTTTAAGGGGTCATTGAAAGAATCTCAAGCAAGGGATGAAAGGCTGCTGCACACACATAACCAGCATGCTAATATTGCAGTATATATTGTTTACAAGGAGCAGTGGATTTATCCTAGTCTGCTGGATACATAAGGTAAGTGTATAACTTTACAATCAATTACAAGTAATTACATAATCAAGATCCCAATAATTAGTCACTTTCCTGTATTAGCGTCAGTGGCCTCCTTTAGCTTATCATCCCCCGCAAGCTAAGTAGGCAAGTAACAATGCGAAGCTTGGAGATCAAGGAGGAGAAACTAGGCAACGACAACCCCTTAGTGAAGACATCATCAATTTGATCTAGAGAGGCCACAAAACCAACATGTAATGTAACATCCCACATCGACTAACGGAGAGGGGTGATGTGCCTTATATGTACATGCCCACCTCCATCTAGCATGAGGCCTTTTGGGGAGCTCACTAGCTTCGGATTCTATGGGAACTCCGAAGTTAAGCGAGTTTGGGCTAGAGCAATCGCATGATGGGTGACCCACTGGGAAGTTGCTCATGATTTCCCAAAAACAAAACTGTGAGGGTGGGGCCCAAAGGGGACAATATCGTGCTATGGCGGAGCCGATTCGGGATGTGACAAAATGGAATCAGAGCCACTCTACCGTGTGGTGTGGGGAGGACCACACACCATAATCTAATCCCTTTTAGGTCTCTGCTGATAAGAGTATTAGCGAAGTTGATAAAGGGGAGGACCAGACAGCTAAAAAGATAGCAAGCATTGTCAGAAACCGGTCAACAACGAAGCAAAAAAGTCACTTACGATCGTCACAAACTAAAAACATCAAATCAAGTAGTGTGAAAGGTTCGTGTATATCATGTTGTTACGATATATGTGTTAATTTATTCATACATGCCAATGTATGCGATCACATACTTTACTTGAACTTCCTGAGAAAAAAGGTGAAAAATGCTATTGGGACTCCCAATTTAGCTCGTGAAAATCAGGCAATTAAGCGATGTGGTTGGATGGAGGAAGATCTAGACAGTAAGTTTTATCTTCAGATTAACCTTTGTCAACGCACATGCACTCATCAAGGGAGAAGAATCAGGATCCGATTCTTCTCACTCTAACCATTGACCTGGTCAGTGCAAATATTTGTATTTACTATCATTTAAGGCTATTACCATTTATATCTCCATTGTACAAATATAAATATTGTAACCTTTCCCACATATGAAATATCATATTCAAAACTTACATGGTATCACCTAAAATCGATCCCTTTCTCTCTTTCCTATTACGGTAGTCTTTCCCTTTTTCCTCCTACCCGACCCCTTATGGCCTCTCAATCTTCTTCAACCTCCCTTCCTAGTCCAAACTCTTCATCCTTCATCAAGCTCACAAACACAAATTACCTTCTATGGTCTCACAAATTAAACCCTTTCTTATTGGCCATGGCTTATGGAAATATGTTGATGGCTCCTCCTCAACCCTCTCCTTTTCTTCCTCTACCAAAGATCCTCCAATCGACCAAAAGAGCACAACCAAATCCTGCGTATGAAACCTGGTTCCAACAAGACCAACTCATTGTCGCGGCTATCTAACCAAAGACCCTCTTTGAGTCAAGATTATCTCTCACCATTGGTTGACTTCTTCCAAAAATATTTGGGATTGCCTACAACGCCACTTCTCTCAAACCTCGGTGGCTAGTGAATCCATCCTTCGATTTCAACTCATGGACCTGCAGAAGGCACCCAAACCGTGGATGAATACCTCTCATGCCAAATCCATTGCGAGATTCCCTGGCCGCTATTAATGAACCCGTCTCCAATAAGGACCTCACCGGTGTTCTTCGTGGCTTGGGTCCCGATTACAAAATGCTTGTCACCGCTTCTCTTAAATTTTCATCCTCTTCCCGATTTTGCTGATTTACGTGCCCGCTTTGCTTTCATATGAAGCATAGAACCCTCGACCGACCTTGTCCAATCCGGTCAATCCTCGCCTTCTTGGCCGTCCAGCCTCCCACCTATTACTCACATCGTGGGGGCTCTATCAACCGTGGTAGTTCTCGGTGGACGTGGTGGTGGTCGTGGCAACCGTGGTCGTCACTTCGGCCGTCCGGGAACGGTCCCAACAAGAACATCGCCTCCTTCGTTGCATCATAATGGTCCTTTTAGTTTCTCCCAATCGCAGCCATTACAACAACCTAATTCCGCACCTCAATGGCCTACCTTCTCGCCGTGGCAACTTGGGCCTCATCCACATCCCCATCCTCTTGGTCCAACAATGCTAGCCAACGCTCTTTAGCTCTGGCATCTCACCCACCATGGTGCCTCTCACTCGCAACATCGCTCAACATTCTCATGCCACCTGTCCTCACAAATTTCATGGACCTGAGTCTTTCCTTTCCTTTGCTGGTGCTCAATTCCTCCAACCCACTCGACAACACTTGGAACCTTGACACCGGTGCCACTCATCATATGACCGGTAGACGCCACTCATCTTCGTAATCCACAATCCTACATGGGTAATGATTCCATCTACTTGGGTAATGGTGACTCTTTAAACATTTCATCCACTGGTACAATTCCTATTTCTTTAGGATCTTCGTGTCATTCTCTTCATAATGTTTATCATGTTCCTTCTTTACGCACTAACCTCATTTCTCGTTGCTCGCTTTACTCGTGATAATGCTTTGTCTCATTCGTGTTTACTCCCGATTTCTTCCAAATTTATGACTTACATACTGGTAATCTTCTTTTTCAGGGCCCATGTAAGGATGGCTCTACCTCTTTCACTTCCCCTCCCAGTTCCTTTCTCCAGCAAGTGTGCTCCTTACTTCCATTCATTCCTCCGCTTGGCATCGCTGCCTTGGTCACCCGTCCTCAGCCGTTTTGTCTCGTCTTTCATCGTCCTTAGGTTTTAAATTTAATAAGCATTTTTGTAAGCCTTGTGCTCTTGGAAAATCTACTCAATTAGCTTTTCACATCAATGAAAATCATGCTACTGCTTCCCTTCTATATTATTCACTCGATGTTTGGAAGTCCCATGTTGTCTCTAAAATGCGGTTTTAGGTACTACGCCCCTTTATCGATGAATATTCCCGATACACTTGGATATACCCTATGCACCGTAAAAATGAAGTCTTTGAGCATTTTAAGTCTTTTGTTTCTCTCAACCGTAATATCTTTAACTCCGCCATCAAATTTCTTCAAAGTGACAATGGCATGAATATGTCAACACTTCATTTACTCAATTTTGTCAACATTTGGGAATTCAACAACGGTTCTCTTGCCCTCACACTCCCCAACAAAATGGTATTGTCGAACGCAAGCACCGCCATATTGCCACCATCATTCGTACCCTACTCACCACCACCCATGCCCCACACTACCTTTGAGTTGAAGCCGCTCTTACGGAGTTCACCTTATAAATCTCTTGCCCACACCCACCCTTCAATGGCAAACTCCATACACCACACTATATACTCGTCCCCCTGTTTACTCCCATCTTCGGATTTTTGGGTGTTCTTGTTTCCGTACCTTGGTGCATACATAGAAAATAAACTTGTCAACCGCACAACTGAGTGTATGTTTCTTGGTTATAGTCCAAATCACAAAGGCTATCGCTGCCTAGATCCTCTAGCGGCGTGTATACACCTCACACCATATTGTTTTTAATGAAAATAATTTTCCTTTGCAAGTTTGCGGGTATCTTCCTCTCCTTGTTACACGTAATCGGACTTTAATCATGTGTGCCCAACCCCCTTGGGTTCCCCTTCTAGGCCCGTGCCTCCATCACACCCTTCCAATCCAAAGACTTCGACTCCTCCGACCTTGCGACAACAACACCAGTCAACACCACTAGCCGGAATGACGAGACCAACACTCCCTTTCCGCACCTCCGCCACTACCTCGGTTCCGGCACCTCCATCCTTTCACAACCTTCCCAAGCACCTCCATCCTTCTACAAGCTTCCCAAGCACCTCCATCCTTCTACAAGCTTCCAAGACTCTCTACCCTTCCACCGGCTTAAGCACTTCTACCCTTCCACAAGCTTTCGCACTCCTCCTTTACAACAGCCCTTGCTCAACACATACTCCGTAAGACATCGCATTCCAACGGCGCCAAAGACAGCTAATCCCCGCTCATCTTGCCACTCCGGACCTTGCTCCCCACAACCTACGTAACCAGCGCCGCCACCACCTCGGCTCATCCCATGCGGACTCGTCTCCGGGACGGCATCACGCAGCCCAAGCAACACACGATGGCACTCACGATACCCCATTCGGTAGTTGCTCTTTAATCGGCTTTGAAAATGCTTGAACCAACTTGTTTTTCTCGTGCTACCAAACATCCCGAATGATGGCGCTTGCAATGTCGGAAGAAATCAATGCTTTACTACGGAATAAAACTTGGTCACTTGTTCCCCCATCTTTCAATCACACTCGTCGGGCATTTGCAAATGGGTCTTTTGCATCAAGCGTAATTCGATGGCACAATATCGAACGCTATAAAGCACGCCTAGTTGCTAAGGGCTACCACCAACGCGTCCAGGTATTGACTACTCGGAGACTTTCAGCCCGACTTGTCAAACCACCCACCATTCACACAAGATCGATCTTGTTACTTCCCGTGGTAGTCCTTCTGCGCCACCTTGATGTCAAGAACGCCTTTCTTCATGGGTTTCTTAACGAGGACGTGTACATGATTCAGCCCACAGCTTTGTGGATCCTGCTCACCCTCATCATGTGCAAGCTCCATAAATCCCTTTATGGCCTCAAACAAGCTCCACGTGCATGGTTCACCCGCGTTAGCACTTTCTTACTCTGTGGGCTTTCACCAAGTTTGGCCGACTCCTCACTCTTCATTTTGCGGCATGCTTCTCATACCATGTTCCTTCTCCTATATGTTGATGATATAGTCATTACGCGTGATTCCTCTCTCTTACAAACCTTTATTGCTCTTTTGGGTCACAATTTTTGACATTAAGGACCTTGGTCCTCTTAGCTACTTCTTGGGTTTACGGTGTTCATTCTCGGGGATGGTGCTCTTCATCTTAATCAACTTCAATATGCTCATGATTTGCTCCAAAAGAGTAATCTCCTCCATGCACAACCTCGCTTCCTACTCCTTGCGATAAAAACCACTACTCACAAAGAATCGAGGGTGCCTTGCTTGCCTCTCCCACTGAATATCGTGAACTTGTTGGGAGTCTCCGCATCTCACCTCACCCTCACCTGGGACATCTCCTTCGCAGTCAACACCGTGTTGCCCAATTTATGAGCTCTCCTCGCTCTACCACATGGTTGTTGTCAAACGGATCCTTCGCTATGTCAAAGGCACACTTGATTTTGGTCTCACTTTCCAGCCGCAACCTGCTTTCTTCTCGCCTTATGGTCTACTCGGATGCGGATTGGGCAGGTTGCGACTCGACTGTTCTACAACGCTACCTTATCTACTTGGGCTCCAACCTTATCTCCTGGTGCTCCAAGTAGCAACCCACCTGTTTCACGCTCAAGTGCAGAACTGGTACCACGCTCTTGCTCATGCTTGCGCATGCCGCGAATCCTCGTGGCTCGTTCACTCATGTTACTTGAGTTAGGTGTCAAATTGCACTTTCCTATTCTCATGCATTGTGACAACCTTAGCACCACTTATATGGCTGCAAACCCGGTTTTTCATGCTCGAACGCGACACATCGAACTCGACTATCACTTTATTCGTGAGAAGGTTGCTCTTGGTAGTCATCAAGTATGCTTCATTCCCTCTATTGATCAACCGCTGATCTCCTTACTAAGCCTCTTCACAAACCGCGTCATCATCTCCTCTGTAACAAACTTGTTCGCCCTAGGCCGCCTCAATTTGCGGGGGGTGTCAACGCACATGCACTCATCAAGGAGAAGAATCAGGATCCGATTCTTCTCACTCCTAACCATTGACATGCTCAGTGCAAATATTTGTATTTACTATCATTTAAGGCTATTACCATTTATATCTCCATTGTACAAATATAAATATTGTAACCTTTCCCACATATGAAATATCATATTCAAAACTTCTACAAACTTGACTGTTATTTCTAGACATTTTCCTTAATTGATTTCCTTTTTGTACCCTCTTAAAAATACAGATTCTTAATCCCAAACCCCAAACGTTGCCTCACAAGTCAAAATTGGGTCATACCAGTGGCAGTTTCAATTTAAGCTCCTCAACTGCTATTATTGCTTGTATAAAAAAGGAAGCATAGTTCACTAATTAGTGAAAGTAGTAAATATTTAATAAGAAGATTATAGACAGGTTCTCAAGATGGTATATATTAAGAATTTAGATCTACGTGCCTTCCCTTGCTACGTTATTCTTGGTTTTTCAACTAATACGAATTCCTTTTGGTACATGTATTCTCAGTCTTCATTGTCTAGACATGTAAGGGGGAGGGAGTGGTTTTGATCAAAAAGAAATGTGACGGTTCTCTATCTTATTTAGGTATTCTTAGTTACAATCTTTCATTTTTAATCTTAGCTAGGGTTTTATTATTAGTAGTAAACTTTAAAGAGACAATATTATAAGGGACAATATTATGGCCATTGGATTTGTAATAGACAAATAAGATTAAAAGCCCAAGATTTTCAAGAACAACAAAATTATTAAACGCCTATTTATGAAAACCCAAATAAAAGATATATCACACCGACAAAAACATAAAGAAAAAAGAAACCCTAATGGGACCAAAGAATCAGAAGAAAGTTAGGACGAAAACAAAACTATTAAAACAGTAACTAATCAAGAATAAAGACAGAACCCTAATTGATCAAAGATGGCTGCATCAACCAATTGATCACATGATTGTGCATGAAACCAGAATTAAAAGAAAGGCTACTAATAACAATATATTCATGCAAGAAATATATAAGTTACGGAAAATGAAAGAGAAAATAAAGACAACTCCAAGAAATCATATTCAAAGAACCAAAACGATCCAAATATAATAATACAAGACTCGAATGAATTACTTACTTGGTTGTTGTTGTTGAGAAGGCACCCAGCAAGCCTAAACTCATGCATGAAATTCTCCCTTTGCCTTGGTGGACGTCTTTTTGGGAACATCAGAGTTTTGTTTGATTCATCATCATTAACATAGATGGCCTTATCGCTCTGGTGTCTCCATGTAACACAGCCTCCCGATGACATCCTCTCTACCCGCGACCTTTCCGCGTCTTCTTCTTCAACTCGGTGAAGATGTAGAGACTTGTTTCACCAGTTTTGTCGAAGAGCTTCCTCCATGTTTCTTCCTCTCCATAAAGATCACACTCAATCACTGAGTTGGAAGAAAGCGGTAAACTGTTTACCTTGTTGTAAAGATAGTGAACCAAGAGCTCCGTTTCAGACGGCTCGAATTGACATCCCACGGGTAATCCCAGACTCCTAGCACTCTCCATGATGATTGAGCAACAGTATGTGACAGTGAAAGTAGGTTTTGTTTGCTTTGAAGTTGAGAAGGAAAGATACGAAATCTAATACTTTGGAGGGGCTTGGATGGTATATATAGTCTGAGTAAAGGCAGCTTGTGCAAATAGATGGTGTGGTTCACCGCGTGGTAATTTCTTCTCCCACGCCACATTAGCCTTTTTTTTGTTGTTGGATACATGATCCTTTTAATTCTTTCAAATTTTCATATAAAAGAAAAAGAGAAGACATTGTATTTGAAGTGATCGATTTACAGCCGTAGATGTGGGTTACCACGTGTTTTCTTCTTATCTCACGCACGCCACATTATCCTTTTAAATCAAATTTTCATACAAAAGAAAATGACATAGTATTTGAAGTGATCAATTCGCAGCCGTAGGTTCTAGCTCTAAAATAAATAAGAAATTAACAGCTCGCTAGAAATATTTAGGATGGGCTGGGGCAGCATCCATTGATTTTGGAGGCTCTGGGTAGAAATACAAGTTTAGGTCTTTCACGTACGTTCAACACTTTTTTTTTTGGACGAAAAGGAACTTCATTAAGAGGCAAAAGCCATGAGAAAACATAAATAGTCATAATAGTCATAAAAAGTTCCACTTTTGGGTGCTATGTTTGTTAGTTTAAGTAAAAGAGGCCCACTAAATGAAAATAAAGAAAAATGCACAAATAATTTCAAAGGTAAGCATTCGTCACACACTTAAAAGACTTTTTGCTTATGTAATTGTTGGGTTAAAAGTTTTTGGGAGACCCTTATTTTTTGGGAGCACTGTGCAGTTGCCCAGCACGTACACCTTATGCCCAGGGCCTGGGCTGGGTGAAAATCATTGGTGCTTCTCCAATTTTGTGAGGAAATAAAAATCACATAGTTGTAGTTCATTCTAGAGTTGTTTTTTTTTCCTGACTTTTGTATGTTTGGCAAGAGCGGCCCTGACATAGTCAAGCAAGGCGGCAACCTAGGCCTCTAAATTGAGAGATTCTCCAATTTATATGAACCCTATACACAAAGGGCTGCCATGGCCCTAGCCTCCAATTCATTTTCCAATCTCTTGTAATCTATTAAGAAAACACATGCTATATCAATACAATTTCTGCAATTCACACTATTTCAAGATGAGAAGTTATGTGCAAGTGGTTATCTTCCTTTTTCCTCCCAGCTTTCATTTTATGATTTGGAATTTACATATATAAATTATTGCAATAACTAAGAAAAACATATACTTCTCCAAACCCTAACTCTCCCAGCTGTGAGCAGCTACGTAAAAGCAAGAGATGCTGCTCTTGGATTTCTCAAGTGGATTGATAAGTTGGATCAACCTGACCTACAAGGCCAATACAAGCTTCAGTGCCTATATATATATATATATATATATATATATATATATATATATATATATATTACCTTGTTGATTGCACAAGTTTGTATGGCCAATGATTTTTTAATGTGGGTTTGGATTTGACCGTATCGTATTTTAAATAATAAAGCTTGAAGTTAATAAAATAATTTTGTATACCATTTGACTGTAACTAAGTTCTGCTAGTACAAGTGGGTTAGGCTAATTGGCCAAGGCAGTACGTCCACCCCTTTCCATCTCAATTCAAGTCTCCGTAAATTAGATTAATTTAGAATAATTTAGACTATTACTTGTATATTCATAGTAGGTTCCTAATTTGCGTAATATATATAAATTATTAAAAAATGTACCTAATAAGTAATTCATCACATAGTAGGTTAATGCTGTCCGGAGCTGAGTTAAGCACTTCCTTTTCATTTTCATCGATCGATACCAAAATAGTGAGGATAGTTTATCCTTCAATATTTTTGGCTTTATATCCATTCTTAAAATGGAAATTGATGAGTTTTGGTATCATCTTTAAGCTCTCTTAAGATTAAATATCTTTAAACTCTCCAGTAGTTCACATGAGTCATCAAATTACAGGATTAAAAACGAAAACAAAATAATGTAATCATATGATGAGGTACTCAAATATCAAAAGGATTCGATCGAACTGAAATCAATACATCTCCTCGGCATCTAAAAGCTTTAAAACTTCACTGGCAATATCCATCTCCTGATCCTTCTGGTCATTGGCAATATTCACTTCCTGATCATTTGGTTCGTTCTTCTCATTGGCAATATTCATCTTCTGTTTGTCTCTTAGCCTCGTCGGTTGTAGCTTTTTTATTTATGATGCGACAAAGAACATAGTCATTAGCCTGCAAACATAAATGATGGAGAGAGGATTAATTCTGTGACTGTTTTATTTAGGTGTTTGTAGTTACAAACTTACAATCTTTCATTTTAAAATTTCGAAGGGGTTTTTAGTCAAGGATTAATAGCATTATAGCCATCGGATTTCTAATACAAATAAGATTAAAAGCCCAAGATTGTGTTATACATGATCTTGATTCATACAAGAACAACAAAATTATTCAACGTCTATTTATGAAAACCCTAATAAAAGATATATCACACACACCGACTGGAACATCAAGAAAGATGAAACCCTAATAGGCCAAAGACGACGGCAGCAACCAAGTCACTTTCACATAGACGTAAAATCAGAAGAAATATTAATAATAATAAATATATATATATATATATATATATATATATATATATATATATATATATATATATATAAAACATTGAAACTTAGGGAAAATTAAAGAACAAATAAAGAGAACTCCAAGAAAATCATATTCAAAGAACCAAAACGATCCAAATATAAATACAAGACTCGAATGAATCACTTACTTGGTTGTTGTTGTTGAGAAGGCACCCAGCAAGCCTAAACTCATGCATGACCATTTCTCCCTTTGCCTTGGTGGACGTCTTTTTGGGAACATATGAGAACGTTCGCTTATACCCAATCAGAGTCTTGTTTGGTGGTTCATCATTACCATAGATGGCCTTATCTCTCTGGTTTCTCCAGGTAACGCAGCCTCCCAGTGACGTCCTCTCTACGCGTGAACCTTTCGCCGTCTTCTTCTTCAACTCGGTGAAAAAGTAGAGACTTGTTTCACCAGTTTCGTCGAAGAGCCTCCTCCATGTTTCTTCCTCTCCATAAAGATCACACTCAATCACTGCGTTGGAAGAAAGCGGTAAACCATTTACCTTGTTGTAAAGATAGTGAGCCAAGAGCTCCGTTTCAGATGGCTCAAATTGACATCCAACCGGTAATCCCAGACTCCTAGCAGTCTCCATGATTATTGAGCAACAATATGTGAAAGTGAAAACTAGGTTTTGTTTTCTTTGAAGTTGGGAAGGAAATTTATTATGTAATACTTTATAGGGGCTTGGATGGTATATATACTATGAGTAAAGGCAGATTGTTAAACAGACGGTGTGGTTTACTCCGTGGTAATTTCTTCTCTCTCACCACATTAGGAGAAATTTTTAAATGTCTGGTACACCACGTGGCGTGGTGTATCATCCAATGACCTAGGACATTTGGAATTACTTTATAATTTATTGCATTATTTTTATGACACATGTGGCGCTGCATTGGAAACATTTCACATGTCCTACACCTAGTGGATGGATGAAACCACGTGGTGTCTGAACACCCAAAAATTACTCCCACATTAGCCCTTTTTTATGTTGGATACATTATCCTTTTCATTCTTTCAAATTTTCATATAAAAGAAAAAGAAAAGACATTGTATTTGAAGTGATCGATTTACCGCCGTAGATGTGGTTTACCGCGTGTTTTCTTTTTATCTCACGCACGCCACATTATCCTTTTAAATCAAATTTTCATACAAAAGAAAATGACATATTATTTGAAGTGATCAATTTGCAGCCGTAGGTTCTAGCTCTAATATAAATAAGAAATTTACACCTGGCTAGAAATATTTAGGATGGGCTGGGCAACATCCATTGATTTTGGAGGGTAGAAATAAATGTTTAGGTCTTTTACGTACGTTCAACACTTTTGGGTGTTAAGTTGGTTTGTATATATAAGTAAAAGAGGCCCATTAAATGAAAAAGAAAGAAAAATGCACAAAAGCATTCGTCACACACTTAAAATATCTTTTGCTTATGTAATTGTTGGGTTAAAAGGTTTTTGGGAGACCCCATTTTTTTGGGAGCACAGTGAAAATCATCATTGCTTCTCCAATTTTGTGAGGAAATAAAAATCACATAGTTGGAACTTGGAGTTCATTCTAGAGTTTTTTTTTTTCCGTACTTTTGTATGTTTGGCAAGAGCAGCCCTGACATAGTCAAGCAAGGCGGCAACCTAGGCCTCTAAATTGAGAGATTCTCCAATTTATATGAACCCTATACACAAAGGGCTGACATGGCCCTAGCCTCCAATTCATTTTCCAATCTCTTGTAATCTATTAAGAAAACACATGCTATAACAATACAATTTCTGCATTTCACCCCATTTCAAGATGAGAAGTTATGTGCAAGTGGTTATCTTCCTCTTTTCCTCCCAGTTTTCATTTTATAATTTGGAATTTACTTTTATTGTGACAGGTTAAAAGGAATAATTTATATTATATAATACACACACACAATAGCATATGTTATAAAATTTACCTAAACCGTTTTAGCACTAGGTAATATATCAAATCGGTTTTAATCATAGAACAAATTTTAGGCTTGTTGACGCCCAAAATCGGAGGTCAACTTAGGTAGAAGAAGTGTTGAATCTTCAGCAGGGCGAGAGGGTTGTAGACCTTCGGCAAGGAGAAATCCTGTAGAAGAAAATAAGGAAGAAGCAATAGTCAAGCTTTGGGTACCGGTGTGATACCTGCCGAAGTCTCTCCGATGCTCAAGTCAGCAAGTGTGGGATGTGTGGTAATTTTGGCAAAGTAATAGTAAAGGTGAAAAGTAGTTACCCCTTTTACTTGGGCACTATTCCTCTTTTATTGGGAGTGAAAGTGAGAGTTTGCACAAAGTTTCGATGTGGGACTTTGTGCAAGTTGTTGTGGTGGCAACACGTGTTCGTGGTTCTAGGTTCTGTAGTTTGAGAGCTTCGACAATTACCTTTGGCGGGCAATTGCTATATCGGAGGAAGGTGCCTTTGATAGCTGAGAAAATGAGGTCACTAGTACTTGAGGTTTCTCATAAGTGTACTACCTTTAGCAGGTTATGGGCTTGTCCGCATGTTGGTTCTCTAGTGCCAGGTATGCTCGGCTGATTATGGTATAAATAGTAGTCCTCCAAGTTTCCGATCAAGAAGTGGCTTTTGGGTTGGGAACTTGTGAGATGTGTGGATAATCAAACCTAGTATTCTTGGTTTGGCATGCACCGTAAGGTGTTCCCCAATCCCCCAAGTTTGCAAGCTAGAAGTTGCGTTGGCAATTGGGGTAGCATGGTTGCTAGATTGGCTTGGAGTCTGGAGGTCAGCTGAGTGACCGCCAGGCATGTCGCGCAAGTCTTTTCAGGATCGGCACGAGCCTTGCCATTTGGTAGGATGATGGCTAAAAGCTTGTCACTTGAGACCTTTCAGGTTCGGGAAGGGCCTTGCCGTTCGGTAGGATGACGGTTGAAAGCTTGTCACTTGAGACCTTTCAGGTTCGATATGGCATTGCTATTCGGTAGGATGATGGTTGAAAGCTTGTCGCTTGAGTCCCCTGTAGGATTGGCATGGTCCGTGCCTATCGACAGGGGGACTATTGAGCGATTGTCGCATGAGTCCACTGTAGGATCGACCAACAGGGTGACTATTGAGCAATTGTTGCATGAGTCCTCTGCAGGATCGACATGGTCCTTGCCGATCGGCAAGGTGACTATAAGCGATTGTCTCATGAGTCCTCTGCAGGATCGGCATGGTGACTATTGAACGATTGTTGCATGAGTCCACTGCAGGATCAGCACGGGCCTTGCCAACCGACAGGATGACTATTGAGCAATTGTCTCATGAGTCCCCTGCAAGATTGGCATGGTCCTTGCCTATCGACAGGGTGACTATTGAGCGATTTTTGCATGAGTCCCCTGCAGGATCGGCATGGTCCTTGTCGATCGGCAGGGTGACTATTAAGCGATTGTCACATGAGTCCCCTGAAGGATCGTCACGAGCCTTGCCGATCAGCAGGGTGACTATTGAGCGATTGTCGCATGAGTCCCCTACAGGATCGGCAAGGTGACTATTGAGCGATTATTGCATAAGTCCCCTGCAGGATCGCTATGATCTTTGCCGATCGGCATGGTGACTATTGAGTGATTATCGCATGAGTCCCCTTTAGGATCGGCACGGGCCTTATTAATATGTAGGGGCCTTGTAGAATCGATATATGCCTTGCCAATCCGCATGGTTTTTTAAGGGTGTTGCACGGATATCGAGGTGACCATTTGAATAGTTTCTAGGGTTAGGGTGCACAAGTCGAAGCATCGGCACTTTGAGTGCCTATAAATAGTACCATGGGGTGGAGAAGGCAACACACTTGTGGGTTTTGAGAGAAATTTTGTGGAGAGTGAGAATAGAGAGGAGGCGATTTCCAATGAAATCTTCTGTGGTGGGGCGATTTCCGGCTAGGCTTGTGCACGGCGGAGCTATTAGCTTTTTCCTAGGTGAGGCGATTTTCGGCGATATTGTTGCGGCAGGGCAATTTCCGGTCCTTTTGTACTTGAAAAAACAAGGTTTGTGCCTCTTTTCCCTTTTGTTTTGGATTGAAATGTGTTCTCCCATTGTTTTATGTGTATGAACCTTTGAATGAATGTATGAACATTTCAATATCCTTCATAGAGTAAGGAAATTGTAGGTGTCACTTTCTTCTTAGGTATCTCGCTTTGATATTTTGCATGTGCATGTTTTCTCTTTTTTGTTTTGTACTTGTAGATGTCTGAGAGTTTTGGTAGAGAAAGTCAGGACCACCTTCCTTCGGTGAGGAAGAGATTGAAAGTGATGAGCTTAGCCTTTTTGTTGGTTCTGAAGATGAGAGTGCTAAGTCGGAGCATGTGGTAGAGGGTGTGATAGAAAGTAGGATGGTGGGATGTGGGTTTGAGAAGGAGGAGCAGTCAGTAGATTCTCAGGGGGCTGATTATAGGGAGATGCAGAAGAACTACAGTGTACTAGAAGCAGTGGCTGATTGAGTTCTTACTTTGCCACATACTCCTGAGGTGGGCTCAAGCAATCAGGTAGAACCATCAAGGTCTATTGGTGTGGCTGTGGCATCTGCTTCTATAGGTTTAGAAGTGCGAGTGGGTGTCCCCTTACCGAAGAAGAATAGGATGAAGGAGGAGGAGCTTGCAGAGCTCAGGGCAGATTATAGTATTCCGCCTTCAGTGGGGTTGAGGCTGCCTACTGCGACGGATGTGGTGAGATATCCTATACATGGTTGCATGTTGATTTTCACGGATATGTACAAACATGGTTTGAGACTGCCACTTCATCCGTGGGTACATATGATGTTGTCAAACATGGGATATGCACTGGGGCAATATAATCCCAATTTTTGGATTCTTCTTCATGGGGTTTATATTGCCTAGTGGTTGAAAAAGTTAGGGGAGCCAACATTTGAGCAGTTCATGCACTTATATTTAGTGTCCAGGCAGCAAGGGAACTTCGGCTGGGTGCAAGCAAATTGCCGAAAGGCAAAGGAGAGAGGTTACTTTATAGGTCGCTTGCCTTCTTCACAAAAGTCCTAGAGGAGCCGGTGGTGTCGGCCTTCGGTGATTGGGAGTGTGCACTAGGGAAGACCGTCACCAAACATGATCCTAACCACCTTCAGTCTATAGGTCTTTGGTCGCAACCTTTAAGGCTTTTTGTCACTTGTGTGTGTTTGATTTTAGAATTTTTGTGGTGTTTTCGTTCTTTTGTTCCCGAAGCTGCAAGGGTTTGAATGATCTATTGTTGTTTGTAGGTTCAATGAAGTGGAATCCACTATCGAAGGAGAAGGCGGATGAAGTGGATTTGGTGAGGTTGTTGTTGTCGGAGAAGGACCGAGAATATAGGAACTTAGTGAGGCCAAAGAATTGGTTGGAGTCCGGGCTCTTGCAAGGGAGTAAGTCTCTTCTTACCAATTGGTTGTGTTCCTTATGTTGTTTTTTTTAGTTGACTAATTGTGTTTGCATTTTGTAGTGGCAAGTGTTGTGAAGGGAACCACGAAAGTGGTGGTATAGATTGATGAAGAAAATCAAGCGATAGTCTAAACTATAGGAACGGGGGCTTTCTTACAGGTCTGCAAATCAATGCCCTTTTTCACTTGGTTAGATCTCGTTGGCAATTAGGTTAGAAATTTAGAATAGTTAAAAGAGTTGTTTGTTTAAAACAAGGAGGTTTAGTGAGAGCTCTTGCATGTAGCGAAGTAAGTTGTATATTGTATATCCAATCCAAGTTTTAGACCCATCAAATACGGGTAGGCTTCTGAAAATGAAAATTAAGTATGGACAGGCGAATTTATATCAAGTTTCGTTTCCTGAGTAACAGGTTTGATTTATTACCCAAAAATACAGACTCCAACTCCAAGTTATACTTTTAACAATATAGATTCTTTTATCTGACTACCATGTAACATGATCACCAGAATTTTTCACTATTACTGGTTGTACACGACCATGTGCCTCTTATCAGGAGATAGGTCATAGATGAAAGAGGTAGAGATGGCTGTGCACAATCGGTGATCGGAAAGTATTACTTGCCACACATCCTAACTGTCGGTATGGATTGAGTATTGGGGAATTGGAATAAGAAATGTTTTGGCCAGAATTGGCATAAGCATATATTAATATGGCCATATTCATTCCGATTAGAGCACAATAGCAATGAGCCAAGTCCCGTTCAAAGTCATTATCTTATACTTACATTATGCCAGGAATCCCAAAACATAAAACATACTGAAAATTAACCAACCAATTCCAAAATAGCAGAGAATTGAAAAGCACATGGGGAACAAAAATACTATATGCATGTCCAAGGAATTTGTTTCACCATGCCAATGCATCTTTAGCTCTTATTACCTTCCCAATCCCATCATGTCAGCTAGTCAATTGTGATTTAGGCTCCAACTCGAAACTGCTCACAATCTGTTGATCCATTTTTGGTGAAATTTGTAATAAGCATATTCATCATCCTAGATACACTTGACTTGAACTGTTTTGAGCCACTATTTTCAACATTCTGGGCTGCATCTCCGCTAACAGACCCTACTAAAGTGCCCTCAGTATACGCTTTACATGCTGCCAGAATATTATGTGCACGGTAGCGAAAATGACCCAAGACAAAGTCCTCAAAATACTGCAAGAAAATCCACTTAATTTAGCCATAGAATTACAAACATAAGACACAAAAGAGAAAGTGCTTCTCAAAACAAAAGATAATATACAAACTGTCTCACTATTCACTTTTCAGCTACGCTACTAAAACCACGGTAAACCATAAAGAAGAGTGAGGTATTGTGTTCTAATGTTCATCTCAGTACACCAGTCAGTGGACAGGACAGCAAAGTTCACCTCGCGAACCACCACCATACCTCATAAGGAAACTGTTACTGACACTTCAAAAAAGTCATCATGTGCTCCTTGTTTTTCCAGAGAGGAGTGCAGGATGAGTTTTCTCAAGTGACAATAACAACTCCGTAACAAAAATACAGAAATTACAAGATCCAAAATTTAATCAAATTTTCATACGATCCAAGTAAATACATGAGGAAATGATTTTCTAGTTTATGAAAATTCTATTTTTCCTTCTTTCCCCTTTTGGAATACATAGCATTTCTTTGAACCTTTCCATTATATACTTTTCAATAATAAATATTTCATCACTTAACATATATACCCAGTGGTTCCATAGACTGACAGAAGGAAAAACCAGCGGAATTCAAAGAGCATGGAAACACACAAAGCAAAATTCATATATCATGACTTAAGGTCCATTAGTTACATAACTGACAATTAATGACAAATAACAATGCTAAAAAATAATAAAGTTCGTACTCTCAAAGTACTTCTACAACAAGCAGAGTCATCTAACACAATGAATCAACCATGTTTGAGCTCCCTATATTATGCTATCTTTTGCCATAGAACACAAGTAAGAATTGGAAGCTTTAGATACAAAACCAAGTGGATAAGGCATCCACAAGCCAAACGAGCTACAACAGAATAACAGATGAAACCAGAACCAGAATCAGACACACTAAAACAAAGACACTGGCCAAACTACACAGAATCTGCAACACCAGAAGGACCAAAAGAAACGAGCCAGAAAGAATCGAACAAGATCCAGCAAAAAGCTAAAAATAAACAAGATTCAAAACAACACTTCACATCACAGCAGCAACCATATCCCTCAATATAGTGAAGTAGGAATAGTCTTTGAAATCTGAAGTGACAGAAGCCCATAAGGCTGCCCAGAATTTAACTCTATCCCATAATTCACCAACACCCACTCCCTCATACTCATCAAAAATCCTCCTGGTACGCTCCAGCCATATGTTCCAAAATACAAACTGCACCATACAGCCCCATAAGGTTGAAGCACGCTTCCCCCTGCCCCATACCACAAAATGGGAACTGAGAAAATCAAAACAACCCTTTGGAATAACCCAAACAGACTTAACCACCCTCAACAAGGTCCACCAAAGACTTAAAGAGAAGGGGCAATGTAAAAACAGATGATCCACATTTTCCTCACTCATTTTGCGTAGAAGATCTAGACGCCATAATAACTCGATAGTTCTCCATGTGAAATAACAAAATATTTGTTTCCTAGATGAGTAATAGATGGTAATCCAGTAGCTCTTAGCTCAGACAAAATAGCATTCCTGGACTCCAAGTTTAATAGATACCAAAGCTGGCTATCTATTTCATATTGTACATCCGAGTACAGCTTCCTGTCTAAGAAGCCTACAAGTCAAGCCAAGGGACCACCACTGTACAGTTCCAATCTCATCCTGTCTCTATTTAATTGCTAGCTGCTGTCATCTTATCCTGCAGCCAGTATCCCAAGCCCAATACAACCACAATCCTAAACTTTTTCACCACATCAAAGTATCCCAAAATAAACTCTTGTGTCTAACAGATCCTGCCACTCTTTAAATTAGATAAATTGTGCTTGAATTTCTTTAAAATATGAATATTCAGAGCAGCACAGGCCAGGACAAGACTGAATGAATCTCAAACCATACCTGCCCCATCTCAGGTTAAAATAATCCCCAATATTGGACAATAGAGTAAAAGACAAAGCACACATTCCTCCGCCTCCTGACCATATTACCCTTCCTCATTGCATCCTTTCTAATTCCATTGTGGAACTTGGCGGGTTAGGGTTACAACATAGTTTGCTAACAACTAAAGTAAGATAAAGCACACATTCCTCTGCCTCCTGACCATATTACCCTTCCTCATTGCATCCCTTCTAATTCCATTGTGGAACTTGGCGGGTTAGGGTTACAACATAGTTTGCTAACAACTAAAGTAAGCAGAGAAAACAAGCCTAGCTCAATTAAGTCCTACAATTATGCTAGACTCAGAACCGATTCAACCCAAGAAACCACAACTCTGGGAAATAAAACTCCCTATTGTTTTGCAAAAAACTCAAACTTCAATAGAGACAATCTAGTAAATCAATCCTCCAGCAAGGAAAGAAGTAAACTTTTTTTGCGAATAAAAGATCAAAGTGAATTCTAACAGAGATGGTCACGGTAATTATACCTTAGGTGGCCTCCTTAGTGTATACATCATCGTCTTTAGGGATAAAATAAATGCTTCCTCATTGTAGCTCCTGGACCTCTTTTGCCCTTCTGCTCCAACATACGTTGTATCATACCCCGGCTCATTGAAGAAGGGGTTTGCATTCAGAATAAGAGCTTGTATAGAGACTAAAACTTGTAGCATTGTTGATTGCCCTGGGACCCAATTTTCATTTTGTTTTCCACTCCAAGTGCCTAGGAGACTGAGACAAACTTTCCCACATTCATACAAATTTGGATTTAATCGAAGACCACCCGAATAGTAGTACACCATCTGACAGAAGAAATTCTGAAGTCAATACATACAAAAGACCAAATATACAATAAAAGCCAATATAGTGTTACCAAATACATACCGGTGGTGACTTAGGATAGTTAGTGGGGAAGAGACAATCAAAGACAAAAAGACCGTCATGGTAGGGAGTGCCCGGAGGTCCTATAATAACTGCCCTCAAAAGTTCCATTCTTGCTTCATAAACCCTTACAAATATAGTGTCTGCAAAAGGAAAATTAAAATGAGAGAGGAAGTAAGCCATCCTACTAAACTAATGCCATGAAATGACCCAAAAGGAACTGATTTCCCAAAATAGGTAAAATTCCTAATGGGAAACAGAGATAGGAAAGGGGGATACAACCTTACAAACACAAAAATTATTCCAACACTGGTATGATCAATATAAAAGGTTAGTCATTTCTGGAATTGCTTACATTCAATTACATTTAAAATCAAACACAATAAGGCTCAAACCATACATCCCCATGCTATGCTGTCAACATAATAGAAGCATGGTGAATCACTAGACATAGTGGTAGACCTCACCTGGTAAGTCCTTCTCCAAAATTTTCCACTCTTCCTGAATTCTCTTTGCCCAAGACTTGGGTGGCTATCAATAAACAGACACAGATTAGTACATGATCACACAGGCATACATAAGTGCGTGTCCTGGTACCTCAAACCCACCCCCTCCCCACAACCCATGGGAAATGGTTACCCCAATTTGGGGTGTGTTAGTTTGTGTGCGCTCTCAGGCCTGTGCATTTTTATCTGTAAGATGCATATTCAGCCAGACCAGGCACATCTGTGAAGTGAAATGTGGACACCTGCACATGTTCACACATCTGTTTGGGAGGGGGCAGGTGTAAATCTCAAGTTTAAGTAATGAAACTCACCTGCTCATCTGAAAATCCCATGCGGCTATAGTGATGATCCGAGAAATCTTCCACAATATCAAATTGCTTAAACTGTTGAGAATTTTGAATGATACTGTCATCAATGCTGTCTGCCGGTTTCGTACTAGAACTTGACTCAGAAGGAACAGTTGAACTACATGGTGGTAGATCTGAAATAGTTAACGTCTTGGTGGATGCTAAGTTCTCACTTGGTGAAGGATCATTCAACCAGGGCACTGGAGCTTCTACCCCAGGAGGCAAGTTCACATTATCAAAATGAGATTGCAGAGTCATATAATCATCATCATCATACAAAAAACCATCATTGTCATCATTGTCATCATTGTCATCATAGTCATATTCATTATCATCATCACCATCATCATCTTCAATGCTCATATCATCATCGTCATTAGATGAAACACCATTGGAAGTTTTGACAACATTTGAATTGGATGATCCTGATGTTGAAATCTTGAGGAGATCAATGCTATCTGCTGATCCTGCTACACTACCCGAGTTCTCAAGATCACTGACCAAAGCACCCTACAGAAAGATGTACAATTTTTACAACCATGCAATGGTACACAAGTGATACAGAAAGGGCAGCCAATCATCATGTAGTGTAAAATTAGTCAAGATAACACAGCTTAGCTTATTCTTCTTACATCTCATTCTTCATAACTTAACAGTTCTTCCCACGCTACCCAAGTCAATTTCAATACCATCATCCAAAATGGGAATTGATCTTTATTGAGAAACAAGCTCCACAAGGAAAAAAATTATTTCGAGTAGTTGAAATTGTTTGATAGCTATTGTCATTGAATTGCTAAAATATATCTTTTTGCATATTCATATACGTATAAAAATTTCCTTTTTATAAAATTGAAACACAGTACAGTACATGGCAATAAGGATGAGTGGTGATGATAATGGTCAGAGGTTAAACCAGCAACACCAGTAATGGTAATAAATAAAAGGGAGACACACAATCTTAACTATGGCAACAAGTAAGTGACAACACACTGAAAGTTTACAACTTTTCAAATGGTAACTGTGACAATAATAGTGGCCGTAACAGTATGTTTAGCATAAAAATTCCGCATTTGCCAACAAACTGATGGAGACTCTATATAGTGTAGTTCTCTTCAACCACGAGGAGAGTTTATATGCATTGCAAAAGTGCTTAAAAGTTAAAGCTAAAAAAAATAGGTTTTAACCAAAACAAGCAGTGGTTGCTGCTGGAAACTGTTAGTTTTACAGCATTTAGTTGAGTGATCAAACAGCCCAAACTAAAATAACAAAAGCACTGAAAGAAACAGAGAAATCAGTAGTGTAGAAGAGTAGAAGACTTCTAGTTTACTTGCTAACCAAACACAAAGCATCAACTTTCCCAGAAAGTTTAACAAAATTGAAGAGAACAAAACAATTTCATGGCGATTGGTCTCAATAAGTGTAGTTCTCTTCAACCACGAGTCAAAATCCATCATAAACGACCAGATACCCAAAACCCATCACAACAAAGGGCATAAATAGAAAATTTGACACAAACCCATGAAAAATAAATTCACCCAACAATTACCCAAAAAGTCCCATCTCTTAAATTATACTAAATTTAAAAGCAATACCTCAGTCTCCTTGAGTTTCTTGGGCAAAGAGGCCTGGAGGGCTTCTTCAGAAGCGGAAGAGGCCATGCCAAATTTCACTTCTGACAACGGCAACGATCCCTAGAAAATCAATGGGACCAAACTTTAAAAGACAGAAAGAGAAACAAAGTTTTCTTGTACGGATTATTTAAACTTAAAAATTAAAATTCATGCTTATTATTACGGAGAAAAAAAAAATCCAAATTTCAAAGTCATCAACATGATCAAAACCTTGCAGAGCTGTGAAGTCCTTGTTCTACGCGAAGAGTGAGGGAAGAGAGAGAGAAAGTAGTAAAGTGAGAGTGGAACTTCCAATTGGAAGAGGAGAGAGAAAGTGTGAGCGTTTCGCGCCTTATTAGGTAAGTTCGCTATCGTACGCGGAAACAAAGGTTAGGACGAGGGAATACGACGCGGTGAGGATAACCATGTATTGCAACGTGGCGGCTTATTATTGGAATGTCGAGTTATTGTCTCCTGTATGGCCAATAAGGAAGTGAGTATTTTTAAAGCTTCAGGTGAGACTGAATATGGGGGATTACTGCTGATGCTAATTTACACCCTTATAATTCCCATTAATTTTTGGGTTCTGTAGTTTTTATGCACTATATATTTTACTAATTAAGAAAATACAAATTCAATTTCACTTAATTAGGAAAAGGCCAGAATAAAAAATAGGATGTAATTTTACACAGTACATGATTTGAGTTTGATTAGATCTTAGGTTTTTATTTTTTATTATTTCTAAATTTTCATCCACAGATCTTTTGTATTGTTATGAAAATGTTGAATGAAAATAGTCGATGTGTTTGTACATGTAGGTTGTCATTAGGGTGGGGGTTTTTCTGAACCTTACTGTTTATATATCTAGCGTCACTATTTGTTCTTTTAAATGTAATCTACGAATTCACTTGTCTTGTTTATAGTTACTGATTATTAAAGGCATGTTCAAGCTAAAACTCGATATGGAGCCCGTCAATTGGAGAACTCAATTTCCTGCCGATTCTCGATAAAAAATTGTAAATAAGATATAAGTTGAATAGCATTAATCATATCAAAACTTTGTTTGAATTCCACCTCAAGGATTTTCTTTTGGATGTATATTGTGGGTACTGCCTTAATTACTTAATAAATAAATATTAATAATTTAGACATGCTAAGCTTTATGATAATTCTGCTTAGGCTGAGCTTGGGTGAGCATCAGCATGACTAATTGGCAAGCTTGCAAAGGAAGTATTTAACTTTTCTTCTGAATGAGTTATGAATTTTGCAAGCCAAGATTTTGAGCCTCTCGTAGATTTGAATGTTTATAGAGTATAATACCATTCTTTGACTAAGCCATTTTGATTGTTTACTTCAACTATTACGTTTGAACTCTTCTTGAGCTTACATGGCTAGTAACTTTCTGACTGCGGAAAAATTCCTCATGCAGTATGAATACCTTAAGGAAGCGTTTTCCATCTTCTGACTCGGAAAAATGTACATCTGAAATCAAGAATATTGCTGTAAAGTTTGGGGAAAAGATTTGGGTCATACTAAGATAGACCCTTATAACTCAAAAATCATAGACGATAATCCACCAATAATACAATGTTTAAGTAAAACCCATTTTTAAAATTGGATGACAATGTGTCTATGTAAGTTAAGTTATTTACAAATCATGTCACTAGATCTTTATTTGGTGGTTGACTATTTTTCAGCCCCTAATTTAATGCAACTAAATAATACATCTCACTGCACATTTATGTTTGCACTCATGTAATAATGGACTACAATCAAATTAGTTCAAATACTCCCTCCTAACCTCATATAGCTCGGATATATGAATTTTTTATATATATACCTACCAATAATAGATAAAAAATAAGTACGTTAACATTTCATTACTCATAGGAGAAGATAATAGATAAATTATTAATGATAAAAGATAATAGGTAAATTATTGTCCATAAAAGAAAATAGGTATATTATTATTCATAAAAATAATAGGTACATTGAAAAAATTAATAGGTATATTATCCTTCATAAAAGAAAAGGAAAATAAATAAATTTTCTATTTAAATCAATCACATAATAGGTACATTATTTTTTTAAAAGGTACAATAAAAAAATAGTATACCTATTATTTTATAGATAAAATTAATAGGTATATTATCCATAAAAGATAATAGGTACGTTATTCACAAAAACATCCTAGGTACATTAAATAATAGGTATATTCTTTTATACATAAGATAATAAAGTAATTTTTTGTTCGTAAAAAAATAAATAATAGGTATATTATTATTCATAAAAATAATAGGTACATTGAAAAAATTAATAGGTATATTATCCTTCATAAAAGAAAAGGAAAATAAATAAATTTTCTATTTAAATCAATCACATAATAGGTACATTATTTTTTAAAGGTACAATAAAAAATAGTATACCTATTATTTTATAGATAAAATTAATAGGTATATTATCCATAAAAGATAATAGGTACGTTATTCACAAAAACATCCTAGGTACATTAAATAATAGGTATATTCTTTTACACATAAGATAATAAAGTAATTTTTGTTCGTAAAAAAATAAATAATAGGTATATTATATTTTCAAGACAACAAGATATGCTCACGGTATTAGTATGTTCGGAAAAATAAAAATGAAAACCATTAGTATGTTCACGACTATTATTCATAAAAGGTAAGTAGATTATTTTCTTAAATCACGTAAAATTCTTAAAAGGAAAATAACAAACATATTGTGTTCATTAAATCCATCTATTGACACTTTAAATATGAAATTTAATATTAAAATTAAAAAACTTTCCAAATTAATACCTACACCAATTATAACCAGATTTCATGAAGAGAAATGTTTCTAAATTCAACGTAAATGGTAATTAGGGGTACTTTTGGAATCCAAAAAGTGCAATAAATCAAAATTTGAGCTTAATTAGGTAAGTTGCTGAGTTGTATCCTAGTCATGGGCTTTTAACTAAAAAATTGGGTTTTATTTATAGAAAAATAAGATAATGGGCTGGATGTAAGAAAAATTAATTTTAAGGGGAAAAGCTAAATTTACTAAAAAGATTTATATGGGTGCCAGAAACCAGGTACGTAGTACGTACCTTAGGTTTTTATCATGCCTGCATCTTCCTAAATAGCACACACATCAAACACCAAAGTGTTATAAGACAGATGCTGAATTAATTAATTAATTAATTTGAAAAAAAAAACATTAAAACCCAATCAAATACATGTACAAACAGATTGACTATTTTTATTCAACATTTTCATAACAATACAAAAGATCTGTGGATGGAAATACAAAAAAAACTAACCTAAGATCTAATCAAACTCAAATCACGCACTACATAAATTAAAATAAAAAACAACAACAAACAATGATAAATCTAAAGCTTAAGAGACAGATCTAGACCAGCAGCATCGGTATCAGATGTTGGAGGCTCATGGTGGAGAAGATCACCAAGGATTTGCCTGTTATTTACAACACAGAGATTAATACATACACAGTGAAAACTAGTTGTTACTTGAGTAACGTAATATAAAAAACAGATATTATTTCCTAAATTGTATTAAAAAATTCATTATTGTAAACCTGGAATTAATATTTATGTACATCAACTTAATTTTGCAATCCAACTCTGAATTACAAGTGTATGATGGAGCATTCTTTGAGGATAAACTTTCTTATTTAGGGTAATTTTTTAAAATTGAGTCTATTAAATGCTGATTTTTTTATTTATTTAAAAAAATCCATCTTTTTTATTATTATTATAGAATAAGCGATATTTTTTTATTGAAAATCCATGTTTTCTTAAAGAAAATAGTCGATTATCGGTTGTTAGAAAATGGAAGAATATGCTATAGAATTAATCTAAGTTTTTTCTTCTAAACTCTAGCATGGGACGTAAACCGTACTACCATAGTACTATGAGTGCAAAAAGAGTTGAGCTTTTATATGGGGTGGCAATCAGTGCATCGACTTTTAAAGTAGCTTATACTAGATTTTTAACATGGAAACCAAACTTGGTAATAAGTTCGAGCACGCATGTACAAAAGCTATGGGGTCTTACTTTAAGAAATGTACAAAAGCTTACCAGAAAAGGATACCACAGTGTACAACTCAAAGACAACATCAAATAATTAGAATCATGAACAATAATTGACTTTCTCTGCCTAAAGAAAATATTAACCAGTTTAAAATTGTACATGGATAATACAGCTTTCCTGGCTTGAATATAGGGATATTATATTATACCAATGATGAGGAGAACCAACATAGATAATTGAATGGAGGAGGGTGAAAATCTAACAAAGCATCTTAACACCTTTAATAGGTGTATTGTGGGCTTGCTGAAGATGGATGTGGTTTATAGCATGGAGGATGATGTTGTTGGCATCGTTGCCTCCGTCCTATGAACACTTTCGAAAGACGCTGATGATTGGCTAGTGTACTCTCAATTTTAAGGAGGTGTTGCAAGACTTAGTGCATCACGGGTTGGCTCAAAATTCTGGAGATAACTCTCAACGGGCGCGCGGGTCTATTAACATTGACCAGGAGAAGCGAGGGTCATGTTGGAAAGTTGGCTCACATTGAGTATGCAAGCAGAAGCTGACCGGTCGCGAGTTTTGAAGCGACAGGTCGTTTCAAGCGATTGGAGAGCTGGAGAAAACGCAGGAAGCGGCCAAGTCGCGAGTTTGGCGACCGGTCGCATGCAGCAGATTGGAAGAGTGTTGAATCGGTGTAAGCGACCCAGTCGCAAAGAAGCGGCCGGTCGCATGCGTCTGTCTTGAATGGTTTCCACGCGTTTTCAAGTTGCTTTTTCACATGGGTGAGCCCTACCCAACTCCATGTGCCTCAAAAGTCTTAATTGAGTGCTAGGGCATATGGCAGCTACTAGGAAAGTCTTAAACTACATTAAGTATAGAGTGGTGGGTTGTATGATTGCCTACCACTTATACTTTCCTTGAATCATGGATCACGGTTTTTAGGGTGGCTGGTTTGCCACATGTTAGAGAGCTTTACAGGGTGGCTAATGATGTTGGGAGGCTTCCCACTTGTCTACTTAAGTGGGAAGTGCGACATTACAAGGTGTGCTTAGTATCTTGTGCTTAGTGCTCTTGTGCTTAAGAGCTTAGTGCAAAGTGCTAAGGCCAAGGGAATCGAGAAATCCAAAAGGAGTTCAAAGGGCTAAGGGCTTGGGAGAAAAGCCAAGGAAGCCAAGGAGAGAGAGAGCTCAAGGGTTGGAGTCTTGTAAGTCTAGAAACCAAGGAGGAAACACCAAGGGTGAGAGAGTGTTCACAAGTGCATCAAAGTGTTGAGCAAGGGGTGAAAGAGAAAAGAGAGCTTGTGGAGAGAATAGAGTTCTAAGGGGTTTTCTTTGTAAACCAAAGTTGTAACTTATTCTTTCATGAAGTGAATTTCTCAAGGGGATCACCAAGAGGAAGTAGGCAAAGAGTTGGCCGAACCTCTATAACCGGTGTCATTTATGCTTGGTTATTTTGTGAGTGTGTGTGTGTGATTCATCCATCATTGTGTGTGTTACAAAGTCCATCAACAACAAGATCATTAGGGGAGTGCATTCTATTTGCACAACAAGTGGTATCAGAGCTGTGTTGTAGCAGCAAGTGCTAGTGGTGTTGAAGATGGCAAGTGACAAAGGAGCTGAAGGTGGAAGCAGTTCAAGGCAACCACAAGTCAGTCGGCATGAAGGTGGAGTTGAAGCCTTTCACGAGGAAGGAAAACTTCACACTATGGCAAAGAAGGATGAAGTCAGCCTTACAAGCAAAATCTCAACGTTGTCTTGGGAGGCAAGGAGAAGAAGCCTACAGCCATGACGACGAGGAGTGGGGTGTTCTAGACGAGTTGGCTAGAGGAGCCATCGAGAACTTCATCGCGGATGAGGTGCTCATCAATGTGATGCAAGACCTGTGAAGCAAACATGGGAGAAGCTCGAAGAGATGTTTGCAGGAAAATCGCTATCCAACAAGCTCTTTCTCAAGGAGGAACTTCTTAATCTTCGGATGGAAGAAGGTGGAAATCGATGGAGCACCTAACCAATTTTAATAGGTGTGTTGCTGATTTGCAAAGGATGGAAGTTGTTTATGATACGAGGAGGATAAGGCACTCATGTGCTAACATCCTTGCCTCCGTCTTATAAGCATTTCAACGGCACGCTTATGTTCGGGAAGAGTACTACGAAATTTGAGGAGGTGGTGCAAGATGTGATGACGCATCACCGGATGTCCCAACGTTCGGAGGAGAACTCTAAAGATACGGGTCTATTCGCAGGGCCGTTCAAGCAGCGCGGAGGTAATAGAGGCAGCGGAAGGAATGCTAAATCCAAGGACAATGAAGAATGCTTGAGTGTGGGTCTAAGGACCATTGGAGGCGGAATTGTCCGGTGTGGAAGGAAGCGAGAACAAGATGAAGAAGGCCGAAGGTTGGTACAGCCAACGTGACTTTTGAAGAGCGGATGGTGAACTTTTGTGATTCACGGAAGACAAGCGTAACGGGACGTCGTGGCAAGTTCTTCGGGTGAAAATTTGATTCAAGATGGATTTTAGATTCGGGTGCTCATATCATGTGTGTTCAAATAAATTGATGTTTGACACATATGAGGCAAAGGAGGCATGCAAGATTATGTTGGGAGACAAAACTACATGTGAAGTTTTGGGCATAGGGACTGTGAAGATCAAGTTGCAAGGTGGTGAAGTTTGGAGTCTTAGTGAGGTAAGGTTTGTGCCTTCACTAAGAACAGATCTACTCTCTTGGCTCTCTAGATAGAGAAGGAGTATTCGTACAAGGCCAAAGGAGGGAAGCTCATAGTCACACAAGGTTCTGTTGTGGTTATGAGGGGGAGATTCAACCAAACAACACATACAAGCTCTTGGGTGGTACAGCTGCAAGTGGTGCGGGAGTTTTACCAAGGAAGAAGCAGGCAAAAGATCTTAATGTCAAGGAGGAGCCAAGCCAACATAATGCAGTGCTGATTGTGCTCAAGAAAGGTTGGGCAAGGAAGGTTATTCAAGGTTGTATGACTAACAATTTATCATCAAGGGAGCTTGATTTCAAAGGTGTAAGAAGCCGTGGAGGATAAGGTCCACAAAGGTGAAATCAAGACAAGGGATGATGTGGAGAATGTTGTTAAAGGAAAGCTTCTTGCCAAAAGGTGGTCATGGGAGGTCTTCACTTGAGGTGGAGCTTGACACAAGGGCTGAAGAAGTAGGGCAACAACAACAAACTCACAAAGGGGTTCTACTTGAAGTGGAGCCATCGTCAATAGCAAGGTCCGGCCCAAGGAATCCATCAAGCCGTTCCTAGGTTTTGGATGGATGGACCTAGAAGTTCAGCCACGCTTGGAGTGCCATAGGGAGCATGAAGCGGGGAAAGTTGGAAGGGTGCATTGATGAAAAGAAAGGTGTTCTTAAATCCAAGAGCAAGGTTGGCTAAGTGGGGATTTATAGAGCAAAGGTTTGGTATGCGATTACCATACCACGGCATGTCACAAATTCAAGGCTCTAAGATGGCAAGGAGCAAGGAATTTGGCATGGAGTCTCTCTTCTACACAAGAGGATCCAGTTGCCCAAGTCTAGGATTGGGTGGAGCACCTTCTCACCTAAGGTGCATTGAGGCAAGAGGTTTATTGCCATGGTGGAGCTCTTTGAAATTACTAGAACGATTTCTAAGAGGTTGAAGATGTTCTAGAGGTCAACAATGGTTCAGGGTGATCAATGGTTGGCCAAGAGTGGAGATTGTTGGAAAGTTGGCTCACATTGAGTATGCAAGCTTGAGCGACCGGTCGCGAGTTTTGAGCGACCGGTCGTTTTGAAGATTGGAGAGCTGGAGAAAACGCAGGAAGCGACCGGTGCGAGTTTGGGCGGCCGTGCGCATGCAGCAATTGGAAGAGTGTTGAATCGGTGTAAGCGACGATGCCGAAAGAAGCTGACCGTGCACGCATGCGGTCTGTCTGAATGGTTTCCACGCGTTTTCAAGTTGCTTTTTCACATGGGTCAGATCCCTACCCAACTCCATGTGCCTCCAAAAGTCTTAATTGAGTGCTAGGGCATATGGCAGCTACTAGGGAAAGTCTTAAACTACATTAAGTATAGAGTGGTGGGTTGTATGATTGCCTACCACTTATACTTTCCTTGAATCATGGATCTGGTTTTTAGGGTGGCTGGTTTGCCACATGTTAGAGGCTTTTACAGGGTGGCTAATGATGTTGGGAGGCTTCCCACTTGTCTACTTAAGTGGGAAGTGCAGACATTACAAGGTGTGCTTAGTATCTTGTGCTTAGTGCTCTTGTGCTTAAGAGCTTAGTGCAAAGTGCTAAGGCCAAGGGAATCAGAAATCCAAAGGAGTTCAAAGGGCTAAGGGCTTGGGAGAAAAGCCAAGGAAGCCAAGGAGAGAGAGAGCTCAAGGGTTGGAGTCTTGTAAGTCTAGAAACCAAGGAGGGAAACACCAAGGGTGAGAGAGTGTTCACAAGTGCATCAAAGTGTTGAGCAAGGGGTGAAAGAGAAAAGAGAGCTTGTGGAGAGAATAGAGTTCTAAGGGGGTTTTCTTTGTAAACCAAAGTTGTAACTTATTCTTTCATGAAGTGAATTTCTCAAGGGGATCACCAAGAGGAAGTAGGCAAAGAGTTGGCCGAACCTCTATAAATCTGGTGTCATTTATGCTTGGTTATTTTCTGTGAGTGTGTGTGTGTGATTCATCCATCATTGTGTGTGTTACAAAGTCCATCAACAACAAGATCATTAGGGGAGTGCATTCTATTTGCACAACAGGTCATTCAAGCAAGCGCAAGGGCAAGAAAGGCAATGCGAGGAATCCAAAATTCAACGACAATGAAGGGTGCTTCAAGTGTGGGTCTACATACCATTGGAAGCAAGATTTTTCGATATGAAAGGATGAGAGGAACAAGATGAAGAATGCCAAAAGTTCAAGCGCAATCAATCAGGAACTTTTGACGGTTACGGAAGAGGAGTATAACAGGGACGTCGTGGCAAGTTCAAGTTTAAGTAATTAAACTCACCTGCTCATCTGAAAATCCTATGCGGCTATAGTGATGATCCGAGAAATCTTCCACAATATCAAATTGCTTAAACTGTTGAGATTTTTGAATGCTACAGTCATCAATGCTGTCTGCCGGTTTCGTACTAGAACTTGACTCAGAAGGAACAGTTGAACTACATGGTGGTAGATCTGAAATAGTTAACGTCTTGGTGGATGCTAAGTTCTCACTTGGTGAAGGATCATTCAACCAGGGCACTGGAGCTTCTACCCCAGGAGGCAAGTTCACATTATCAAAATGAGATTGCAGAGTCATATAATCATCATCATCATACAAAAAACCATCATTGTCATCATTGCCATCATAGTCATATTCATTATCATCATCACCATCATCATCTTCAATGCTCATATCATCATCGTCATTATTAGATGAAACACCATTGGAAGTTTTGACAACATTTGAATTGGATGATCCTGATGTTGAAATCTTGAGGAGATCAATGCTATCTGCTGATCCTGCTACACTACCTGAGTTCCCAGGATCACTGACCAAAGCACCCTACAGAAAGATGTATAATTTTTACAACCATGCAATGGTACACACGAGATAAAGAAAAGGCAGCCAATCATTATGTAGTGTAAAATTAGTCAAGATAACACAGCTTAGCTTATTCTTCTTACATCTCATTCTTCATAACTTAACAGTTCTTCCCACGCTACCCAAGTCAATTAAAATACCATCATCCAAAATGGGAATTGATCTTTATTGAGAAACAAGCTCCACAAGGAAAAAAATTATTCCGAGTAGTTGAAATTGTTTGATAGCTATTGTCATTGAATTGCTAAAATATATCTTTTTGCATATTCATATACGTATAAAAAATTATTTTTTTATAAAATTGAAACACAGTACATTGCAATAAGGATGAGTGGTGATGATAATGGTCAGAGGTTAAACCAACAACACCAGTAATGGTAATAAATAAAAGGGAGACACACACAATCTTAACTATGGCAACAAGTAAGGGACAACATACTGAAAGTTTACAACTTTTCAAATGGTAACTGTGACAATAACAGTGGCCGCAACAGTGTTTAGCATAAAAATTCCGCATTTGCCAACAAACTGATGAAGACTCTATATAAGTGTAGTTCTCTTCAACCACGAGGAGAGTTTATATGCATTGCAAAAGTGCTTAAAAGTTAAAGCTAAAAAAAATAGGTTTGAACCAAAACAACCAGTGGTTGCTGGAAACTGTTGGTTTTACAGCATTTAGTTGAGTGATCAAATAGCCCAAACTAAAATAACAAAAACACTGAAAGAAACAGAGAAATCAGCAGTATAGAGGAGTAGAAGACTCCTAGTTGAGCCTAAGATCTAATCAAACTCAAATCACGCACTGTGTACTTCATAAATTAAAATAAAAAACAACAACAACAAACAACAATAAATCTAAAGCTTAAGAGACAGATCTAGGCCAGTAGCATCGGTATCGGATGTTGGAGACTCACGGCGGAGAAGATCACCAAGGATTGGCCTGTTGATTCCAAAATTCGAACTCAAACCACCAAAGTTGCAAACAACACCGATTTCCTGATCAAACCTTGAAGCGCTGCTGGTTCCTGGAAGCCCTAATATTCCACTAGGAGCATTAGCATGAAGGCCCTCCAGGTTGAGCCTATCAATAGTGGATTGGAAGTTCAAGAGGCTACCTACCCTAGATGACCATGCCCCAGAGCCATGGCCAAACCGCCCGAAGCCGGGGGTTGAGGACCATAGATAAGAAGGCTTGTGAATCATGGAATCCATCCTAACCCCAAGAGATCTATTGAAAGATCCATAGAGAGAGGGTGATGTGAGACTGGAATATGGGTTGTAACAAGAAAATGGTGAACGTCCCAAGACACCTCCCATATTTTCAAGTCCTCCTTGCCGCCTTTTGGCCAAGTTGCGCTCTTGTTTGTGAGCGTTTTGATGCCCTCCCAATGCTTGAGACGTAGAGAACTCCCTCTTGCAAAAGTTGCATGTGAAAACCCTAGGTTGGGATCTTTTTTCATCACCGCCACGTGAGTTCTCGTCTATGGTCTCGTTGGGTTGAAAGTACCCTGAGACCGGGTTTGATGAGATCTGGTTTGAAGAACTCAGGTTCGAATGGTTGAACAGGCTGAGTTCAAGCCTCCACGACGACGACCCTGACCCACGAGCAGAGTCGTCGTTGCACAGCTTCAGATCAAGTAGGAGCCGAGAACTTTGTGATGGCGACGAAGATGATCTGACAGCTGGTAGTGGTGGTGGTTGTTGTGGGGGTTGTTGAGTATCATCGATGACAATTTTCTCTTTCATTTTTTGGTCGAGATTTTCAAGGCCATCTTTTTGTGTTGGTGGTGGACCATCCGAGGCCGCTGAGATGTTAGAAGCCTCAGAAGTAGGGCTTAGACGTCCTACTCTGGGTTCTTCAGCCATCGTGAGCATAGAAATTTTGAGTTTGATGAAAAGATTTGGGGACATCAACTCCTTTTTATTAAGGGTTTGAATTAATGCCTTATCGTTCTTGTTTGGAAAGAAATCTCATTTTGTTACTGAAAGAGATCTTAATTTCGATTCCTCTCTTTCCTATTAATCAAAAATAAAAAATAAAAAAACCAAATATGTATTATTAAAAGACTTCTAGTTTACTTGCTAACCAAACACAAAGCATCAACTTTCCCAGAAAGTTTAAAAAAATTGAAGGGAACAAAACAATTTCATGGCGATTGGTCTCAATAAGTGTAGTTCTCTTCAACCACGAGTCAAAAATCATACCAGATACCCAAAACCCATCGCAACAAAAGGCATAAATAGAAAATTTGACACAAACCCATGAAAAATAAATTCACCCAAAAAGTCCCATCTCTTAAATTATACTAAATTTAAAAGCAATCCCTCATTCTCCTTGAGTTTCTTGGGCAAAGAGGCCTGGAGGGCTTCTTCAGAAGCGGAAGAGGCCATGCCAAATTTCACTTCTGACAACGACAACGATCCCTAGAAAATCCATGGGATCAAACTTTAAAAGACAGAGAGAGAAACAAAGTTTTCTTGTACAGACTATTTCCACTTAAAAATTAAAATTCATGCTTATTATTACGGAGAAAAACGAAATCCAAATTTCGAAGAACATGATCAAAACCTTGCAGAGCTGTAAGTCCTTGTTCTATGCGAAGAGAGAGAGAAAGTAATAAAGTGAGAGTGGAACTTCCAATTGGAAAAGGAGAGAGAGTGTGAGCGTTTCGCGCCTTATTAGGTAAGTTCGCTATCGTACGCGGAAACAAATGTTAGGACGAGGGAATACGACGCGGTGAAAATAACCATGTATTGCAACGTGGCGGCTTATTATTGGAATGTCGAGTTATTGTCTCCTGCATGGCCAATAAGGAAGTGAGTATTTTAAAGCTTCAGGTGAGACTGAATATGGGGGATTACTGCTGATGCTAATTTACACCCTTATAATTCCCATTAATTTTTTGGGTAATAATTTCTCAGTAGGGTTTACGTAGACCCAGGCCGTCAGATTTTATACTAAAAGGTTTTAAATTATTATTTTCAACAACGTTTGTGGTTGGGTTTCTTGAGAAATTATACGGAAGTATAATCACATGATATGAGTCAACGATATAGTTAATATTTTCCACGTTTATGACATTAAATTAAGGAATATCCAGTTGTATTATAATATGTGGACGAGTTATACTATGTGACAACACTAATTGTTCCAGTCACTTCTATATAAGGAGTTTAGGATTGGTCATGTTACATCTTCTACAATATCTTAACTTTGGTAATAAGAGATTTTTTTTTGGGTCAAATGCTCATTATTACGACCCAAAAAAAAACAAACTTTGCTCATAAGGTGTTAAACTGATTTTAAATGAGAAAAAGCCGGCCTGTCTCTGTGGCCACAAAACTATGGAGAGAAATAAGGCCTATCATTTTTTATACTCGTCCTTTATTGAGGCTTGTATGAGTAAATTTGGCTTTGCTTCTCAAGCTTATTTTTCTATTTTATTAAATTATAAATGGGAATTTTCATGAACAGGGTGTTAGTTGGATTGGTCAGACCTTTTGTCCCAAAAAAGATTAATTCCACAAATCTTCTCTTTTTTTCTCACCTAAAATTACTTCTCATACCAAAATTGCTATCACTAACTATGTAGCATAGATGTCTCTCTCGTACGCGAGGAGAGCCGTGGGAAAAAACCTTTTCATGCCTAGGGTTTTGTGCCTCTAGGGTTTGGTTCTCTCTTCTCTCAGTTCTCGAATCTCGTTGTTGATCTCCTATCTTCTCTAGTTATCCGTACCTATTCGGCGTCGGTTTCTGGTTGCTCTCGGATTTCGTTTTGGCTGGTGTGTCTGCATGGCGTTCGTTTTCTTTGTGTGTTGGTTTCTGACCTAGGGCTTTGGTATCGCTCGGGTCATGGTTATTTTTCTCCTTCAATGTCACCTCAGGTCCTCATTGTTGCGTGTTGTCACTTTCTATTTCCTTTCGATTATTGCTTCCAAGTTTTTGGTGTGTGGCTGCTTGGCATTTTCTCAAAGCGTTGGGGTGTGACGGCTAGGGTTACGGGCTCTATACCTTAGCATGCCGCCACGCTTTAGGTTTGGCCTCTATCAATTGGTTCTTGTATGCTTGTGGGTGTCTTCCTACGTCTTCCTACGGTGATTCACGATCGCGATGTTTCTGTTGATGATATTGAGTGCCCCTTTGGGAGTTGTTTGGTGCTCACCCCACATGGACAGGCTGGTGTGATTATTGGTTCTTGGCCGTCTCTAATAGTTTTATTGGATTTACCTATAGTCTTGTGGCCAAAGTCCTTGTGGATCACCGTGTCAACAGTGATGGTTTTTATTAAGACTTTTTCGAATATTTGGAAGGGTATTGAAGAGGTCTTAATCAAGGAAATATAGTCTAATAGATTCTGGGTTCGCTTTGTGAGTGCTGGGGATCAGAAAAGGGTCATTGGCATGGAACCCTGGGTCTATCGACGCTCATTAGTCTTATTGGTCGAACTCCCAAATGATGATAATATGCACTCTATGCCTTTGACGCATGGCACTTTTTGGGTTCAATTACACGGTGATCCTGGCTTCTGTATGTCGATTGTCGTTGCTTAGGCTATTGGTGCTATGTTAGGGGATGTTATTCGAGTGGATAATAGAGATGGATCTGATAGCGTGGGTCGTTTTATTCGCATCCGTGTGTGATTTGATGTTACCTTACCTCTCATTCGTCGAGCACCAGTCACTTTTCCAGAGTTTGGGGAGAAAATGGTAGAGTTCAGATATGACTATCTTCCTAATTATTGCTTTGCTTGAGGGTAGCTCGACCATTCCACTCATGTGTGCCTTAAGAAATATGTATCCATCAATGGGCCTCTCACTTCGAGTTTGCGTGATCAGTTGTACTCGGCTTTTGCTGATTTGAAAGGTATTACTAATTTATGGGGTAAACCCATTGGCTCTCTGGCCCGCCGATCCTCGGCTTTTCCCCCTCCTTTCAAGGGGGCACTACTACTTTTTCACAGGATGGTTCGGGTGATCACGGTAGTCCTGATGATCGTTCTTGGCGTTCTCGCTCCCGTGACAGGGATGAGTTTACACATACTGCATCTCCTCCCATTTTATCACGCTGTCATCGGGGTTTGTAAGCTATTGATTCTCTTCATCGACAGGCTGGTCTCACTGTGGATGAAGTTCACTCCCTGGTACCACCTCCACCGATCCCGCCTGGGCTGGAGTTGGGCCCTCTTCCCATGGATATTCCCCCATGGAGGAACCTTCCTAGGTACCCCTTGCACTATTGGGGGATTTGACTATTGTACAAGTTGTAGGTGCACCTTATGGATCTGTTGTATATCCTGGCTTTGGGGCCACTTCTCAGAATTGTGTGAGTCCGGAACTCTTTGACCCTTTTGCTCTCATGCCTATCATCTAGCTCTCTGAAGGTTTACCGAAGAAGAAGGGTCGTGGTAGACCCAAAAAAGAGGATAAGGGTTCACATAATGCATCCGGTAAAACGAGTTTGAAATGCAACCAACCAGATGAGGTGGTTATAAGTGGTGATTTATTGGTGTATGTTGCGGATTACATTGGTCATAAACGCTTCTGTAGTGGAGATCATTCTGATAAGGCCAATGGAACTGATCTTATGGAGTCTCCTGGGGATCCACTTTAGTGTGCCGCCGGAGTATCCGTGGGCTTGACATCCGACGAATGCTCTTTGCCCTGAAGTCTTTTTTCTTTAGGTTAAGTGGCCATCGTAGGATTTTGTTTGTATTTTTGCTTTTTCGAGGAGCTTTCTTCGGTTTTAGTTTCTGTTTTGATTTCCTTTGTTTTCCCCTTGTTATGTTGCTCCTTTGCAGCTTTTCTCTGGTTTGTGCCGCTCGAAGAACTTTGCTTGGTCATAGGAGGTTTTCTTTGTCATGTTCTGAGTTGAGTTGGGGTGCGTCTCATGGGTCATTTTTACTATCCTCTTATGTGTTCTTCTCCCGTGTGCTCTCCTGCGTTTCTGTCTTTGGTGTGTCTTGCGGTTCGTGTGCTGGTCAAAGGACTATGAGTTCTCTCATAGAAGGCTTCTTTTGACACTTTTGGATGCATTGCGGTTCTTTCCTGTGGGTCTACTGTGTTGGTGTCTCATTGGGGGTTTTTTTTTTCTGTTCTTGTAACCGTCTTTTTTGGTCTAAGTCGCACTCTCATGTTAGTCCTTGGTATGGTACTCTTTTCTACCCTGGGGTTTATCTCATGTAGTTTTCCTAAGAAGGTTTTAACAAGGCTACTGTTTTCAAGCCGGTTTTTATGTTCCCTTTCAACTTATGAATGAAATCTTTTTCTAAAAAAAACAGCTATGTAGCATAAATAACCATCACTAAATATCTAGCTACCTATAACATTATTTGTTGGAAAGATCCTGTTAATTCTAAAGAACTTCTGCTGAATGTTCAACCAACTTTCTGGTATTCATAATTATTTGTTAGAATGCTTTCCTTGTCCTCCATTCTATCTCGTAATCTTCAAAATGCAGATTTTTCATACACGTTGCTCATGTAGCACACCAAATAAAATTATGCCTTTGGATGAAATATTACACTAACAAATTATAGCAAGTCATTTATCCAACAGCTCCTGTACTGCCATACTATGCAAACCAGTGCATCCAGCACGTTTCTATTACCTGTTCACCCTCTGATGATATATACATGCCTCTATTTACAATGCATTCAACCAATATGTTTCTTTTTGCATTCTCTCTGCCCCAAAAATATTCCATCCATGTATTTTCAGTTTCCCCTAGAACTAAACAACGAGATAAAGTCGGAATAATTAGTTGATAAAGCCATCTTGGATGCAGGATTTTTGAACATATAAATACAAAACACACACAATCGACTGTGTATTCTAAAACTCTCTGTCCATTGGCACTATCTTCAGTAGCTTGGTGAGCTCATAGGACTTGAAGTCTTTCCCATAACATAAGCCTAGATCTAGGGGAGTTCTGCCATCCTGAAAAATATGGGGCAACTTTGTTAGGATCACTTTTACAGAAAAAAGGAAAGAAAAAAAAAACGGAGTAGAAAAATCCTTGCTTCATCTCTACTAAAGATCCCTGCTCTGTATCTGGTTAATCCTACCTTATTTCTTCTATTCTTATCTGCACCATTGACTAACAAAATTTTTGCAATATCTCTATTTCTACTTTGTACAGCAATATGCAATGGAGTCCATCCATCCTGAAATACGAGCATAACAAGTTGTTAACAAGCTGGGGAAAAAGAGAGGACAAACTGGATACAGCTTTGAGAAATTTCAAAAAATAGAACTCACATTATCTGCAACATTGACATCAACTTTATATTTGATCAATAACTTGACAATCCGCTTGGTGCCTACTTGTACTGCATAATGAAGTGGCGTAGCACCATCCTATAACACAATAATCATAAAAACTTATCGTTCCCCCACAGAAAAACGGACCAGGAGACATTAATCAAAATCTTTTCCTTACCCCATCTCTGATATGAGGACTTGCACCTTTTCTTAGAAGATGACTAATAACAGCTTCCTTTTTGGCTATGATTGCAGTATGAAGAGCAGTTACGCCATCCTGTTTCACCAAATGAATCTGAGGTTTACTAATCCAGGTACTACAGGGTGCTATCAAATTGGAGAGATTTGGGAACTCCATTATAGATAAAACTCACCTTATCAACAACGTTAATATCTACACCATCGTCAAGTAACTTGTCCATGAAAGTTACCAGCCCCGATAGTGCAAGAGTATGTACTGGATTCCATTTTGCCTGAGTAATGAAGGTATAAGACACATTAAATGAAGGAAAAAAAGTAATCACTCTCTACTTGCACATTTGACTTCTTATTAACAGGTGTTTTAGGGAGTGAGAAACAGTTCAGTCAATCTGCTCAATCTACATCATTTGTACTATAGGAGGTAGGTAATGGCATCAGCAGACTGCTAGAAACTCATTTTAGTTAAAACTTGAACAGAAAGCATTACAGTTGATATTTTCTTCATGTAGGGAGTCGCATGCTTTTGCAAAATTGCTTTTTCTTCTTGCTCCAAGAGCTGTTCCACCTCTGAAATAAACAGATAATACCAATGAATATTTGGTGTTTACCAGGAACTGAGATGCCCAAAAAGGTGTTATTACATTGAAGAAGAAAATTATCAGACCAGTGTTTTAAGATCTAGATGACCAAGAAATTGTGAGTACAAATCATCAGCTAGAACTGAATAATCTTACTACAGCAACAAATGTTCTAAAATTGCAAGATAACATGGTAAGTCTAGGAAAAATGTTATTTTATCAAACTATCAATTTTAACACAGCATGTCTGATTCTCTGCAAAGAGAACATTACCCAATAAGACTTTTCTTAAGAAATCATTTTAAAATAAATAAATAGTAGGGAAAACTAGGGGTTTTCCATAAACTTTCCAGAAAGATCATAAACCCTCTAAAACCCAAAGCTTCTTTTAACTTTTAGAACACCAATTTCAGAGCAAACAGTAATATTGATGCAACAAGAAAATAAAAGGAAATTAAGAATAAACCTTTCAGAAGTTCCTCTTCATACTCGTTTGTTGTGGACCTGTCAACAGAAGCAGCAGCTGGAGCACCTTTCTCTTCTTCTCCTTCTTCTTCCCATTCACTTTGGAAACCCAAGTCATGTTCTTCTGTTTCTTCCTCATCTTCACTGCCGCTGCCATCGTCAGGATCTTCCCACGTTCCCACGTGGGTCTGTAATGAAGATGAAGATGTTGGGTTTGACTCAACCAAAAAATTTCTCAACTTAGAGTGCTTCTCAGCACCATGGAAGCTGAAGCTTCCCCTCCTTATACTATACGCTTTCAAAACATTGGTGTTATGAAGCAATTGTAAATGATGGCTATTTTCTTTGGCCGTGAAATGCTTGAAAGAGCTCAAAATTCCAAAGGAATAGTAACCTTTTGGGGCAGAGAGTGAGTGTAGAGCTGAGAATGGTGAGATTGAAACCGTGCCCATTTGTTTTCAGCGACCGAAGTAGCCACTGTGTGTGTGAGTCTATGAGAGAACCCAAGTTAGAAGGGAATTTGGGCATTAGAGGAATGGATTAAAGTTGAAGACTATCAAATGAGTCGGGTCAAACCGGATTTAGGAATACAGGGATTTTGGGTATAGTCTATAGAGGAATGGATTAAAGGGATACAGGGTTAAGGACTATCAAGCGGGTCGGGTTGAACTGAATTTAGGAATTTAAATAGGGGTGTGTAAAATTTGATTCAATTTTAATTGATTTTGATGATTTTGCGGGTTGGATTGGATTCCTAATTTTCAAAATCAACATGATTGGATAGGATGACGAATTTGCTTTTGAGAATCCAATCCAATCCAATCTAGTTAGTTTCATGCTTATTCCACTCGTGTAGGTAATCATAATTGAGAAAGTTATAAACCAAGTCATTTGATGGAGTCATGTTTAATATATTACAGTTCAAAATAAATTTTTTTCTAGCATTTGACTTATATTTGGCTCACTGGTAGCAGATTTATCATGGGAGGAGGCCATGTGTTTTACCTGGATTGGAGGATGTGATGACCCCTTGATGCGCATGTCAAGTCAATTAGCCGTTTGACTTGGGATGTATGAGATATTTACCCAAAGTTAATGAGCATAATCTCCTTAATTATTATTATTGCAGTTACTAAGGAGATCTCCAAGATTTTGGGATGATCCTTTAGTGGCGTGCTACCTAAGGATAAGTCCTATTGAGCTTATCCCCTTAAGCCTTATCCGATCTACGCTTAGATCATACATGCGTCTAAGCCCGTGTTGGACTTGCTTGTCCATGGGCTTTTGCCAAAAAGAAGGCCTTGCAAGGCTTTCATGGGCAATTTGGGCTCAAGCGAAGGCCTTGCGACCACTGCCAGCTTTGGGGCAATAATCCCAACTACTTTCATTTAATGCTTGATTGGATGCTCCTCATCTTCTCTTGCCCTTTGCCAAGGGCAATCTGGCCCATGTAACTGCTTTTTAGTATCGTGGCATCTTGTTTCTGGCGTGCGATTATTTGCTCCCATAGTTATTTTTGAAATGGTTGTTCTACCTTACCCATCTTCTCTTAATGGTAGCATTGCCTTTAGTCTTTAAGCATTTTTACTTTGAAATATCATACAACTGTCATTTCTTATGACACATCATCTAGTAGTGTATATGATTTCAAGACTCAGCTCTTAATTGAGTGCGCACAAGCGCACATAGAGCTTCAGTTGAGAGATACTACAAATAAGCTTATTTGAGGGACACCCTTGTAAGGCCCACTCCGCATTGTATTTCACTAATTTGAACTGTCTATTTATAGATATTCATTCAAATATCATTTTTGCAAACAATCACTTCAATCCGAAATAATTTGACCAATCAATTAGATGGTTGTTATTATAATTTTTTCTTGAAGGACCATATTCGTCTATTTTGTTGGTCCCAATTAGATGCCTTAATGATTTTCAATTTGCATGACTTTTTACAAAGATGATCTATGAATGAAGTATTGAAAAACAGACTGTTTGGATCGTTGAAAAAAAAAATTCATAGGGTACCCTAAAGGGTGTCCCTCAAATAAAATTATTTGTGGAAATCATTAAGGCAACTAATTGAAACTAACAAAATCATTGAACACGGTGCTTCAAGAAAATATATAAATTTCAATAATTTAATTGAGTGGTCAAATGATATCGAATTCAAGTGATTTTTTGTAGAGATGATTTTTGAATGAATACAATAAGTGGCCGGCAAGCCATACAAGGGTGTGATGTATTAGCTTTTTGAGGCACACCCTTATAGGGCCCCACCACGTATTGTATTATATCTCAATGATTCGAATTGGTCTAGTTTTTAGATATTACATCAAAGATTATCTCTGAAAAAACCACTTGAATTCAAAACCATTTGACCACTCAATTCGATGGTTGTTATTATAGTTTTTTTTTGAAGTACCGTGTTCTTCTATTTTGTTGGTCCCAAATAGATGCCTTAATGATTTTCAATTTGCCTATTTTTTGAAAGGATGATCTATGAATAGAGATTTGAAAAATAAACTATTAGGATCGTTGAAAAAAAATTCATAAAAGGGGGAGTAATTATTTTGGGATTATCCATATATAGTTGAGTAATTATTTTTTATTAGAAACAATTTTCTTGGAAGGCTTAAATGTCAAAATGGTCCATGTGTATAATCACATCGGTCAATTTAGTCCCCGTGTTATCAATTTGGCCAATTTGGTTTGTATCCGTTAACCAATTTGATCTATTCCATCCAAATTCCGTTAAATTTATATATAAAAAATTATTTAAAATTAATAAAATAAAAATAGTCAAATTCAATCTAAAAATGAAATTTAAAAAAATAAAAATTATCCCCCAATTTTATGCTTAGACTACAACCACCTTCAAATTCAAGGTGGCTGTAAGAGCACCAACCTCACTAATGTTGAACTTGTTAAGCATAGTTATACTAGAATTGGTAGACATAGGCCTCCAAGTTGTCCATAATCATATATGTAACAATACCTTTCACATACTCTACCTCGCCAAAGGAGGTGGTCGCAATAGTGCTAACAGGCAGTGTGGACCTATTAAGGCGCAAGAAGGTGCAGCTGCACCTTCCATCGTCGGAAAATTCATAAGAGGTTATGCATATTGTACCCCTACTCAGCCTTGGAGTTGCAGTGTAGGTGTTTGACAAAATGCCTACGAGAACTTCGTGATTCTGGTCGTTTTCTTTTTCTTTTTTTTTCTTTTTTTTTTAAAAGCCTGGCCAAAACGACGTCATTTTGGATCAGGCTTTAAAATAAAAAAAAGGAAACATGCTGCCATTTCGTAGGCTTTTAATAGGACCTCCATAATTCCTTATTTAAATGGAATTGGGAGTTCTCTTTATTTAATTGGGTTTTAATAGGGCTTGCACAATTCCTTATTTAAGTGGGATTAGGAATTCTTTTTATAAATGACCAATTTAACATCACCTAATTTTATCAAAGTGTGCGTGCATCACAAGAATCCTGCTTCTTTTTTTCCTTCTTGAGTACACGCCAATCCAAGGTGCTAGGAAACCTGCTCCAGTGCTAACAGGTGCTTGCGGAGCAACATAAGTCACCCCAGTTGGGCAAAACTTACATATTAAACTCGACGGTACTAGTGAATTTCATTAATGCACATTCATTCCCACCAATTCTCTTCCATTTTTGATACCCATCAACAATAAAGGTTGGGTGTGACTGATTCATGTTAAAAAGGAAGCAAAGAAAACAAAATACCTTATTCTTAGCAACTGAATACTCAAGCCAAGTGAATTGGCCAAATCACTTTGTATTAAATCAACGAAAGTCCCGCCCTTCTAAGTGGCTTGGATAATCTTTTAACTTGGGTTGACATGGTCCTAAAAGAATATATGCTCTTCGCACATTATCTTGTTCATTCACCAGATATTTGCATATTAGACAACATAATCTTGGATCATGCTCAAGATAATTAATATAATCATGATCATCATCGACTCTTTGAGATTCAACTCTTTCAATTGGAGGCTCGACAATGGGAGACTCGGGAAGATTTTGCTCTTCACATATTGGAATAGATAAAGAAGTGCTAGAAGACAATGTACTAGATGATGACTCATAATTCTTTTTCTTAAAAAATACAACAAATTCTTTGTTCTTTTGGGATTCCGATTTTAATCCGACATAATAAAAGATAGGCTATGAATAATATGTAGAAAGAATTTTAATCAAACGTACCAACAAAAAATCAAACAAATTCTCATAATAGCATCTCAATAATACGAAACAAAAATTATAATTTATCCCAAATTAAACTCTAGAATACTCAATTTTAACAAAATCCCAAATCAGAGCCCTATTATAAATCATCCCTAATCAAAGCCCTAATTAATTTCAACAAAATCCTAAAATTATAATTTGTCCCTAATTAAACCCTAAAATACTCAATTTTAAATTATAATTATAATTAAAGATATATAGAAAAAGAAGAGAATGTGAATAATACTTGTTGTTGACAAAAGGAGAGAAGAAAATGTTGTTGTCAAATTGCCCACCCAAGATAATAGAAGATGTAGCCAATAGAGGGAGAATTTGACCCAAAAAAAATTAAAGAGGGAGAAACAAGTTGTTGTCATGTAGCAAAGAGAGAGAGAGAGAAACAAGAAGTCTCATAGCCAAAAGAGAAGGAGAGAGAAGATATGGACCACCTGGATGGCCATCATGTGTGTAAGGTTTGCTTTTAATTTTTTTTAATTTGGAGCTGGGCTTATAACACATGTTGATTATTTTATTTTATTTTATTTGAAAAAATTTGGGCTGAGCAGGCTGGGTGCCTGCCCTGTGCATAGCACCGCCCATGCCCCGATAGACATGATATATTTTGATGGCACCATGAACAACCGGTTATGTACACATAAAAAATACAGCGATTGCAAAATGTACAAATGTAGATCTGTTTGTCATTGGAGCCATAATTGTTGGGCAACAAGTGAAGGATGTTAGCACCAGCAACCGGTGACTTGGGTTTAAGCAAGGCATCTTTGTCAAGATTCAAGGTGGATAAGAGGTGGCGAGGGTGGTTGTGGGTTTGAAGGTGGTTGTAGTCTGAGCGTGAAATTGGGGGAGGAGAACTTTTAGTTTTTTAAAATTTCATTTTTATATTGAATTTGAATATTTTTAAATTAATTACAGCTTTTTTATATTAATTTTAAAATATATTTTTATATATTTAATGTAATTTGTACGGAATGGATCATATTAACTAATAGATACAAACACAAGGACTAAATTGGCCAAATTGATAACACTGGGACTAAATTGACCGATAAGGTAAAACATAAAGACAATTTTGATATTTAAGCCTTCTTGGAATTAAGTATTGGAAGCAAAAGTCAATCTTAACCCTCTATAAAATCATTAATCATCTATTTCGTCTCCTCATTATTCATGGACTTTACTCATATAATCACATATGTGACACGTACATTGTTTATTCACATAATTAATTATGGCTAAGGGCCAATTTGGTATTGCTGTGCTGTGAAAATAATCGCTGTCAGATTTGCTGTGAGAAAAATCAACTGTGAGATAAAGCAGTTTGGTGTTTGGTAAACTTTTTGTTAAAGTATTGTTGGTACAATAATCAATTTCTAAGTGTTGGTAAATTTTTGTTTGTGAAAGTACTAAGAGCTATGTATAATGACTAAAAAGAGCATTTTGTTGAAATGACTTTTCTATTAACGTGTTTGATAAAAACACTTTCATTTTCACTTATATAATTATTAACTTATGTAAATTGGATAATTCTTACCTTATTCATAGCCAAAGTGATTAACTTTATGACATACCAAAGGTCGGACATGTAGTCAGCTAGCCAAACATATCATATGTTTATTTAAATGAAATTATACGACAACCACAATAAAAATGCATAACCAAAAGTCACTTGACCTTTTCAATTTTTTTGAACTTGTAAGAAGCCGAGTGACTGCTAAGTTCAATATTTTGTTACCATAGTGTCATTGTTTAAACAATTATTTAAACGCTCAGTGAAAAAGGATTTTGACTTACAGACTAGAGGTTTTAGGTTCAAATTCCCACGACATAATAGTTGTGTGTCTGAGAGAGAAATCTCCCTCCACTATAATTTAGACTTCGTTTGTACTAAAAGAAAACAATTATTTAAACGCAAAGAGACACACATGTCCAATTGGTGACCCTAGCCAAAACTAAAGATGAGTTACGTGACTATTAATTATTTTTACTTCATCATATACTAATTTATCAAAAATATAATAATACACCAAAAAATCTCTCAATTAAAAATTCTGTCCTAATTAATTAAAAAAGAATTAATTTTAAAAATATTATTCTTAATTTTCTTTTAAATGTTGTTTTCAACCAAAACTCAACCATCAAGCCTATTTTGAAATAGAGTAGGAATTGAGATTATATATTTTATAGAACAAATAATTAATGAACAATGATAAAATAACAATAACAATGAGAGGTATGAACTGCTACTTAATATGAGAATATTTGTGTGTGGGAATTTTCTGTATATTCCTCTCCTTGTATGAGGTCATATTTATAATACAACGGAATTTTAGTGGCCAAGTAAATAATAAATTCTTATTTCTATTTATAGTAGGAAATCGGGAATTAAAGTAAATCAAATACAATTATAATGGGAATCCTTGGTGTGGAAGAAAAGAAAGTTAATGGTCCACAAGTCACGCCAACACTTCCCTCACGTTGGTGCATAGATGTCGCTAATGCCCAACTGATCCAGTGAATTGTAGAATGCTCTATTGAAAATTGCTTTTGTCAAAATATCTGTCAATTGATCCTCATACTTCACGAAAGGAAAATGAATCACTTTAGCCTCAAGCTTCTGTTTGATGAAATGTCGATCCACCTCAACATGTTTAGTGCGATCATGTTGAACCGGATTTTATGCAATAGCTATAGCAACCTTGTTGTCACAAAAGAGATTCATTGTGGACTTGGGTTTATACCTAAGTTCAGTAAGCAACTTCTCTAACCAAATGAGCTCACAAATTTTTTTAGTCATGCCTCGGAACTTGGCTTCTGCACTGGATAAAGCTACTACCTTCTGTTTCTTGCTCCTCCATGTCACCAAATTACCTCCCACGAATGTGAAGTAACCCGATGTGGATCTTCTATCTGTTACACTTCTGCCCAATCTGCATCTGAATAACCATCAATATTTAGATGACCTTGTTTTGAGAACATAACTCCTTTTTCGGGTCCATACTTTAAGTATCTAAGTATACGAATAACTGCATTCATGTGGTCTTCACTCGGAGAATGCATAAATTAACTGACGACTCTCACCGCATAAGCAATGTCTGGTCGAGTATGAGACAAGTAGATCAATCTTCCCACTAACCTTTGGTATCTTTCTTTGTTAGTTGCAACTTGATCCGGGTATTCTCCAAGATGATGATTTTGAACAATAGGAGTGTCTGCATGTTTGCAATCTAGCATTCATGTGTCTGTCAACAAGTCCAAGACATATTTACTTTAAGAGAGAAATATGCCTTGTTGTGATCGGGCCACCTCAATCCCCATGAAATATTTCAGTCCACCTAGATTCTTCATCTCAAATTCAGCAGCCAAATAGTCTTGTAGCTGAGATATTTCATGTTTATCATTCCCAGTAATAATCATATTATCAACATAGATTATTAAACCTGTTACCTTCCCTTTATGATGTTTCAAGAACAGAGTATGATCTAAGTTACTCTGTCTGAAACCATTGTTCTTCATTGCCATGGTGAACCACCCAAACCATGCAGATGGTGACTGTTTCTGTCCACACAACGCCTTTCGTAATTTGCATACTATTTCAGTTTGAGTAGTATTATATCTAGGAGGAATGTCCATATACACTTCATTCGTGAGTTCTCCATGTAGGAAAGCATTATTTACATCAAACTGGTGTAGTGGCCAATCCAAATTAGCTGCGAGGGATAGTAAGACTCTGACTATGTTCAATTTTGCAACTGGTACAAAGGTTTCTTCATAAACTACACCATAAGTCTATGTGTACCATTTCGCCACAAGTCTTGTCTTATATCGCTCGATAGATCCATCAACATTGTGTTTTATGGTAAACACCCATCTACATCTGATAGTCTTTTTTCCTTGTGGAAAAGTTTCCAGTATCCAAGTCTAATTCTTGTCAAGAGCTTTCATCTCTTCTTTTATAGCTTGAACCCACTTAGGATTTTTCAATACTTCAGCAACCTTGGTTGGGATATGAATAGCAGACAATTGATGCACGAAGGCCTTGAGTGGTTTAGACGGCTTCTCAGTGGATACATGATTCGCAATTGGATACTTTGATGTCTTGCCAATATCAAGTGAATAATGATTTGGTGGTTTCCCATGATTATGCCTAAAAGGTAATTGGTATCCAATAGATTTATCCTCTAAACTCACAAGTGTAGTAGGAGTAGTTACCTCAAGGATATTCTTAGGAGATTGGTCCGTTGGCACTGTTAAGTTAGAGGGGGTCTTCATCTCGTTGTTCTGTATTGTATGTAGGCGTGAGACTCGAATTAGAAATATCTTCATAGGGGTCAGGCGGGTCAGTAGATCGATCGATGTGAATGGGCTATTGATCGCTTTTTGGCAGAGAGCAATATCGTGCTCCAGGCTCAATGATCGATCTTCGGGTTTGGACGATGGATCGTTTCTTGGCCGAGAGCAATTTCGTGCTCCAGACCTCGGGCGATCTATCGTCAAAGGTCGGACGATCGATCGCTTCGGTACGAAGGCAAATTTCTTCGTTTTCTAAGTTGCTCCAATTCTGCTCTTCACTATGTATTTCTCCCTGAAGCGTAGAATTAGATGCTGGTTCATGGAATAACATCTCATATTCTAAAAAGGTCACATCCAAAGTGATATAACCCACAAGGAGTGGTAGCCTTTCTAATGAGTGGCATAACCCACAAAAACACAACGAAGCGCACATGGATCAAGTTTGCTACGTTGATTTTTGTGGAGATGAACGAAGGCCACACATCCAAAGATTCCGAGTGTGAGTACAAAAACAGAGGGCAAAGGCCCGTGTTGCACAAGCACTTGTAAGAGAGTTTTAAAGTTCAATACACTAGAAGGCATGAGGTTGATCAGGTGAACTGCGGTGACAATAGCATCATCCCAGTGATGGAGAGGAACATGAGTGCGAATCAGAAGTGCTTGGGTTGTTTCAAGAAGATGTCGATTCTTTCGTTTAGCAACACCATGTTATTGTGGTGTCTGAGGACAAGTCGTCTCATGGATAATTTCATGTTGTTGGAAGTAAGCCTGAAAGTCATGATTGACAAATTCTCCACCATTATTTGAGCGAATAATCTGTATTTGAGCATTCAACTGAGTTGTCATCTGTTTGTGGAAGAACTGAAAATGGGAAAACACTTCGTTTTATTCTTTAGCAAATAAAGCCATGCATCCATGTACAATCATCTACGAATCTGACAAACCACCGAATGCTAGAAGAAGCAGTGATAGGTGAAGGTCCACAGACATCAAAGTGAATTAACGTAAACGGAGTAGTATATTTAAACATACTCAATGGATAGGGCACACGGTGACTCTTGGCCAAAATACAAGTATCACAGTTGAAGTCGGAGTCCTTGAAACCTGAGAATAAATTTGGTATAAGATGCTTCAAATAACTAAAAGACGAATGTCCCAATCAATGGTGCCACAACCATATTTGCTTTTGTTTGCTATCAGAGGGATGCGTCACACTATTAGCCATGCCATGACTGAATTCATCTACAAAATAGAGCCCCTCTCTCTTAGTACCACGACCAAGAATCTCTTGAAGTAAACAAAAACTCGAGTAAATGAATACACAACAATTCAATTGTTCAATAAGCTGACTAACAGACATCAATTTATTGGATAAAGATGGAACAAGTAAAGTATTAGACAATGAGAGAGAGGATGAGAGTGCAACAGTGCCAGCCCCTGTCACAGGACAAGTAACTCCATTGGCGTTAGTAATACAAGTTCGTCGGGGTTGGTTAGTATTCAGAAAATCATCAGGATCAAACGTCATATGATCAGTTGCACCGAAATCAATTATCCAGCTGGTGGAATCACTCTTATCTAAAGTTTGGAATCCAAAACCAGTACCATTACTGGTCGTATCACGTTGTGTTCGATCTTTGAGAGTAGCGTAGCCATGCAATTTAAAACATGTCTCACGAGTGTGTCTTGGATCACCACAGTATGCGCAATCTAGTCTATGTGTCGGGGTCATTAGTCTGGAAGTCATAATATGTGCAGCAGAAGATGCATAAGATACATGTTTAGTATGAATCCGAAGTCGGAGTTGGAGTAGGAGTCGGAGTCAAGGTAGGAATCATAGTAGGAGTCGAAGTCGGGATCTAGGTCTGAATCAGAGACAGATTCGGGGTCGGGGTCATCATCGGAGTCGAGGTCGGGGTCGTCGCCGTAGTCGAGGTCAGGGTCGGGGTCGTCAAAATAGGATCCTGATTCAAGATTGGATTCAGGGTCAACAAAATAGGATCTTAATTCAGGATCGAGTTTGGGGTCAAAGTTTGCATCTGTAGGAGTTGAGCCACCTGGGCACTCAACTCGGCTATAGTTGGTTGAGAACGAGAGGAGTCGGTGGTGCTACTTCCATGAGGGTTGAAAAAATCATCAATCCCCATAGGGGCGGCGGGGTTTTGAAACTAGAGTCAGCAATTCCAAGATCGCCCCTCTGATACCATGCTAAAATATGAAACCTAATATGAAAATATTTGTTTGTAGGAATTTTCTGTATATTCCTCTCCTTGTAGGAGGTCATATTTATAATACAACGAAGTCTTAGTGGCCAAGTAAATAATAAATTCCTATTTCTATTTACAGTAGGAAATCATGAATTAAAATAAATCAAATACAATTATAATGGGAATCCTTTGTGTGTAAGGAAAGAAAATCAATAGTTTACAAGTCACGTCAACATGAACTAGTTATTATAATCTTCCAATATTGCTTTCATACTTCTTTATACATAAATTTAGCTCACCACTAATAAGAAGTTTGAAAGATGATTTAAGTATTTTAATATGCTAACAAGACTTGAAAAAGATTTAGGTAAGGAAAACGTAATTAAAGTTAAATGGGCTTGTACTTTGGCCCAGGCTCGAGTCCGACTTGTTGATGTGCGCTTGGGTTTTAAACCAGGTTAGATTCAACAATTTGTATAGATAAGTCGACAGCGCATGACTCGATCAATTAAATGGGTCAGCACGGCAGGACATGAATTACTTCTTGGCACGATTTTAAACGAATTAGGCAGGCCCTTCACAACCTGTTTAACACTTCTAATTCGGGGTATACCAAGTTGATAAGTTAATACTTGTGTTTCACTTTGGCTGGTGTGAATGCACTGTTTTACATCTGCTGAGGAGCTAAGTCCATATAGATACACACACAAACACATGTTTTTTCACATTGCTGCGTCTTTGCAAATTCCTTATATAGTCAATTCCAATAAATCCTTTAAATGCTTTGAGTGAAGTGTTGTCTAAGCTCACTTTCCATTCCACCACCACAGGAACTATGTCCATATCCTTTGGCCCATGGGATTTGTAAATCTCAAGAAAACTCAAATCCCTCCCATAAATCCCTCATCCAAACAAGAAGTAGATGAATATGTAAGTTGATAAATTATTCAAAAGCTCGTGTTCGGTTTGACACTGTTCAATAATGATCGTGCTTGGGCCTGAATTACTTAGGTGGCGTTCGATAACGTTTTCAGAGGTTGTTTTCATTTTTAGAAAACAAAAATGAGTCAAAAACACGTTTGGTAGCATGTTTTCATTCTCGTGAAAAACGTTTTCATAAAATGAAAACAAGTTCATGTATACTTGTAGAAAACATAAAAAAGTTGTTTTCATTCTTGTGGAAAATGTTTTCTCATAAAACATTACGAAAATGAGTCAAAAACACGTTAGGTAGCATGTTTTCATTCTTGTGGAAAACGTTTTCATAAAATGAAAACAAGTTCATGTATACTTGTAGAAAACAGAAAAAAGTTGTTTTCATTCTCGTGGAAAACGTTTTCTCATAAAACGTTACCGAACGAGGCCCTTACTGTCATGATTTTAAACAAATTGGTCAGCCTAACCCGACTAATTTGACACCTCTAGATAAGTTAGAATAGGTCAGTCCAACATTTAATTTACTTGACTTGGTAAACATTACAAACAATTCTAATTAGATATAATTATATACATTTTTTTTCATACAAGCGATAATCTACTTTAATCTAATCTAAACTACAGAAAAGGGGAATTTGAACTCGAGTGCATAATAGGGAGCACATCCGCTCTAACCAACTTGGCTAAGCTCATGTATGCATAATCATATACATTTTTATTGTCATGCTAGCTCAATCCAGAAAGGACAAACTTAAGTGTACCCATTGGGTGCACCTCCTTGTCTGCCATGTTGATTAACGAGTCTTTATCACACATGTCATAATTGGAATTGTTTATTTTCTAAATCATAATTTAAAGATCATCTTTGTAAAAATAAATGAAATAATAATAATAATAACTGAAATTAGAGATCATTCATATATATCAACTAAATAGAATGAGGATGTTAGTTGTTGCTAAAATATGAATATGGGTTTGAATGCTTTAGGTTAAGTTGTATTCTTCTCCATAAGGGAGGTATATATAGGAATTTACATGTGGGCTTTACAGGAAATAGAAATAGTAATCAATTAGGATAGTATCTCCTAATTATACAATGATTTGTTAACTATATAAAATAAGGAAAAGTAAATCCCTTAATTAATCAAGGAAATAAATCTCCTTGATTAATTAGGAACACACTTAACACTCCTCCTCAAGTTGGTGCATATATGTCACCAATGCCCAACAGTTAGTGAGTCATAAAATACTCTTCCACAAGCGACTTTTGTTAAGATGTTTGCCGAGTTGATCTTTTGATTTTACAAGCGGTGGCGGATGATCTTTTCTCTCAATTTTCCTTGATGAAATGTCTATCCACTTCAACATGTTTGGTTCGATCATGTTGAACTGGATTATGAGCAATATCAATAGCTGACTTGTTGTCACAATGCAACTCAATCGGCTTTTTCGGGTTTGAAGCCCAATTCTGTCAAGAGTTTTCGATCCACAATAATTCACAAACCCCTTGAGCCATTCCTCTATACTGCTTCGCACTAGACCGAGAAACCACATTTTTTGTTTTTACTCACATGAAGTGACTAGGTTACCTCACGAATGTAAAGTAACCAGTAGAAGCGTTTATCTCTGTAATTGACGCCTAATCGACATCGTGATATCCAACAACTTCAAGATCTCTATTTTTTGAGAACATTAATCCCTTCCGTGGGCTGACTTTAAGTATCTTAAAATTCGATCAAGCTTTGCATTCCTATGAGAAGTACTAGGTGAATGCATAAACCCGACTAACCACACTCACGCATATGCAATATCACGGTCTTGTATGTGCCGGTATATTAATCTTCCAACAAGGCGTTGATACTGTTCTTTATTGGTTGGTTCTTGGTCCATATCTTCACACAACTTGTGGTTCATCTCAATAGGTGTGTCACCGGCTACACCCAAGCATTCTGTTCGGTGAGTAGATCCATTACATACTTCCTTTGAGACATAAATATACCGGTTTTTGACCTTGCAACTTCAATTCCAAGAAAGTACTTTAGATCACCTAAGTCCTTCATCTCAAATTCTGAGACAAATACTTTTGCGGCTTGATTGCTCTTGATGTCATTTCGATTCTATATCATCTACATAAACAATCAATGCAGTAAGTCTTCTTCCATCACGCTTCCGCGAGCAGGGTGTGATCTGAATTACTCTGTGTATATCCAAAATTCTTCATAGATTTAGTAAATGCGAAACCATGCTCGGGAGATTGCTTTAATCCATACAATGATTTTCTAAGCTGCAAACGTGATTCTTCTTGTCATGACTGAATTACATCACGGGGGTAAGTCCATATACTTCTTCTTCCAAGTCTCCATATAAGAATGCATTTTGACATCAAGCTGATGTAATGGCCAATCAAGATTTGCTTTGCTAGAGATAATAGGACTCTAATAGTGTTAATCTTGGCTCTGGGCAAAGGTTTCTGGTAGTCTATCCCATATTTCGTGTGTACCCTTTTCGCCACCAATCTAGCTTTATATCTTTCAATGGATC